>OY294023.1:9872574-10549844 GCA_958510785.1 Exephanes ischioxanthus
TAACACCTATTTTTAGTAATTTTTTTTACTTGCTCATTCTATCCAACGAACGGTATGTCCTTAATTTTCTTTGTTTCTTTGTCGTTCGTGCGCCATTAGAATTCTACGGTATTTTTGAATCCACACACTATAGATAGTGTACATTTTTGTTAATCGCGATATATTTCTTTTCGTGGTTTCGAAATGTCTCTTCAGTCGCGAGATGCACCTGTTGTGACGGCGAGTCTGACGATGAGCGGGCTTGAAAAGATGCGAGCGGCCGGAAGTTCCGTGGTTTATCACCCGCCTTCCCCTATATATATATATATATACACACACACACACACGCGAAGAATTGAATATATATATAAATTTAATTCTTGGCGTCTCGGAACTGGAAAAGTCGATTGCCGATATCGGGAATCTCGTTGAGGGCGAGTATTTCCGTGTTACCGTCGGATTCGGGGAACAAGAGCAGTAGCGAAAAAGCTCGCGCAGAGGAGGAGGGGAGAGGTCGCGAGGAGTCGCTCGGCTGGTCGATCGATCCTGCAAAATCGAACCGGGCCACCCACACTATCTTTATTTCTCGTTCTTTTATTCTCTAAACTTAGTATCTGCCTTCCTCCCCCCTCCGTGCCCATGTGTATGTCTTAGGCCACTGGCTCGCGTTCCTCAAATCCCGCAGCCGAGCGGTAACTGGAAATACATCGACCCTCTGACGCAATATCGCCTGATCGCGATATTTCGTCTAGTTCTGTGCAGAAACAACTCGGCTACAATAATGATAATAATGATAATACAATTTTTTTTAACTCGATTCAGTGTAATCATTTTTTAAAAGGTTCCCATTATTAACCATTAATGAATTTGCACGACACATTCGAGGGGTCGATACGTCTTCATACGTGAGGCTTCAGAATTTTCTGAATTTTTTTTTACTTTTTTTTTGCAACGATAAAATCAAGGAAATTTTTGTACTCGACTCAGTTTAATCATTTTTTGAATGGTTCCATTACCAATCATTAATGAATTTGTACAACACAGTCGGAGAGTCGATGCGTCTTGATACACAAGGCTGATTATATTATTTTATTATTACTGATTATATCGGAATTGTAATTTGACTTTTTTTTGTACCGAGCTACCAGCTACTGTTGAGATAAAAAAAAATTCTGTCCCCGGTCAGACGAGGCTACGAAGGCCTGAAAACAAGACTTCAAGAGATTTTAGATCTCACTATCCGACGACCTAAAAAAAAAAAAAAAAACTCACGAAAAACGATCCATCCTCATTATCTGTTCATCTCCGCGTACCTCCGCGAGGAATTAACACGTCATTAGATACACCCAGTGTCCCATCGGACGCGTGCGGCGGTAAAAAAAAAAAGAAGACATCAAAACAAGAAAAAAGAAGGGGTTAAAAGATAAAGAGGGAGATCGGTTTACGGAGAGGGGGTTAAGGGGATGGTTTGCGGCGATACAGAAGGCTGGAAGGGTTGTAACTCACCTATAGAATGGTGATACAAATAATCGTCGAGTCAAGTGAGCCGGTAGTGGTTGGTCGCGGCGAACGTACAGCGCACACAACATAAAAATACATATACACACACATATATATATATATATATATATATATATCAACCGCCCAGAAACAGAAGGGCTTGTATTTAAATTGACTTCTATTTAAAAAAAATGTAGTTGCGCCCTTTCGTCTCTCAACAGTCGATAATACATACACATACATGCATAGATACATACATCGACTGCTCAGAACCGTAAGGGCGTAAGTCTTATATTTTCGAAACAGGACTTACGCCCTTCTGTTTCCGAGCAGTCGATATACCTTCCTACACACACATACATATATCGAATGAAGTACGAAAGACTTAGAGCGAAAGGGGGGGAAAGTGGTATTGCTATAGTGCACAAAAGTAGAATAATATCGACCACTTGGATATTGTTGATGCGAACGGTAACCAAGGGTGACAAGACGAGCCGTGACCAATGGCGAGCCTCGCGGTGTCCGTAGGCCGTCCAATCGGGGCTCATAGAGCTGCCGGTTTTTTGATTGGGCGATCATCGGGGATAAGAGACGAGTTCGAGGCCACTTGGAACCACAAACGGTCGCGCGGCACGGCGCGAAGTGGAGAACCGGAGAGAGATATAATACGGCGTACACGTTATTTCCCTCCGAAGTAAAAAAAATATATATTTTTTTTTTTTTTCTACAAGTCCGTCGGTTGTAGGACTCGAGTTTGGAGTTCAGACACTTCGCACGCTCCCCGTCGTCCGGGACGACCTTCGGCCAGCCGCTCTCAGTCTTCCCGGCTGAAGTACACAACATCGGCGGACGATTTAAGATTTTTTTCTCGACTTTTTTTCTGTTTCGAACTGTGCGCGATTTTATTTTGTTTGTTTTTTTTTTTTTTGCCGTACGAAGAGGCTTCTGCGAATTTTGTACGAGGGACACGAGGCATCGACATCGTTTTATTCGTAAGATTCGATTTCAAGTCTTTTAACACCTTGTATGTTGATTTTTTGCACTTTTGGAACGAGGATTTTTTTTTTTTTGTTGAGGTTTTGAGGATTTTTAACTCAATTCTAACGCAATCGCGAGATCCATGGAAAGAAGCGAATTCACTGCGATTTTACTTTCGAAGCGTCGATTGGGAGAATTCAATGTTAGTTTAGAAAAACATTTGAACAATTTTGTCCGACGATCATCTCGAACTTCTGAGGATGCGATAACACATTTTAACGCATGGTCAGTTGCTTGATACCGATTTTTTTGTTGAAAATGTTTTTAAATTTTTACCTTGAATTGTCAAAAATGCTCCTCGAACACTGCGAAGAGCAGCAGCGACGGTAAAGGAAAGTTCAGCGAAAAATTTCCGCGAATATCCACAATTTTTTTTTTTTTTTTTTCGTCGACTCCGCAACGTTTTATCGGTTAAAAACAGAAAAACATTTTGATGACTGATAACAAAGTAATGAGACGTCTACCTTCGTGGAAAAATAAATATTTGGTGAAGGTAACAAACCAGCTTTTTAACTGTGCAAATTTACACAACCCTCGATTTACAAGAAAATTTACACGAAACGTTACATTTTTTCTTTATTTTCTTTCAATAAATTTCATTTGCTTACTTTTCATAAAATCAATTTCATCTTTGATCGACACGAAAAAATAAATATATATAAAAAATATATAATTTTCTGTTTATGGCTTCGTCGTCGGGTCAGTAAATCTCGCGGCTTGGGTGATTTTGCGAGGGTTGACACGCGTCGTTTGCAGCGAAATAGATACGAAAGCGCGCGCGAGCCACCGAGGGCGTTTAGTTTCGTCCGGTCGTTAACGGGTCGTTAAATTTTTTTTTTTTTCTTCCACAACTCTTCCAATGCGTTCTTCGGGCCTCGACTATGAGCGGTAACCGAGCGTGTAAGCTCCCGCGTACGTTTTTTTTACTGTTCACCGTTTCACCGAGCTGTTAGTGGTACAGGTAAACGCCGAGACTCCCTTGACGCGTTCTCTCGTCCGCGCCTTTCGTTCCGCGAGCCCGAGCTCTCTCGTCCGTGCACCGCCCGAACCGAAAGCCTCCACGTTTAAACGAGTATTTTATTCTTTGGTTACCGAGAAAACAGCGCCGGGCGGCGTTACGCGTTAAACAACGAAACGGTACATCATTGTGCAAAGAAACGGCCGCACGACAGTCAGATATTCTAATCCACGGAATTCTCTACCGAAGGATAACGGTTTGTCTTCGGTATTTATTTTATGACTGGTACTCACGAAAAAAAAAAAAAAAAAAAATCGTGCGTAGAAGTAGGCGCTTGGGATTTATTTGAAATGCGAATATACCGCGGATTGTTGGAGCGCTGCATCTTTACAACGGTTCGAAGAAATATTCTTAACATTTTATAAGTTTAGACGCTCGGAAAATCGAGACGATAAAAAAAAAAAGTGAACATTTTTTCCAACTGAATTTTTTTCTTCACATTTTAGTTGCATGTTGATTTTTTTTTTTTTGCTTAACTGTTTGAAAGATAATAGTCGTCTTCGCTGTCTCGTTGAAAACTGTTCGACGAAATGTCATGAAAAATGTATTTCATGCTCGGTCATTTTTTACAAATTGAATAAAAATCACTCGAAAAAATTATTCTCTCCGAAGTACTTTTGTCGCGTTTCTCGGGTTGAAATTGAATTCTTTCTACTCCTCGCCGATGAAACTTACAATGAAAAATAAGAATTTCCAGCATTATTTTTATTATATTTATTTAATTGAAATTTACATTTGTAATTTAAATATCGTAATATTTTCGGATCGTGTTTCGCATTTATTTTTTCGATATTTCTTGTCGGCGGCGACGACGTTAGAGCCGTAGCCTTCTTCCCTCATCGTCCTCTGCTATCTTTTATATTTTCTCTTTTTATAAGAAAGAATATCTAATTCCACGGGATGAGCTTTTCGCGAGATTCTCATTCGCTAGTAAGGCGACACAAGGCAATCCGAACTCCCAGGTCCTCGGGGTTGGTTCGCGGAGGGGGTTCGATGCTGCAAAGTGGATTACATCGTATTCCGAGGTTTAACGTTTCTTTCTCCACCTCACCCCGTCTACCCTCCCCCTCTCGGTGCCCTCCGGTAAAGCGCATATTTTACACCGGATTTTCAAGTCGTCAGCTCTCTCATTCCTTCTCAACGGCTTGATCCATGTCCACCACCTTCGCAAAACACTTTCAAAAAAAAAAAAAAAAATTCGTTACCGCCCTGATACAAGCAAAAACATTAAATCTGTCGTTTCATGTTCGCTCATCAAACTCATTTTTTATCCGACAAATGTAATACAAAATAAAAATAATAAGTTAGAAAAAAATTGATTAGGAAGAAAATGATTAAGGAAAAAAGTGATTTAGAAAAATAATGATTTAGGAAAATAATTGATTAGGAAGAAAATGATTTAGAAAAATAATGATTTAGGAAAATAATTGTTTAGGAAAAAAATTATTAAGGAAAGTAATGATGTAAAGAAAAATTATTCAGACAAAAAAAAATGTCTTTACATAACTGGTTTCATTTTTTTGTTTACAGATCGACGAAATCTGCCTGCTTCGCTTTAGTCGAAAGCCGAGCCCCACCCCGCGCGTCCTCGACGTCCCCCGAAGCTGTGCTTTAGCCGCGAGCGGCGGTAAGTGGATTCGCATAAATTTTACTTCCGGCCAAGTGTACACTGTGTGACTCGGCGGTGCTTAGTGCGGTAAGCAATACCCGGTGGATGGGTGGAAAAGAAATATAAAAGTCGAGGAAAAGAAAGGTACGTCGACTGCCGCAGGAGAGTGCGAGGTTCGTCAGCACGGGCCAGCGACTTCAGCGATAACGTCTCCCCCGCGTCGGAAAGTGCGCACTGAGAAAAGAGTTTGTAGAATGTTAAAAAAATCTTTTTTTAGATATGGAAAAATAAATATTCAGTCATCGTTGCAAAATTTTTGTCCAGCCAAATAATTTTTTTCGCGACTAAATGGTTTAACTATTTTTGTTTGGGTCGATTAAATTTTATTAAGCTCGACAAATATTTATTAACAACGAATATTTATTACCGGCACATCCGTCGAAAGATTTTTTTTCAACATTAAATAAACTCTCTTCTCAGTCGCCTAGTGATTTTCGGCTCAGTTGCAAATACACGCAAGCACTGTTTAGCGCGCATAACTTTTAGAGCTGCATTGCTCCGGGACAACGTGCCGTACGCTCCGTCCTCGTGGACTTTGCGCCTGGGCGAAGTCTTACACTCTCGGAACTTTCGGTCTTGCCGTACTGAGCGATTCCAAAACTCCTCGATGCATTTTATTTTTTTTATTTTAATAATTATTCCATGACGTTGGGTTTCTTCGGGACTGGACGTTGATTGATTCTTAGATTCGTGCCCTCGCGGCAAAAAAATTGCGATCAAAATTTCTTTTGTAAATACGATGCACCAGAAAATCATGTGGAATTAAGAGAAACACGTACGAGATCGTAGAATCTGTGCAGTGTATCTGCGGTTTGTTAACGCGGCCGTGTAGTTTAGTCAGTGGAGTAAAAAAGAAAAATAATTTTTAAAAATGAAACAATGTTTCCCGCGTTGGCGCATTAGCGGAGGCGCGGCAAAGAACACAGCGTTGGGTACGGAGCGTCGGACGCATCGTCGCACCAGGAGTTTCGCGGAGCGTGACTGCGGATTCGCGCTTCGCATTCATGAAATCAGGGTCTCTTTTCTGCTTTCAACATTTTTTTTTTTTCTTCGAAGAGAAAATGATGAAAATTACAATAGCGACGGGGGAAGATTCGCTCCTCGCGGGGCCTCGTATCCGAGCCGCGAACACCACGAACGAGAGCAAAAAACGAAAAATTGGCGCGAATCCCAAATTTCGAGCGAAATTTGACTCAGTTAAATTTTTCTCTAACAAAGTTGGCCGTGTTTTTTATTTTAATATACAAAACTTAATTCTTTCGAGTAATCGAGTAAGCGAACGAAAAATGTAACTCTCGTAGAAATATCTTCCGAAAAACAAAAAAATTAGTTTCAAACCATAAAAATCGTATGAATATTATTATCGTAATAATTATATAATTAATATAATCTAAAAATAAATAGCCCCGAGCCATCAATCTTCAATATAACCCCCTACCATTTTAATGTAACCAGCAAAATATTATTCCATCGAGTTTCATATTCGTTAACATGATTTAATTTTCAAAAAAATGTTCCCAACATTTTCGTTAGAGATGAAAAAAAAATGTTAAAGTCCCCTTGAGCCCTATCCAAGTTGAATTGATTATAAATTCTCACCCTGTCTCTCTACCCGGTCCGGGGTGGAAGACCTCCTCTTAAGGGGACGATTACCTTACGACCAAAATACTTCGCCACCCGGGACGAGTTGCCATGTAAAAGCCCAAGCTTTTACATCAATAAGTATTTACATATATACATATATATATATATATGTATGCGTGTGGAAAATTTGTATAGCGATATATAAATACATACATATATACACGCATGTATGTATGTGCGAGTTTATAGTCGTTTATGTAAATAAACGACTAAACTCACACATCCATGTATATACATATACACACACACATGCATATATATAGGAACACCTACCCTGGGGTTTACAAACTAGTTCTGGGGTTGCTGCTGTTGCTGTTGGTCGAGGAGAGAAAAACGCGAGAGAGGGTTTCGCGCATGCGCAATGGGCGTTCAACCACCACCGGGGGGAGTTTCGTGGAGAAAGTCGGGGGGTGAATTCCGCGAAGCCGTTCAGTATCCACCCGGCCATCAGCTGATCGATATACTCGTCGTCGGCACGCCAGGCGTACCCGCCGCGTCGCGTCACGCACGTCACGCATCGCCACCGAGCGATACGTCGTCATTCTCTGGCTCCTGCTTTTTTCACTCTCTTCCCTCTCGCTCTTTTTTCCTTCCAGCGACATTTTTTTTCTCTCTACTTTTTCCATCCCCACACTCCCGCAAGCCCCGAACCGATGGGGCTGTAGTCGCGATTGCGTGACCGCGGGTGCTCTCGTTTTCTATTTATTTTTTCATCTTTTTTTTTTTTTTTTTTTTTACCTATTCCTCGAGCCACTCGGAAACCATAGTCCAGCTCCTCGTCGTCGTCCCACCGGTAATTAGTGTCGTCGGTGCGCGCTCGCCTTTTTCGACGAAGTGTATTTAGTTTTTGTTTTATAACTGAGAAATTGTTATTATTTTTTAAAAATAAAAATGTAAGACAGAACAAGACAAGACATAAAATTTGATCTTTTGCGATACATTTTGGACATTTGCCTCTTTCGGCTACACGAGTGTGCGACATATATTTCCGCGGAGATCATTTTTTTAATTCGAAAAAAAAGAATTGAACATTTTTATTTCGTGCCAAACTTAGTTTGTACATTTTTTCGTATTATTAAAGGCGTTTGCCTCTCGAATGTACATGTCATTTTCATTAATAAAAAAAAAGTATAAATCACTTTTTTAAGTTATAAAAAGGAATTATCGTAAAGGTCGATCAAGAAAAAAATATTATAGTAAATCGCGATTTAGTGTTAAATTGGACCGCAGCGGTGATAGGGCCGGTGGTGGTGGAGCTTGCGAGCCCCGAGACACCGTCGCGACGCTCTTCCGTCTCACCCGTCGAGTGGACACGTCCGCGACACGAGGGGCGAGCGAAGGAGAGAACGAACCAGGTATGTTCCTCTTCGAGACTCTCTCGCGAACGTCTCGAGGCAACCCAGTTTTCTTCCTCTTCCCCAATTTCGCCTTTTCTTTAGTTTCTATACTCCATCTACACTCGACGTACCGCTCTTGAGACTTTTCTCACTATCTCTTCTTATTCGAGAGTGAGTGCCCTGATTGCTCGCGCTTCAAGAAAAATTGCTTCTGTCGCGGAGAGATTTTCACTGTATTTATTTTACACCGATAAATCACGGTACGAGATCTTCCACCGACGACTCTTCCTCCCTGGGCGTCTCAAGTACACCTCATTTTTTTTTTGCATACGATTTTGAAAAAAAAAAAAACTTCTAATTTTTCCTCTATTCAATATTTTTCTAACTTTGCAATTATATGCATTTTTATTATAAATTTGTCGTTGCAGTTACAGTCGAGAAATTTGTCTAATTTCACGAATTTTATTAACACTTTATTGTATAAAGTCTTTAATTTTGATTTGAGTTTGAATTCAACTATCAACTTAAGTTCGAGACTTAAAAACAAAAAATTACTAACGAACCAGACGATAATTTTTTTGCGTTGGAACAAAATTCCGTGAGAAATTAACGAGAGAATACGATTTTTATAGAAATTGATGTTTCTCATCGTCATATAATATCGCACGACCCAAGTTTTTGAGCGACGTTTAAGAGTGATTTTCGACGACGAGCTAAGAAAACGTGCGACGTAAGAAAATTCCGAGTATCGTTTACACGTACGTCGGAATCGGGTTTCCCCTCGTGCATAATATCCCGAGGCCGTGAGCTTGGAACGATGTTGTGCCGACAGTCCGTTGTACCTCCGCTCTTGTTTTCTCCCTTTGTTGAGTTCTCTCGTATACGTGCGTCACCGCAGTGCGGTAGTCGAGTCACGCATTGTGTCCACTATTCTCGAGCCCTTCTCTTCTTCCTATTCCGCGATTAACGTCGTCGTCGTCTTCGTCTCGCTTCAACCTTCCCCCTCCCCCTCCTCCTCTGACGACCTCCCGACCGCCGCCTGTAGTGCTGACCGAACGTAATACTCGGGAGAATCGATGCGCGAGAGATACGAAACTCCGGTGGGATACAATGCATCAGCCTGATAACCCTTGGAACATTAATATTCCATGAATCGGGTCCAATGTGCAGGTGGCTCGTATAGGCAAATCGGCCATTGGGAAATCGAATAAATTTTGAACAAAAAAAAATGAAATAAAAGCAGACCCTTTCCGGGTTTTGGTCCATTAGAATAGAAAAAAAAAATAGTGAAATGCGAATTACAGCGAAAACATGCGAAAAACAGTAATTATAAAAAACGGTTAAAAAAAAAATTGTGCATTTTATTATTTTTAATGGAATATTCTTGAGGAATTACATGTATTGACAGAAATGATAAAACGTCGAGTAAAATAGGTTTTATAATATCTGGTGTGTCAAGTTACCACTGCGCAAGTCGAGGTCGCGATCCAGAATGCTCATCGATCGCCCGATCGATAAGGACGAACCTCTCCGGGTCACATCAGCGCGCCTTCGTCTCGATCAGCAAGCTTTCTCAGCCTCTCGTGCGACTATCGCGGAGTTTGTGTATTTGGCGGCTACGAGTGGAGTGTGTTAAGTCTCTGCCCTTAAGTTACGTCGGGTCCATTGTTCTACTTTATCGTATTTAAGGTATCGATAGCGGAAGATCCGAAAATTTCGTTAAAAAATAAGTAATTTGCATGGTGAAAACATTTTAAATGAAAATAGAATAAACCTCGAATTCTATAACTCCAATTCCCAATGAACAGAGCGCCTATTTTAGTTGCTGAACTCTCACTCAAAAAAGATTTACTTCGGAATTAAACATCCGTAAAGAAATTACCGAAAAAAAACACACATTCGCATCAACCGCTTGCATAATTCCGACGCGACTTCCGATGTTTCCGAATGTTTCTACTCTCCGTCCAAAACATTTCTTAATGAAAAACCCATTAAAAAAAAAACAAAAAAAGAAAAAAAAGAACACCAACCGCTTAAATACTTCCGACGCGACTTCCGATGTCTCCGAACGCTTCCCTGAGCTGCCCATCCACCATTCTCCGTCGGAGGCTCGCGTACGCATTTGCCCGAGGCATTGAGAACTGAAACACACACGAGCGAGTCCGTTCTCGCATCCAGCGAGCCCCAGCGGCAGCGTCGACGCTCCTGCCTCGTTTCTTTCTCCGTCTCTCGGTCTCCCGCTCTCCCGAGTGTATACATTTTCCCCCTCCACTCGTTCTCGCGCTGCTGCTCGGACGATGCCAGGAGACCTCGGCCAGCGAAGGTGGCCGAAGTGAGACGAAGGTGCGGCGCAGGGGGGGGGGGGAGGGGGGGGGGAGCACGGCATGAGGCAAAAGCAGTGGTAGAAGGAGGAAGAACTCGCGGTCGTTCTCGCTGGATGAAGCTCGTCGAGGTTCCCTCGCAAAACTTACAACTTCTCCGTCTTCCCTCGCGTCCGACTTGGAACGCAGCCCCGCTGTGTGCCGCTCTCTCGACGCGACGCCTCACCTCACTGTGTGCTCTGTTCCTTCGAATCGCTCCGAGCCACTCTCAAGTTCACGCAGTTCCACGACCACCACCGTGCGACACACAGGTGCTGATTCAATATTCCCCGACGCGCTCCTTCGCGGCCCGTTAAAGTGGCAGCGATCTGACTTGACTCTATCCCTACTCTTGAAAGTTTAGTATTTTTTTTTTTCTTTTCGAACACGTTTTTTTTTTTTTTCGAGACGTCAAGTGACAAGTGATCGAAGTTCCCAACCGTGACAGTGAAACATTCTTTCGACTGGATTACTTTTCGCTTCTGGCAGACAGACGAGAAAGACATATAGTTGTAGTAATTATTTTTCTGCAATATTCGAATCTGGACGATCGGGGACCGAAATTTACATAATCCTTTCGACACGTTATTTTTATTTATAAAATTTGCGACAAAAAATAAATAAATAAAATTTACTATTGACAAGACTTTTTGAATCGTATCTTATGAAAAAAAAAATATATACTCTGTAGTCGAAGACACGGGGAAGATAACAGGGGAACGAGTGCTTGGGCCGAGGGATAAAGATTTGTTTTTTTTTTTTGCAATAGATTTTTTCCACGAAATACTCGACGCCACGCTCTGGTGTACACGTACAATTGCGCCGGATGCGCAGTGACCTACCGCACGTACAACTGTAGTGAGGATGCACATACGAGCACACAAACGCGCGCACACGTAGGCTCAGTCATCGGTTTCGTCGGTGTTTGGCTCGCGTTCTCGTTTCCTCGGTTACAGCTTCGCCTCTCCCTCTCTCCGTCGCACGCTTCGGTCTTCACTGTCGCGACTCTCGGTCGCTCAGCGTCTCGCCAAAAGTTGAGCGTGGGTGCGAAGCGTTTCGTACACCTGTCAGGCTTATATTATATATTGTACCGTAATATAGTAGTAATTTATGCGTCCCTCGGTGTGAGAGACGAGTGCAACGATAATGGGGCTTTAATGAGCAGTTAATATCCGACGTTGTTACAAAGACGACAAAATATATATCAATTTTCAATTTTGTCATGCATGGAATTTCTTTGTCACACGCGAGTCTCGTAGATAATGAGCGGGCGTTGTTGGGCGGTCGACTCGTTGTATAATTGAGCGCGTCTCCGAATTTGATCTAGGGGTGACTTTGGTGATTTTTCGTTTAACTTTCTTCAGTGCTTAACTTCGATCGGAAATTTGAGCTTAAGTTCGGCGTTAATCGCAAACTTAAGTTTAAAGTTAGGAACGAACTTAAGGTTACAGTTAAGGTCATACTTAAGTTTAAAGTTAAGACCAGACTTAGGTTTACAGTTACGGTCATACTTAAGGTTAAAGTTAAAACCAAACTTAAGTTTTAAGTTAAGATCAAACTTAAGTTTGAAGCTAGGGTCATACTTAAGTTAAAACTTAAGATCGAAATCAACTTCAAAGTTACGGCCAAACTTAAGTTCAAGTTAAGATCAAACTTAAGTTTAGGTCGTACTTAAGCGGAGTGTTAAAACCACACTTAGGTTTCATGTTCAGATCAAACTCGTATACAGTGTGAAGCTACGGTCGAGCTTAAGTTCAAAGTTGATTTTAGTCGGGATAGAAGTTCGAAGCCATGTTCGTGCTCCGGACTATAAATTCGGTCGCGATAATAACAATAACCCGAGTATAATACAGAATGCACTTCGAGCTCGTATAGTTTTAGGCTCCAGAGCTACCGGTACACTTTTAAACTGACGAGACGCCCGGCGTCGGGACGCTTTCGTTTTCGTTCAATTGCAATGATTTATCGTTTCAATTTCACCGGGGCCATAGTAGTCACTCACTCACTCTCTCACTCTCTCTCTCTCTCTCTCTCTCTCTACCTTACTCTCCTCCGAGAGTGCGCCGACTCTATTCTCAGAGCTCTAGCGACGAGCCAGCTGTGCATCGATCATTGCTCTCTCATATCCGTTCCGTATTACAGAATACCACAGGCACAAACTTCAACGTGCCTGCGTGCCGAGCCGAACTCGTTTGAGTCTCGCATTTACCTGATTCCGAGTTTTGTTTTTTTTTTTCAATTTATACCTCGTACGCAATTTTCGACTCGCAACTCGATATTTCGCTCCTTTAGCGACCTTGGAACGATTTTTATCTGAGGTTAACAAAAATTAATAAAATATATATATTTGCAATTAAAAAAAAATTGTATCCACAGTCCATGCGTAAATTACGACAATTAAATTAATCCACGTTTTTATTTATTTTTCTGTCCAGGACGTACAGCGAGTCCATCCCGGTGGTTAGAGAAACGCGAGCACCATTACTGGTAAGTGTCTCGTTGTTGTTGCGTTGCCTTCCGAGCAATTGAGAGCTCTCCGTAGCGCTCGCTCAGCTACGATTTATGCCAAATAAGCCGACCGAGGCATCGGGTTTAACGCTCGTCTCGGACACTCCGGAATGCGGGGGTTTTCACTTCCGACCAATTTCCTACTTCGACGATTAAAAAAAAAAAAAAAAAAAAACTGAAGAGCCGCAAGTTGTAAATTTATTTGCGATTCCAGCTATTGAATATTTATAATGAAATATATATATGTATATACACATATATACAGTTATATACCGTATATATTCACATGTATACAGTTTTATTTTTATTTTTTGAGAAAAGTTATCGTTCGATTCGTACGAGCGATAATCGTGAGGGTCGTGGACGCACGCGATTGGAATTGGCTATGAGAAGCACGTGGCGAAATGTACGTGTTTATATATATATATATCTATACGTACGATATTGACGGGCGAAAATGTAGTTTCTCCAGTTTTTCGCATCGGCTCGACCTCGGCCGATCGATAAATAAATATAAATAAATGAATAAGTCCGTCGAGGGAGAACCCGTTTTTGCTCGGTTATTACGTGATATCTTCGCCGTAATATGTATATGTACGTATATATATATATATATTTTTTTTATATGGCTCAGACGTTACTATCTCCCGGCTCTTTCACATAATAGCGAGCTATAGTTATACAGCGATGCTTGCCGTGGCGCTATGGGAGCTCGGCGAGCACATTTAGCGTTGCTTTCAATGAAAATAAAGCATCGATTTATAAAGTGGTGCGTGATTAGGTGCATTACCGGGAAATTGTTATTGAGAGCCTCTTTGAAAGCCTGTTGCTAGGCGTGTAATCTTTTTCATGCGATCGATCGTCCAACACCCAGACCCGCCGCGATGTTCAGTGCTGTACCTGTTTAGTCCTCGAATTCCCGTATATTTTAAGCGCTCGATGAAAAATTAACTAATTTTTATCGAAGTTTCATTCTTACCGATTTTCCTATGAAAAAAAAAAAAAATTCTTCCGCACGTCTTTTTCCACAAAAGATCTTGCATTCTTCACATGTCTGGAGGGCTGATTATCGAGAATGAAAGTCATGTTTAAACTGTTCATAAATTTATTTAATTAGCATTAAATTTATGGCTGTTGGACTCTGCAATAAACATGACTTGAGTTTGTTATGTATCGAAGATTGTGTGTCACGTACACATATAAAAAAAATACGACTGAATCACTTAAAGCTAAATATTTTGTTCGATCAACTAAACATTTATTCGAACGTTCCTGCCCGAGTCTTTACTTTATTCAATCGTATTTTTGTCATTAGTGTATTGTCAATAAATGCACTATTATCACTGTTTAATTTATAAATTTAAAACATACAAGAAAATCAACTCGAAAGAAAAAGGCTTTTCTTAAAAAAAAAAACTTGACAATTATTAATTTTTATATAAAGTAAAATTTTGAAAAAAAAAAAAAAAATTGCGTGCATTCAATGATGTTTTCTCAACGTAACAAAGCGTCAATGGGGAGATGACCGAACGATAGAATCGCGCAGCGGAATCGAGCCAAGAAGGCTACGAGGACGAAGAGGCGACGTAGTAAGCGCGCCCGGCGGGTCTTGTACGCGCTCCGTGCAAACTATAGTAAAAGTTACAACGTACAGTAGTGGCGGTAGGGAGCGTCCGAGATTGTCGGGAGAGTGAGAGAAAGAGGCGAAGGGAAAAAGTGAGAGTGCCCAGTGAGCTAGAGCCAGCGAGAGGGCAAGCGAGCTAGCGAGGGCGGAACAGGGTGGAGTGGTTTGACTGGTGCAATAGGACGTTACTCCCAGAGCTCTCCTTCCATCCCGGGCTTCTTCTTTCCGTCCGCGGAATCGAATTGCAGCCAACTTGCGCCCGTAATGGGAGCTTACCCACGATTCCCCCATGCGTCGCTGTAAAATTTCCAAAAATTAACGAAGCACGCACCAACCATTCCTGCACTTCCACACAGAGAAAAAAAATCAATTGAGTCAACAAAACGTCCTCTTACGGGTGGCGAAACGAATGTTTGGTTGATCGAAAGGAATACCTCGTTGATCGAACTAACAGGCCGTCGATTCAAATTTTTCTTTACCTAATACAACAATTATTTCGTTCGATCAACCAAAAATTTGTTTCGCCACCCGTAAGCGCTCATTTTGTTGACACAATCGATTTTTTTTTCTCAGTGCATTGAAATTAAATTTAAACAAAGCTTCCTCTATGAGGAAGCAAAAACCTCCATCTCAACCACAATTTATAAGGAAATTCGTCGAGTAAATTTTTCGCGCACATACAAGTTATTTCCAACGTAGAAAAAATGTTTTTCTCGTTATTAAATTTTTATATTCCTCATATCAATGTGTTGGGAATATATTTATAAGTTACTATCGGATTTGTTGGCTCGCGCGCTCGCAGCGCCGGGGCTTTAAATTTTAGAATTTCATAATGGCTGTAGTTTGCAAATTAACGATGCGGACGATAACGTTAGTTAATGATGCCAAATATTTTTAATGTAAATTACAATGTGGCATTAATTTAGCCCCTCCGTCCCATTGGCAACTAAAATCCCAATCATCGACCGGTATTCAACAATCGTTAGTTATGTGACAAATATGAATTTTGTTATAGGTCCGGATGCTATAATCGGAGCATACGCTGTTGATTACTGACGCACTGGCGATTATTGGGACATCGGCCTTGAGTCATTAATTTTTTAACGAAGCCTGTTCACACTCAGTCTATTATTCATTGTGAACGGCAGGTATGGCGCAGAGCAGTCATCCATAGATAACAGTCATTCGCGCCGAGTAGCCAGATAATGAAAATAATTCAATAATCATTGAAATAATTCATAATCATCAGCGGTCATTAACGCCGAACAACTGAATAAACAAATTAAACACTACGAAATTAAAAAACCAAAATATTAAAGGCTAAGATATTTAAATGACATTTAACAGATGTAAATAATGTTAAACATTGAAGCTTGGAGAGCTGTTAAACTAACACTTGTTGAAATTAAAGTCTACGTTGTATTTTTTTTTTTTTTAAACGGTTTTTGGAAAAGCTTTTGCACGGAAGATTCTTCAAATTTTCATTCTCATTTTGTTTCGAAAATTAGCTCGAACCTCTTGTAAACGTTTCTCATACACGTAAGATTTTGGTTGCAACATGAATGAATATTCTGAATGACAATTTTTTGGCACTTTTGACATTTTCATTGTGTATCGCATCTTTAATACCGTATTATTGTTCTCCACACGTTAGATTCGCCGGGTGTTATGTAGTGGCAATCAGTTGTTGGGCCGGTGGATTTTGCAAGGATGAAGAGAAATATTACAGCGGCTGGGCGTTGAGTGTGTCGAATGAATGAAACGCGTCTTCACGTCCCGAGCAGGCTCGTGCCAAAGAGACTTTTCTCCCACTCATCCGCGCTCGCCTCATCGCCCGTCTGTTCTGTTTGTCTTCTTCTCATCTTCCGGCTATCGCCGAGTGGTTTCTATTCCGAGAACGCGTCGCCGAGCGGAAGAAAGACCGGGGTTGGGGGAAATCCGCGTACCTCCCGTCCGTTATACAAAATCCGTTTGAATTGTTCATTAATTTGTTAATTGTCGTGCTCTCGAAGGGTCGTATCAATTGTCGTTATTCTGACAAACAATTTATCTATCGCGTGTCTGAATAATGCATAACTAAACCCTTCTCAGGGTTTTCGTCGAACCACAATGGTCTCGTCCGTACAATGAGTACGATATTATCGTGGTTTATGTAAGTCTAAAGGAAATGTAAGTAAATTCATAGCTTCGAAATTTCATGAGTCATTTCAAGTTTGAATTTCAACTAATTTTGAAGTTCAGCAAAGTTTGAACTTAAGTCAATTTTAAAGTTTAGCAAAGTTTGAACTCAAGTCAATTTTGATGTTCAGCAAAGTTTGAACTTAAGTCAATTTTAAAGTTCAGCAAAGTTTGAACTTAAGTAAATTTTGAAGTTCAGCAAAGTTTGAACTTAAGTCAATTTTGAAGTTCAGCAAAGTTTGAACTTAAGCCAATTTTGAAGTTCAGCAAAGTTTGAACTTGAGTCAATTTTGAAGTTCAGCAAAGTTTGAACTTAAGTCAATTTTGAAGTTCAGCAAAGTTTGAACTTAAGTCAATTTAGAGATTGATTTAAGTTTAAACGTAAGTTCACTTTCAGCGCAAGTTAAATTTGAACTCGACCCAAGCATGGACTTGAGTTGAATGCGACTCAAGTATCGAACCCGCGTTAATTGTTAATTTTAAAAGTTGACCAAAAATACGATTCAAGAACTTATACAAGTGCGAACCAGATTTCCCTCGTGACTTGAATTTCCCTCTTGAAACGTGGTCTTCGAATTCCGGGGCTGCTGAAAAATGCATAGTTGGAAGGCATCGGCGAGTATGATGAGAGAATAATGGTGCAAATGTTGGCGAGGTGGTGGTGTTGCCGTTGGACGATCAATACCCGTGACTCCATTCGAGTGCTCGGCACCCAATCCTATAACGTTTCGCGGCATTCTCCATACCCAAGCAACACCACCGATATGCTCTCCTCCTCCGTCTGTTTCCTAAGAGTCTTGGTTATCGGGTGCCTAGAGCAGCCCATCTTGACCTCCGACTCTTCTCGTCCGAATCCGTTCCCGGTACCTCTCTTCGCCATCCGATGCTGAAACACTTCCGTTGCGGATATACTCCCACAAAAACCACCTCTCGGTCGTCGCAAATAGTTTGTTGGCTTTCCCACAATCGTTTCCTTTTGCACGAAACCCGGTATTAAAATCCCGTCGCGGTCTATAACTTCTTTTAGTCTGACGTAAAGTTGACTTGCAGCAAGGCGTCGTGGAATGGGCGTTTAGCTATGCGATGGAGCGCGGTCGGTGTATCATTTGGTTCTTCGACCTCCGATCGAGTTTCCGCTTCGGGTAGTGAGAAAACTTTTTTGGGCGGAATTCCGCTCATCCTCAGTGAAGAGTCAACGTTCCACAGTAGCCTTGGAATTTTTTTATTAAATATTTTTTGTCAGTATGAAATGTTTTTTTCGTTTATAAAATTAACTGCGACGTATTCCGACGTACTTATGTGCGCTGAACATGAATCTGCTGGTTTTTTTTGCGCGTGCAAGGGGGACATTTGTATCTTCGATTTTATTCACTGAAAAATAGTTTGCTCTAATGTGAAATTGCATTTTTGGGATTAAAATCTGAAATATTGGGTATGGAGAAAAATGAACGTCATATTCGTGAGCAAGGGGCCCGGCCGGGGCCCCCTTGATTTTTTTTTTGTATGTGTGTTTAGTGGCAATCCTAAAAAAATGTGTTTCTCAGTTCGGCTGAGATACATATGTACATTCGTGCATAGTGAGTGGTTTTGGTTTCTGAAGCCATTCCAACGTAAACGAAATCGGTTATCGAATCAAATGTTATTTCGTCCGCCGCGCTCGATATGCATATTTTCATTTTTTATAAATGTCCCAACTCAACCTGTAGATGTCCTGGAAATGGTCCTCGAATGTCCTTAAATATCGTACAGACTTTTTACTGGATTGCATTTTTGGGATTAAAATCGAAAATATTGGGTATGGAGGAAAATGAACGTCATATTCGTGAGCAAGGGGCCCGGTCGGGGCCCCCTTGATTTTTTTTTTGTATGTGTGTTTAGTGGCAATCCTAAAAAAATGTGTTTCTCAGTTCGGCTGAGATACATATATACATTCGTGCATAGTGAGTGGTTTTGGTTTCTGAAGCCATTCCAACGTAAACGAAATCGGTTATCGAATCAAATGTTATTTCGTCCGCCGCGCTCGATATGCATATTTTCATTTTTTATAAATGTCCCAACTCAACCTGTAGATGTCCTGGAAATGGTCCTCGAATGTCCTTAAATATCGTACAGACTTTTTACTGGATTGCATTTTTGGGATTAAAATCTAAAATATTGGGTATGGAGGAAAATGAACGTCATATTCGTGAGCAAGGGGCCCGGTCGGGGCCCCCTTGATTTTTTTTTTGGTATGTGTGTTTAGTGGCAATCCTAAAAAAAAGTGTTTCTCAGTTCGGCTGAGATACATATGTACATTCGTGCATAGTGAGTGGTTTTGGTTTCTGAAGCCATTCCAACGTAAACGAAATCGGTTATCGAATCAAATGTTATATTTCGTACGCCGCGCTCGATATGCATATTTTCATTTTTTATAAATGTCCCAACTCAACCTGTAGATGTCCTGGAAATGGTCCTCGAATGTCCTTAAATATCGTACAGACTTTTTACTGGATTGCATTTTTGGGATTAAAATCTAAAATATTGGGTATGGAGAAAAATGAACGTCATATTCGTGAGCAAGGGGCCCGGCCGGGGCGCCCTTGATTTTTTTTTTTTCGGTATGTGTGTTTAGTGACAATCGTAATTTTTGTATGTGTGTTTTGGTATGTGTGTTCAGTGGCAATCCTAAAAAAAAATGTGTTTCTCAGTTCGACTGAGATACATATGTACATTCGTGCATAGTGAGTGGTTTTGGTTTCTGAAGCCATTCCAACGTAAACGAAATCGTTTATCGAATCAAATGTTATATTTCGTACGCCGCGCTCGATATGCATATTTTCATTTTTTATAAATGTCCCAACTCAACCTGTAGATGTCCTGGAAATGGTCCTCGAATGTCCTTAAATATCGTACAGACTTTTTACTGGACGCCATGACCAAATACATTTCGAACTCCAGCTCAATGTTATGTCCCTAGTTGGGAATGCATAGTCGGAAAGTGCGACAGAGACCTCACGAAAGACGTGACCTTTCCGTTCCGGTGGCCAATGGTCCGTGAAGCACGGAGGAGCTGCTAGGTGTTGAGATGAAGACGGAGAGGTATAAATGGGAAAAAAAGATGTAATAAAAAATAGATCAAGGAGTAGAATCGCCGCGAGGAAAGAGAGTGCAAGAAGGAAAGGGTTTGCGCAGGTCGCGACGAAAAACCATGAAACTCCGAGCCGTCCCTCTTTCGTTCAACTTCCCCCGCGAGTTCCCGCGAGCGGTCCAAGAATTTATGGAGCTTGTAAAACGGCTATGGGTAATGGTTATGGTCTTCGCGGGCTCCTTCCGCAGGGGGTCTTGTCCCGTCGCCGACGGACACGGTGCTCGGTGCCGTAGCGTCGTCGCGCGACTCCCTTAAGAATTCACGGGTTTTCCTTTACCGCTCCTCCAGCCGAACACGGCACCGGGACTTTGCGGCGCACCGGCTTCGACAATAAAATTCCGAATTCTCGAGTACCCAAAGTCCGTGACGTTAATTTATCGAGGGAGCTTCGTCGTGTAAAATCAGAGCACTGAATTTTTGATCAATCAATTCGGGTGAATTAATTTTTGGAAATTGGAAATGACGGACCCAACGAAGGCCTCGTTGGATGACTTGTATACTTTTTTAAATCACCTTTTTGAATTCAGGTAGTTTCGTCGATTTATTTATTTATCGCCGGGACTGACGCTTTTACATTTACAATTTTTTGCTTCTCAGATAACAACACAAATACGAACCAAAGTATGGCGTGTGTAAACGTCATCTCATCGTGATATATGACATTTATTTTTTCCTTTCTATTTATTAACATTTCACTTATTAAAAGATTTAACAAGAAAAAAAAGGATTAATTTTTTCTCCGTGATAACATTTTTTTAAATAATTAATACGATATCACCTGAATTCTATTCGACCATGAGCTTGTCTTGAATGAATTCGAGTCATAAATGGGGCTAATACCGTGGACTTCGAACAAATACTGGAGATCCCAAACAGTTCGTCAACGTTCTGTATCTGCATAGTATAGCGGTGTCCCATTCTCGGCACTATCTGGCCGCGCAACCCTATTACTCAGTACTCGTTTACCCGGAGCAGAGGGAAGCGATCGCAATCTCTGTTCGCTGATGGGAATTTCGATAGATCGTCGTCGCACCGGAAGGATCGATACAGCTTGTTGTAAAGCTACAACGCTGCTGAACGTTTCCGATACCGATCGTTCGGTCTGTTTCGTGCTTTGATATATAAATATATATATACGCATATACATCTATGTATATGTATATAAACTAAGCTCCGACGGTTGTTGCTCTCCCGGTTTGCTTGATTCACGATCCCACCGCGACTTGTCGCCCTTAATTGCTATACCGCATATATACCGTTTGTGCTGGTTTCTGGTGTTCGAAATACTATATAGAGGGTGTCCGACATCGAGCCACCTATCTTTCCTTCTCATCCCCTTTCGACCGCAAATGTACGAGATTCCACGGAATACATATTAAATTACGTACTGTATGGAAGTGAATTTCTATCTCACGCATCGCCTCTGAAACTGGATTAACATACACACACAAGGCTTATAGCATCGCGTGTACGAGTAAATTTCCGGGTATTGAAATTCGCCGGGAGATACCAACGCCGAGTCGATCAAACATTTCATCTCTCGTAACGAGCGGATTTCGTAACGGGAGGCCAGTTCGACGAACGAAAGGCTATTACACGGCGTCGGAAATTGTAGCTCGATTTGTAACGGTAATATTGCTCGATGGTCGAATTATTATCGGACGATCCGTCGGAATCAAAATTTGATCGAGAAAATTAATTTAAAAAAAAAAAAAAAAAAAAAAAACGATCTGAGGCACATGTAGAAATTTATAACAAAATTTTTGTTGAAAAAAAAAAATTAAAAATTTTGTAATCGTATTCCTCTCTCGAAACCGAGCAAACATTCCCTTTGCCGAAACTCGGTAGAATGCACGGTTCTCTCTCCACCGAGCGCCGAAGCGCTCGGCCAATGGGAGCGCTCGAAAAGCGGCTCAAACGTAACTCGCCCGTATCTCGCGAACCGTGCGCCGCAGAGAAATTGTTTCGGGACAACATTTGCTCAGCAACGAGCGCCGAACGCGATGCCGCAATTTTTTTCCTCGAATCTTCCGACACCCTGCCTCCGGAAGCTAAAACATAATTATACAGGGCATAAAGTATTTTTTAATCGAAAATTCTCTCGTCGTACACGTACGTACGATGTACGAAGCGTTCCGGCTACACGTCAGCCACTAACGGGTCATTATCAACTATATAGCAAGGCGCAAAATGTTATCAGCCTTCGTATTCTTCGTGTGCGTTGATGCACGTGTCTCATGTATGATGAAAACACAGTCACGAATTGGAGCACACACGCACACGCACGCACACACACACGCGCGCGTGCACACACACACACACACACACACACACACACACACACACACACACACACACACACACACACACACACACACACACACACACACACACACACACACACACACACACACACACACACACACACACACACACACACACACACACACACACACACACACACACACACACGGGCGCGCGCGCGCGCGCGCGCACACACGCACACACACACACATATATATATATATAGATATATACGTACACACCATTATCGTGCATTCTCTCGCCGGCAGACTGAACGGACTTTGTGGCGCCGCACGCCACGCGCTTTCAACTCCAGACTCACCGGCGAGTCTTTTTCCACCCCTTTGCCTTCTGCCCTTGCAGCGGCAAGCTACTGTCACCCTCCGTCCCCTACCAACGACACTCCCGCCGTAGCTTGCACTCTATCATTTTCGTTTATATTCTATCTCGACGTTCGCGAGGCAAAAATTGCAAAAAGCTCATGCACACGCGTTTCTACTGTATATATAATAACGTCGAAAACATTATAACGATTCACCCCGGGGGGAGGGGGGGTCGCACGTATGCCCGGCGTGGATATCTCGGACATATCCATTCCCGCGCACACGAGCCAGCAACAGTCTCGAAGCTCGGGTCGCGTTAACCAACAACCCCCTCAACGTCCGACCGGGGAGGGAGGACCTCGATACTCGCGTCACGCTACTCCCTCGGTCACGCGGACCACTTTTCTTTTTTTTTTTTTTTACTGGCGACAGTAAACGCGTTACTTTACAATGTACTTTACTGCGACTTTCAAAACTTTTAGTACCCTTTGGTTGCTCACAAATAATCGAGGATAGAATCGTTAAATGGGTTTTTTCGTTCTCAGTTTTGCCTTTTTTTTAAGTAGGAGATACGCGAGGGCGTAATAATAGGTTTAAATTGTGAATTTCAGGCTTTAAAAACAATGTTAATTTTTTTTGCGAAATACGAGGGCGAAAAACGTTTTTCTAAGGAGTGTGAGTTTGCAGCACGAGCCGAAGGCGAGTGCCGTAATCACACGAGTTAGAATAAGTGTTTCGCACGTGGGATGTACGAAATTTTTCATCACAAGGTGCGAAAATTGCGGTTTTACGCACGCGAAGCGGGCGGAAAAGTGGCAATTTCCGCACCGTGTGATGAAAAAATATTTCTTTTACACTCGAAAATATGTTACAACGAAAATGTATTATAACTCAAAAATATATTATAACGAAAATATATTTTTTAATCCGAAATTGAAAATCGTTACTCGGCAAAAAAAAAAAAAATCCCAACGACCCCTAAATTTCGTCGCGTTTGAAAACGATTTTGTGATTTGCAACAAAGGTTTATTGATGATCTATTTAAATCCAAAAGGATGTTCGGCGATGTAATACAAAAAATATAAAAATAAAATACATCGTAATATTTATTTTTGAAAATTGAAAATCTTTACTCGCTCAAAACATCCCAACGACCGCTAAAAGTTTTGTCGCGTTTGCAAACGATTTTGTGATTCTGAAGAGAGGTTTATAGACTATCATGTCCGCCCCATTTGAATCCGAAAGAATTTTCGGCCGCGTGATTTTCGATTAAAAAAGCGTTCAGCGACCGTTACACGGAAAGCCTGCACCGTCCCGGTCCGGTGCTGGGAAAGTCCCTTTAATTACTGCAGCCTCCGACCGTCGCGCAAATTGCAATTAACGTTCGAAACAGCGGTCAAGCTCGGCTCCCTCTCCGGGTCCCGCTTGTTCCGTATTTTCGTCTCCGCGCTGTTACCTTCCCATCGGGAACACCGCGCGAAAATGAACGAACGAAAGTTTAGTCTGGTTCAATTTTTTTTTTTTTTTTTTTTTTTTTCCGAATTTACGCATTCCGTTTCGGGCAGACCAATCGTCATTCTTCCGACTGTCGCTCGCAGTTCAAACACGCCCCGCTGGACAACCGAAAGAAGCGCGCAGAGATAGAGAAAAAAAAAAAAAAAAAAATTAAAAATGTTACCGGCAAACGCGGAGGCAACAAATTATTAACGTCGCGTGCGCCCGCGATATCGTGGCTGCCCGCTCGATAAATCGATAGCGAGCTCCCGGTCGTCGCTTCGCGTGTTTTTCTACCGTTCCTCCCCTCCGCCCTCCTCGCCACTTGCCTTTTGCTACTCGCTCTTTTTTTTTCCGCTTCACCTCTGTTAGTCTTTTCGCTCCGGTTCATTTATATACAATCAGTCGAAACTAACTTTACGATGTTTACAGCTCATCGCTACCCTGCACATTGCATATCATATCTTCGTATCTCACGAACCATCGGTATCGTTTTCGTTTCCTCTTTTTTTTTTTTTGTTTTTTTTTTCTTTTCTTCACTGATTGGAGGCCGATTGTAAACCTTTGATTAAGCTGACTCTAGGAATTTTCCGGGTCCGAGATCTTCTTTTTTTTATCGGGAATTAAAAAATCTGATAATACGTTAACATTTTGAACGATCGGGAAATTATAAGCGTATATGTTTTTTTTTTTCTTTTTTGAAGACTGGATGAAATATTGGAAAACTTTAAATCGTCTGGATGAAAAATACCTGACTCTTTCCTTCTCTGGTTAATATTGTTATTATTACTTAATGCATGTGTGCGCCAATTTACAATCCGAGCCTTAGATTTACGACATCGTCTAATATTATTGAGAAATGTGCTTTTTTTATTTGGGGGGTGAAAAATCTGGAAATATGTTGCAGAATACATGTATATTAAACGATCGGAAAATTAGAAGCCGATTTGAGAGAAATATTTATTTAACCCTCACTCCACGTAGGTGTTTTCGGCACCCGAATTCCATGTACCGGGGTCGTTTTCGGCGGCGCGCTACCACACCCACAATTATTAATAGAAAAATCTGAAAAAATTCATGCTTGATCCTTAGAATGTCCTTTCGAAGTGCGAACAGGAATTTTTCGGATATTGTTATTTAAACTAAAAATATTTTATCAAATATCAAGCAATGCGCGGAAAAACGCTTTTCGGGTTTTTCTAAACAAATATTTATTTGCATGGCACCCGTCAAATAAATTATTTTTCTGGGTGTGTTGGCTGAAATATTGGAAAACTGTAAACTGTCTGGATGAAAAATACCTCACCGTTTTCTTTTCTGGTTAATATTCTTATCATTATTTAATACACGTGTGTGCCAATTTACGATACGAGCCTTCGGCTCTCACGACATCGTCTAACATTATTGAGAAATGTCGTTTTTCCATTTTTTTTTTTCCACCGAGACATAAGTATGGTAATTTTGTCTCTCCAGAGTTACGCTCCTGCCGGCGACACGCGATTACCATACTTATCCAGCAATTTTTTTTAACGCGATGGTAATTTTTTTTGTGCGCTGATGCGTTGACGACAACGGGTCGTTTAGGGGCGTCGGTTGACTTTTTATGGAGTAATAAATTAACCGGGAAGCTAGACGATTCACTTGTAAATTAAATAATCGAAGCGCGAAGAAGATCAATTTGATTTTAACCCTGCGAGGGTAATTTACACTTGCGCTAAAACGGCTTGACGAAAGGTTGCAAACATTTTACCTCACACAGTCAGCCTCGATAAGCCCTTTTACAATTTTTTTTCAATTTTTTTCCACACCTTTTTTCTATATTTCTCAAGATGCCAAAAATTAATCTTGTCGATTTCAACGGCGATCGATTAAGGCCATTCATCGTTATACAATCTATTCGACAATGTCTTCTTAATGGCTACCCTTCCAATCTCGTTCCAGATCTGTGGCTTCAAGGCACTCGAGATTCTTCGAATTGCTCTTCGAATAATTCGATGGAAAAAAAAAAAAAATCTCATTGTCGCTTCGCTCCTTTTATTTTCGAGGGAATGCGATCGGGTGGAACTTTGTTTTTTTTCTGTCTTTTGAGAATTCACCACCGTCGAATACTCGTCTGTTTGCCCTGCGAATCGCGTCACGCCCCCCTCCCCCCCCCCCCCCCTCCTCTACCGCTCGCTCGCTCCAGAAAACGTCAATTAAAACTAATTGTTCGGCTTAATTTCTTTTTTAATTTTCTCCCCTCGCCGTCCTCTCCCATCCTCGTCGCAGGGAACAGACGCTTCGCTGCCGAGCGAACGACCCAGTTTTGCAACAATTTGCCGGCTTGTACACTCTCGTGTATACGTAAAATGGACTATTATATATATTGCATATATACGTATATATAAAAGGGTACATATTTGTTTACATAATCAACGCCGGAGTGCCCGAGCCGAAACGTTATTATCTCGTGTTGTAATTAAAACTTGAGTTTGGCAAATTTCGGCTTTTATCCGAATAAAGTTTACTATTTATTATTATTTATTTATTTTTTAAACACGATATAAAGTCGCGTTGATTCAATAACTTTTCGCGCGACGCAATTTTTCCGGCTTGTATTTTGTTCGGCCGATAAATAAAATACATTTCAATTATGAATATTTATCAGCAGTGATGTTTTTGAAAACATTTTATTTACTTTTGAAACGTGATATAAAGTCACGTTGATTCAATGGCCTTTCGCGCGATACAATTTTTGCGGCCTTCGGTCGATGAAACAAATATATTCAAATTATCGATATTTATCTGCCGTGAGATTTTTTATTTTTTGTAATACGCAAACTGAGGGTGGATATCGGAAAATTATTTTTAACAGTAACGAATGTAACGATTCATATGAAAATTAAAGTAAATTCAAGTTTTTGTCAATTTTTTATGTACCTCTTTTTGAATTCCTGCATTTTTTTTTACCCCCACCCATTCCTTGCTCAGTTGATGTCAAAAACTATAATCAGCTTTTTTCACGGATGCTTGCATCCACGTTCAAAAGAAACGTGTCAGCGAAGGCTGACATGCAATTCGTCTTCGATGACACTTTTCTCTCGAGCTTCGATACCATCGTCCGCGAAAAAAAAAATTGATTATAGTTTTTATTACCAACCGTGACAAAAAGTCGATTATAGTTTTTATTATCGAGCGCGGTATTTCACCTTCTCTTAAATTGATATGCACACCGAGCGGATATCGGTCAATTGGCTTTGACCGGCGAATTAATTAATCAATCTGTCAATCCGTCGTGCGAATTACTCGATAATTCAGGCTTTGTAATTTGACACTTCAATTTCCATTGATACGAAAAGCTGGAATCTCCATTTGCGTTTCACGCTTCGATTGTTGCTCGATTCGCGCTATTTGCTATTCCTGTGAACGTGAAAAACCGTGTATTTTCACATATTCAAATTTTTACTTTTAATTCTGCACATATATGTTTATCCATGCATATACATATACACACGTGTGTTCCGTGGAGTGCAATTGGCAGCAATTGCCTGGGGAATAAAAAAAAAGTAAAGTAAAAGAGAAGCAAAAAAAAGTGGGATAGAGAAATTGGCCTCGACCGGTGAATTAATTAATCAATCTGTCAATTCGTCGAAAAGAAAATGAATTCCACGCTCGAATCGCGTCACTTGGTATTTTCGTGTACATGAAAAACAGTGTCAAGTTTTAAAAAAATCTAAATTGTTTTTCCATAAAAAATAAAGTTTCCTCTATGAGAAAGCATTAATTAATTTTTTTAAATAATTCTGCGTTTGTATATGCATCTAGGTGCATACATATATATACACGTGTGCACCATGGAGTGCGATTTATAGTAATTGTATCTGGGGAGCAAAAAAAGTGAAGTGAAACGGAAGTTAAAAAAAGTAGGAAATCGGACAATTGGCCTCGAGCGGCGAATTAATTAATCAATCTATAAATCCGTCGTGCGAATTACTCGATAATTAAAGCTTTGTAATTCGACACTTCAGTCTCCATTCATACGAAAAGTTGGAATCTCCGTTTGTGTTCCACGCTCCATTGCCGCTCGATTCGCGCTATTTTGTATTCCTGTGTACATGAAAAACAGTCTACTGTATCTTTACATTGTTTTTTTTTTTCATTCTACGTATATATGTGCATCTATGTGTATAGATATACACGTGTTTACAGCACCGGGCGATTGGTAGTAATTGCCTAGAGAGCAAAAAAAAAAGTAGTAGAACAAACGTTTACCACGCGACTGCAGATCCGATGAGCCTGGCTTGTACACAGCATCCGTCGATAGAACGCGGCAACGATACGGGCGAGAGTTATACCGAGCGAAAGAACGAACGAACTGGTACGCGCCCGACCAATTACCTTTGATCGCTCGCGGACCTACCTCCCCATTAGCCTTGAATAACTCTGCCTCCGGTGTTCAAGATCCTCCCATTGATGCCGTATGATGAAACGCGAACGACGAAAAAATTGAAAATTGATAATAACAATAACTGAACGACTGTTACGAACATTGGAATTGCCTTTTAAAAATGTTAATTGGATGTTTTTTTTTTTTTCTTTGGTTTCAGAAATAATGAAGAGAGAGGCTGACGCCGGCGCCATGGCAGGCTGCGGGGGGCCCACGAGTCCCCACAAACGCTACCGTCAAGGCGATGATGAACTTCGACTTCTCATCCCGAGCAAGGTATGTGTAACGGTTATACTTCTGGTTATTTTTTATTTTTTTTTTTGCTTGGATGGATCGAAAGATACATAAAAATAGCGGAGCGAAAGAGTTGGATATTGCTTCCCATACGAGAAAAAAAAAAATCTATACAATTTTTTGAACACCTCTGCTGAGCTCAGGTTTAAAAAAAACACAATGTACGATATATTTTTATAATTTTTTAAAAATATTTATATATACAATTTTTATATTTTTATACAAAAATCGTGACTACAAGATCATGATTTTCATTACATCAGCGCACAGAGATTATAGAATCTATCTATATATCGTATTTATTATCGCATCGGTTTATCGACAAGCCAATTTCAACATTTCCCAAACAAAAACGGAAAAGCCCTTCAAGGCATTCCAACGTCATCGACTCCGAGCCATCTGAATTTTCTTCCTCCTATTTTTTCCCCCATCTCATCTTTGCCTCGAGAGCAATAACTAAAAGTGGACTCGACAGCGAGCAGCCGCCTTCGTAGAAGAGGGGGGGGGGGGGGGGGGGGGAGTGTGTTTGGTGCTCGACCTGTAATACGAGTAAATTGTCCTCTGCGCTGGTACGATCCCGCTGCGCAGCGTGGTACGTCGCGCTTTCACGATATTCCTGGAAAACCGTTGTCCGGTCGTCGACGGCGTTCTTGCCCTCCGCTGTTCGTCCCCTTGAAACTTTAACCGCGGTACGTTTTCTTTTCTCAGGTCGCCGTTTGCCCACCGTTGTCGCTGACGCGGTTCCTGAAACCCGACGACTTCCGCCACGACGATTCGCCGCCATATTCGGATATATATATATATATGTACATATAAGGGGCATTCCACGTAGAATCCGTAGAACATTCTCCTCACCTCCATCGATTTTCTTCATTTTCTTCAACTTGCGAAAAAATTGTAAATATTGAGATCCCATTATCGTATGGTGCTCAAAAATCATATCATAAATGATAGAATCAGTGTGCATTTTTTCTGATTTGCAAAAAATACGTTTTCCTAATTGGTTTTTCGAGGATTAAAAATTTTACTGTTGGTAAGAAAAAAGAATGAAAATAAATTCCGAAATATCATACGAAGAAGAAATTAACAAAATCGAGTGACATGGACTGCTGATTTGACCTGGAATGCCCCATATATATATTCACTGCGCTGCCAGCACAAAACGCGCGGCTGTAGCGGTCGCTGTGGCTGTTTTGCCGGGTTTTGTGCTGTTCGAAACATCATACAAAGAAAAAATGAACGAAATCGAGTGACATGGACTGCTGATTTGGCGTGGAATGCCCCATATATATATTCACTGCGCTGCCAGCACAAAACGCGCGGCTGTAGCGGTCGCTGTGGCTGTTTTGCCGGGTTTTGTGCTGTTCGCTCCCGGCCGGAGACTCTCGCGCCTATTACCGTTGCGATATCGACGCGGACGCGTCACGGATCCTTTGCCGTCCGTTACTACTTCCGGTCATTGTCAATGAACGAAGGAAACCGAACGAGCGAACGCCTTTCACGGCGGGAACCTCTTTTATCGCCTGTTTCTCCGGCGCGAGAGAGAATTTTTTCCCCTCGCCGAGTCTCTCACGTACGGACGCTTATCCCACTTTCATTTTCTTTCCTCATCCATTGAGGAAAAGCTCTATCTACCTCTACGATTTCCACGTGCAAATGAAACACTCGCCGGGTAAGTTAGGAAACTGCACAGCCGAGTTTCTTCACTCTCGGCGTTTCGTTCACTTTTCGCAGAGAATCCGCTGTGCAGCGGAGATCGTATCTTCCGCGCCCGGGATATCTCGATTTCTCACGCGTTCACCTCGAAGAGTTCGCTCTCAGCTGTTTTCTTCGTCCATTCATTTTCATCGACGAAGAAAAATTCACTCGCTCGTTCGTCGAGCCCGTGCGCTCTCTCGCTCAGCTGCCCCACGATGACTGACTATTATTTGGCCGCAAAAATTATTTTTTGTTTCTCCATAAATGGCCTTAATTTTTTATTTATTTTTTTAATCACTGCAATAAAAAAATTCTATCAAAATTGAACGAAACTTTTAGTAACTAAAGAGTGGTCCAAATTTGGGCGTCAAATAAATGTCATAGTCGACGTTAAACCAAAAATGTTATCTCAAGATTCGACTGTAGTTCCTCGTCCCATTGCATCGGAGATTTATTCGTCGCGTCATATATTTTAATGTTTAAAAAAATTATTTTTATTATTCTTATATTTTCGTCTCAAGTAATGAAGAGTCTCGGGCGTCGAGTCTCCCGCTATGATATTATCGTCCTCGAGTATCTCGACAGAAAAAAAATATGAGATTGTAATGAGATTTTCTTCTTACTCTGCGAGGAAAACCGTAGAGAATTCCTCGACGACGACAATGCCATCGGTTGTGTGTGTGCGCATGCGCGTTCGCGGTCCTCGAGTGTACGTCAGCGCCTCTCATCCTTTTATTTCCTCGTCTTTCTCCTTACATTTCTCTTGTCTTTTCCACGGCGATGAATCGCGTGTGCTCGGGAACAATAGTGGCCTCGTTATAGCCATACCATAATGTTCCATATAGTCCGCGGCGAGTCATGATAGTCGTTAAGCCGGTGAACGTACGAGGAGAGGAACACGCCCGAGCGTTGCGCGGCTACCGAGAGCCTCTCTTAGTTCCAATTATTCTAATTAAATTTTTTTTTCTCTCGTTATCCTTCAACGGCCCACCCGCCGGTTCCCCGGCTCTTTTGCTCTCTCGATCCTCGTGCATATCCGATACTTATTTCTCGTTCCTGCTTCGTCGTTATTCACGAATGCGCGACGAGTACGAATGAACGAACGATTCAATTCACAGTTATGAATTGCGACGAGAAGTGCAATAATGCAATACCGGGGGAAAAAAGAACGACTCGACGGACAACCGAGCAATTGTTCGTGCCAATCTTCGAAGCACAGTGTTGCATACACGGAAAAAAGCTTTTGCAGTTAACATTTTCTTTTTATTTGAGCACGAAATCCAGCCAACTTAAGTGCATAATCAATTACAAACTTAAGCACGAAATCAAGTTAAACCCAAGCACAAAATCAAGTTCAACCCAAGCACAAAATCAAGTTCAACCCAAGCACAAAATCAATTTCAAACTTAAGTGTAAAATCAATTTCAAACTTAAGTGCAAAATCAATTTCAAACTTAAGTGCAAAATCAAGTTAAACCCAAGCACAAAATCAAGTTCAACCCAAGCACAAAATCAATCTCAAACTTAAGTGCAAAATCAATTTCAAACTTAAGTGCAAAATCAATTTCAAACTTAAGTGCAAAATCAATTTCAAACTTAAGTGCAAAATCAATTTCAAACTTAAGTGCAAAATCAAGTTAAACCCAAGCGTAAATCAATTTCAAACTTAAGCACAAAATCAAGTTAAACCCAAGCACAGAATCAAGTTAAACCCAAGCACAAAATTAAGTTCGAACCTAAGCACAAAATTAAGTTCGGACCTAAGCACAAAATATAAAGTTCGACCCTAGTACTGCGTCTTTGCTTCCTGGGCTGTAAATCGTGAAACAAAGAAGAAAAATCTCGCCCCGTCTCTCCCGTCGGTTAATCGTTCGGAGAATTTCACAGCGTGCCGTCTCATCGGCGATGAATAAGCTCCTGCGATTACTCGACACCTGTTCGTCCATGATTCACGCAACGATCGGCCTTCCGATAGCGCGCTTTGCATCCTCACTCGTATATATCGAATTGTTTTCGACCAGGTTCGCGACGAGTCCCTCGTTGGCCGAGCCGCGATAGGAACGTCGGGGAGAGCCTCGCCTAAACCACTTGTTAATTCAAGCGAGAGGCCTTTTGCAACGTAACGGGGCCGCCTCGTCGCCGCTCCCGTCGTTGTTATGCTCAGCTAAGGCGCAGTGGACGTTCCGAAGTTTTCCTTCGTCTCTGACACACAGCGCAACGCCTGAGCCCTCGCGAATTGCGTGTACTCCGTTTTCTCACAATATATATATATATATATATATATATATATATATATATATATATATATATATATATATATATATATATATATACTAGTGGGTTATTGTGGCTCGCGCGCTTCGCGCGCTCGCACCCATTTCTGGACGTAAACCCTTGTTATTCCAAATACTTCAAAAGACGGGTTCAATACTTGGATGGGTGACCGCGTCCAAGTACTATCCCCCCCCCCCCCCCCCCCCCCTCGATTCTTGACACGGCGGCGACAGCGGCGAAATCCTTTTATATTATAGAGAGATACATATATAAAAAAAAGACTCACGCCCTTATTATTCTAAGTCTTTTACCCCCCTCATTATTCCAATCCCCTTATGCTAAATGGACTTAAGCCCTTATAATTCCAAGTCCCTTTAAGCTAAATGGACTTGGGCCCTTATCATTCCAAGGCCTTTTAAGGATGGACTTAGGCCCTTATAATTCCAAGGCCCTTTAAGGATGGACTTAGGCCCTTATCATTCCAAGGCCCTTTAAGGATGGACTTAAGCCCTTATCATTCCAAGGCCCTTTAAGGATGGACTTAAGCCCTTATTATTCCAAGGCCCTTTAAGGATGGACTTAAGCCCTTATTATTCTACCCCCCCCCCCCCCCCCCTCGATTCTTGACACGGCGGCGACGGCGGCGGCGGCGGCGGCGGCGGCGGCGGCGGCGGCGGCGGCGACAGCGGCGAAATCTTTTTATATTATAGAGAGATATATATATATATATATATATATGTATATATAGCGCGTGCAGCAATGACGAAGAATGCCGGAGGAACAGGCACGGGCCGAGCGGAGGCGATCGCGACGGCATCGACGCTCATGCGACCTTGAATCTAGTCGGGAAAGGTAAATAGACCAGGTGCATTCGCGCGACATGATCAGAGTAAAAAAAAAGTCTCGGGATTTGTTGCCTTACTCTGTTGCGAGATCTTGTCCTACGAGAATTACGCGATCGGCGATTTATACACGCAATTCATGGATCGTGTGCACACGTTAGGATTGTCGAGAATATCGCATTCGATTAAATGCACCTTTCTAGCGGTGGCAGACTTTTATTTTTACAGCTTGGCTGCATAAGTTGTGGAGACGTGGAGGGCTTTTATCGCACAATCGTCGGTGTCGAGCGAATTGAAAAAAAAAATATTACACGATAAAAATAGTGTGTACGTTCATAGATTTAATTACACATGTTAGGATTATCGAGTCCAACTTGTCGCGTTCGATCAATGCACCCTTCGAGCGGTGGCAGAGATTTTTTTTTTTACATCTTGGCTGCATAAGTTCTAGGGTTGTGGAGGGCTTTTGGCGCCAAATCGTCGGTGTCGAGCGAATTTTTGTTTATTTATTTTTTTACTTATATTAAACGATAAAAAAAAGTGTGCGCATTTAATGAAATATTTTCAACCCACAAACTTCCACAATTTTTTGCTGTCAAAGCAACGTATTTTTTACGGAACAAAAAAATGCTGGATTTGTGAGAAAACAAAAAAAAAATGGTCCAAGTTTGTCGACGGAAAATGTTTCTCGACAATGCGGATATTGCTTTCTCATTGTGTGTAGAAAACACATGGTAGGATTATCGAGTCCAACTTATCGCGTTCGATCAATGCACCCTTCGAGCGGTGGCAGAGATTTTTTTTACATCTTGGCTGCATAAGTTCTAGGGATGTGGAGGGCTTTTGGTGCACAATCGTCGGTGTCGAGCGAATTTTTCTTTATTTATTTTTTTACTTATATTACACGATAAAAAAAGTGTGCGCATTTAATGAAATATTTTCAACCCACAAACTTCCACAATTTTTTGTTGTAAAAGCAACGTATTTTTTACTGAAAAAAAAATGCTGGATTGGTGAGGAAACAAAAAAAAAAAAAAATGGTCCAAGTGCGTCGACGGAAAATGTTTCTCGACAGTGCGGATATTGCTTTCTCATTGTGTGTAGAATAAAAGCAAAAAAAAAAACTGGAAAGAACAAGCCCGGTATCGAAAGCGCGTAGAGTTTTGAGTTCGAACGCGAGCTCGAAATTAATATCGTTCCGTGGACCGTGCGTTCTCGCGGTACCGCGCGAGAGAGCGTTATCCACTCAGCCTCCCGGTTTCCGCGTGGACGCGTACTCGTGTGCTTTGAAATTATATTCAATTTTTTTTTTATTTTTTTTTTTTTTTTTATTAAACGGGCGTGAGGCCGAGCAGGATGATATATCAAAAGCGCCGTTTAATCCTCGGGTAGGGTACGAGCGAAGTCGCGTAATTATACCGGATTCATTCAGCAATTATATGCCAGTGGCGTTTTATCCGGCTCCTATGGACGTGTCCGTCCGGGCCTCGACCGGACGGCTCGCGGGCTCATGAGAACGAGGAAAACGCGTCCCGGTGCACTCGAGTAAGTCGAAAATTTTTCAAAGCCCACAGACGTTTACACAAAGATCGAGCCATTGAATTTGTCGCCTTGAATGCGTTTTCCGACGGAAAATTCGTGCATTCATGCCGTTTCGTCTTGAGAGTCGGTGAAAAAAAAAAAGTACGTAGTTGCAGAATAGGCGAAGGTGTCACGCAATTGCGGGGTATTAATTCGAGCGAGCCCGGTTTTTTTCACCGCAATCCCAGCTGCCGCAGTTCCTAAACGAGAAATCCCACAAGAGAGCTCGGCTCGTTTAGGCGACGGATTTTTTTTTTTTTTTCTCTCTTTTCGAGTCCCATTGGGTATTCAGCGAGATTTTCGCGAAAGACGTCGAGCCGAAGGAAGAGAGTGAGGGAGGGATAAAAAAAAAAATGCCGTAGCTCAGAGGTGTTCAGTCAGCGTTGCATTCCTGAGTGTCCCGTAATGCAGGACGTGCACGAGAACCTAAACGGCACGACGAAGCGGTATTATGTCACTGGGCGCCTCCCGAGCGACCAATGGGGCGAGAGAAACACGTCCGGTTAAGGGAATGAAAGAGCTGGATAGTCGGCACAGTAATTTGCACGACTGCTTTACCGTGGACTGACACGACGCTGGCTTCTGACGAGACGCCGTGGTAACGTCCGATGAATACTTTTTTCGCTGATCGCAAATGAAAAAAAGAAAAAAGATTTTTAAGACTTTGGTCACAAAGTCGGAAATCGCAAAGAAATTAGGTCTGGCGGTTTTTTTTGATGACCACCTTAGATTTTAAATGCAGAATCAAATTTGCATGTAAACCGATGTTCGAACTTAAGTTTCAAGTTAAGATCGAAGTTTATTGTATAATCATGTTCGAACTCAAATTTTGAGCTAACATCAAAGTTAAATCTAAACTCACGTTCAACTCAAGTTAAAAATTAAGATCAATCTTGAGTTTGAGGTTAAGTTCGAACTTAAGTTTACGGTCAAGTTCACACTTAAGTTCAAGGTTAAGATTGACCTTATGTTTAAAGTTGTGATCAGAGTAAAATCCAAAATCAAATCCAAGCTTAAGCTTAACGTATCGAATTGAATCGAAAAAAAAAATAAAAATAAAGATTCCTCGTGGAAAAATATTTCAGCGATGATTGGCCTACTTGTGAGACAAACGTAAACCGATGTTCGAACTTAAGTTTCAAGTTAAGATCGAAGTTTATTGTATAATCATGTTCGAACTCAAATTTCAAACTAACATCAAAGTTAAATCTAAACTCACGTTCAACTCGAGTTAAAAATTAAGATCAATCTTAAGTTTGAGGTTAAGTTCGAACTTAAGTTTACAGTCAAGTTCACACTTAAGTTCAAGGTTAAGATTGACCTTATGTTTAAAGTTGTGATCAGAGTAAAATCCAAAATCAAATCCAAGCTTAAGTTCAAGTTATCGAATTTAATTGAAAAAATAAAAATAAAGATTCCTCGTGGAAAAATATTTCAGCGGTGATTGGCCTACTTGTGAGACAAACGTAAACCGATGTTCGAACTTAAGTTGCAAGTTAAGATCGAAGTTTATTGGATAATCATGTTCGAACTCAAATTTCAAGCTAACATCAAAGTTAAATCTAAACTCACGTTCAACTCAAGTTAAAAATTAAGATCAATCTTAAGTTTGAGGTTAAGTTCAAACTTAAGTTTACAGTCAAGTTCACACTTAAGTTGAAGGTTAAGATTGACCTTATGTTTAAAGTTGTGATCAGAGTAAAATCCAAAATCAAATCCAAGCTTAACTTATCGAATTGAATCGAAAAAAAAAAAAAAAAATAAAGATTCCTCGTGGAAAAATATTTCAGCGATGATTGGCCTACTTGTGAGACAAACGTTTAAGCGAACGAGCGGAGTCTGACGTAAGGGCCTTGGCTCGCCGTTCATTACACGAACAGTAAATTCTATTGTATGAGCTCACGCTCGTCTCGCTCGTACAGAAAATTGTTCCGTACGGTCATCCGTCAGCGGGTCATATTCGTCTCAGCGGCGAGAGAAACTCGAGAGAAACGTGCCCGATTAGCTCACCTCGATTATTTCACGATACCGCACCTAACACATCGGCGCGATACCATCGGCTGTGTCCCTCGTGTGCAGTTCAATCGTCACTTCACCTTTTGGATATTGGATTATTTAAATTTATAATTGCATTCCGTCGGAGCTTGAATTTCATCGGACGACGATTTTTATTTTTATTTTTGCCCATTTCTAGCAGGCAATTATCGAGATTATCGAGATCCATATTTTCATGCGCGAATCTAGGTGGAATGAACGATCGGTGAATTAATTCCACGATTCTTTTTTGTCTGTTGCAGGTCGCCGGTTCGATAATCGGCAAAGGAGGCCAAAACATCACGAAGCTCCGTAGTCAGGTGAGCTTCCGACGAGTCGGCGATTACACTTTACAAAAATAAATATAAACCTCTTCGCGACAATCGACATCACGTTGAATAACTTTTATTTATTTTTTATTATTTTTCTCTGTACATCTCTCAGCCTCTTCCATCGCCTGTCTCCCCTCGTACTTTACTCAGTTTTTTTTCTCCACACGAAACGTTGTTTCACATGTTTTCCCGTTCTCATACAACACACTCGTCTTGAGTTTTATGATTTTATTATCGAAACTTCGAGATATCGTTCGAACAGTTTGATCTGTAAAAAGAGAAAAAAACACCTCCACAGTTGACAGACGACAATGGAGTCGCGGCTCTTCGGCCACGGGCCCAAAGAAAAATACTTTAAAATACTTACAACAAAAATACAGTAAAACAGAAAAAAAAAAAAAAAAAAAAATGGAAGAGGATTGAAAAAAAAAAAGATGACAATTATTAAAATCTCTGACACACACGAAACACACGCATGAACCTACGAAAAGAAAAAAAGAGACTCGATGACATTAGCAAGAATTAAGTATCTCTCGCAATTCGTCAGCAGTAATTCGGGGCTAGCAAAACTCGAACGCCGCTCCGAGGGTTGGGTGTGAAAAAAAAAAAAAAAAAAAAACGAATTTCGGCGAATTCGCTGCGGCGTATTTGCGGTCGAGATTGATTCACATTATTTTTTAAGAATTTCTAAGATAAAATAATGATAAATGTTGGTTAAAAAAAAAAAAAAAAAAAAGGAATTTAAAGCGTGGTTGTCTAACTTGGTTGATGGTTTGTGCCCTGGCCCTGCCCCGACCCCGGCGTTGCCCCCCTGGCCTGTGCCCTGGTGTGTCTTGCCCCGCCGGCGATTATCCTGGTCGTTTCGCCCTGCCGTAACCGCCCTGCCATGCCGTGTGTGCGACCCGATAACATGGAATCTGATCGACGGACCCCGAACTTGACGACCGAATCGAACCTCTTCGTCAACGCAAATGCGGATTGTCTGGACCTGTCTCTGTGTGTGCCCGCCGTGATTCAACCCAATACCAACAATCTACAACAATCGACCAACCAATCACCAATGAACAACCAACCAACAACCACGGCCCGACAGTACAAAGCCTCAATCATTGTACCCGATTGCCCCGGACCCGAACGGTAAATGCCAACACCAAATACTTAATGTTCTTAATTCTCTCTCTCTCTCTATCTCTCTATCTCTCAACTATTTTTCTTCTTACTCTCTTGTATTCACCTAATTGTCTCTAATTATCAATATCGATAGTGCAGGATTATACTTCCTTGTTCCATTAATAATGTCACTAAATTCTTAATCACTATATATGGTTGTTTGGAAATCATTCACGTCAATATTTCACTTGTCGTCACTCATATATATCTGTTTATGGTTTACGCTGTCCTTCCGCCTCTCTCTTTCTCTGTCGCTGTCTCTCATTTTTTTTTTTTTTTTAACTCCGTAAAGAAGTACAGGAATTGTTTTCGATTTTTTAGAATTTTTTGGAGTTTCTTTTTTTTTTTGGTGGTTGTAAATATCGGGAAGATGCGCGCGCAGCTTTTTGATTTTTGGGGCTAGAGCGACGGAAAAGTGACTTCGCGATTTCGATACTTTCGATGTAGTTTCGAGGTTCGGATTTTTTTTTTTTTTTTGGTAGTTCGGATTGAATATATTGAATTAGCGAGTCAAATGTGACGAGGGACCGAGATAAGAGCTTCTTGCCTCAAAATCCATTCAATGCAGTTGCAATTATCTCCGGGTATTTTTATTTGTTTTCCTTCAAATGCAAATCGAAACTCGGCAAGAACTTCGGATTTTTTTCCACGAGCAATTAGTCGCGGTTCTGTTTTACGTCTTAACGCGAAATACGTTTTCACCGCGAATTTCTCTTCCCTGTTGCATAATTCGCTCAAGTTGAAATAAAAAAAATAAATTCTCCTCCAAGTTCCAAGGTAGCTTTAACGTTACAAAAAATGATTTTATTCGTTTCTTTTTCCCTTCTTCTACGGCGTTCTCCGTACCTCGCTCTCTCACTCTCTATCACTCATTTGTTATCAGGTTTTTATTTTTCATTTTTATTTTTTTTTATTTTGTCGTTATTCTCTCTGCTATCTCAAAACCCGTCCGGAACTCAGCCGGGACAGTCCCGCAGGACTAGGTGAAATGAGAAGAGGAAGAAAAAAAATAATCGAGACAGAAGGGACTCTGATTTATTTTGAATATTTTTATTATTGTTATCATTATTATTATTGTTATTATTATTATTATACAACACACGTCACGTCCGCCCTGCTATGATATGTCGAAATATATTCCACCGTGTCCTGATGCGTGCCCACGTGATGCCCGATAAGGATTCCACTCACACTCGATGCTCACACGGTCCTAAGCCACGTTTGCATTGCCAACCGTGTTATTATGGATTGTTGAATTTTCAGAAAAATTTTATTTCAGGCCCCAACGAATTTCACTGCAAATATGAAAAAAAAAAAAAAAAGCTTTTTGACTACTTTTTTCAGCCTGCGAGAGCAGCCAGAGAAGCCCGTTCTACGCCATCGTTGTCAGAAATTAAAAAAAAATAATTGCATTGCTCAAGAAAAAAAAAATCGAATTTTAAATCGAAAACATTTTTTCGTATTGTATCAAATTGTATTGTATCGTAATATTGAATCTTCGCGATGGAAAAGCGATTTTTTTCTTTTACCTATCGTCGATTTATCTTCGGATGACTATATATAAATAATAATAATAATAAATCGTAAAAAAGGCATCGACGGAAATGCCGAGAGTGGAAAGAGCGTCAGTTCGCCTCATCCAAACTGGAGCGGAGGATCCCCCAATGAAAAGAGAGAGCCCGGAGAAAACAACCCCGTCTGTCGTTACGAGTGCCGCCCCCCCCCCCCCCCCCACCCCCACCCCCACCCCCACCCCCCCACGATTCCCCAAAGATCCGCAGTGCCGAGCGGAGCAGCGGAGCACAACACAACCACGTGATATGCTCTTCCCCGGGGTCTCGGCTGTGCACCCTCCATGCCCCGAAAGGCGCAACCCCGTCAGAGATTTCCCGTGAGAGAACGAGAATCGCTACGCGAATCTCTTCTTATCCCATCTTCATCTCGTTCGCTTCATCTCCAGTTTTTCTCTTCGTTTGTAATTTTTTTTTTTTATTTTTTTAATTTTTTTTTAAGTTATCGCTATATTTGTTTACGAAAATGTTTCAACCCTTTCGAACGAAATTTGAAGAAATGTTCGAAAAATATAAATGCAATCTTCCGTTAATTGAACTATCCGCCCCATCCGATAAAAAAAAATGTTGGCCCCTTCAAAGGGTCTTTTACTTCAAGATTTTGAAAACATTTTAATTTTTCAATTCTCAAATTGCATTCCAAGCCATAAAATTCTCTCCGGCAATTTTCGTTTTTGCAGACCGGATGAATTTTTATTTTCTTTCCGATCCATAAAGAAAAAAAATTTCGACTTTCGAATATTAATTTTATGATGTATAATATTTTTTTTCGAGCTGACAGGAAATTTGTTTGGGATTGTAAATTGAAATAGCCATGGACCTCGCAAACTTTTCCGGAGTTTGCGGAGCGGTGGGAGCGTCGACGGTCTCGTGTAGTTCGACCCCGTGAGGCGGGGCCGCGGATCGTCCCGGCACTGCACGAATTAACGTTTAGTCCGTATTAGCCGGCGAAGGGGTCGCGAGAGAACGGGGTGAACCGAGTGGAAGACAGAGAGAAAGAGAGAGAGTGAGGGGGGGCGGGGGCGGGGGGGGGGGGGGGGGGGGGGGAGCGCGATGAGAAGGTCGATTAATCCTCGTAAAGCAGAAACTCTAATTCATCGTGTCGTCTACGGTACACAAGTCACACAGGAACGCTCTATCTGTCGTTGGGATTAATCAATGTGTGTTTAACACGGATTTAACACCGTCTACCAGTTTAATCTCTAATACGATAATTTACGATATAGACTCTGTTATAGCCAAGGTTGATGTTAACCCTTTCGCACCTAACGATGAGTGTGTCGTAACGAGGAGCGTATCTATGGAGTAAAGTCGAAAGGAATAAAAAAAAAAAGAAACCAACTTTGCTTTGACTCGAGCATTTTTTTTTTACAACCATTTTGCCGTGTCATCTGAGTTTTGTTTGGTAAATTCTTTTTACCGATTATTTTTGAACATTTTGATTTAAAAATTAGGTGGTTTTGTTTTTTTGAAACAAAAAAGAAAAAAAAAAGTGAATGTCCAAGGAATTGGTCGAATTTTCCAATATCAGATATCTTGACGGTGTATAATTCTCGATTTGTTTTCGAACTTTCAAAACCCCTTTCTCTATCTCAGCCAAGTTTCCTTCGTCAACATGTTTTTCCACCTATTTAAAAAAATGTCGATAATAAAGTTAAGACGAGTTGATTTTTTTTACGAAAAAAAAGTCAACGTTCAAGAATTAGGTCGAATTCTGACATACCCGATATCTGATGACATGCAATTCTCAAATTATTTTCGAACCTTCAAAACCCCTTTCTCTCGCGAGGCTTCGCCGCGAGCAGGAACTGTATATATAAATAAAAAAAAAGCTCAAACAAGCATTCAACAAAGAGGTCAAAAAAAAAAAAAAAAAAAACCCACATACACACAGAGTGGAAAAGAGTTGAGGATCGTGTGTATCGCTCCCCCGACGAGTTCGGGGGAAAGAAATGGAAGAGCGTAAAAAGATAGAGATAGGGCTGATTTGTGTCTGCCATCGTTTAAAAACTTCGCGTTTGTCTTCCCCCCCCACCCCCCTGTTTCATCCTGTTCGCTTCTCCCCCCCCCCCCCCCCCGACCTCCAGCCTCGAACTTTTTCCAGTTTTTGAGGCAATATTTTTCATCCCCTTCTCCTTCTTCTATTCGACCATCACGTCGAGCACTCGCTGCAGCCGAAACCCAGTGTGGTATTCGCTGTAGGGTACGAGCAGTCTGTGGGGCGGGGAGGGGGAGAGGGGGGTTGGTTTACGTGGTATAACGTATACGAAAGTAAAAAAAAAAAAAAAAAAAAAAAAGAGGCGGGTATGAGTAACGACACCGAGTTTGTCGAGTGTTCGTTTCTCTTTCTCACCTTTTCCCAATCTCTATCTATCTTTTTTGTCTGTGTGTGTTTGTGTGTTTTTTTTTCTTCTCCTCGTCGCTTCTTCATTTCGCTCCGACACTTGGAAAGCCTTTCCGCGTCGGGCTGAGGCGAAAGAAGGAGATTAATAAAAATAGAAAAAAATAAAAAGCAAAGTCTCGTACATGTCTCGAATGGACGATAAAGCCGAGGTCGTTGTACATTGTTTACTGTAATATATATATATATATATATATATTCATATACATATATATTTAATCTCCTCTGTAAATAATTCTATGGGTGGAAAGGAAATTCGAGGTGCATTTTCTTAATCTAAATTGTATCCGCATTCGACAATGAGAAAAATTTGTTGAAGCTGAGAACGGCATAATACTGCGAATCAGGAAAATATTCGATGAAAAAAATAAAAAAAATTGTCTTGAAAGATTAAAATAAAAAAAAAAAAAAAAATTATTATAATTTTTTTTTGCAAGGTAAAATAACGCCGTGGATTTTTCTGTTTTTAGGGTGCTGACGATAAGCTCGGACTTGGACACCGTACTTCAGGTGGTTCACAAAGTCGTGCCCAATCTCGAGGAGGTAAGTCGGAGGTTTTTCGAGGAACGGGGAATAAATTTGTTTGTCGTTAAAAAGCAATAAATTTCTATAATTCACTAAGGAGTCTGACTCGTCTTTTCAGAATGGATCGAAGCACGGAAACGACGAGATCGACGTTCGCATGCTGGTTCATCAGAGCCAAGCCGGCTGCATCATCGGCAAGGGTGGCCTCAAGATCAAGGAACTCCGTGAGGTAAGTTGCGGCACAAATGTCTTTCTTTTGTTCCGTAATTCATGGCGTCCTGGGCAAACTTTCATCGACCTTCGTCGTTTATACTCGGGCTCGACTTTGCGTCATTCCACTTCCGCGGCGCGGCTTTCGCTCGGAGTCGACACAGTCTGGCCTCGAGCCAGAAGTATATGTTTTTCTTCGGGATTATTTACTCGCGCCGGAAAACGGACCGCCGGGTGAACTTTTGCGACGATAAAACAACCTGTTTTACGCGAGACTGATATTAGAAATTCAAATACCGCTAATTACAAAAAATAAATAAAAAAACTTAACAAGCTGCGCGCTCTTCTTCGGGCTTCCGACACAAGTTTCTTTTGTCTCACTAGTTTTTTTTTTACCTAAAATATAACAAGGTACTTTCATTTCGTGGACGGACTTATTCAAGTCGACGAGTAATTTTTTTTCTGGAAGAGGGCAAAGCACTGAAATTCCTTAAGGCGGTTTCCGTGAACGAGAGAAGCCATCAAAGTTCTAGGGTATTGTTTTTTTTTTTTTTTTTTTTTTTTTTTTTTTTTTTTTTTTTTTTTATAGATATTATTTGTGACGATGTCGGTAACGAAAACTGTAATCGGTTGTTCGAGGGATTACCTTCGTGTTATAGGCGTGCTTACGATCTCAGTCACCACTGTTGTCTGCAATGTACTTGTCATGTGTCGTGTAAGAGGAGCAATCCGTTGGAACAAATTAAATCTTTTTTTTAATTACAGTTTTCGTTACCGACCGAGTATGGAGCGCATCGCTTCGAGAGTGGAAAACGTTTGAAAATATTTCGTGGAATGTTTTTCGCGAGGTATTTCTAAATTCTAGGTATTTTTTGGACATCATTTCCGACGATGTCGGTAACGAAAACTGTAATTCATTCTCATTCGAGGTTTTCAACGGATTACAGTTTTCGTTACCGACCGAGTGTGGATCGCATCGCTCCGAGCATGGAGAACGTTCGCAGATATTTCTGCGAGTCTTTTCCTCGAACGAGAGAAGACATTAAAGTTCTAGGTATTTTTTAGTCATCATTGCTGACGATGTCGGTAACGAAAACTGTAATTCGTTCTTACTCGAGGATTTCAACGGATTACAGTTTCCGTTACCGACCGGAAAACGTTGGCGAAACATTGACGAATGTTTTTTTTTTTTTTTCGAAAGCGATTGCGAGACGAAATTTTGTAATCCTCGAGGGAGTTCGGTTGTGGAGTAAACGGTCTCTGTACGCGGACACTGCAGATTCGCGAGTAAATAACGTCGGTAACTCCCAACAATATCGCGTACGAATTTCACCCCGTTTCCCCGGGCTTCACGTGCACATATGTATCCAATTTGTAAAGTTAGGACGGACGTAATCGAAATTCACGAGACCGAGACAGCGACGCGGTGCGGAGGTTCGCCGGGCTCGGGGAGGAAACTAATTCCCAATAAGGTTTCGAGAAATCCGTGTGGAAACGGTATTACACAGAATCGCGTTTCTCCGCCTGAGAAAATGGGATAAAGATAGAGGTGAGAGAGCGAGATCGTAAAAGAACTACCGATGGAGATAGAAGGATTAAAAAAAAAAAAAAAAAACCAAAAGAAGAAATAAAGGAAAAAGGAGAAACCGATAGAATTCCGATGCGGGCCTTCTCTTATTGCGTAACCGGCGAGCTTGCACCTACCCCGGGAAAGAGTGAGGACGTTAAAGCCAACTGGAGCGAAGCCACGAAATTCCGTTACCGCGAGAAGCCGTCGAAGTTGAAAGTTTCACCGTGCTTCGGGTCTGAGATACAGACACTCGATACGCGTATATACAGAGATAGATTCATGTTAAGGAAAACGTGGTCTTTGCCGCAGAGAATCGAGGGATGAATACTACTAGCCCTCTTCTTTTTTATTTTTTATTTATTTTTTTTGCTTGCCGCTCCGACCACAATGCGCACTCATGCGCTACGTATTGGTTTCCCGCATAAAAAATTCGCACATTCCATACCTAAAAAAAAAAAAAGCAATACCACTGAAATGACAAAATCGCTGATTAAAAATATTCACCCCAATCAGCCGCAAACGCGAGACCGCGCCTGCCTTTCCTCTCGATCCAATATGTCAATAATTCGTTAACTCGCTCGAAGCTAAATAAAAAAATATCTTCCATCCCACATTGGCGAGTCAAGTCAACCAAAACAAAATTCGTTTCGTCGTGCTCGACGGAGCATCCGAGAAATGCGGCTAAAATAAAAAAAAAAAAGAGAAGAAAAAAAAACATAGAAACACAGCAATGTCGTGCGGTGAATCAATAAATTCGAGCAGCCAGTACCGGAGCAGCCTTAGCGAGCGACGTAAGCCACGAGGAGAAACCCCCAAGAATATGCGAATAAAGCGAATAGGATTGAGCGAGGGGGGGGTTTGATAGGCGAGCTCGGGAATCGAAATAAAGCGATTCGGCGACGTCGCTGAGTGGCGGTGCCACGTCTTCCCCGGAGCCTCGTTCCTGCCGAATCCTTGCGTCGCGCCCTGTGACTCTTCTCTCCGTTTCCTCGAGGGATCGTTTTCTATCGCGGTGCGCCACTGTTTCCCCGATGTCTCCTCTTTCCCCCTGTTTATATTACATCGGTATTGCGGCTCTCCGGGGCGGAGGCCGACGGAACGGGCTTGCCTCGGGGGCGTTAAGTGCGGATGCCTGCGGAGCGCAGCGGGCTCGAAATTCGTCGGAAACTCGACGAGAGTCTGCAATGTTAATGGGGGCACGGAGTGATCCAGCGTTCGGGTAACAAACTCAAAGGAGTTGTACGTCGAAATTTTGAGCCTTAGACGATGCGCGAACCGCCGAGAGGCGGAATGGCGTATGTCCGATAAATTAAGGCGTGAATCAGCTTGGAGTCTAGCACTTCCGGTTCGGTGCTCAGCTGCCGAGGCGCTGGTTGTGGTGGCTCTATTGTGAATTTGGTACGTAACTCATCGTGCGCAGAGGCGACGAAACAAGGAGCCTCCGATTCGGCGAGGGGAAGTTGGATCAAAGTTTTCGAATTTATGGAGAAATTGGCGGCTCGGGGTGGCAGGGCGAGGAGCGGAGGAGTGTATTATGCATCGGTGGGAGTCGTGGCATCGGGAAGGTCGGTAATAGGAGGAATCTGAAACGCGTGGTAGATTCCAGGATCTTGATAATAATGCGGGAGGACTGGCGGGTAGGAGGAATTTGTCACGGTGATGCGTGGATTATTTGCGCGGCGTATGGAGATCTGGAAATTCTCGATCGATCTCTTGGTCGATGACCTTAAACTCAAATTCAATATCAACTTTAAACGCAAATTCAATATTAACTTTAAACTCAAATTCAATATTAACTTTAAACTTAAGTTAAATTTTAACCTTAAACCTAAAGTCAATTTTGACCTTACTCTTAAGGTTAATTTTGACTTTACCCTCAAGGTTAATTTTGACTTTACTCTTAAGGTTAATTTTGACTACTCTTGAGGTTAATTTTGACTTTACTCTCAAGGTTAATTTTGACTTTACTCTTAAGGTTAATTTTGACTACTCTTCAGGTTAATTTTGACTTTACTCTCAAGGTTAATTTTGACTTTACTCTTAAGGTTAATTTGGACCTTAGCGTAAGTTCAATATTGACCTTACAGTTAAGGTAAATTTCGACCTTAGACTTAAGTTCCAAGTTGACGTTGCGCTTAAGGGCAAGAAAGGTCTATCGTCGAACTAAAAGAGTGCGGGATCTCTCTCGCTCCGGACGTGTCCTCGTTCCGGCGTTCGTCGGAGTTCAAGATCCTCGAAAACTCATTCCCGGGCGCCGCCTTGTCGTCGGCACCCATCGGCTTAAGCTCGTCCCGGCATTGTTTCACTTCTACAGACCCGCACCTAATTACATTCTCGTATATAGCTCAGTTCGAACAATCCACTCGAAGTGCACTGTATCCAGGCGAAGCGAATCGACGCCTAACCACCTCAAACTTCGGGCTCCAGTTTCTTCGCTCACCACGCGTTCCTCGACGAATATCCTCTGGATTCGCGTTCCATCGCCGCTCGGTTTATCCGCACAAATTCAGACGCCAGACGAGAAACGTTTCGTGGACGATCGCTTAGTTTGTCGAATAACTGTCGCGCAGTTATATCGATTAATCGGTTCGTCGAATATCTCATTACCATGAAGTTCAATCGGAGCTCCAAAATGAGGGATCAAAGCAGCGGGGAATCGGCCATCCGAAACCGCAGTCCCGCGGGAAGTATACGACGATTGCGAATCGTCCGTAGGTTTGCACATGAGTTTAGGAACTTGATCACGAAATCAAGTTCAAACTTCAGTAAGAAATCACGTTGAAACTTAACCAAGAAATCAAGTTAAAACTTAAGCAAGATATAAATTTCAATTTTAAGCAAGAAATCAAGTTGAAACTTAAGCACGAAATTAAGTTAAAACTTAAGCAAGAAATAAATTTCAATTTTAAGCAAGAAATCAAGTTGTAACTTAAGCAAGAAATCAACTCGGAACTCAAGCTAGGAATCAAGTAGAAACTTAAGCAAGAAATCAAGTTGAAACTTAAGCACGAAATTAAGTTGAAACTTAAGCAAGAAATAAATTTCAATATTAAGCAAGAAATCAAGTTGAAACTTAAGCACGAAATGAAGTTGAAACTTAAGCAAGAAATAAATTTCAATATTAAGCAAGAAAATCAAGCCGGAACTCAAGCTAGGAATCAAGTAGAAACTTAAGCAAGAAATCAAGTTGAAACTTAAGCACGAAATCAAGTTGAAACTCAAGCAAGAAATAAATTTCAATCTTAAGCAAGAAATAAATTTCAATCTTGAGCAAGAAATAAATTTCAATCTTAAGCAAGAAATCAAGTTGAAACTCAAGCAAGAAATCAAGTAGAAACTTAAGCAAGAAATCAAGTTGAAACTTAAGCACGAAATCAAGTTAAAACTCAAGCAAGAAATAAATTTCAATCTTAAGCAAGAAATAAATTTCAATCTTGAGCAAGAAATAAATTTCAATCTTAAGCAAGAAATCAAGTTGAAACTCAAGCGAGAAATCAATTTGAAACGTAGACAGGAAATCAAGTTCAGACTTAGACGAGAAATAAATTCGGAGCCGAAACTCTGGTGCGGCGACACAGATAAGGCGGTTCGCTCGGCTAGGATCGAACACCACATCCCAGTATAGAGAAACGCATTTGTTGTCACCGTGTTAACGGATGCAGCGCACCAGCCAAGAGGCTCCCACCCTACATCAGGTAACTCCGTTTTCCTCCCCTTTCCCTTCGGCGACGCATTCCATTCTGCCCTTCACCTCGCCCCTTCCGCATTTCCTTCTTCGTTCCATCGCTGCATAAGCGACCCGGTGAAGCTATGAGAAAAACATAAAAATGAAATATTCAAGAGTCCGAGAGATGCGAGCATGGGCGGGCGTCTTCGCGGGATTCGCGGGAAGATTTCCCGACGCGATGCCCGGCGAGCGTCGAGACGGAGACGCGCGACACCAAGATCTTTCTTCGGTGACGGAGAGTGCACGACGGAGGGCGTTAGTATAATCCGGCGAGGAAGACATCGCTTTCTCCTCTTCCTCCGATCTGCCCCCCCCCCCCCCCCCCCTCGTACCCGCTTCGACCGGATATTTCTCCGTGTCTCTTCGCTTCTTCGCACTCCTCAGGAGTGCGCATCTTCCCGAGGAATGGTCAGACTCCTCGAGGAACGAAGCCGCCCCGCCGGTACTTTTCCTCGAGCTCTTGAACTCTCGAGGCATTCCCTAATGGTTCCCGGGTATAAAGTCTCTCTCGCGATTCCCTCGCCTCGACGACCGGGGGAATCGCGAGTGATACGGGCGCGAGTGTCGTTACCCGAGAGAATACCAGACTCGAAATTGGAATCTCCGCTCGCCATTTCTTGGCCTAGATTCCTTCGGGCTTGTACGCCGCCCGCTCCACAACCCGCGGCAACGACCCAACGAGCCCTCGGCGTTGATATCGGTCGGGATGCTCTTGGACGCTATTTTTTTTTTTTTTTTTTTTTTTCTTATTATTTCAACTGGTTGCAGAGTGATTAGAGTCGTGCTTACTTTGCGCCCGTGACTGGTGGGCTGCTGAGAGAATTCTCGGGACTCGGGGAGGTGAAGCATTATTTTTGTTTATTTTTTCAAGGATAGATGCATCGTGGATTTTTTATTTTATTTATTTTTTTGTTCTTGTAATTCACTCGCGGAGGTTAAGTCGTGTATTTTTTTAGCAGGCATTTTTCAAAAAATTACTTCGAACGTCGGTTCATTTATTTTTCGATCCGATTCGAATGCAAACTTAGGCTGGGATCTGTGACTGAAGTATTCTCTAATTTCGTCCTTTACGCGAAGTCTTCTATCATACCTATTTTTTATGAAAAAACGTCCATACCACAAGTTTCATAGCTGTGCCATTATAATAAAATTAAAAATTAAAAAAATACATGAAATAATAATGACAACAGCAAGTTTACATTTTACGATTATCCGTTCGAGGAGAGCGAGTTGTTTTTATGAATGGTCTCGATACCGGAAGTCGGCGAGATACACGTGACGTTTCAATGCCTTCGCTCGCGTCGCAAACCTGCGCCGGATGGACAGACGTGTTCTCAGTTTGCCGTTAAAATAAAAAGGGGCAAAAAAAAAAAAAAGAAACGCACCGACATATGCCGTCGATCCTTATGGCTATTCTCTACCGCACTTCATATACATACGCCGTCCGATTATTACGCGTACACGCAACCCGAAATTAGCTCACGAATAATTTTTTTTTTTCTTTTTTTTTTTTTCTTTCATTTTTATCCGTATCGCCGCAGTATCCTCGAACCGGAAACTCGAATATATTATCAACTTCCAGGTGAATCGAGAAAACGCACGAAATTCAATAGGCGCGCCGTTAAACATCCTGTCGAGCCGCGTGTCGTCCGTACGACCTCCAACGTTCGTTTTTCACCGACAATCATATTTTCACCACCTTCCACCCGAAAACCCCCAATTACACGCAACCCTTTCGTCCGCCCGCTGCCGTGCAATTAAAACGCTAAAACGTTGCGGAATATTTTTGCCAACTGTTTCTTTTTCTTTTTTTTTTTTTTCTCTCTCATTTCTTTTCCTGTATTTTCTTCGCACACATTGACTCATGTGGCAATTACGGTCGTATTACCCAACAATTATTTTAATTCCAGCGCACACGCACGCGCTCTGACTCGCGAAAAACTAAAATAATACAGACCGTTTTTTTTCTCCAGCGCTCCTCGAGCGGAAAAATGTTTTTATTTATAGAAATACAATTTTTGTTAATGTAAAAAATCTCACGACCAATTCTCACCAAAATTTTTGTAGATTTTACAACCCAGCTGACAATTTTTTGGCATCTCATTTAATTCGACGATAAAACCACATTTTCGCATCGACAGTTCGGCAGCCGTAGCTTTGAAAATATAAATTTATTTTATTTTCATATTTCGAGCCGTCGGGCTTTTCCGAGCTCGCTCGGCAACTCGCCGGCGAAAAACCCTACCTCGCCACATCAATTCGTTGAACATTTTTTTTTTTCAAAATTTTACTCGACCCAGATCGGCGCTCTGCACGAAAAAAAAAAAGAAAAAAAAAGTGCATCGCGTAATCAAATTAGTTTTGAAAGCGCCGTGACTCAGCGGCCTCCCATCCGTGCGATACTGCACGTAAACTATCCGTCCGTGTCACGAAATGGAAACGCGAGCTATAAACTTGCAAAAAAAAAAAAAAAAAAAAAAAAACAAAGTATAAAACAACAGCGAGTAAAAAAAAAAAAAAAAAAAAAAAAAAAGGAAGAAAAAAAAAAACAACACGCATACATCGACCCAGGGATGCACGGGACGGGCTGGAAAAACAAGCCGACGCGCCCATTATATTTCAATTAGCGCGAGTGGAGTTTCGTAAGCGCCACGAAACCTCGCCGGACACGAATTTGCAAGCTATACGTTCTCTCCTCGTCCCTCGCTCGCGCTTCCTCGAGCAAATGGAAACGGGCACACGCATAGCCGGCGCACACCTTCGCAGGCGCACATGGAAACGGGCGTTACACGCTCTCGATGCCGGTTCGCCGGAGAGGAGGAGAGTGAAAGAGAAGCGCGCAGTGTTTGTTTCGCGGAGTTCGCCGGAGCGCCGGTTTATTCGCCGGCGCCCTTCGAAAATCCGGGCTCCGGAGAGGTCGAGGAAGGGAAGCCGTTTCGGACCCGAGGGATTCAATGGGACGGTGGGATAAACGGAGGAAAGATATGGAAGAGGAGCCGGGGAGGAAGAGTCGGTTTCGGCCCGACGAAGAACCGGCAAAGGGAGACGAAAACTTCGCCTTCCGGTCACCCGTGAAATCCGGTTTGGTTGTATGTGTGCACATAAGTGAAGCCCCGGGTTCCTCGTCTCTTCAGCTACGCGTCGAAATTTCTCGGAATTTTTTTTTATTTTTTTTTTTTTTTTTGTGTGAAAACATCTTCGGGCCGGAGCGGAAGAGAGCGTTTTTGAATGTTGGGACTCGACGGCGGGAGGGGGTAAGAATGGTCGCAGAAGGCTTCGGAGCAGAGCTGGGCAAAGTACTTAAAGTACTTGGTATTCGAAGTGCCTAGCACTTTGAGTACCGGCAAAATATTCTTAAGGTAGTCCTTGCGGACAGCCTGAGCCCACGTGAGTTCAGAGCGAATTGAGAGTGGAATTGCGAATACTTCGCGATGAGATAAAAATCTGAAAAAAAATCAACCATATGGAAGGTACTGAAAAGATTGATTTTGCATAATAATAATTCCAAAATGTTATTAACAAATGAATGAAAAAAAAAAATTGTTCAACAAATCTTCCGGCAACTTAATTTTTTGTTCATATAAAAACAATAAGTTAATCTTGTTGAATACGTATGAATTTTTTCAGAATTTTGTCTAATTTTTGAAAATTGCGTTTTTAGTTAATAAAAAAACGTGATTTTCAAAAATTAGATAAAATTCTGAAAAAATTCATACGTATTCAAAAAGATTAACAAATTGTTTTTATATGAACAAAAAGTTAAGTTGCCGGGGAATTTGTTGAACAATTTTTTTTTAATGCATTTGTTAATAATATTTTGGAGTTATTATTATGTAAAATCAATCTTTTCAGCACCTTCCATATGCTTGATTTTTTTCGAATTTTTATCCCATCGGGAAGTGTTCGCAATTCTCTCTCAATTCTCTCTGAACTCATGTGGGCTCAGGCTGTCCGCTAGGACTACCTTAAACATCATTCTAAAACAAAGTTGAGTACAGTACTCGAAGTATTTAGTACTTATGGTACCGCGTACTTAAAGTATTGGATACGTACGATACTACGTGTCAAGTACTTTAAGTACTTTTTGCTCAGCTCTGCTTCGGAGGAAAAAAATTCAGTGGCGAAATTGAGATAAAGATGTTGGAAAAAAATTCGGTAACAAATGTTTTGGACATTTTTTCAAATAGCTTCAGGGGTAAAACGTGGTTCATGCCCGACAGACCGCGAAACGATTTAATTCTCAGATGAAAATCGGCGTAGAATTTTTTTGTTTTTCAGAAAAAGCCCGCTCGAATGGAGAATTCAATTTCGATTGGAGAAATATTCCTCGAGGCACTTCGGATCGGTGCACTTCGCTTTGGTGGCTCGACGAATCGATCGCATTTTTTTTTTGCCGTTCAGTGTTTTTACAACCTATCTACTTTTTATTTTATTTTTTCGAGAAATTCGATCTCGCTCTCCCGTCCGGCACGCTGCATGGGTGAATCCAATTTAGGAAGATCAACGGAAAAATTGTTGCGCCGCTCGACAAAAAATAAGCGAACCATTCCGTTAAAGGTACAAAAATTAACAGTCGCAATATGAATAATTTTTTGTTTTTTTTTTTTTTACTTCTCAATCTCCACTACTGGGTCGAGTATTTTGGCTGGAACAGAAATAAATTAGCCTCAATATATATTTTTTACAATTTTTTTCACTCGATATTTGTTAAGCAAAAAAAAAAAAAAAAAGGTAACGGATTTTCAACTAAGTGACACGATTCGCCCTCCTCCGTCTCGCGATCGTCGCTCGACGGGGGGAGGGGGGGGGGGGGGGGGGGGAGAGAAAGGGGTTTTTCTCTGTATTCCGGTGCGGTTCAGTATTTTCGCCCCCTTCCTCCTTCTCGAGCCGCCCTTTTCGTGGCAGAAGAGGGTGGAGTTGTCGTGCGTACGCGAGCGCGTACACACGCAACCCCCGCGTATGGCGGTTCGCCTGTGTGGAGCGAAAGCGCAACGCTCTCCCGGTACGAAAGCAACAAAAGCGAGCATGTCGCGTGCTCGTAATTATCCCGCGCGGCTCCAACCACCCATCGCCGCGGCCACTTTCCACGGAATTAATTTCGAGCTTCGGCGAAAGTAGCGCGGGACCTCCGCGCTATAGTATTTTCCACCGAACAGCCAACGCGGACGCGGTGAGGGTGACTGAGTCAACCCCCCTCGAATTTTCGAATCGGCGAGCGCATCTCAAGTTCTACCCACAAAATCGTCGCGCGAAGATTATTCCATTCAGCTCTAAATTTCAATGCAGATTCAAATGTTTATTTATCACTTATTCTGAATGTGGGTTCAAATTTTTATTTTGCTCTAAATTTGAGTTCAGGTGCCAATTTTTATTTAGCTCTAAATTTGAATGTAGGTTCCAATTTTTATTTAGCTCTAAATTTGAGTTCAGGTGCCAATTTTTATTTAGCTCTAAATTTGAATTTAGGTGCCAATTTTTATTTAGCTCTAAATTTGAGTTCAGGTGCCATTTTTTATTTAGCTCTAAACTTGAATTTGTGTTCCAATTTTTATTTAACTCTAAATTTGAGTTCAGGCCCCAATTTTTATTTAGCTCTGAATTTGAATTTAGGTATTAAATTCTTATTTGCACGAAATTTGAATTCGCCTTTAAATTTCGATTGACTTTTACATTCGAATTAAACGTTGAGTTCGGACCTATCGATAAATGAGGAAAAGTAGTCTGAGCAGTTAAAACATTTTTTTTCTTTATTTTTAAATCCTCTTGGCTTTAGGGGGGGAAACGAATCGTCCGAGCTGACTATCACTCTTTTATATCTCAATGAAGTGGCCGTGACGGGGTACACGCGAACGAGGGTACCCGAGAGGGGGTGGCGGCTGGGATGGTGCGCGGTGCATCGTATAGAGCATCTAGCCGTCTAAGTCGAGTTAGCCTCCCCGAACAGGTCGTGAGAACGCGGATCAATATCGACAGCCATTGCTAAACACCCCGCGGGCGTTCGCCTCTCTGTACCGTACGTACGCACGCATACGTACTTTTTTTCCGCTCTTTTGCATTCGGAATATACATCGCATTGCGATACGATGAACTTGTAAAATATTCGTTGCATAAAAAAAAAAAAAAAAAAATATTACGTGAAAAAATATTTATTCAAATCGTATTTGTTTTTCGTTAAAAGAGGACTCGATCATTTTTTATGATATAACATTTTTTACGAAGCCGCTGGCCAAATACCTTTTTTTTTATCTTGTAAAATATTTGAAATTTTTTTTATGGCGTACTTCGACGTGTATGTGACGAACCAATAATAAAAAAATTCATTGGCTATGAGTCAATTTCCTGTTGGAAGTTTCGGACTGAAAATGGAACTGGCTCGCAAGGCAAAACCCTTGAGATGTTCGGACCGAGGCTCGAGCACGATTAAAAAAAAACGATCGACCAGTCTGCTCGAAGCTCGAATAATTTTTTTTTCGGGAAGATAAATTTAGAGAACGATTTCCTTCGGCGTACAAACGGCAAAAGGGACCCTCGAAGAGCCCTCGGACTCTGGATTTTCGATTATTCACCGGATGAAGAAAACGGTCGATGATACGATGGCCATCGGAAGCTCTTCGAAGCTTGTCCGAGCTCCCATCTGCCCAGAGCAATCCCGCACTCATCTCCGACCTGAAGAAAATAAATTTTAAAAATTACATTTTTTTAAAAAGGACGCCATAAACAGCCTATACAAAACCTATTTCTGACTTCTCTCTTCCCGACAAGAAAATCAAATAAAATCAATTCAAGTAACCTAAACAAAGGTAACGTAAAAGTAAAATGAAATTTAATAAAATTTAATGAAATTTTATAAAATTCAATAAAATTTAATAAAATTCGATAAAATTTAATAAAATTTAATAAAATTTAATAAAATTTAATAAAATTTAATAAAATTTAATAAAATTTAATAAAATTTAATAAAATTTAATAAAATTTAATAAAATTTAATAAAATTTAATAAAATTTAATAAAATTTAATAAAATTTAATAAAATTTAATAAAATTTAATAAAATTTAATAAAATTTAATAAAATTTAATAAAATTTAATAAAATTTAATAAAATTTAATAAAATTTAATAAAATTTAATAAAATTTAATAAAATTCATCAAAATTCAATAGAATTTAATAAAATTTAATAAAATTAAATAAAATTCATCATAATTCAATAGAATTTAATAAAATTTAATAAAGGGGAAGTGCATAGACATCGATGACAAAACTGGTATTTTGGAACAATGAGCGTACAAGCGTGTGCAAGAGTTGTCGTGAGCCGCGAGGGAGGCGGTGGAGTTTCCTTCAGCGACATGTGTTGCTATGGGGGTTCGTCGCTGCTGCTGCCGTTGCCGCTGCTGGTTGTTCGTCCGGGCAGGCACGCAACCCGAACAGGTGCTGTGCGCCAGGTAACGGACGCTACGGGACAGCTGCCACGCCAGGTGTAGCCGAGGAAGGAGGAGCGCGCGTTTGCACACTTTCGACTCGATGTGGGGCTCCGTCTCTCCTCAAAGAGAGTTCCAGTCAATTCTGTTATTCTTTCGATTCTTGTATTTTCTCAAGAATTCTCTGGAACATTGGCAAAGAAGAAAAATTCGCGTTTTATTTTAAATACATTTATTTTTGTACAAATTCTCGACCGGTAAACAAATAACAAATAAAAAAAAATAAACAAAAGATAAGATAAAGATAAAGATAAGAAAGAATTCTTTGAGATATTGGAAAAGAAGAGAGATCATAATTCATTCAAAAAATTCTCAATCGGTAAATAAATTACAAACAAAAAAAGGAAAGAGAAAAATAAAGTCCCGCTGGTCCGTTGTTCGGAATGGAGCGAAAACAACCGGAGAGAGAACTTGGCCGAAAGTTTGTCATGGGAAAATCCGACGCTTGAAAATTCCTCGGTCGCACGAGGGCGGAGTCGTTCGACGGCTGCGGTCCTGCCGACCGTGTGGTTTTAGTTTAATTAACAAAAAAAAAAAAGGAGAGAAAGGAAATGCCAGGAAGGAAGGAAGGATGCGAAGGGAAATCGGAAATGGAGGCAGCAGTTTCCAGCTCGACGACGGAAGTTTAGTGGGGTGAATTCTCCGCATTAGCTTGACCTAGGGTTTCCGACAAAAAAATATCCGTAAAAATCAAGGACAGGTCAGACCTTTTTTTTTCGCGATTTATTCATCGTTCAAACTTTTAATTTTCGGCCCTCGAGATTTTCAGCGGTCCATCGAAAGGGCGCGGGGACTGAGCAATGTAAAAAAGTACTTCGAATAAATCAAAACTTTATTGACGATCACTATTATTATTATTTTTTTTTTTTTTGCTGTACGTAAAATAAAGATTCCAACTTAAATTAAAGTTGAACGCGGATTAAAATTCGAACACAAATCAAGATGAAATTTTATTAAGATGGAATTAAGATGGAATTCAACAACAAAAATATTAACGACAGAAGAAACATTTTTGACTGACTGAATTTTCAATGTTCCGACACGCCATACATTTTTTTGTTATTTCCTCCCATCGGTCCGTTCAGGAATAAGTGTGTATGAATTTCCGACACGCACCGGAAGCGATCGAGGCGCGGGAACGGCGCCGAGGAGTGGTGGGCTCTCTCCCGCGCGCCTTTTCACCCCCACGAAGGATCCCACGGGGTTGAAACACCCAGATAGAAGATAGACTCCTGCCTCAGTTTACAATCGACAGTCCGAGCGAGCGGTTCGCCTCACGAATTTCCACCGCTCTTATTTCTCGTTCCGTTCGGCCCGTCTCCCACTCCGGCTGCCGGAGACCACCGGAAGGAACGAGGCGACGTGGAGGGAGAAAAAAAAAAAGAGGAAACGAGTCCAAAGCGCGCTTCAGTTTCGTGCCGGAGGGTTGAGGGAGCACGCGACGCGAGGAAGGGTAGACCGACTCGGGAGTCAGTTGACATCGGACTCCACTCGCGAACGGTTCATCGAACAAACGCGCTCTCCTCCACTTAAATACATTCAAGGAGATTACATTCCTTTAATAAAAATAATTCTTTCCAAATAAATTTTTTTTTTTTTTAAATTTGAATTCACAATTCAACGAAGTTTCGATATTCGACATTGAACGATTAGAGAAAAATTGAATTACATAAAAATTAAGATTTAGGAACGTTTTGTTAAATTCTTGTGGTTCACTTCGTCGACGATTATTTGTTTTTGATTTTTTTTTTTTTTTTTTTTTTGCTCGAGCTTCGGGAGATGTTTTAAAAGTTTTATTTGACAATCCGTGACGATGAAAGCAAAGCGAGTGAAATTGGAGACTATCGGTGGTGCTGCTGCTGGTGGTGCATCACGCAGACTCGGAAGCCTACTCGAGCTGCCCGCGCCACCTTATTCTTCTTCGGCTTGCAGGGGTGAGTCCTCGGGATAATTGATATCAGCTTTCCCTTATCTTTCTCGAGGGTTCCGACTATAGCGTTTCGCCGAGTCGTAAGGTTCTCTTTTGTTTTGTCGTATCTCGAATGGCTTATCGTCAGTTTTATTTTTTACGTGAAAAAAAAATATGCATGTATACGATATAATACAACATACATGAAACAATCGATCGGCGATCAGATTTATTCTTTCGGGATGAAACATTACGGTAATTAATTATTTTTTTTTTTACAATCATAGAACTTTCTATCGAACCGCAAATCAATTTTGAGGTCAAAATATAATTTTTTACGAAAAAAAGAAACCTAAAAGAAAAATTGATTCAAAACATATTTTTTATGTGAAAAATGTCCATTAACGAATGACGTGCATTTTATCTTCCACACTAAAATAATAATAATAATGGACCTTCATTGAGTCCAATTATCAGATTATAATGCATAATTCATCACTAAAGTTGGCTATAGTTCGGCATGCATTTAATGTTTCGTTACAAAAAACCCCACATTATTTCAGCATTGATATTCTCCAAAAATTCTCATTCGAAGAAAATTTAATTCACTAAACTGTACCCAATTTTTTTAATTAATAAAAATTCGTAGATTTTATTTTTATGAAGCCCTCGGCCTCGTTAATTCGTTTCCGAGTACAGTGGGGAATGAATGCCGTGCAGTTAACTTTTCATTGAAAAATATCAAAATAAAAATTCTGACATTCTCCAACAATTTTAATTCGAAGAAAATTTAATCCACAGAATTATTCCCAATTTTTTTGTTATTAATTAAAAAAAAAATTCGTAGAACTTTTTTTCTTCGAATCCCCCTTGCTCTCGTCGATTCGTTTCCGAGTACGCTTATTATTCCCTCCCCTCGTCTCTCCCCCTCCTGTTTAGACTCTGTTTATTAAAAAGCTTTTAGCGATATTAGCTTCTAGAGAGGAGCAGAGAGTTGGCGACACCGAAGCGCCCCGCGATCCTTCCCTCGCTTCTCCCGGAGTACGTAAAAGTTTCGCCCCGTAATACGGCTCCGCTCTTATATAGCTTTTACACGGACGAGGAATTATCGCCAGGGTTAAACTTTACCGTCTTCCCGAGTCTCTCGTCGTGCAACTCACTTCTCCTCGAGCGTCCGGATTATCCGAGTGCACTTCCGTTTCGCCCGCTCCGAGCCAGACATTCTTTCGGTAACATCGATTACATCACGCTCCGCCGATACTCCGACGACTTCCGACAAGACCGACTGTTAAGGTAGTCGGAGCGGTACAGTCCCGCCAAAGGTGAGTTTCAGAGAAAATTTCCGACACTTCTCGTTGGGATAAAAATCTAAAAAAATATCAAGTACATGGGCGGTGCTGCAAAGATTGTTTTTGTCAATTAATAATATCAATTTGTTACTAACAAATTAAAGATAAAAATCATTATTCAACAAATTACACGGCAACTTAACTATCTTCCTTCATAAAAGTGATTCGGTTATTTTTCTGAATACGTATGCATTTTTTCAGAATTTCTTGTAGTCTTTGAAAATTGCGTTTTTTCACAGTTCGAACATAGAAAAAAACGAATCATTTTTTAATGAAAATCAATAGTTAAGTTGCCCGGTAATTTGTTGAATAATTATCTTTATCGTTAATTTGTTAATAACATTTTGGAATTATTATTACATGAAATCAGCATTTGCAGCATCTTCCATATGGTTGATTTTTTTCAGATTTTTTTCGCGTCGAGAAATGTTTGAATTTTTCCCTGAAACTCACGCTTGGTCGAACTGTACCGCTCCGACCACCTTAAAATTACTAACGGGGACGGACAAGTAACGAAACGTATCTCGTCGAAACTTTTTACTCAACTACCGGACAACTTTTTTTTTCTCCACTTTCCCCTCGTGGATATTTTCTCAGACTTGTTATTCCATCCCCTTCAACTTCAATATCGATCATCGGTAAAAAAAAAAGTGAAGAAAACGAAGTCGGTGATTTTAATTGGAACGGGTTTAATTAGCAATATCGAGGACTCTTCGACGGAGCGAAGTTATCTTCGTTATCTCGTGATTTATTCTCGTTCAATTGCCGTCTCACCGGGATATTACTTGTAAATTTTCTTTTGTACCGTAATTTTTGTCGTTTCGTCGTTTCGATTAGCCATCGGGTTTGTATATATCGAGCAAAAAATAAAAAAAAAAAAGATAGAAAAAAAGTGTAATAAAAAATAGAGGGCTTTTTTCCAATCTCTCTTCCACGATGAAAGAACTCTGCGATAAATGTTTAAGGTGCATTAACAAGCTCCCCGGGACTTCTCCGGGTCCTCCGGTTCGCAGCGCGCTCTTCCCACTCTCCCCCCTCCCTTCTCTCACTTTTATCGGCTTATTTTTTTTTCTTAATCCTTCGAAGCAACATTTTCGAGAGAGAAGCCGGAAAACCGGACACAAAGGGTTTCCTCGAATCCTCTCGGCGACGGTGTATAAATCCTATTAAAAAAAAAATAATAATAAATAAAAAATGTATCCTTTCGAAAGTCCAAGAGCCTTTATTATCTTTCGATGTTGTTCTCGGTTGAAATTGTCGAGGAACATTTTCTCTCCCGTAACAAAACATTGGTACAAAAACAGACCCATGAGTTTTCAGCAAAAAGTGCTAAATTTTTTTTTTTTTTTTAAATACAAGAAATTCAAAAATCGTACCGGATAACGTTAACATTTTTTGGGGTCTCTTTCCGTTCTCCGGTCGAGAGTTGGGGGTTTACATCGTTATCCCATAGCTTTGTAGTCTCCCGTGCTTCGGTTAATTAAACGACCGTGATTAATTTAATCATTTAGCCCGGTTAAGCTGAACAACCGGCGAACGTGTATAAATCCTATTAAAAAATAAATAAAAAATGTATCCTTTCGAAGGTACAACAGCCTTTATTATCTTTCGATGTTGCACTCGTAATCGTTCGGTGTCTCTTTCGGCTCTCGACCCGAGAGACGGGGGGGGGGGGGGGGGGGGGGGGGGGTTTACATCGTTATTCCATAGCTTTGTAGTCTCCCGGCTTGGGGTTAATTAAACGGCCGTGATTAATTTAATCATTTAGCTCGGTTAAGCTAAACAACTCCCCGGCAAACGAGTCGCCCGCAAGTTTGCCCTCCCGCGATATCCCCCGAAATTTTCCCTCTCGCCCGACTCTCTGCATCCCGAATCCACGGGAGAGAGGGGGGGGGTTTCGAAGCGAGGCTTTGGAATATTCCGAGGGACACGTGTTGCCTCGGGAGACCACATATCCTTCCTGTCAAACACGCCATCTGCTGCTATATCGCCCCCCCCCCCCCAAAGCCCCAACTAACTTGCTTCGCTCTCCGCTGTACCCACTTCCGGTTACCGTCCCTTTTGAAACCGCGAGATCAATCGGTACGCGCGACCGAATTCAATCCTCCGTTTGGGCTGTTCGTATTCAATGCCCCACGAAAGTTTGTCAAAGTGACCGGATATATAAGGCCAATTTTTATTTATCGAGTATCAAAATTCCCCAGCGGAACGAGCCGGGTGCAACGGAAACTTATGCAAAGAATCATTTTTTTAAATCATTTTATTATATTCCTTGTTTTTTAGAGTGATTGAAGTTGTTGTGTTGAACCTTGACTGAAATCTAAACCCAATGTCGAAGTCGATTTCGTAATCTTTTTTTTTTTAGTAAAACGAATGAAAAAAAACAATTGTAATGGCGATATAATTTTTGTACGGGAAACTAACGCTAAAATCTTGGGTCACGTCAGGAATTGTTGCCCTCGGTTGTAACGATAATGAGTTACTCCAGCGAGTGAAGTGGATCATTGCGTTTCCGTGGATGATTCACAAACGGCGGAGATCCACGTGTATAGTCGAGTACAGCATTGAAGCGTTATTCGCGTTTCCAGTCACCCCCCTCGAACGTCTCGCGCGTCAGTCACGTCGTTAAATTCTTGCGCTCTACTTGTTTCCCTCAAATCGTCCCTCCTCGCTTCCCGACTAACATAGAAATACACACACTCGTATCGCGCCACTCACTCGCGTTCAATTAGTAATTAGCGAGATATTCCTTGCCGCTGCGAACTACCCGTGCGATATTCTCCCGGATAACGCCATTTTCCTCCCTGCGCGACGGGAGGAAGGTCGATGGTTACAGGAGGAAAAAAAAACAACGAAAACTTAGGAGCTGGGAGAATACAAGGAACGAAAGAGCTGAATTAGTACTTGTTCGAATGGTTGAGCCTTTCGGGAACACGAAATGAAATTTCCGTTAATTATATCGACACGTGGACGAGAGATAATCAATTGAATCACACTGCATTAATGTAATTTTGGAAAAAACGTCTGGCTTATCGAAATACCGAAAATCCATTATAAAGAAAAAAACAAAGTACAATCGTTAAATGTTTTGCACCGCATCTCGTCTCGAAACGAGTTTCGTATGTTTTCGTGTATGTTAGTTTTTCCTTAATCACGAGTGTACACGATCTTGTGTGTGTAGTCACCTGAAATTGGCACTGACAGTCATTGGATTGTATTCAGCGTCCGAAACGGAGAAAATTATTCCTTTGGCAGAATCAATTACGATCGCTAGTTCTCGAGCCACGAGCAGTTGAAGTTTCCGCCAATGAGACGGACCCGGCAGACGGCGCCACGGTAGCCCGAGCGTCCCCATTGGCTGGAAACTTTATTTCCTCGTAACTCCGCAACTGGGCGACCTGACGAAAAAATTCCAGAGACAAAATCTGTCTCGTTTCGAACGGTGAATACGAATGTCTGATAAAAAAAAAGAAGAAAGGTCGAAAAAAGAAGACATTCATTAAAACACGAAATGAAACGTTTTATTAATCTATATTTTATTAATCCATTTAGACTTAGAAAAATTACATCTATTAATTCTATAGACGAATTGCGACTCGAAATTGAAAATCAAAACTTATATATATATATAAAAAGAAAAAGGAAATATAATAATACATAACACAAGTAATAAGTATTTTTCTATTTGTCATTAAACTTGTATAGAGAAAAAAAAAATGGATGCTTTTGAATCTACGGACAGTAGCTGGTAAGGTTTTATCGCTTCCCGCGAGCGAAACGTACTGAATTTTCGCAAATTTATTCATGAGGGAGGAAAGAAGTGGGTAGAGGGCGAATCTGCAAACGGGAGTTGACGCGCACAGTTAAGCGGGGAAAGCACGTAGCCACGGTATCCTCCGGTTTCCTTCGAGCTCGTCACAGCACCGGCTGCGACAGCTTCTCTCTTTTTTTTTTTTTTTTTTACTTCCTCTTGAAATTCTCGTCTCAGCGGGACCAGCGCCAACGTTATAATCGTAGTCGACGAGGCTCCGTGCATTCTGTTTCACGTAATTGCGAACTGTTCGTCAAAATCACACTGGCAGCTCCAAGTCGCTTATTAATTCGAGGAATTTATTATTCATATGTCTCGACTCGTTACTCGTGCATACGGATGTGAATGTGCGATGCGGATACAAAAACCGAAACCAAAAAAAAAAAAAAAAAAATAATACAAAATCGTCTTTATTGTTGTTTCATAAATTATGCGGACCCGAAAAAAATGTATCACTTTTTTCACCTATTATTATTATTATTATTATTATCACTACTTATTTATTAAATTTTTTTCTCTAATCCGATTAAAGTTTGTGGATAATTATTGAAAATACAAGAGTGCCAGGAGAATAGCGATTACTCCGCCGACGAGCAAAAATCCTGGCACACCCGGTCCCTTCGCGTACTTTTCGTTCGGATCGTTTTGACCGGCGATCCAACCCTTCCGCAGTTTGGTGTTGGTCCGGTCGGCGGCGACGATCTCGCCGACGAGAAACTTGTCCATCATCTCGAACGCGTCCTGGGAATGTCCGACGTCGTCGAAATCCTCGGAGGCGTCTTTGTTTGCGTGATCGAGAAGCACCTCCTCGCCGCCCGGGTGCTCGTTCAGGAAAGGCGTGATGTCATACACTTTGTCGTGAATTATAAACCTCGTGGTCACCTTGTCGCCATTCAGAATTTCGGCACGGGTGAATTGCTTGAGAGTCATTTTTCAATGAATAAATAAAAATCTTTTTTTTTTTCGTTCAGACTTCGAGACGTCGAATTCCCCTTCAATTTATCTCTCGGTCGAGGCTCGAACGACCTGAAAACAAAAGTGGGGTATAATGAATCGAGGCAGCGACATGTAAAATCTATTATTTCGGAGTAATCAATTTTCCGAAGTCATCTCGTTGTCGGTGTGAAATCGAGCAGAATGCACTTATCGGTTCATTTTTATTATAATACCGTAGAGCTACTGATAACAGCGTCGACAACCGATCTCTGTTCATTTTCCAAGTGGGAAATGACTTCTCGAGATTAAGTTCCATCGATACGCCACTCCAGACCCAATACCGTTGATTTTGTCTTCTTAAACGGCACGACGAAAAATTACGAAATTTTCATGACTTCTTCAGACGGTAATTCCCTCGATTCAGAATCTTTTCAACATTTTTTATCCCTCTCGAACCCACATTATTTTTCTACTTTCACTTACCGATGGTATCGCCAAAAAGTAATTTGCTACATGTAATAATAAACAATAATAAATAATGATAATTATTGTTGAGACGATTGAACACGCAAAAGCCCATTCGTAAAATGACTATTTACTTTCCGTCTTACATGTTTTCTTTTCTGTCTAGTCAGGGCTTACTTGTACTTTTAGTTTTCTTATGTTAGACAGACTGAAGAAGCATCAGTTAAATGCGCCATTGTTTTTTTTTTTTCTTTTTCATACCTCATTGTTAATTTTTTCGTACCGAGTTATTCTAGTAAATATCATCATCAATGGTCTATCGTAATCTAGTGAAAACCGATCGATCCTCGATACCTCAATAATAAATAATAATAATAAATAATTATTCGCCTACAAATCTCGTCGACAGCGTGTTCGTCATCGACAACACATAACTGTCGTTACGACGCCCGAGTACGAGCGGCTTAAATGTTTTTCATCGCGGATACGAGCGCGAGAATCATTGCCGAGTGTTGGTAACGCGTGTATCGGTGTCGAGCAACAGCGCGGCTCTCCGATCATTCGTGACGTGGCAGAATCGAGGCTCTGTAACCCTGTCGCGCACGAGTTCCAGGCGCCATTGTCTCGCGTTCCGCAGTCTACGACGTTACGTCTCTAATGCACACACCGGAACGATCACCGGCAAATAATACATATATATATATATATATATATATATATATATATATATATATATATATATATATATATACACGACACTAAGTTGCGCAACACAAAGATAACTGCGTTATCGAGCGATGATCCCAATATTTCGATGGCCTGTTCGAGTCGCGAGGTCGAATCCCATAAAATTTTATGGGGTGAAAAAAAAAAAAAAAAAAAAAATATTCGTAATCGAATTTTTTAGGTCTTATTTTGTATCGTCGATGAATTTCAATTTCGCTCACGCGCAGTTATCGCCTCGTCCGATAAACTCCCGTACATCGCGCGCGTTCTCGGAAACTGAGTGTTACGTGACCGTTTGCACGTGGTCGAAAAAAAAACAACTTTGTTTTTCTACACGTGCCGCATTGTCTTTTTTTTTTCATTAAAATCGTAAATATTTTCCACGAATTTTGCTGAGAAAGTTTCGTCTCGTTATACATGGAGATTTTTTTTTTTGACGTCGCTTATCGAATATTTTGTGATTTTGCGGGACGAATGGCTTCGGAGAGATTTTATGAATTTTAATGTAACGGTGACACGCGCATGTCAAACAGAATATTCCGTCGTTTATCCCCTCCCCGTTCTCCGCGACCTTTATTCAAACTCGACGCACAAATCACACGACCCTACTCACCGTCAGCACAAAACACTTTGCGATGATTTTCTTTTTCGACTTCTTTTTGAAGATTGTTATTTCGAGTTTAGGAAAAAATATTCCGGGTAGGAGCGTCTGCGCAGCACGCGGATCGACGACTGCCACGCAAACCAGTCGTTGGGTATATTTATCCTGCTCGAATCTCTCCTCGGCCTTGCCCCACCGACGCCGCTCGACCACGCACCGGTTTCTTGCAGCGCTCGAGCTACGCCGACTCCTCGTCCTTCTCGACGCTCAGGAAGCCCGAGGAGGAATGACGCGCCGATCGGGGCTTCGAACGAAAACGTTTCCGATCGAATAATTTCATGAATTAAATGCGCCATGTTGTAAGCACAGTTATCGCGATATGTCTGTGTGTAACTCAGGCAAGTAAGTAAGCTTGAACTTGAATTGTTGCTGAACTTAAGTTTGAACTTGAATTGTTGCTGAACTCAAGTTTGAACTTGAATTGTTGCTGAACTTAAGTTTGAACTTGAATTGATGCTGAACTTAAGATTGAACTTGAATTGATGCTGAACTTAAGTTTGAACTTGAATTAAAGCTTGTACTTGAACTCTTGCTCAGACTCAAGCTTGAACTTGAATTTCTGCTCAGAGTTAAGTTTGGCTTGAATTTCTGCTCAGAGTTAAGTTTGGCTTGAATTTCTGCTCAGACTTACGGTTGAACTTCAATTCTTGCTTGGATTTAAGTTTGAACTTCAATTCTTGCTTGGATTTAAGTTTGAACTTGAACTCTTGCTTAGGCTTAAGTTTGAACTTGAACTCTTGCTTAGGCTTAAGTTTGAACTTGAACTCTTGCTTAGGCTTAAGTTTGAACTTGAACTCTTGCTGAGGCTTAAGTTTGAACTTGAACTCTTGCTTAGGCATAAGTTGAACTTGAATCTTTGCTTGAACTCAAGTTTGATCTCGAATACTTGCTTAAATTTGATTTTGAACTGCGATTCATGCATAAATTTAATGTTGTACTTGCTTACACTTAAATTTCATTACGAAGTTTTGTCATCATAATGCGTTATCTTGTTGTTCGTACGTCGATTGCCTTATCTGAAGACGGGTGTATCAATTATGGAGTCCACTTTGTAATATGTATATCTATATATCCATGCAGGGTATTGGCCATACACGTATATCTATATATCCATGCAGGGTACATATCTGGGACACGTACTTTGATACGCCGGGTATATTCATCGCTGTGATTACAATTGTAGATCGTACTTTACTCACAACACGTCGCGTCCATGAAATTAACATTCGTTTTTCGTTTCTTCTATGACATTATTTTTTTTTTCCTTGAACGCCGTTTTTATTCATGCAATAATATTTTTCTGCCGCTTCACGTAAGTAGTGTCTTGCAATTTTGTTTTGGCGAGCCTACTCTTGTGTGTATTTTTCACTTTCCTCTGTCTTGCACTTTGAGACCGCGCGGAGAATCTCCAGTGGTTATGAAATCTCCCGAGAGAATATTGCAGTGTCACGTTTTACGGAGCCACGGACGCGAGGTCGATCCGCGAGCGGGCGCTGCTTTTGCTCGACATCGGAAGATGGCTTTATTCCTTCCGGTGTTGCAACGCAACACTCTCGAACGACGAATGAAAAAAATAATATTGAAAGAGTTAAAAATCAAAAACAAAAAAAAGTTTAAGTAATAAAAATCAATTTTTTTCTTCTGCACTGTAATGTGTGTGTCGAGCGGAGTAAGATACGATTATCTTCTCCCCATGCTCGCGTATCGGAAGGAACCGAGAGGGGGGGGGGTTCGATAATGTCGAAATCCCTCAGCGCCGCGAGCTGCAGGGAGCGATAGGAAATTGGACGCAGCGATCTTTCCGCAGCTTCCGGTACTCCGGAGTTTTTACTTTCACCTTCCGGAAGCGAAAACAAAAATCGATTCGAGCATAATGAAAAGTATAAAGAATCGAGAAAATAATAAAAATAATAATGTTTTTAAAAATGTTATACAATTTTTTTTTTTTATACATGTGAAAGAAGTATTCATTACTTTGTCGGTATGACCGAACGCGAGGCAGGGAAGTGACGAATGATAGCGACGGACCGGGACGGGTCTTTTGCTACGTTGAACCGGAGCGGGCAGAATTTGCAGTGTCACGGTGACGCGACCGTCGAACGCGTACAGAGGAGACCCCGGGCTCTTCGCTTCGGCCTATCTGCCTCGTCTGTCTTCGCGCGTTGCGACGCTCGCGACAGCCTCGGGACAAGTATTAAGTATGCGGAATGTAGGCAGCGCCGAACGGCGGGAGGCGCGATAGGATTCACCAGTGACGCTCAACAGTCGTTGTGTCCCGACGTTGATGAACCGATAAAAATGCAATTTACCATACAGCATCTTTTTTTTTAAATAATTAAAAAAAAATGAAGATTATTGACCGTTCAATTCCGAAGATATTCCGAATGAGCACGACATTCTTCGTGTCGGAAATATCGCGGAAGCGAACGGCCGCGCGGAGGGGGAACGACGTGTTGACGCACGGCGAGGACGGTACTTGCAAAGAGTTGCGACTTCCGATGTGCCGGAAATAATTAATGCTGGAAGCATCGCGACGCTATTTTCTTTTTTTTTTTTTTAAGTAACGTATGATTTTCGTTAAGAAATATAGTTTTTCAAAAAAGTGTATTTTTCCAATAAAAATTCAATCATTCAACAGAAACTCAATCTTTCAACAGAAACTCAATCTTTCAACAGAAACTCAATCTTTCAACAGAAACTCAATCTTTCAACAGAAATTCAATCTTTCAACAGAAATTCTATTCGCCAAAAAAATGTTGATGTTCAACGAACAAAATGCGATCCACAATCTTAGTTGATACTTTTTATTGTAACTTACACCACGGTAAGAAGAGTGGAATGGTCAATGGAAGAAAAAGTAGCCTATTATCGCTGCGTAAATAACAACACTACAATAACCTATAGGATTTTTTTTTTTTTTTTTTTTAAGTAACGTATGATTTTCGTTAAGAAATATAGTTTTTCAAAAAAGTGTATTTTTCCAACGAAAATTCAATCATTCAACAGAAACTCAATCTTTCAACAGAAACTCAATCTTTCAACGGAAATTCAATCTTTCAACAGAAATTCTACTCGCCAAAAAAATGTTGATGTTTAACGAACAAAATGCGATCCACAATCTTAGTTGAAACTTTTTATTGTGACTTACACCACGGTAAGGAGAGTGGAATGGTCAATGGAAGAAAAAGTAGCCTATTATCGCTGCGTAGATAACAACACTGCAATAACCTATAGGATTTTTTTTTTTTTTTTAAGTAACGTATGATTTTCGTTAAGAAATATAGTTTTTCAAAAAAGTGTATTTTTCCAACAAAAATTCAATCATTCAACAGAAACTCAATCTTTCAACGGAAATTCAATCTTTCAACAGAAATTCTACTCGCCAAAAAAATGTTGATGTTTAACGAACAAAATGCGATCCACAATCTTAGTTGAAACTTTTTATTGTGACTTACACCACGGTAAGGAGAGTGGAATGGTCAATGGAAGAAAAAGTAGCCTATTATCGCTGCGTAGATAACGACACCCACACCGACAATGAGCGGTACGTGAGGTGAAACTTTTTTTTTCGATCCCTCGTCGTAAACCCAGTCGTCGTCGTCGACGCTCGGTTCCCTCTTGGCCGCCGAGGGGGCACTCGTATCGCCGGACGGGTCGCCCGTGACCTCGCCGATCTTATGGGTTTCGCAAAGTTGAACGGCTTCGTCGGTGTGGCCGACCTCGTCGAAACAAACCGTGCCGTCCTTGCCGGCCAGATTGAGCAACACTTCCTCACCGCCCGGATGCTGCTGCAGAAAATCCGTCAGATTGTACACGCCGCCGTGAATCATCATCCAAAGATCCCTCGGCTTGTCGTGCTTCGCCACCTCCGCCGCTGTGTAGAGCTGCGCCATCTCTGCGAAAATCACATACAGATCAGTCGTTAAATCGCCACGAACGACCAACAAATTTTTCGCCACAAAAACTCAGTTCAATTATATTTTCTCGCATTACATGTTCGTTTGTGATTTTCACATAATCGATTCGACTTGAAACTTTATCTTGCCACTGAGCGCGACTTTCAATCTCGCTAGATTGTCGGGATAAAGGTTTAAATTCTAATTTAAACATTTACCATTTTACTCACGAAGAACATTTTTTAATTAAATTTCACCTCGATTATAAAAATCACATACCGATCAGTCGTTAAATCGCCACGATCGACCAACAAATTTTTCGCCACAAAAACTCAGTTCAATTATATTTTCTCGCATTACATGTTCGTTTGTGATTTTCACATAATCGATTCGACTTGAAACTTTATCTTGCCACTGAGCGCAACTTTCAATCTCGCTAGATTGTCGGGACAAAGGTTTAAATTCTAATTCAAACATTTACCATTTTACTCACGAAGAACATTTTTTAATTAAATTTCACCTCGATTATAAAAATCACATACAGATCAGTCGTTAAATCGCCACGATCGACCAACAAATTTTTCGCCACAAAAACTCAGTTCAATTATATTTTCTCGCATTACATGTTCGTTTGTGATTTTCACATAATCGATTCGACTTGAAACTTTATCTTGCCACTGAGCGCAACTTTCAATGTCGCTAGATTGTCGGGACAAAGGCTTAAATTCTAATTCAAACATTTACCATTTTACTCACGAAGAACATTTTTTAATTAAATTTCACCTCGATTATAAAAATCACATACAGATCAGTCGTTAAATCGCCACGATCGACCAACAAATTTTTCGCCACAAAAACTCAGTTCAATTATATTTTCTCGCATTACATGTTCGTTTGTGATTTTCACATAATCGATTCGACTTGAAACTTTATCTTGCCACTGAGCGCAACTTTCAATGTCGCTAGATTGTCGGGACAAAGGCTTAAATTCTAATTCAAACATTTACCATTTTACTCACGAAGAACATTTTTTAATTAAATTTCACCTCGATTATAAAAATCACATACAGATCAGTCGTTAAATCGCCACGATCGACCAACAAATTTTTCGCCACAAAAACTCAGTTCAATTATATTTTCTCGCATTACATGTTCGTTTGTGATTTTCACATAATCGATTCGACTTGAAACTTCATCTTGCCACTGAGCGCGACTTTCAATCTCGCTAGATTGTCGGGATAAAGGTTTAAATTCTAATTCAAACATTTACCATTTTACTCACGAAGAACATTTTTTAATTAAATTTCACCTCGATTATAGAAAGCTTAAGATAGAACGAGGCTCAATCTCGAGTTAACTCGAGTTTGAGCATCAAAATTCATCCCGATTTCTTGGTAATTCAATACAAATTTCGAACCCGAAGTTACATCATGAAATCGAATCAGAACTGGGATGCAAATTTTAGTTTCAGTAAAGAAGAAGAAAAAAAAAAAACTCTGCGACTCCCGGTCGGCTCGAATACACTTTACGATCACGCGATTCTAAAACGACGACGCTTTCGAAGAAAAAAAAGACCTCATTATTCCCGACTTGCGTCTTTCACTCGCGTCGGTTCATCGATACGGACACGATATTGCGATACACTTTGCCTTCGAGGAACGCCGGCGTTCGAACGAGTGTGCGCTAACTTATTTTCCACGATTCGCCCATATCGCCTTTACGTGCTGTACGTATGTGTGTGTACCTTCGGTTGTGTGACGTTTCTGCACGGCAGGTATTCCCGGCAATATTCGTCGTCGCGTCTTCTCGGTTTCGCCTCGATGAAAAATTCACTGGCTCGGATATCATCAACGGCACTCTTATCGAGCAGTTATATTTACGACTTTTTCTTCAAACTGCAATATTTCCACTCTCTTCGGCGTATTCCCCTTTTCACACTTTTTATATCGACGAGATATATGAATATATATATGTATATACTTGATTGTTTAGTCTATTTTTGGTTCCCTTTTCGTTGCGACGCCGTTGCACGATCGAGTGTGACTGAGTCTTCGGTTTCCGTTCGAGAAGTCGATCGTTTCGATCGACGCTATTTTAGACCCGTTTGTATCCGTGGGAGAGGCACGCGATTTTAATCGATTCATCGCAACCGCACGACACGACCTTTGCACATCGTAATGTACCGGAGAACCTCGATATGCGATATGCATTAGCATTGAATGGATGGAATCACATGACTTCCGCATTACCTTCGATTTTACTTTTGAAAAGTGTCGCCTGGTCGAACGTACATCTGTCCGACACGTATCTATTCATAAATTCACCTTTCGATTTAAAAAAAAAATGGTGTCGATAGCGTCGGCAACTTTGAATTGGTAAAGGAGTGAGGTTTAGAACAAAAAGTGGGATTTATTTATCAAATTGATTCAATTATGGAATCAATTCTGGATTGAATTGTGGAATCAATTCTTTATTCAATTGTGGAATCAATTTTTGATTCAACTATGGAATCAATTCTTGATTCAACTATGGAATCAATTCTTGATTCAACTATGGAATCAATTCTTGATTCAATTATAGAATCAATTCTTTACTCAATTGTGGAATCAATTCTGGATTGAATTATAGAATCAATTCTTTACTCAATTGTGGAATCAATTCTGGATTGAATTGTGGAATCAATTCTTTATTCAATTGTGGAATCAATTTTTGATTCAATTATGGAATCAATTTTTGATTCAATTATGGAATCAATTCTTGATTCAATTGTGGAATCAATTTTTGATTCAATTATGGAATCAATTTTTGATTCAATTATGGAATCAATTCTTGATTCAACTATGGAATCAATTCTTGATTCAACTATGGAATCAATTCTTTATTCAATTATAGAATCAATTCTTTACTCAATTGGGGAATCAATTCGATTCAATTATTAAATTTATGCATGAACTTCCATCAGAATTCGACACAAATGTACTGTTTAGCTGGGTACGAAAATTTTTTGATGATCGCGACAGAATTGAAAAAGTAATGAGAAGGGTTACGTCGAGTGCGTAAAGATTTGACGAAAACAGCTTGGAGTTTCCGCGGGATCAGATTCGTGAGTTTAGGATTTGTACGTTTGGCGCTATAGTTTTAATTGTGTGTATTCCAAAAAACACCAATTTAATCTCCCGATACCCGTGTGTCACGCGCGATATCAACAGTGAAAGCGAAGATCAGTAAGACCATGGACACCGCACTCTCGGCACCTCATTCTCGGTATTGCGTTGAAAACGGGTCCTTTAATTAACGCAGATCAAAGCGACCGCACCAGCAGCGAGGCTTGCGGTCCAGCCTTGTACGTTCGCACTTCATCCCTCTGTTCGTTCATTCCCCCGAACGTCGCGTCTCTGCATGAACCGCTGCACCGTGCGTTGGACGGATAAGGATGAGTGATAAACTCTATTCTAATTTCAATGCTTCAGCTATTCACCCTTTTAATTCGCAATTCAGACAACAGACATCAAATTTGTGTGGAAATTTCCTTTTTTTCTTTCTTCATAATTACAATGAATTTTATTGTCTGATAGAATTCCCAAAGTTTTCTTTTTTTAAGTACACCCTATGTTAATTTTTCATCACAATTGTACACGGAAATTAATATACCAGTTTGTGCGTAAAAACTTTCATTACCAGTACATTATTTTCATACGTTAACTTTCGTACATTACGTTTCATACGAATTTTTTAAACCTTTTTTTACAGTAAAATGAAAAATAAAATATAATTCTATTTTAAATGTTTAATTTTTAAGTTCAATATGCACTCTTCGGCGAACCTGTCGAGTTGCACTTCTTCGACCGATTTCTATGAATTCCTGATAAAAATTTTTTTTGTTAATGATGAAAAAAAAAACAAAATTCTACACTTTCCGTTTTCACTGTGCGGATAGTTTTATTTGCATTTTCTTTCCATCCGGAGACATTGCCCGAAAAACATCTAGGGCCGTTTGCCATAAATAGTAAGTGTTAATCGACTGCATTTAGGGCGTCGATCTGAAAATCCCCATCACCGATAACATTAAATATGACGCAGTATTTTCCCGGTCGAACTAGGATTGAGAAGGAAAGCGATCGATCGTTCATTGACTATCGTCCCACGGAACGAATGAGATAACGCGACCGTCGAGCGGCTGCGTCGGTCTGTTGTTGTGATCGCCGCACGTGAAATGAACGGCTCGGAATTGTTCCATCTGAAAAAAAATCGAGAAAAAAAAGTTATTATCACCGATAATGCTGAGTCTTTGAATCTGAGCAGGCACCGCTTTTACCGACCTGGGCCTCGGCCACGTAGGCGAGTGTCGTGGGAATGATCCAGATGATGACTTCCGGGCAATTCGGCGCCGTCAGTGAGCCCGGATAGGTCCAGTAATCGTCGTTCTCGTAAAAATCGAAATCGGTCAGGGGAAAAGGTTTTATCTGAATTTCCGTGCCAGGCTCCGTTACCTCGCTCAGATAGTCGCCAAATTGTTCACACGCCGGGTTCTCCTGGCTGGTCACCTGAAACGTTTCAATATAATTAAGGATCGTCCTGGGGCGATAGAAAAAAAAAAATGTAACCATCTTCAAGTTCCTCAGATGGATTACATTTTCTTTATTTCAATAATTTTCAATAATTTTTGCTCCAAAAAGACTCCTCAAAAATTCTATCCATAAATGCACAGTCAAAGTCGTTCGTTCGCGTTCGACAGATTTTTCATTGATATTATCGGAAATTGAAAACAAAGCGAAAAATGCAAACTTGCAAAATTTATTGTGTTACATGTGTCAATTATTATGAATATTATTAATATTATTTGTCTTCAAAATTTTGGAAAATTGCATGCTTACATTGAAAAGACGAGCCACGGTGACGAAACCGTCCGCGTGCTGGAATGCAGTCTCCTCATTACCGTACTCTCTTTTAATGTGCACCATATGCATCTCGAGAGGATAACCGCGTCCTCCGACAGTGTGCTCGGAGCCTCCGTTGTCGTTGGGACCCCAATGAAAATGCAATTGCAAAAAGTCGTAGTAGTCGGTGAGCATTCCACCCTCCAAATAAGGAGTTTCACCATCATTATAGTACGCATGGATCTGAACTGCAATGCAAACAAAAATGATCCAAATAACATTATTATTAATATCATTATTAATATTACTATTAATATCATTACTAATATTATTATTATTACTATTATTATTATTAAAATTATTATTAACTGTCGGTTATGTTGGCTCGCGCGCTCGCGTGGATTCGTAAAATAACTTTGCTTTTATCCCCACTACAATAAGAAACCCTCTAAGCTTCACCGAAAGGGAGACTCAGCTGGGGCAGGGGGGGAACAAACATCAAAGCCAACAAACAAATAAACGATTACACAGTTTTCCAAAATATATACAAGATATTATTATTAATATATTATTATTATTATTATTATTATTATTATTATTATTATTATTATTATTATTATTATTAATATATTATTATTATTATTATTATTATTATTATTATTATTATTATTATTATTATTATTATTATTATTATTGAAAAAGATGATCTACCTTCGTCGCCGGTGTTGCGCATCGTCATATTGCTGGGAGTGGCGTTATAGCCGCGGAACATAAGATTCGGTAGTGGATAGGTAATGAGCCTAGTTTCGCATGACTCGATATCGATCGGCGATTGCCGGCGTCCCCCGCACTGTGGCCATGTTCTGGGCCAGTCGCTCGAATCGCTGTAATTCCACGTTGTGCAAAATCCGTTATCTTCTTGGGCGTTGATATGGCACAGGTGCAGCGCCAGCATGCACAATACCGCGAGGAGCGAATCGAACTTGGTGGCGAACATTCTGAGTTACTGGCTCGCTACCGGGCTTTGGCGGTCTTTAAATACCGCAGAAAAAAAGGCTGGGAAAGCTTTGACGTCGGAAACCAAAGAGACATACATTTTCGAAAGTAACTATCGAGATTTATTATCGATCGGTGAAATTATGTGCATACGAGCGGAAGGTCAGTCTCGGAGATTAATTGTCGTTTGGGTGATAACGGCTATCTTTAACATTATCCAACCTATCACAACGTCGTGAACGGAATACGCCACTTTGTAACACTTTCGTTAACTTTCGTGCACGTAACGCGCGACCGTAATTTCACTCGCCAAGCGAGAAAATACACTCATCGGTGGGTTGGGATGTAAATTTAGGTGTTTTGTATTTAAATTTCGCTAAACGATTTTTTTTTATTCAAATGAAATGTCTGTAAGCCCAAAAAGAATGGGCACCGTTTTTAAACGTTACTATACCCGTTCGAAGTGAATTTCATGAATTACTCGCCCAAAGAAAACACTTGAAACGATTTTTTTTCTTATTTTTTAAGAGTTTTATATTTTTTATTTTTATTAATGATAATTTATTATGGTTATTATTCTGCACGTTGTGAAATTTTGCTGGACATTTTTCCGTACTCGTTGCATTCTCACTATCTATCTATCTTTCTATCTTCTAACTCGAGTCATTTTTGCTTTACATTAATCTTTGCCGGTAAAAATGATGGAGAACATTTGCTATTGTTTTTTTTATTAATATATTTTTTAATATTTCTAATGTCATTTTTTTTTTTCGGTCACCTACATAAGTGGAAAATTAAGTATTCCCTGATAGGTTTGCTCGTAGGTAAGTCCCCGATAGGTGTGACCCCGGATTGTTCGAAGTACGAACAACCACCAATAACCGGTGAAAATAGCACAAATAATTTTCAAACAAAACGGCTTTTTGCGGGCAAAAAGTCGGTATCGCCGAGAGTTACGATTGTCACTTGGCATGTCGTTTTTACGTAAAATACGATTATTTGCAATGTAAAGAAAGACGTTGCGTCGTCAAAGTCTTTAAGATATTCAAGCTTTCCTTATATTCTTCTAAACGACTAAAAAATCATTACTTTGTACGGTATGTCCGAGGTTTGTCTGTAAAAAAAAAAAAAAAAAAAAAAAAAAAATTAAACAATCATTTAGGCGATATTTAACACGGCACCGTTCATACTCGAGGAAAATATGACAATCTTATTCCAGTCCCCCATTTGCAGGGGTAAATTACCATGACGTGACAGTTATAGAAGTGAAACCCACTTGTCTCTCAGAGTTTCACGATAATTTCGTAGAAAGTCGCAATTTTCGTCGGTTCTTCGATTTATTCAAAAAGAATATAATTTTTTTTTCTCTCCCGTCACTGCAAACACGATGTTTTACCGTTGCGACATTACTGTTCGTTCAATTATTATTCAATATTGTTATTTTATACAATAAAAACAAAACAAAAATTTAGAGTCTGGAAAAAAAGCAGCGTTTTCGTTCTCCGTTTCCGTGAAATGGCGAAAAGTCATTGTTGTACCGTACGAATAATATTCTGCGACCGTTGAGCGGTTGAACGGGCCTGAAGTTCCGGGTGTCTCCGTCGTTTAACTGAACGGATCTGAATTCTCTGAGCTGCAAACAATAGTGAAAAAGAAAAAATTAATGAATAAAAAATCTTGACAATTATCGACGAAAAAAAATGAATGGAAAAAAAAAATGACAATCGAATTCCACCGACCACGTCGTTTGTCACCCAGAGCCTCGTTGTCGGAATAATCCAGGTGACGACTTCGGTGCACGGCGGAGTGGTCAATGAGCCTCGATACAATAAATAATTGTCGTTGAAATTGAATTGAAAATCGCTGAGTGGAAACGGGTCGATCTCCCTCTCGGTGCCTGGCTGGGTCACGAGCCTGATCGAATCCACAAACGAATCGAAACCGGTTCTTCGATTTCCGTTCACCTGAAACATTTATCGTTAATTATATAAAAAATTAAGAAAAAAAAAAAAAAAAAAAAAAATGAGATATAAAATGTTCCATTATTACCCAAAAAAGACGTGCGATAACGGCCAGGCCGTCCTGAAACTCGAGCGCTCTCTCCAACGAGCCGTAACGCCGTTTATAGTGCACCAGATGCATCTCGAGGGGGAAAGTCCTTCCGTTAAAAGTGTGCTCGGCTCCCTCGTCCGGAAAAGGCTCACCGTCGCCCCAATGAAAATGAAACTGTTCGAATACGTATTGACCGCGTAGTCCGCCGCCGGTGATGTAAGGCCTCTGCTGCCAGACTCCAGTGATCTCGACTGTAGTAAAAAAAAAAAAAATCGATCCGTAGATCATTCTTATTTCTCTTCACGTCATTCAGGCGGTAAAAAAAGTAATATTATTAGACAGATTTTTTTAAGGCAGTCGAGTCATCTAAACTCGTGTAAATCAAATTGGAGTGCAATTATTAATTATTAATTATTGTTATCGTTATCGTTAATAATTGCACTGCAATTATTGTTTCATTGATGAAAATGTTCAACATCTTTTTTTCGAGTTTCGATAGTGGACTTGTTCACTGAATATTTTATCGATCATAATTATGCAGTTTTTAAAAATAACAGTGTTTTACATAAATACGACATGCTAAATTACAACCGCAACTCTCGGCGATAACGACTTTTTCCTCGGAGGACAGCCGTTTTGTTTGAAAGTAATTTGTGCTATTTTTACCGGTATCAGGGACTTAATTTTCCATTTATACAGATGAACGAAAAAAAAAAACAGAAGTGTCGTTTATTCGAGTTTATCAGTGTTTTTTTCTAAGAACCCGTGCTCCAGAAAACGCAACGATGAGTACGGAAAAATGTGAAATTTTTTATTTACATCGATGTCGAAATCGCGTACTATCGAAAAAAAAATGACGTCGATCAACAGATTATTCTTATTTCTCTTCATCTTAACAAAAATATATTATTATTAGAAAGATTTTCTTAAAGGGGGGGGGGGGGGGGGGTTTAGTCACCTAAAAATCGTGTAAACAAAATCTGAGTGCAGTTATTAATTACTATTATTATTGTTTCATTGCTAAAAATCTTTAACTTCTTTTTCTTAAGTGGACTCTTTTTTTTTTCTTAAATATTTTAATCGATCATAATTATGAAATTTTTTGTATGCTCGATTTTTAGTCGATTCAGATTGAACGTCGAGAACATGGAAATTACTTGTGTGGCCATTATTGGTGATGGTCATGTCCTCCGGTATATTCTCGTAGCCCACGTATCTCAGATTCGAGAACATCTGAGTCGTGTCTGAATTGCTTGGAACGGTTTGCGAAAAATCAATGTTCACGGGCGATTGTCTTCTGCCTCCGCAGTTCGGATAGTTTATTCTCCACGCTTCCACGTCACTGTAGTTCCACGGTGGGTTCTCGGTGGCTTCAACGCTGTCCATCATTGTCTGTCGTTCGATTCCGCTGTCGCTCATCGACGCGATCCCTTCGGTTCGGAAAACAATTCCACGGATCGTCGATAGGACAAGCCCGCATAGGTAGATCGTCGAGAGGAGGACGAAATCGTTGACGTACATCGTTGACCTGTTCGGGGTTGCTCAAGACTCTCGTTTACCCTTGACAGCGAAGTAAAGGAAATTGAGCGAAAACGAAATTATCCTTCAATTAAGTTCCAACGAAGTACCGAAAAATAATTCGAAAAATAACATGCTCGTTTTTGTAGCACGATTTTAAGTTCAAAATAGCAAATTTGTACTTGAGTTGAGAATTAATAACCAAATATGTTGTAATATATAATATTTGTTTCTTAATTCTTAACGCAAGTTCGAACTTAATGTTTGTTCTTAAATTTGAGTTTAAAAATAAGCATATTCATATCAGTCTTCACTGTAAGAAAAATTCGTATAAAATTCAACGTACCGTAATGAAAGTTTTTATCAAAGAACTGGTTTATTAAATTTCATGTACAATTGCGATGGAAAAATAATGTTCGGCGTATTAAAAACATTGGGAATACTTTGTTTTTAACAATTTACTTTAACTTCAATGAAAAATTATATTAATTGTTCTTCACAGTTTTACGTTAAAATTTAATGTAACAATTTTTGCATAAAAACTTTCGGTTCGGTGCCTTAAATTTACGATTTTTTTTCTGCCACGTCCATACCTAGGAACACTTTCGCCGTGCTATATTTTTATTCAACGCAGTGATATAATAATGCAATACAGTACCGTCTTTCCTTCTACGATGGGCAGCACCGCTCGAATATCGCGGAAAGCTTCTCGAAAACTTGCGGTCCAATGGTCGCAATTATTAATATGACAATTAATAATTGCTCCGATCACACGAACTAACGATAAACCGAGGAAAAGTCCCGCGAGCCACCCGTGAAAATTACATGCCCGAACAGAGCCACTTTCCGTTACTTATCGCCTCGACGTCCCTGCGACGCGGAACCCTAAACGAGCCGAATTATACGGAACGTAAAAAAAAAAAAAAAATTAAAAAAAATATCAACCACCAGCAGCTTCGAAAGCCAAAGTGAGGGCTCGTCGACGTCTTTGACGTTACTGAACGGTGGGTGGGATGAAAATAATGAAAAAGGAAAAGCGGCCGGTTGAGACGGCAATTTCAGTCCCCGTCAAATTATGCGAATTACATTTAAAAACTTGTATTCGCAGCGTTTAGAAAAACTTACGGCATATTATTTTAAATAATTGTCTTCATTTTTTTTTTCTTCTTCTTTGATTGCAGAAAACTGGAGCGAGAATCAAGATCTACTCGAACTGCTGTCCCCACAGCACCGACCGCGTCATCAGCATCTGCGGCAAATCGGGGACCTGCCTCGAGTGCATCAGGGAACTTGTCGCCACTATTAAAACGGTGAGGCCGCAGAAGAGAAAAAAAATAAATAAAGAAATTACCCAACATTTTTAGATTAATATCTAAGAAGATATTTTTTAAAAAATTACTGCTTTACCCATGTGGTAAATATAGTCCACTAGGTGTCAAAGGTTCCTCAATAATCACAGTAGCTGGTGCAATTTATCGTAGAAAAAATAAAGATAAATAAAGAAGATAATTGTCGCCACTACAAAAACGGTGAGGGCACAGAAAAAAAATACCCAGTATTTTTAGATAAAAATTTCAGAAGATGTTGAAGCTTTTTTCCAAACGTGGCAAATATGGTCCACGGGGCCACAAAGGCTTAGCCTCAATAGTCACAGTAATTGTGACTATTGAGGTTCAACTTAACGCAGAAAACAATAAAAATAAATGAGGATAATTGTGTAAAAAAAAATACCCAGCATTTTTAAATTAAAATTTAAGAAGAAGAAAATGTTATTATTTAAAAAATAATAAAAATATCTGTTTTACCAACGTGGCAAAAATGGTCCACCGGGCGTCAAAGGGTCCTCAATACTCATAGTAATTAGTTCCATATAACGTAGAAAACAAAAAGAAAACAGGATAATGGAAAAAGTAATTGTACGACGAGGGATCGTTTTATCGAATTAATGTTTTTCATTGTGTGTCTCTGTTTTTCACAGTCGCCGCTGAAGGGTGTAAACAACCCTTACGATCCGCACAATTACGATGATTACTATGCCGAGGAATACGGCGGTTACGGCAGCGGCGAGGGTCAGGGCAAGCCGGGAGGTTTCGGCGGACCGGGTGGACGTGGGAGTGGCGGCAATGCCGGGGGTGGAGGAGGCGGAATGCCACCTCGTCGAGACAATCGGGGTGGAGGACCTCCCGACATGAACAGAGCATTCCCACCGCCGCCGAGGGGTGGACCGAGGGGCGGCGGTGGCATGTCCGGACCGCCGGATCGCGGCTACGGCGGCAACGCTCGGGGTGGAAACGGGGGAGGCGGCGGCGGCAACTACGACGGCCAGAGAGGCGGAGGTTACACCGGCAACCGAGGGGGACCACCACCTTACGGGGGCGGAAATTACAACGGTTGGTAGATTATTTTTCACCTTCACCGAAACGTGAATACCCTCAGGACGGATATTGTTTTCCCGCTGATAGGCACAATCTCGCGAGTGTTTTTTTTTTTTTTTTTTTTTTTTTAAGAATAAAAAACAATATTTCGTCTCGAAATACACGAGGGCAATTTCTGGCGAATTACCGCTGCCGTGTCCCGACGATAGGTCGAGCATAATTTTAGAGTTCCAAACCATCGATCTTAATTCAAAAAGAGCGCACAAAAAATTAAAATAAAATCATCGCACTCTGTCAGATCTGTACTCGGAGCGAAAAAACATGCAATTGAGCGTGAATATATATATATTTTTTTTTTTTGGGCCTTTCGATTTTTACTCGAGAAATCCAAATGATACTTCTTTATCTAACTTTTTTCAACCCCGTCGTATCCATAATTTTGTGTCTTTCTTGCCGTGCAACATGATAGGCACATTATCAGTCTGAGTCACACATACATACACATTTTTTCTAAACGTGATTTTTCGATGTTTTCGAACATTCTGAACACTATTTCATTAAAATCTTCACATTTTTTTTTTCACCGTTACAATGCTTCCTCTACGAGGAAGCAAAATGTACCAAATTTTCGTTACGAGTTAACCCTTTTAAGCACGATAGAAGAAGTATCACAGGTGATACCTCTTTCAATTCAGGAAAAATGTATTTACAATTTAAACTTGATACTAGTAAACTAGTAAAAAAAAATATTATGATTCAAAGGGTTAAAACTTACAGTGCTCAAGAACATTTATACTTACTTTAAAATTTTTCAGATAACGGATGGGGGATGCAAGGCAACGCTCCCAACGGTCTCGGAGGCGGTGGGAATTCGGGAATGGGTGGTCCACCCCTCGGCGGCAACAATCAGGGAAACCAGGGCAACATGGGCGGCGGAAACAAGACCAGCACTCAAGTGACCATTCCCAAAGAGGTACACCTTCGAACATTCTTGCGATGAACTAGCAAAAGAAAAAAATTAAAATAAAAAGAAAACACCTTTATTTCAATTTATTGACTCTGAAACTTTTTTCAGTACGCCGGAGCAATAATCGGCAAGGGCGGCGCGAGAATTCGAAAGATTCGGTCGGACAGCGGCGCAGGAATAACAATAGACGAGCCGCTTCCAGGTAGCAACGATCGCATAATAACGATCACCGGAATACCGAATCAAATACAGATGGCCCAGTACCTGCTGCAACAAAGGTAATTGTGCGTTTCACGTTTTACTACAAACATCAATAAAACGTACAGTTGTTAAATGGTTCTCATCAATAATTGTCGTAACTTAATTCATAAAGTGTTCATTGTAAAAAAAAAGAAAAAATGTCTCAACTGTGAAATAACAACAATTACATATAACAACTCGCCACAACGCATCGTCCATCGTCACGACCATTGTTCTGGGAACTAACGCCACTTTGCGCTTCGATCGAAACGAAACAAAAGAACTGCCCGTCGACGGCGGAGGGGAAAAAAAAAACTTCGTGAGAAGAGAGAAGCAAGCGAAACACACCCTTGAACCGCACCGAGTGCGTGCGATGACAAAATAATTAAACGGAAAATAACGAAGCAAAGTACATGAGAGAAAAAAAAAAATACTCGAGCCCCGTTGTATGGAAGACTAGTGATTTTGTTGTTCTACTTTAGATGTAACAAGGAATCACTAATCATCCTACAAAGGTGCTTATTTTCGTCGATCGTCCTGTGAACTCCGCACCTGCTTTTGGATACTAACACATCATCGTCATCATCCTTTCTGCCGCCGATGCTGTTACCGCTGCTGCTCGAGCTACGCTTGTCACACGTGTGCGACGTTTCTTCGAGAATATTGTCTATTTTTTTACGCCGTTCTTGTATCAATGTTATTGTAAAATGAAAAATAATTTATCTGTCAGAGAATTTAATTTATCAGTGTTTATGTACATTTCTCAGTTTCTCACGTATTGACTCTTCGCGAACGGCGGTCAGCTTTTCTTCCTTTCACATATAACGTTTTTCTAATCAAATTTCTTCTTCTTTCTGTTTTCGAAGAAACTACATTTTTAAAGTTCCCCCAATCGTTGCGAACTGCAAAAATCTAACTCGTTGGCCACCGTGCGCGAACGGTTGAAAGACTCAATCTAACAGCGCAAATAGAAAATGTTACCTGAGGTTTTAAACTAGTGATACGCTTTAACCCTTTGAAGCAAACATTAAATTTTTTTTTAAAATACAAGTATGAAGTTTCAAATACATCGGTTGATTATCAATGCATTTTTTTCTGAATTCGAAGAGGTGTATCATCTGCGATACACTGTGATTCAACGGGTTAATCTGGCGAAGAGTTGGTCATTTTTTGGATTATTTTTTTTTTCAAAGAAAGTTGTGGGATGATTTTTTTTCAAATTCGCAGGGTTTATTCCTTATACATTTGTACACATTGATTAATTTTTTTATTGACAAAAATGTATTATCTTTCGACTTATCAGCGGAACCGTGTGCCGCGGCTGACGAGTTGCACCGACCTGATGGGCACGATAACTCCTCAGAATTTTGTTTGAACGAAAAAAAAATGTATATATATATATATTTAATAAGTAACACCTTTCTCCAGGGGATGGGTCCGCTAATCTGCCCCCTTACTTGCCCATTAATAATAAAGCAAAGTAATTGCTGAAATATCGCTATATAAACAAGTGTAATAATTAATTTTGTCTCGCAATTATCCTGTTGCAGTGTTCAAGACCACGCGGACCACTACTAGTGCATGAGCAGCGAGTAACGGGAACACACAAGCCGCGGGGAGCCAAAGATGCGTTTGTAACTTTTTTTATTTTTTTTTTAAAGAATATTTCACGAAACGACGAACTACAAGAAAAGAAAAACACACAAAAAAATAATCTAGCGTGAAAAAAGAAAGCTGGGAAAAGAGGAAATCCGTGTACAAGACATATTCATACATATCCATACATGAAATATGGTTTTGCGTCATCGTGTATGTATTGTATGTACATGTAGAGGCGCGCGCGAAAAAAAAAAAAAAAAAAAAAAAAAACTACACAAAACAAAAAAAAAAAGGTTCGATGAAGAATACGAAGAAAAGAGCTGCGGCCCGGCGTGCGTGGCCTTTGACGAGGAAACATATTTTTTCAGACGACTTTCCACTAGACCAGTCAGAAAAAAAATGAAAAAAAGGAAAAAAAAAGGAAAAAAGAAAAACCTTTGTAGAATACATGGCTTTATATATAACATATATATTATATATATTTGTAGATCTGCCACAAACTCGTCTATCATCGTATGGAACTTTTTCTATTCCGCTTATATATTTTATCTTGTATCGCGCAGCATCACACATACACACGCGCTCGACGACGTTGTAAAAAAAAGAAGCAAACGGTTTCAAAATGGCAATTTTTTTTTCTAAGATCTTTTTTTTTATGTTCAAACAACTTACACGTAATTTTTTTAGACAATTTTGTTTCACTGTAAATACGCGGAACTCGATTTTCCATGCGGATGAAAAAGAAATAAGGAAGACCCTCGTAATCATGGTGTTACTGGCCTAAAAGCGTTTTTTTTTCTCGCCTGATTCGATTGGCTCTCGACATCTCGCAATCGTCGTAATCATGTCGCGATTGTGATTCGAGCTTCGCCCCCCCATCCCGTTTGCCCCCCCCCCCCCCCAAACACTTTGAAGCCATTTTGAAACTGGAACGAAAAAATATAAAAAATTAATCCGCTGCTCGCTCTATCGCGGCAGAGCTGTACATAAGAAAACCAACATAACTTAAAAAAAAAAAAAAAAAATATGTAAGCAAAGAAAAAAAAAGAAGTACCACATCGCCCACCTCCCGACAGCCGCGATTATATAGATTATACTAACGGAATTCCCTAATCGCAGTAAACGCTTAAGCATTCGTTTTTAAGGATAAATATTAATAATGATTAAAGAAGTAAACGTTAAGATAAAAAAAAATAATAAAAGAATAATTAAAAAAAAGCAACAAACAAACACACAATGTTAATCGAAGAGGACGCGCCTCCGCTCTGTACGTCGCCGAGAAACACAACTACGACTAATGTATCTTGTATTTACGTGTACTTTGTATCGCGTTTTCGGATGTTGACCCGAATTTCAATTAATTGTACCACAAGAAGGTACTCCCCTCGTCCCCGACCTACACAGTTGTTTTCCCGCCCTCGAATCCCGAGCTTTTACATCTTGTCCCTCCCCGAAGCCTCCGCAACCCTTGACCACGATTATTCGCTCTATTTATAATCCTCAGGACTCTAACAAAGGGCATTTGTATATCGCTGTCTAAGTTTGACCTGTGTGTCGTCGGAATAGGAAAAAAAAAAACACCGAAAAGCTTATATTTTCTGGGTTTTATTTAATTCAAGATTTTTTTTTTCTAGATCTAAAAGTGTTAGTGTTTACTCTCGGTCGTAAGTCGATGGCTTATCAATCAAAAACCACAAATAAATAAAATGAAGCAAACAATTAACGGACAGAATAAATAAGATGATAAGAATTAAGAATATATTATATATATACAAACGCATATATATTATATATTCAGGCGCATCGTCCGAGATATCGCGACACGTATGCATTTCATTAATTTTTTTAACTCGTAAATATAATGAATGATAAAATAATAAACATAATACATAAAACGAAATACCGATAAAAGCGGAAATAGCTGAGAAAAAAAAAAATATATATATATGAAGTCGAGGGTGTAAATGTTATAACTTTTGTGAGAGGAAGATCGAGATTCGATTATATGCGTGTCTGTGACGATGTAAGAGAGTGCGAGAGCGATTTTACGGTAAGGCGACTCGACGGGGTTGCGCGGGGTGTTGAGAGAGGAATTATGCGAGGAAATGAAAAACAAAAATGCGTGAGAACAATTAGAAAAAAAAAAAAGAAACAAAGCAATTAATAAAATAAAATAGAAGAGAAAAATGGTGGGACAAACAGAGGCAGACTCACCCGTAAACACGATACGTGTACTATAAGGATTATACAGTTTGCAATTATTTGTAATAATGGATACTTCTTATTTGTCAAATAAAAGTTAGTACAAACGAATCTGTTAATTCTGCTTTCCTCCACAAGATTAATATTAAGAAAAAAAGAAACCTTGGTATTTTTATCATCGTCGTTCGCTAAGATTTGCATAAACTTGAACTCTGTGATTCGACTTCAGGATGCATCACACATACCACATTACCAACCAAAAGTTTAATTCGATAAAAACTTCAATACTACGAGACCGAGAAAAATTCATGCGGCTTCGAGAAAATCAAAGAATTCATTTGAAAATAGAAAAAAAACGGTTTACTACATTATTTAGTGAACAATTTCTTTTTTAGCAATTTGTTAATAAACTTTTTGACATTATTTTTTTTCTGCCGGAAGAAGCTCTTGCGAGAATAAACCGAAATCATGAACCAGTGTGTGAATACTCATTTTTTTTTAAAGTTATTTTTAAATTTCGTACTATATCTGTAGCGATTGGGTTTTTACCAGGGGTTTAACCAGGGAACTCTGCGGAATTCTCGGGGTCACGGGGGAATGGATTGTCATGGCTGTTCAAGCGACAGTGCTCGAGCTAACGTCTACAACGATGGGGTTTTACGCGAAAACTCTCCGGACCTCTCGTGTTAACGAGGCATGGATAGTTCCTGTTTGCAGAAAAGTGCTCGAGCTGCACGGTCGAGGGATACGAAAAATCTAAAATTGCCGCACAAAATATACATATTCGTGCGTTCCGCTGTTTCCGAAAACTTTTCGTGTTCCATTGTCAGGAACTCCAGCCGGAAACTTACTTCCTCGAGCGAACTGCTCAAGCGAACTGGTCGCAAGTACTCGTGCAAGTTTAGAAGAGTGAAACATACATGTTTACACGTATCAGTGACGTTAAATAACGAACAGTGGATAGTGACGTTGAAGGCTTTCGATATTTGGAAATAGTGTCTCGGAATTTGGTGAATATTTTGTTAAGTCCTTGATACATAAAGTAGCTTGTGTACTTTGAGTAGCGGGATTTTTTTTCACTAAAAAAATGTACAATCTCGCCTCAAAAAATGTGTTTAAGATTTCTGCAATCTTTCTCTGCTGAATACACATCGGGTTTGACAGAGTAAATCTGGTTTTTTTTTTCCAAAATAAATAGCGAATTATGAATTTCGAAAATTTTGATGTAAAAATAGTTTCAATATTTGATTTTCATCGTTGCGCTTAATCCTTCTCTACGCGTATACAGTGGTGATAGGTATCAAGTACGATCTGAAAAAGGTTGACGCAGTTGTGATTCTTTCGTCACACAGTTCGTAGCGAAATCTTCTGTTTGCTTCGTAAATCATCTGAAGATGTGTGAGTACCGTTTAGCAGTTCTTAAATCAAATCATTGAAAAAAGAATAAACGTTTGCGTCATGATATTTTCTACTGCAACAAATTATCGTCGTAATGTAGTACATAACATTTTACTACTTCACAGTCAAATAAAAAATAAAAAAAAATAAAAAAAAATGAACTTTTTGACGAAGTGTCAAATTGAATTTAAAAAAATTCGTCAATATAACGCAAGTGTTGGGTTAAGGGCTTTGAGCGCCTTAATTCGAAGATAACGAGTTGGTTATCTTCGAATTGCGACGAGCAGTTGATAGTTGCATTAATCGACGCGGAGAAGACACGACATGAAATACATATTTTCCCCTCCAGCAGATTCCGACTTAGCGGAACGTCACAAACGGGTCAAAAGTATATCGGTAAAAGTGTACAGGCGGTGCACGACTCGCTAGAAACTTGGAAGGGGACCGTTTAAAAAAGACACGCTCTTCGATTCGTCGGGCACATCGACCGCGATTCTTCAACGAGCGTGGCCATTGCTACGAGTTATATTCAACCATGATCAAGATGAGTCTGCGTAAGTAACACTGTAAAAATAAATTGTAAATTTAATGTACCGGAACTTGAAATTTGCTGACATTACTCATATTAATTAAACATTAATGTACTTTGCTTGTAAAATAAAAAATACCAGATATTAAAGTAACAAATCTTTTGCTTGAAATTTACAAAAATGTTAATGAAAAATACAAATTTTAATGCAAAATTGCAAAGCACATGTGTTTGAAATTTCAGAAACGGTTTATGTAAAAAAGCTTCCAATACTGTTCATTAATTTTCAAACAACATTTTTTTATAGGGTAAAGCTCTACTTTGTTATCGACGCGAAAATTGGGTATTTCGTCTTCGACACTACCGTCGAATTTCCTGTCATTTTGACCTTCGTAAATAGCTTCGACCTTGATATGGCGCTCAAGTAGAAAATTGTTCAAACACACTTTCGAACGGAATCGCAGATCGAGCATAATATAGTGCTCGATTAACAAAAACTGTAAAAAAATTTTTTCACGGATTTCGGCATGCAAGATGAAATGAAGAGTCTTAAGAGGAAGTGAAACAGCTGTGCGCGCGAGAGAGATAGTTGCAGTTCACAAATTAACTTTATCCAATGGTGTTGATTTTTTTGAGAAAAAAATGAATTCCCGCCGGACGCGAAATTATACCCTGCGCATCCGGCTCGAATTGGGTTCTGCCTCAAAAAAATTATCACCCTTGAGAAAAGTTCGTTACAGTTTTCATTACCGACCGCGATATTTCACTTCCCTTTATCGGAAGCGGATATCACGTCAGCTCTCGAAGAGGCTTTTCTATTGACCGCACGTGCCGGTGTTTGTGAAAAAAAAATCATTGCAGTTTTTGTTACCGACCGAGTCCGGGATTTCACCACAGTCTTATGTACGTTCCGATAGTGATCGAAGAATACATTTTTCCGCGCATTAACAATACTGATTCGGCGCCAATCTCTGTTGGTATCGAAGAACTGAAGGAAAAGAAAAAAAAATACCGGTCCCAAAAGTGATGGCTGAGCGATATTTCTTGTCTTAATATGCGTCCCGGTTGAGTTACACGAGGGTTTAAAAAAATTGTAAACTCAACGCCCGATCTTGACTGTAATTATTGCATTTATGATTTTAGAATTTTTAATCGGTGTCGTCGCATGGCAAGCGACCGCTTCGAACGCCGACCTCCCCCTCGACAGAGTCGTCAACAGTGTCAACACCTTCTCAAACAACGTGGTCAAAGTAATTAATCGTCATAAAAAAATTACACTGCAAAATATTCATTTAATCAAATCAATTTTATTCATTTTTTATTTTATTAATATTATTAATCGTTCGCCGCAGTTCATCGCGGAAGATCTATCCGGCAATCTCGTTTGTTCACCGGTCAGTGCCGATATTGTTTTATCAATGGCTACTTTCGGCGCACGTGGACATACCGAGCAAGTACTGCGATCGACACTCGCCCTAAACGACGACGACTCGTTGACGCTGAGAGGCTATCAGCGTCTCCACGACACATTATCCGTGAGTCTGCGCATAAAGTTTCAAATATTTACTCGTGAGCCGAGTGTAAGTTAAACATCGTCACTTACGCTTCGCCGAATCCAAAAGTCATGGAAGTGTTAAAGTTAAAAATTTAAAAATGTATAGGGTGAAAGTCGGGGTGATGTGGCAGTGATTTTTTAAACAATGAAAATTTGATGTTTAATGTTTTTAAAAACCTAGACATTTTCGTCGTAACCAACTCTGGAAACATCGCACTGAAGTAATTCACTGAGAACTTTCGATATTTTCGATATTTCGTAAGACTCGAAAGATTGGAAATATTTCTAAAACGATTTCAAAATATTTTGTGCTGTTGGGGTGAAAACTGTGCAAACTGCAGTGAAATTCGTTTGTTACGTTAAAAGATACTACCGGTGGCCATATCACCCGCTTTTCAAAGAGAAAGTGTCATTGAAACATTGCATAATGTCACTTTGACCCGGAATTTTTTTCACGATGCTTCTGCTGAAAGACAGCCCGGGCTGTGTCAATACTCAGTGATGCAAATTTTTTCGTCAAATCTTGACAAAGCACGATCCGTAATATTTGCCCCACCGTAATGAGGAAAAGTTGATTTTGCTAACGAAATATGCAGCCGACTCACCGATGAATCAAGATTTTTTTAGCATTCTTTTTTTTGTTTACACATTATAGCAATCTGTTGAAAACAATAATAATAATTTCCGTACGGTGAAGCGAACTGTTGTATCGACCGAGGAGCTCCGAAATTAGGAGAATATAACTTGTCGATTAATTTACCATTACGTCGTACAATACATTTTTTCATTCAAGAAAATATTCTTTAATGTAGCCAACATTTTTCTCAAATTTGATCGCTACTTTGCTGGGAAAAAAAATTGGCAAGCATTTTCGAACATTATTTTTCTTACTTATCATTGAAAAAAATTTTAACATCACGTTTTTGTTTTCAGAACGCCACGAGCTTCGAGCTTCTTATGGCAAATAAAATGTATCTCGCCGAAAATTTTGAGCCGAACGCCGATTTCAGAGAGGTGGTCGTAACTGGCTTCCGGTCGCAAGTGGACACCGTTGATTTTGGCAATGCGCCCGCGGTCAGTGAAATAATCAACCATTGGGTCGAAGTACAGACAAACAATCACATCAAGGACCTCGTTAATGCGGGTAAATAAAATCAAACCGTGCTGCTGAGACTACGACTACTTTTACGATAAAATATTCAAAATTGAAATTTGACATTGCATTGTATTATTATAATTTTTGTTTTTTTTAATTGACGCAGACGATTTCGACAACGCCACTGCACTCGTACTCGTTAACGCCATCTACTTCAAGGCCAATTGGGAAGTACAATTTATTGAGTTTCTCACTAAACCACGTCCCTTCCATGTTAACGGAGAAAACCTCAAGGACGTGACGACCATGTGGAAATTTGGCGTGTACAGACTCGGCGAGCTACCCGATGTTAAGGCCAAGTTCGTCGAACTTCCATACAAGGTACTGAAATTTTTAAACCCCATCTACGAATCATGGCGTTTTTCATTTTTTTTTTTTGCCGATTATCAAAATGACAGAAATAAAATATTTCAGTCAATTATATTTATTAATAAAAAATAATACTAATTGCAAATATATTGTTAATTTAAGTAACAATTTCATAAAAATGTTTACAGTATTGTTCGATTAATATTGGAAAAATTATGCAAACAGTTATGCGACATAGAAGACATATAAGAACGATGAGAAAATCTTATTGAATATGCGTCTATCGCGCTGTAATATAGTTACAGGTTTAAAGAAGGGGCTGGAGCAATAAACAGGCAGTGGGTGTAAAAAAAAAAACGCCTAACGTAACATTACGTTTTCTTATTGCAGAAAGGCAATTCCAGCGATGACGCAAGCATGTTTATCATCCTTCCGGACGAGATCAACGGGATTGGCGAGCTGGTAAAGAACCTTGAGAAAGTCACCGTACAGAGACTTTTACGGGGAACGAGACGTAGCGTCAGAGTTTACCTGCCCAAATTCAAGATCGAGAGCACAATCGATCTCCAAGTACCGCTCACCAAAGTGAGTTTCAACTGTTTTTTTTTATTATACATTTTTTTATTTATCTTTCATTTTATGACAATTATTAATTGATCGGTAGTTCCATTATATATTTTTTAAATTTGCATTGTGACCAGATTTTTTATTTCTTTTTTTATTCTTCAAGAATGGTCAATGAATTGAACTAAAGATTTGAAGTTGCGAGAGTAAATTAACGAATTTGACTGTTCATCATATGCAGTTGGGACTTGGCGAAATATTCAGCGATAACGCAAACTTCACCGGTATCGTTGCCTCTCCGCCACTGAAGATCTACAAGAGCGTGCAGAAGGCTTTCATCGAGGTGAACGAGAAGGGCACCGAAGCCAGCGTCGCCACAGGTGAATACTTTGTTATTAAACGATAAATATATATAATTTTGTTTTCCGTATGGTGAGAAAAAAATGACGTCAATTATCGATGGCATTGATAAAGACAACAACAAAAATCCGTCTTACACGCGAAAGAACTCGTGGTAGTAGTTCAAGAATGAAATTTGTCGGATGGATTTTTATAGTTAATTATTTTCGTCACTTTATTCATCACTATTCTTTTCATTGCTAATTGTTTGTAACAATGATTCAACTTTTTTTTTCAGAAACGCAATTCATTTTAAGAACGTGGACCGAAGACGTTGAATATAACCCGATCGATTTCAAGGCGGATCATCCTTTCGTTGCCGTGATCGCGACCAAACGTGGACTACCTCTCTTCAGTGCCGTCGTTATGGACCCGATTTACTAGTCACATAATCAGCATATTATCGAACATTATACTGCCATAAAAGAAAATAGATTGACCACAAACTAATTACTTCGTCTCGCAATTCATCGTTGTTTTTCATTTCCGCATATTGAATATCTCAGTTTTCAATCGTGAGTGACGTCATAGGGAAAAAGGTCACTTCCTGTTCGAAAATCTTATTTCTCGTCTGGAATTGAATGAATGCATTGATTTTGTAGCGTTTTCTTATAAAATTGTAAAAATATTATAATAATAAAATTATAAAACGATTATATAAAGATTATAAAAAGAGCTATAAGCCGAATGTTTTTTCTCTCGAAGTATGTATCGTGATCGTTCGTAACCATCAAACGTCCGTTCGTGTTAAAGTCCCGAAAAAGACTGACTGTCGAACTGACTGTGGCCTCTAGAAAATCAATGAATTAATTTGAATAGCGAAAAAAAAGTTGACTGATTATTTGTTGAACAATAATTTTTCTAGCAATATGTTAATAACTTACTGACATTATTATTATGTAAAATCAATGTTCTTTGCACCTTGGATACAGTTGATTTTTAGACCAATAGGACGTGTTCAAATTCTCATTGAATCTCACTTTTGGCTGGGACTCTACGTGCGAAGCATCCTTAATCCTTCACGTGCGGGATCCATGTTTAACGAGGACCTAGAATTTGCCAAGACGCAACCTTCGAACGATACAAATAACAAGTTGATGTGCTACAAAAAATTTGCGAAAATTCACAGACCTTCCTTGAAGTGTCGTTTTTTTTTATAACACGGAAGAAAATTTATTACGAACACCCGTATCGTTTTTGTGTTTAATAGAAGGCATGGTCGTTTGCTCTGAAAATTTACTGTGAAAAAGTCCCCGGTACTTGAACGGGTAGTGCCAATCCTAGGTAATCCTATGTACTGTTCCGAAACACAGGTGTTTTCCCACAAAAAAACACCTGTATTTCGTGGCCAGTTTGGCGCCAAAAACAAAATAACAATTTTTGTTTTTCTTGCGGAAGAAGCTTCGCGAGATTAATAAAAAATCATGAACAAGCAAGTCTGCGAATACCAAATTTGTTAAAGTTTTTGTTTTTTTAATTTTGTAGAATATCTACCGCGGTTGGGTTTTTATGAGAAAACTGTTATTACCGCGATTCTCATGGTCACGAAGAAATGGATTGTTATTGCAGTTTGCACAACTATGTTCGAGCTACACAATCGAGCGATACGAAACATCTAAAATTGTCGCACGAAATATAAATATTCGAGCATTTCGTTATTTCCTACAACTTTTCGTGTTCTATTATCAGGAACTGTAACCAGGAAGTTACTTCCCGAGCGAACTCCTTCAGCGTACTTGTCGCAAGTACAAGTGCAAGCTTAGAAGAGTACAGTACATATATTTCTCCGTTCCCGACCGACGTTGCATAACCAACAGTGAATAGAGACATCGAAGGTTTTCGATACTTGTGAATAGCGACTCGGAATTTGGTGAATAATTTTTTGAGCCCTTATAAAAAAATAAAATAAGTTATAGTATCATACCATTTTTTTTCACTGAAAATAAATACAATCACGCCTGAACTAATTTTCTGCTGCGACCTTTCTCTGCTAAATGCACATCGAGTTTCACAAAGCAAATTTGGCTTTTTTTCGGAAATAAATGACCGAACATGAATTTCGAAAATTTGCTGTAAAATAGCTTCAAAATATTTCATTTTCATCGCTGTGCTTAATCTTCCTCTACGCGTTTAAACCGGTGATAGAAAAATCGAATATTATTAGAAAAATGTTGACACAGTTGTAATTCTTTCGTAGCGCTGATCGCAGCAAATGTTTTTGTTTGCTCCGTAAATCATCTAAAATTGTGCGAGTTTCGCTGAGCTATTTTTAAATTAAATTCTTAAGGTAGCTATGTCACTTCCCGCTCATCTCGCATAAGTTCGAGAAAAGTAAGCGAATGTTGCAAGTACTTCTCGATGATATAAAAATCTGAAAAAATTCATGCAGATTAAAGGTACTGAAGAGATTAATTTTGCACAATAATAATTCCAAAATGTTATTAACAAATTAATCAAAAAATTAATTGTTTAACAAATTGCCCGGCAAAAAGACCATTTTTTTCTATGAAAATGATTCGTTTATTTTTCTGAATACGTATGAATTTTTTCAGATTTTTCAATTTTTCAATTTTTCAACGCCAAAACGTAGTACGTGGCATTTAATAATTTCCTAATCAAATGAAAAAAAAAATTGAATATCTTCTCCCGGTAAGAAGAGTCAAAACAAAATTTTTAAAAAATTCGCTAATATAACACAAGTGTTGGGTTGTTTGCGTTGACCGTGTTAATTCTAAGATACCGAATCGTGTCTTCGAAGGGAGGACACGATATTAAATAAATATTTGTCACGGAACGTGCCAAACGCGTCAAAGTATATCTATAAAAGTCTACATACCTTACACTACTCGCTAGAAACTTGGAAGGGGACCGATATAAGACTCGTTCTTCGATTCATCGGGCACATCTACCGCGATTCTTCAACGAGCGAGACCATTAGGACGAATTATCTTCAACCGTGATCGAGATGCGTCTGCGTAAGTAGTGTTCTACTTTGTTATCTACGTGACGAAATAAAAAAAAAAAGATTTAGGTCTTTTGATATTGCTTATGTCTTCTTCGACACTACCGTCGATTTTCACGCCATTTTGGTCTTCACAAATAGCGTGAACCTCGAGATCGCACTTAAGTAGAAAATTGTTCAAACACACTTTCGAACGGAATTGAAGGTCAAGCATAATTTAATGCGCGAGAGCACGGGAATTATCGCGGTCGCTAACAAAAACTGTAATAAACTTTTTTTCATGAATTTCTTATTGGAAGCGGATATCACGTCAGCTATCGAAGAGGCTTTTTTATCGAACGCGCTTGCCGGCGTCCGTGAAAACAGTTGATTGCAGTTTTCGACGTGATAAAAAAAAGAAGATTTAGGTTTTTGCGAAATTGCTTAATTCTTCTTCGACACTACCGTCGAATTTCGCGCCATCTTGACCTTCCTGAGTAGCTTCAACCTTGAGATCGCAAGTAGTCTTCACACACACTTTCGAACGGATGTGAAGGTCGAACATGGTTTAGTGCTCTAGAGCGCGTGCATTATCGCCGTCGGTAACAAAAATGTAATACACTTTTTTAATGGATTTCGGCACGCAAGATAAAACGAAGAGTCTTATCGAAAGCGGATACGACGTCAGCTCTCAAAGAAGCTTTTTTGCCGCACGTGTCGGTGTCCGTGAAAAAAATTTTATTGCAGTTCTCGATACCGACCGACTCCGGGCTTGCACAACAGTCTTAAGGGGAAGTGAAATATCGCGGTCGGTAACGAAAACTGTAATGAACTTTTCTCGAGGGTGCTAATTTTTTTTTTGAGGAAAAAGCAAATTCGAGCCGGATGCTCACGGTAACTTCGTATCCGGCCTGAATTCATATTTTTTTTCCAAAAAATTAGCACCATTGAATACAGTTAATTTGAAAATTGCAAATATCTCTCTCACACTCATGGCCCCGTCACGTGACTTTCACTTCACCTTAAGGAGAGGTGAGAAAAAGCAAGAGAGATAGTTGCATTTTTTGAATCAATGACATCTAAAAATGGCTGACAATTGGGGTAAAACCGGAGTATCATTGGTCGCGGTGTTGAATTCTATATCTGCTAATACTTTGCATTAATTAATACTATACTTTAGTATAGTATTAATTAATATTAATATCAATATTAATAAATAATAATATAGTAATATTAGTATTAGTATTTATTAATATTAATATTAATGTATTTATCAATATTAATATTAATATATTTAGTTTAGTTTTTTTTAGTATTAATTAATACTTTGATTATTAATACTATATCTATATCTGCTAATACTTTGCATTTTCGCGAAATCTTTACCGTCTCCGAATGCCATACATTACAGCTTTTGTTACCGACTAGTTTGTTTCACCTCGCCTTAAGTCCGATCCGATAATGATTGAAAAGAAATGTCCACGCATAAATAATACTGATTTCGGTAGATTCGAATGTTCAGTTCGTCGTCATAAAATCGTGTCGAAGAATTGAAAAATAAAAAAAGACCGGTCCCAAAAGTGATGGCCGCACGCTGCTGGGCTAAGCGACATTTCTTGTCTCAATATCGTTCGAGAAATGTTGCTCGCCGTGTGGAGAGAAATCAAGCGATCGTGCCAAAGACATTACAACATTCCGCGTCTCAAAGTTGCAACAGAGAAATTATCCGGGTCCGGCACGGCCGCACTCTTCTCCAACCGGCAGTGCCATTTAAGCTGTTGTCGTATGTGTATCGCGGTCCTGCCGTCTCGGTTCAGCTATACGGAGGCCAAAAAAAATCGCAGACTTAACGCGTCGGACTGTAATTATTGCATTTATGATTTTAGTATTTTTAATCGGTGTCGTCGTATGGCAAGCGACCGGTTCGAACGCCGTCATTCCCCTCAACAGTGTCATCAAGAGGGTCAACATTTTCTCAAACAACGTTTTCAAGGTAATCAATCGTCACGAAAAAATGACGATGCAACATATTAAGTTATTAATTTTCAATTTTATTAATTTTCAATTTTATTAATTTTCAATTTTATTAATTTTCAATTTTATTAATTTTCAATTTTATTAATTTTCAATTTTATTAATCTTCAATTTTATTAATTTTCAATTTTATTAATTTTCAATTTTATTAATTTTCAATTTTATTAATTTTCAATTTTATTAATTTTCAATTTTATTAATTTTCAATTTTATTAATTTTCAATTTTACTAATTTTCAATTTTATTAATTTTCAATTTTATTAATTTTCAATTTTATTAATTTTCCATTTTATTAATTTTCAATTTTATTAACTTTTAATTTTCAATTTTTAATATTATCAATCGTTCACCGTAGGCGATCGCGGAAGATGTACCCGGCAATCTCATTTGCTCAGCGGTCGGTGCCGATATGGTTTTATCAATGGCTACTTTCGGCGCACGTGGACGTACCGAGAAAGTACTGCGATCGGCACTCGCCCTAAACCGTGACGACTCGTTGACGCTCAACGGTTATCAGAGTCTCCACGACACATTAGCCGTGAGTCTGTGCATACCGTTACAAATATTTACTCGCGAGCCGAGTGTAAATTAAACATCTTGACTTACGCTTTACCGAGTACAAAAGTCATGAAAGTGGTAAAGTTAAAAACAACAAAAAAATTATAGGCCGAAAGACCGGGTGATATGACCATGATTTAAAAAAAATTGAATATTTGAGCTTTCTCTACATGAACTACACAAATACAATAATTACCTCCGTTAAATTTTTTAGATGCGAAACAAAAAATAAAACACTTTAATGGCCATATCACCGGGACATTGCGAGGGATATGGCCACGTGGCATATCCCTCAGGGTCAGTACTAATGGTTAAAAAAAAAAAAAAATTTATAATTTTTTCGATAATGAAATTCGTTGGGAAATATGCCACTTGAAAACAATGGCGGAGGTTTTAATTCGATACTGACCCTGACCCTGACTAAGGGTACTGACCCTTGCACATACAATCTTATTGTATGTGCAAGGTTGTGCCAATACTCGGCGATGTATATTTTTTCGTTAAACTCTTACAAAGCTCGATTCGTAATATTTGTCCGATCGTAATCAGAAAAAGTTGATTTTCCTCTTCAAATATGCTCCAGGAACTCACCGATGAATGGAGATTTTGTTATTATTATATTTTTTTTTATTTATTTTAATCTTTTTTTTAGTTGCGATGAAGCGAACTGTTGTACCGACCGAGGAAAATATAACTTGGCGATTAATCGACCATTACATTTTTTTTATAATTTTTTATTTTATTCAAGAAGACATTCGTTGATGTAGCCAACATTTTTTTTTTCAAATTTTGATGCTCCTTTGCAGAAAAAAAAATTGGCGAGCATTGGCTAACATTATTTTTCTTAGGTATCAATTTTTTTAAATTCTAACATCGAGTCCTTGTTTTCAGAACGCCAAGGACTACGAGCTTCGTATGGCAAATAAAATGTATCTCGCTAAAGGTTTCAAGCTGGAGGCCAAATTCAGAGAGGCGGTCGAGACTGGCTTCCGGTCGTTACCGGAGAACATTGATTTTGGCAATCCGTCCAATGCGACTAAAATCATCAACCATTGGACCGAAGTACAGACGAACAATCACATAAAGGATCTCGTTACAGAGGGTCAGAAAAATGAAATCGCGCTGTTGAAACGAAGACTATTTTTTTTTTTTTTTAATTCAAAACCGACCTTTGAAAATTTAATTTCGTTTTTTTTTTTTTCGACGCAGCTGATTTCAACAGCCACACCGCACTCGTACTCGTTAACGCTATCTACTTCAAGGCCAGTTGGGAATTACAGTTTGGTGAATATTTTACTAAACCACGTCCATTCCATGTTAACGGAGAAATCCTCAAGAACGTGACGACCATGATGAACAGTGGCACATACAGACTCGGCGAGTTACCCGCTGTTAAGGCCAAATTTCTCGAAATTGAATACACGGTACTCATATTTTTAATGGTGTTTTTCATTTTTTTTTCTAATTGTCAAAATGACCAAAAAATACAATATTTCAATAAATTACAACATTAATGAAAAAAAATATCAAAAAATTACAACATTAATGAATTACAACATTAATGAAAAAAAATATCAAAAAATTACAACATTAATGAAAAAAAATATCGCTGTTAAGGCCAAATTTCTCGAAATTGAATACACGGTACTCATATTTTTAATGGTGTTTTTCATTTTTTTTTCTTATTGTCAAAATGACCAAAAAATCCAATATTTCAATAAATTACAACATTAATGAAAAAAAATATCAATTGCAAAGTTTTTATTAAAATTATTATGGCATTGCCCGATTAAAATCGGAAAAATTATGCAAACAGTTATGTCGCATAACTTTTTGCATAATTTTTCCGGTTGCATAAGACATACAAGAACATTGAAAAAAATCTTATTGAAACTGCGTCCATCGCACTGTACAATAGTTACAGATTTAAAGAAGTGGCTGGAGCAATAAACAATCAGTGTAAAAAAAGTCTAACGCTGATGATTTCTTATAGACGAGCAGAAGGTCCATCGATGACGTAAGCATGTTTATCATCCTTCCGAACGAGATCAACGGTATTGGCGAGCTGGTAAAGAACCTTAAGAAAGTGCCTGTAAGGAGACTTTTACGCGGAACGAGACGTACCGTCAACGTTTACCTGCCCAAATTTAAGATCGAGAGCACAATCGATCTCCAAGTACCGCTCACCAAAGTGAGTTACAAGTGATTTATTTTTCTTTTTATTATACATTTTTTTACCCCTCTTTAATTTTATGAAAATGATTCATTGATCAATAGTTCCATTTTTAATTTGCGTTGAGACCAAAGATTTTTTTTATTTATTTTCTTCAAGAAGGTGTTCGCAGAACTGAACAAAAAATTTGCAGTTGCGACAGTAAATTAACGAATTTTAATATTCATCATACGCAGATGGGACTTGGTGAGATATTCACCGACAGCGCAGACTTCACCGGTATCGCTGCCTCTCCCCCACTGAAGGTCAGCAAGATCCTGCAGAAGGCTTTCATTGAGGTGAACGAGAGGGGCACCGAAGCGACCGCTGCCGCGAGTGAGTACTTTGTTGTTGAATGAAAAATATATATAATTTTTTTATCCGTATGGTGACAAAAATTTTTAGTATTTCGATGGCATTGATAAAAACAACAACAAAAAATCCGTCCGACACGCGAAAGAACTCGTGTTGTTGGGGCTCCGGAATGAAATTTGTAGGATGGTTTTTTACGGTTAATTCATATTTTCGTCACTTTATTGATAACTTTTCTTTTCGTTGCTAATCGTTTCTACCAATAATTCAACGTTTTTTTTTTTTCAGAATCGCAATTCATGTCCAGATCGGGGTGGGATGACATTATGAATGACCCGATCGATTTCAAGGCGGATCATCCGTTCGTTGCCGTGATCGCGACCAAGCGTGGATTACCTCTCTTCAGTTCCGTCGTTATGGAACCGATTTACTAGTCACATAATCGGCAAACTTTATACTATCTAATACAATACCGCCACGAATGAAAATATATTGACTATAAACTACTCACTTTGTCTCGCAATTCATCGTTATCTTTAGTAATTTCCGCACATTGAATATCTCAGTTTTCAACCGGAAGTCATGTCACAGGGGAAAACGTCACTTCCTGTTCGAAAATCTAATTTCTCGTCTGTAATCGAGTTAAGTAATAAATAATTAAATACATTTATTGAATGATAGGACCAGCGGTCCTCTAGGCACACTGAGAGAACAATGTAATAAAAACTACCGGTCATCTAAGAAAAATTACCACAGCTCATGGTATAGTATGCAGCTGGAGATCGAGCGTCACTTGTGGCCGAACGTCCCAGATTTTCCAAGAATTTTTACCATAATATAGGGGAGACCGGGGCAAAATGGCACAGCGGGGCAAAACGGGACTGTGAGGGCAAAAATCAATTTTCCAATCATTTTTGGATGCCCCATTTTGTCCCAACGATACATCCGGATTTTTAAACCCGTTTTGCCCCACGCACCACCATCGCCACCATCTCAAAGTTATTGGAGAATTGCGTTTTGTCCCGTCATCCCGTTTTGCCCCGGTGCGCCATTTTGCCCCGCTCTCCCCTATGACAATTTATGCCAGAAAAATATTAAAATCCCGAAATTTGCTACATCATGTTTAGCTTTTGAACTGTGCTAGCTTTTATCCCAGTTTAAAAGCTGAACATGATGACATTTATCGAGAATTTTTCTGATGCTGCTATCTGCGTTCCGTAGTTTAGCTCATTCTTCGACACCTCGAAACGCCTCGAAAAAGTGTGCTACGATATTGTAACTTCCACGGCGAGTGCGTATTGTTGTGGGAAAAGTCTCCATCTACTAATAAGCGAATTCTGAATCGCGGCAATGTTCAAAAACTCCAGACATTGATGCTCGGTAATTATGCGAAAGTGAACTCCGAGTAGATACACTCTGAATTTTTCGATGGAATAAAACCACAGCAAGCAACACTTTTCCAGTTGTTGCATAATTTATTTCCCATTCATTCAAACACCGATTCGCGATCGCTATAATGTTGTGATTTCTTTCATTGACCAGCTGATATAGAATTCCCGATATTCCCCGATCACTAGCGTCCGTATGCAATCGGAATTCCGCGTTAGGTATTACACGCTTGAGTTCGACACATGCCGAAAAATCTCGCCTTGAAGAAACGTTTGCGTAAGGATATTTGGGGAACGGGAGAAACGCAGTGAAGCAAGCGGTTGGATAGAGTCTCGTTTATTGAATTCATCTCAGAAACTAAACAGCGAATCTCCTTGAAATTTGGACACAATCGATCTGACAGTATAATCCTCGCTGAGGTTGGTTTCTTATTCGAATCTAACAGAAATCGGCGGGGAAATACGTGACGTTTTGTCGTTACCGATCGGTTTACGAGACGCTTACACGGTACCTTATCTAGCTTTGTACACGCATTACTAAAAAAACTACATGCTCAAAAAATTTGAAATAATTGCAAACGATTCAGGATTCTTTGCCTGCAAAGTAGCAAAGGAAAGATTTGCTAAAGCAAACGTTCCTTATTTTCCACTCAATTGACATTTTCCACTCCAACGAATTATCGTTCTAACGTCGCCAGGAAAGTTTTACTACTGATCAATTGAAAACAAACAAAAAATTAATGTCTTTCCCCCGATACGAAGTTTCGAATTATTATTTTTTTTTTTAATCGCCAACATAACGGAAGTGTTATTTGCTTTGCGCGTGTTAATTCAAAGATAATGGACCGCACGTCGCGTGAATCAACGCTGGGAAAACACGATATGGCATCAATATTTTCCGCTCCATAGTTTCTGATGTAACGGGAGGTGACAAACGCGTCGAAAGTAGAGGGGACCAATTAAATAAGAGTCGTTCTCCGATTCATCGGGCAGATCTACCGCGATTCTTCAACGAGCGTGGTCATTACAACGAGTTATCGTCAACCGTGATCGACATGCGTCTACGTAAGTAATGTTCTACTTTGTTAATGCCGCGACGAATTAAAAAAAAAAAATTAGGTTTTTCGAAATTGCTTAATTCTTCTTCGACCCTACCGTCGAATTTTATGCCATTTTGACCATCGTAAATAGCTTAGTTGAAACACACTTTCGAACGAAATTGCAGCTGCAACACGATTTAGTGCTCGAGAGCACGTGCATTATCGCGGTCGTGACAAAAACTGTAAGAAACTTTTTTTTCATGGATTTCGGCGTGCAAGATAAAATGAAGAGTCTTATCGAAAGCGGCTACCACATCAGCTCTCCGAAAGGCTTTTATGACCGTGAAAAAAGTTAATTTCAGTTTTCAATGCCGACCGAGTCCGGAGTTGCACCGCAGTCTTATCTTCATTCCGATAATGATAAAAAAATATTATTTTTTTTTTCCAGTGCCATTTCAGCTACAAAGAAAAAAAAAAAATCATCACCTTAACGTTCGATCTTGACTGCAATCATTGCATTTATGATTTTAGTATTTTTAATCGGTGTCGTCGTATGGCAAGCGACCAGTTCCAACGCCGTCAGCCCCCTCGACAGAGTCATCAACAGTATCAACACTTTCTCAAACAACGTAGTCAAAGTAATTAATCGTCTTAAAAAAAAAATGACAATACAAAATATTAATTTATTAATTTTAGTAGTAGTAGTAAATGTATTTATTGGCAATGTTTTACATGGAACGAATGCTGATACATGTAAAGATTGTTTACATTATATATTATATATTACATATTCCTAATGCTATTGCCATTGCAAACGGGCCATCGACCTAAGTCCTTCGGCCCTCTTAATTTTCGATTTTATTGATTTTTAATTTGTGATATTATTAATCGTTCACCGTAGGTCATTGCCGAAGATGTACCCGGCAATCTCGTTTGCTCAGCGATCAGTGCCGATATTGGTTTGTCAATGGCTACTTTCGGCGCGCGTGGACATACCGAGAAAGTACTGCGATCGGCACTCGCCCTAAAAGGTGACAACACGTTTACGCTGCACGGCTATCAGAGTCTCCACGAGACATTAGCCGTGAGTCTGCGCATAAAGTTTTTAATGTTTGCTCGTAAGCCGCGTGCAAATGAAATATCTTAACTCACGAGTCCAAACGTCATGGAAGTGGCAAAGTAAAAAAAAAAAAATTAATACAGCTTTTTAAACAGAAAGTGTCATTGATACAGGTGGATCTGGATTGAGCAATGTCACGTTGACGCGGAATTTTTTTTTACGATGGTTCTGTTGGAAAGCAGCACGGGCTGTGTCAATACTCGGCGATGTGTATTCTTTCGGCAATTTTTTTTTACAAAACATGAACCGCATTATTTGCTCAATCGTGATGCGAAAAAGTTGATCTCACATTTCAAATATGCTCCAGGAACTCACCGATGAATGAAGATTTTGTTATTACTATTTTTTATTTATTTACACATCATAGCCATCTGTTGAAAGTAACAATAATAATTTCGGTACGATGAAGAAAACTGTTGGACCGACCGAGGAGCTCGGCAAAAACTCGGGAAAACATAAATTGTCGATAAATTGACCATTACTTTCTTTTTATACATTTTTTATTCGAGAAAGCATTCTTTAACGTAGATCCATGTTCACCGATATAATTTTCGTTTCGGAAAACGGTACCAATATTTTTTTCACATTTTATCGCTCCTTTGCTGAGAAAAAAAAATTGGCAAATTGCAAGCATTTGCTATCATTATTGACTTTGGGTATCTTTTTTTTTCCATTTTTAACAGCCTTGTTCTTGTTTTCAGAATGCCAAGGGCTTCAAGCTTGGGATGGCAAATAAAATGTATCTCGCTAAAGGTTTCGAGCCGAAGGCCAATTTCAGAAATGCGATCGAGACTGGCTTCCGGTCGCTACCGGAGAGCATTGATTTCAGCAATCCGTCCAAAGCCGCTCAAATCATCAACCATGAGACCGAAGTACAGACGAAAAATCACATCAAGAATCTCGTTAAAGGGGGTAAGAAAAATTAAATCGTGCACTTGAGACTATGAATGATTGTTCGAACAAAAATTCAAAATCAAACTTTGACACTTTATTTATTTTTTTTTTTTCGTCGCAGACGATTTCAATAGCGCCACCGCACTCGTACTCGTCAACGCTATTTACTTCAAGGCCAATTGGGAAGCACAATTTGCTGAGTTTTATACTAAAAAACGTCCCTTCCATGTTAACGGAAAAATCCTCAGGAACGTGACGACCATGTGGAACTTTGGCATATACAGACTCGGCGAGCTGCCCGATGTTAAGGCCAAATTTCTCGAAATTAAATTCAAGGTACTTACATTTTTAACCCTCACCGTCCCCTACGAAGAATGGCGTTTTTTTATTTTTTTTCTATTTGTCAAAATGACAAAAATATAATATTTAAGTCCATTACATCATTGATAAAAATAATATTAATTGCGAATGTAATGATTAATTTAAGTAGTAATTTAATCAAAATTATTGCCTAATTAGAATCGGAAAAATTGTGCAAACAGTTGCGCGATATGTAAGACATGGGTTGACAAAATCTTATTGAATCTGCATCTACCGCACTGTACTATAGTTTACAGGTTTAAAGAAGAGGCTTTAGCAACAAACAAGCAGTGGCTGTAAAAAAAAGCCTGACGTAGACGTTTGCTTATTGCAGCTCGAGAAATCCATCGATGGCGTAAGCTTCATTATCATCCTTCCGGATGAGATCAACGGGATTGGCGAGCTGGTAAAGAACCTTGAGAAAGTGTCTGTACAGAGACTTCTACGCGGAACGAGACGCACCGTCAGAGTTTACCTGCCCAAATTCAAGATCGAGAGCACAATCGATCTCCAAGTACCGCTCACCAAAGTGAGTTTCAACTGATTAATTTTTTTTTATTGTACATTTTTTTTATTCCTCTTTTATTTTATGAAAATTATTAATTGATCAGTGGTTCCAATTTACCTTTCTAATTTGCGTCGAGACCAAGGATTTCTTTATTTTGATTTTTTTTTTTTTTTTTCGAGAAGGCTCGATGAACTGAACCAAAATTTTTCATTCGCGAGAGTAAATTAACGAATTTTAATGTCCGTTATGCGCAGCTGGGCCTTGGCGAAATATTCACCGACAGCGCAGATTTCACTGGTATCGTTGGCTCCCCTCCACTGAAGATCAGCAAGATCGTGCAGAAGGCTTTCATCGAGGTGAACGAGAAGGGCACCGAAGCCACCGCTGCCACGAGTGAGTAATTTGTTATCAGACAATAGACATATATTGCTTCCTCATAGAGGTAGCTATGGTTTTGCTTACTGTGTAAAAAAAAAAAAAAAAAATACGTTCGACGTAAATCGGACATAAATCTGTCTGACACGCGTATTAACTCGTGGTGTTGGGGCTCGAGAATTACATTTGTAGGGTGGTTTTTTTTTGTAGTTAATGAATATTTTTGTCACTTCATTTATCACTTTTCTTTCCGTTGCTAATTGTTTGTAACAATAATTCAACTTTTTTTTTTTCAGAATTGCAATTGATGGCTCGATCGTGGAACTCAGACGTTAAATATGACCCAATCGATTTCAAGGCGGATCATCCTTTCGTTGCCGTGATCGCGACCAATCGTGGACTACCTCTCTTCAGTACCGTCGTTATGGAACCGATTTACTAGTCATATAATCAGCATACTTTATATTATCTAATGTAATACCGTCGTGAATGAAAATATATTTACCACAACCTACTTACTTCGTGCAGCAATTCATCGTTATCTCTAATCATTTCCGCATATTGAATCCGCATTTTTGGGATTAAAATCCAAAATATTGGGTTTGGAACAAAATGAACGTCATATAGGGCTCCTTAGATTTTTTTTAGTCTGCGTTTTTTTAGCGCGTACGTTTAGTGATGATCCTAAAAAAAAAAATGAGGGTTTGTCTTTTTAGATCGGACAGCGTTAGCGCGACTCGCCCTCCGAAGAATAATTCGACTGAAGGTCTCTTTTTTTTTTTGTTAGGTCTTTTTTGTTCACTCCAAAAATTCGATCGATATCCACAGAAAAACATCTATTAATACTTCGAACATTTTATTTCTCCATCTCATTCGCTGAATCATTGGTTTTTGCGTTGCACCATCCCCGTTGGCAATCACATGCTACGGTAACGATTTGTCAATACGGCGGACAAGAACTCTCTACGCCTAAGTATACGTCGAGTATTCTCGCGAGCACATCTTACGCGCGGAAACAAACAGTGGGACTGTAACGATTCGTTGTGCAGGCACGAAAACACCTGAACTGACAAAATGACACGGAATTGAATGGTTCAATGTCAAAAACATTTTTTTTTTTTTAGCACCGTTCGCGAATTCATAACGAACGAATGTAAATTTTTATTGCGAAAAAAGCAAGTCACGAATACCCTCCGAAAGCGTTAAGTACAAAATGTTTATTGTTTGTGTGATTGAGGCTTGTACCGCGTTAACTGAAATAGTGTGTCCGGTTAAAAATCGATCAATGTCAAAATTTTTTTTTTTTTTAGTACCGTTCGCAAATTCATAACAAACTAATGTAAATTTTTATTTGGAAAAAAGTAAGTCACGAATACCCTCCGAAAGCGTTAAGTACAAAATGTTTATTGTTTGTGTGATTGAGGCTTGTACCGCGTTAACTGAAATAGTGTGTCCGGTTAAAAATCGATCAATGTCAAAAACATTTTTTTTTTTTTTAGTACCGTTCGCGAATTCATAACAAACTACTGTAAATTTTTATTTGGAAAAAAGCAAGTCACGAATACCCTCCGAAAGCGTTGAGTACAAAATGGTTATTGTTTGTGTGATTGAGGCTTGTACCGCGTTAACTGAAATAGTGTGTCCGGTTAAAAATCGATCAATGTCAAAAACATTTTTTTTTTTTTTTTGTACCGTTCACGAATTCATAACAAACTAATGTAAATTTTTATTTGGAAAAAAGCAAGTCACGAATACCGTCGGAAAGCGTTAAGTACAAAATGGTTATTGTTTGCGTGATTGAGGCTTGTACCGCGTTAACTGAAATAGTGTGTCCGGTTAAAAATCGATCAATGTCAAAAACATTTTTTTTTTTTTTTAGTACCGTTCACGAATTCATAACAAACTAATGTAAATTTTTATTTGGAAAAAAGCAAGTCACGAATACCCTCCGAAAGCGTTAAGTACAAAATGTTTATTGTTTGTGTGATTGAGGCTTGAACCGTGTTAACTGAAATAGTGTGTCCGGTTAAAAATCGATCAATGTCAAAAACATTTTTTTTTTTTAGTACCGTTGGCGAATTCATAACAAACTAATGTAAATTTTTATTTGGAAAAAAGCAAGTCACGAATACCCTCCGAAAGCGTTAAGTACAAAATGTTTATTGTTTGTGTGATTGAGGCTTGAACCGCGTTAACTGAAATAGTGTGTCCGGTTAAAAATCGATGCCCTCGTTGGGCGCAAAGCGCTGGATCTTCGGTGGTTGCTTGCAATTCGTCAGTTTGTTCTTCCTCGGGCCGTCACGTACGCCGTTAACAAGGTCCTTGAGATGTGCGAGAAATTGCGGGCTCAGCAAGCAATACAGTACGAAGCTTGCGGAGCTCGATATGGCGTTCAGTACGGTTGCGCAGATCCGAAATCTGTTTGGTGCATTAAGATAATTTTTTTAAAATCATAACTTCTACCCGTGCCGATCGAAAATTCTCATATTTGACGTTTCATTTAGCATGCGATATTTAAACCTTCAATGGGTCTGAGTTTGAAGCATAAAATTTCATAAGAAGATTTAGTGGTCGTATCGAAAATTCTACCACGATTTTCTGTTGCGACATTCAAAATGAAAAGGTGGAGAATTTTCAATAGTAATGAACGTGCAAATCGTATTCTTACCTCTCCAAAAAGACCTCGTCGACTTTGGTCGGATCACCGGCGTAAAGTAGCGAAACTGCGCTCTTTCTCGACGCCAAGTGAGTCGGGACTTCACCGACGAGAAATACGAAGACTATTCCCACAAGAGTGACCGTCAGCCTTGCTTGCTCCTTCATAATTTATGGAGAAAAAAATATGCAATTTTGCCAATTCATAATATTTGAAGTTAATCTTTGAAAAAATTGACAAAATCCTTATTATTGACAAAATCCTTATTATGAATTTGCCAATTCATAATATTTGAGTTAATCTTTGAAAAAATTGACAAAATCTGAATTACATTTTTTTTTTTTAATCAACAAAGTTTCAACAAATGAATGAAGAAACGTCTATTGGATTTACTCACTTTTGCGCACTTTCCCTCGCTCGAGTTATGCTCAATGAATATTCGTCTCTTCCGGATGACTTTTCCCACAGAGAAGATCATAATTCCATTGCCGATGAGCAAAAAAATCGCAGGAACCAAACCGAACACCAACAACTGCAACCAATTGTGCAGATCGTACCACCTGAAAAGCCGTCAATAAACTAATCAGAAGAAACTCGCATGGAGCTTGGACAATCGTCGGAACGCAAAAATGGACCAACTTGAAAAATTTGTATATTGACATATTTTTATTATTATTTTACACCTTGCTCCGAACGATGAAAGACTAAATATACAATCGACCTCCAGAAATATCGGAGGATAAATGTTGTAGATTTATATTGCATCGATGAAAGTAACAACACGAGATAATTGTCAAGAGAAAATAATAATAAAAAAAGGAACACACAAATTGCAATCTTATTCTTTTGATGTACTTATTAAAAATGGAATTTTATTTAAATGAGCGCGCTTTCGTACCGCGAATTGAAGAATTCCGTGGTGTCGATGAGACCCTCGTCGTTGTAGTCGTAGATGAAACAGTAAGGGATGTTGCACACGATAGCGATCGGTAGGCTGGACCACATGAGTTTTCTTGCTATTCGATCATCGCAGAATTTCGGTGGTGTGCATCTCAGTGGTCTGCAAAGAAAAAAATAAAATAAAAAATAAAAAAATAAGGGGATGGAATACACTGAGAGAATCTCGGAAAAAACTACCAAGTAATATTATAAATTTCGATAAGGTAACATGGCAAACCAGTGCTACCACTAACGATATGTGCAATTTTCACACGGGCCATAGCAATTTTTACCCAACCCATATGGTAATTTTTTCCAGAAGGTCGGTTGACAGCATTTTGCGTATCTGACTAAAAATTTAGTGGATAAAGCTGAGGATTCTATGGATCAAAACTGAGTTCACACATCTAATATATGTGAACTCAATATTCAACCTAAGACGTTTATAAATAATATTTTCAATCAAACGCCATACCTAAAGGAGAACATTTGTGTGAAAAATAAATAAATACCATTTGAAAAATTCTGGCAACCGAAAATTTCAATTCTTATCGCACACGGCAACATCGTCTGTTAAGGTAGTCCTCGCGGACAGCCTGAGCCCACGTAAGTTCAGAGCGAATTGAGAGTGGAATTGCGAATACTTCGCGATGAGATAAAAATCTGAAAAAAATCAACCATATGGAAGGTACTGAAAAGATTGATTTTGCATAATAATAATTCCAAAATGTTATTAAAAAATGAATGAAAAAAAAATTGTTCAACAAATCTTCCGGCAACTTAACTTTTTGTTCATATAAAAACAATAAGTTAATCTTTTTGAATACGTATGAATTTTTTCAGAATTTTGTCTAATATTTGAAAATTGCGTTTTTAGTTAATATAAAAACGTGATTTTCAAAAATTAGATAAAATTCTGAAAAAATTCATACGTATTTAAAAAGATTAACAAATTGTTTTTATATGAACAAAAAGTTAAGTTGCCGGGGAATTTGTTGAACAATTTTTTTTTCAATGCATTTGTTAATAATATTTTGGAGTTATAATTATGTAAAATCAATCTTTTCAGCACCTTCCATATGCTTGATTTTTTTCGAATTTTTATCCCATCGAGAAGTGTTCGCAATTCTCTCTCAATTCTCTCTGAACTCATGTGGGCTCAGGCTGTCCGCTAGGACTACCTTAAAGAAGAACCCGCAAGTAATTGGGAATCAAGACAGCCTGTTCACCAAGAGCGGAAGCCAGGGAAGACACCCTCGTCTGATTTCCACCTTTCACCCACGCCCCGGGTAGGACGCGTTCACGAAGGGGTGTCCGGTTACACCAGACAGTCGCTGTAGTTTCCGCATAGGGGAGAGCGGGGCAAAATGGCACAGCGGGGCAAAACGGGATTACCAGGCAAAAGGCAATTGTTCAATAACTTTTGGATGGTTGCGATGGTTGTACGTGGGGCAAAACGGGTTTGAAAATCCGGATGGATCGTTGGGACAAAGTGGGGCATCCAAAAATTATTGAAAAATTGAGTTTTGCCCTTACTGTCCCGTTTTACCCCGCTGTGCCGTTTTGCCCCGGTCTCCCCTACTTGAAAGTTCTGCTCGGCTTTTACCAGATCCATGGTAATTTCTATCACACTCCTCCCTCAGTGCACAAGGGATGCACTTTTCGTTCTCTCGATCGATAATCGCGTTTTTAGTAAGCCGATGTGGTAAAAAGCCTTCCCTCGCCCAAGTATTATATAACTCTGCCGTAATCACTTCCGGTCGATCGATCATCCACGCTCGTTCGAACATTAACCGTTTGCGTAACGAGCGCGCGCCTCCCTCCCATTCTATCTTCGTACGGCAAAGCCCTCTCTCACCCTTCTCGCCGCTTTGGACCCCGACCGTGCAACTTCTGTCCGTAAGATTCAACTTTTCGGTCTAATTATAAACTTAGCGCCTGGGGGAAGCACGTCGCTCGAAGGCCAAGGCTTTGCGGCAAGCTGAGTTCTCTTGGGTGAAAAAAAAAAAAAAAAACATCGAGAGAATAATGTCTTATTGGGTTGAAGACAATTGTTGAAGCGTATTAAATTTTTAGCGTTTGACGCACAAAGATGCGCAAAAAAAATTGCATCTGCACTGAAGCAGACGTGAGCTATCTTTTTCCGCGAGCTCTGAAAAAATACTTCATCATCTCGCACCGGAAATCGACGATCGACAAAAGACCACTGAATTTTGAGCAATTTTTTAATAACACTTTCCACAGAAAATTATATCAACGTAGATAAATTTGGATGAATTAATAATTAATTAAGATCTTAAATAATAATAATAAATTTTTTTTAATGTTAATTTCGCATAAATACCACTCGAACGAACTCGCAGTAAAGGGTGGAAGTTGCCAACGACGTTATGAATTATTTACGAATTATGGTAGGACGATTGCGTTTTACTCACCCGGAAACGAGGACAAGTCGATCGAGGGTAACGCAAACCGTTGCCAGTACAGCGACGTTCGACGAGACCGAGCCAACGGGCAAATAAACGAAAGTGTCGAACTCCAGCCAACCAGTTTTACCCCAAAAAATTCCCTTCGACAGTCCCGAGAACAGCAGCAGGACGCAGGTTATCAGATCCGCACCTGCGAGCACTTGCGGGGGGGGGGGGGGGGGGAGGGGGTGGAATAGGATATTTAAGAAAAAAGTCAATTCGAGACAAGCCGAGCACGGTTGTCGATAAAATTACGCTCTCTATTTACAGGATTATAAAATTTCCCGGAGATGCGAACATTTGCATTAAATATATAGTATATATTATATACATACAACAATCCCGATAATATTAACATACAAGGAAGCTACTCGAAATGACCCAAACGAGAATGATACTGAATAAAAAAAAAAAATTGCGTGAGGTAAAAAAAAGTAGATAAATTTAAAGAAATATAAAAATTTTCATGACCCTCATTACCCGAGCTTTCGCGTAATTATTTGTCCGTCGAGAGCTCGCTCGGGGAGAGTTCATGGTGAACAATGGAACGCAGTTCCAACGAAGCGGCGCATATTCGAGATTTTTTTTTTTATTTACCACTCTGGCGGGTACGAAAGAAGTGAGATGAAAAGGGGTTGAAAAAGCCCACCTGTCAGATACGTGTACGTCGATGCCCTGAGGCTCTTTCTGCCGAGGACGGCGAGAACGAGAACGTTCCCGACGATGCCCAGTGCGGAAATCGTTGGTGTCACGACGCTGTACACAAAAATACCCCAAGAAGTCGGTTCGCATTTCCACGCGTTAGTTTCACGAATATTCGTCATTTTAGGTTCAACCGAATGAATCCCCTCACCGCAAATCGTAAAGTCCATTTCTTTCGATGAAATTGCTATTTTACGAAAAAATTGTTTCCTTCGAAATTCCGATATTCCAAATGTTTGCCGTTCACTTTAACGCTTTCATCCTCCTATCGACCGAATTTTAATTTCTTCTAAGAATTTTATGGTTGGCTTTTTTTTTAAGGCTATGTGATTGGCCGATGAGAGAGTTCGAACTGGGCCATTGTGACGAGTTTCGGAAAAGGCCAGTGCGCGGTTTGGTATTGCTCGGGTCAACGAGTCGCCGGCGAATCGGGCGATCTGTGAAAAATTTTCGAGAGAGAATTTTTCGTGCCCTCCGCGGATAGGCCACTGATAAAGGGCAAATACGACGCCGCTGGTCGATAACTCGGTGAATCGAAAGCAATCGCTTTCCTCTGTCTCTATCTCCGTTACGTGTGCTCCGTGCGATAACAGCCGAAGGTCTCATTATCGGGAGGAGCGCGGTATTGTTACCGATATCAAAAATCACGATAATCAAGATAACCGCGATAAAAGATCGGGTGCGTTCTGATAACAAAAATACTGCGTAAAAAAATGCAAAACGAACTTGACTTTCTTGAGGCCGGCCTTAATGTCAAAATCAACCCTGCACTAAGTTTCACCTTGAGGCCAAAATTAATTTCGCACTTAAGTTCGGTGCCGAGGTTAGACTTTTCGTTCATCTTGATTTCGAACGAAAGTTCCATCTTCAAGTCAAACTTTATGTTGTACTTAAGTTCGATCCTGAGGCTAAACTTGAGGTCGAACTTGATTTTGTATTTAAGTTCGATCCTGAGGTTAAACCTCAGGTCGAACTTGATTTTGTATTTAAGTTCGATCCAGATGTTAAACTTGAGGTCGAACTTGATTTCGTACTTAAGTCCAAACCTGAGGTTAAACTTGAGGTCGAACTTGATTTTGTATTTAATCTCGATCCCGATGTTAAACTTGAGGTCGAACTTAATTTTGCATTTAAGTTCGATCCTGATGTTAAACTTGAGGTCGAACTTAATTTTGCATTTAAGTTCGATCCTGAGGTTAAACTTGAGGTCGAACTTGATTTTGTATTTAAGTTCGATTCAGATGTTAAACTTGAGGTCGAACTTGATTTCGTACTTAAGTCCAAACCTGAGGTTAAACTTGAGGTCGAACTTGATTTTGCATTTAAGTTCGATCCTGATGTTTAAACTTGAGGTCGAACTTAATTTTGCATTTAAGTTCGATCCTGAGGTTAAACTTGAGTTTGAACTTGATTTCGTACTTAAATTCGATCGTGAGGTCAAACTTACTGTTATCGATTGAGACGTAAATTTTTGTTTTAATAATAAAAACATATCATCTTTGAAGAACAAAAATAAAGAGTCGTCCTTGCGTAGGGCATGGAAGGGTTCATTAGTTTCGCCTAGCACGGCTATTCACTCGCATTTCAATTGACTAGCCGGTCGGAGCGAAAACAGGACAAAAGATAGATTGAAACGGCAACGCGATGCACGGAGCGAGCGAGGATGCTGGACGAGCGATGGTGCACTGCCTCGCCACAGGTATCGACCACAGCGGTCTGACCATACCGGCATTCCACTACTGCGAGCGGAGAGCTCTCGTACAGCCCGCGGGTATTTTCCGTCGCCTCTCGCTCACTTCACTCCTACCCTCCGCCCCGAAAACGAACGTCGAGCGACTCTTCACAACTTGTACTCAGCAAAAATTTTGTACCGCACAGTATTTTAGTTTCACTCGACACGACGGGAAACTCTCGGACTCTGAGTGTTTCGCGAATCTCGCGTACACGTCTGTAGTCATCAACTTCGTACAACAGACGCTAAAATCGATCGAAGTATATATAATGTGTATTATCGTATGAAGGAATATTTTTATTATAGCTGCATCGAATGTATATTAAGAGAAAAAAAAATTGTTTAAAAATAAAGCTGTTGTAAATAGTTTTATTTTTAAAACTGAGGGATATAACGTCGATAGTGAAAATCGCATGTACCATAATAATTGTCATACACAAAATGTGCCAGTATTACAGTATTAAACTAAATATAAAATAGTCCACTGTGACAAAAACTATATTGATTGATGTTTGATAAATTAATGTTATTTTTTAAATTCGGAAGTAATTTTTTTTCTCCGTTAAAATTAAATGTATTTTGGTCGAAAAAAACGTGGCGGTTGGAAAGTGCCAAAAATTGAACGTTTTTGTGTACAATGGCATGGATTTTAATCCGCACGTGAGACTTTTCAGGAATTGATCGGCGGACTGGCTGCGAGGTGCGTTGTGAAGCAAAAAGGAACATGAAGTTATCAACGATGCTTTATCCTGATGGATAAAGCATCGTTGATAAATGCACTTTATACACTACCACCAATCAATCCCGAACATTGAACAGCCACGTTATCAGGAAGGCTAACGTTTGTTTCTCCCTATCTTTCAATGTCGTTCTCGCGATCCCGAAGCCAAATGGCAATTGACGTCAAGCTCTCATCGACGAGAGAGCGAGGAACGAACGCACACACGCGAGCAGAAATAAAGGCGCTGCGCGGAATATGAAAAAAAAACGTACGTACGAGTCTGTCTGTCTGCGTGGCTGTGCCACATTGCCGAGTGCGTCGGTTATATCGCCAATAAAAAAAACCGAGAAGAACAAACGACGGGCACGTCGTTTGCAAACAAACAAATATTTTATTAGTCGATACCTCAACGAGACATTCGCGTGGGATTTTTTAACCGCGATATTTCGCAATGAATCGAACGAATGGAAATGATGCCGCTTGCAGAACAAGTTATTCTCCACCGTGTAAATTTTAATACAGAATTTCCGTCGGACTCGATAATTTCGGAACGTTCGTCAAATAACAAGAGTCCGGTCTATTCAGGATTGAAACAAATTTTTTTATAATTTTTTTTTTATACCCTCTTTACGTATATCACATGACATACTTTTTTATATGATATTTTTTCTCGTCAAAGGCGACGTCGATAATTAAACGAAAGGGTGGAAATTGGCATTTCCACACATTCATTTATTTAGCGCTGCGTAAAGGTTTCTTTTAATAAAATAATTTTCTTTTAATAAAATAATTTTCTTTTAATAAAATAATTTTCTTTTAATAAAATAATTTTCTTTTAATAAAATAATTTTCTTTTAATAAAATAATTTTCTTTTAATAAAATAATTTTCTTTTAATAAAAAAAAAAACTCCGATGTAGAACTATTTTTTAAGGGGATTGCGAAGTGAACATTCTATAATCAGTCTCAAGCTTTGTGTTCGTTGCCCTCGGAAATGTTATTTTGTTATTTTTATTACAAACATTTTTTTTTTTTTTTTTTTTTTTTTTATCGAAACTTCGTCCAAGCGTGAGAAGTACGCTTCGATCGACGATTCTAAATTACGCGGCTCGACCTCGTCGCGCACGTTCGCCTGGCATCGTTTATCTCGGGCTCGGCCTTGGCTATTTCGCAAACACGATTTTCATCGCACCCTCTACTCGCTCGCTGAATATTGTTTCCGAGAAATCCGTGTAGGTACTTTTTTTTTTACGAACAAAGGAGCGTGTTTGTAACGCGGTTCGAGGCAGAGAATGCGAAGTTCGCCGATGTGTTTCGCCGTTTCGTCGCCCACTCGCGGTCTATTGAATTCTAATCGGCTCCGTTGAGGTCAGTGATTCCGCCGATTCGACCGCGAAGCTCGTTAGCCGACGGGAGTGCGACTTCGCAGTTAGAGAAGTGCACCGAACTTATGACCGGTCATTTTTTCGTCCTGTGATCGTCACGTCGTCGTCACATGAGCAATAAAAAAATGACCAAAAAGTGGCGTCGCCACTGCTTGCTGAAGCTCAACGAGACGGCAAATACTAATCGCCGACATTTTCCAACGCCAACCGGCGCGGAAGAATTTTATTATTTAAACTTAAACTTTCCATAGTTTATTAATCGTAAGCGATGTTTACCATGCCATTCAGACTGATCATAATACAAAAGAATTGGACAATATACAAATGACGTTGGCTTTGATGAAGTTTTGATTATTCAAATTCAAGCTTTTCGATTTAAAAATCTAACGGAATTTGTGACAAAAAAAAAAATGACGAAATTAAATGTAGTTTGACCATATTCGAGAAATACGAAAATGGTCATTTTTGTGTCAATTGACGTCATCGAGAAATAATGGTCATCGCACATCCCTATTCACAGTCCTTCACCCACTTTATCGCTGCTCAAGTCATGCGCTCTGATTTAAGAAAGAAAATAAATAAAAAATCGATTATCCAATCAGTGTCGCTTTATTAAATCGAGGTCGTAAATCTCAGTGATGGGTTCACCGCCGAAACGACTTCTTAAGAGGTTTGGAGACCAGGAGCGACCAAAAAATAAAATTTACACTATTTTGTTTTATTTTAATTTATTTCATTTTTTTCGCCGCTGACCTGCTATATATTGTTCATTAACGTTTCACCTTTCCTCTTTTAGTACATGCATTCAGGCATTTTACTTTTTTTACCCACACATTTTATTTTTTTTCGTCGTAAAATATGAATAATTGACGGAAGCGAATGCCTCCACGCGCGAGACGAGTAGAGTTTTGTGTTAAGTGTAAACCTACTCAAGGTTCTGCCTCTTCCGTTTCACTGACATTTTTCCAAGATCATAACATCGAAGAATGGCCGCGCATTGAACACGTGCGCGACCCTCGCGCTTGAAATCATCGAATAAAATATCGGAAAAAAGGATGTTGTCGACGGTGAAATCTCGTTCCGTGTTCGATCAACCGAGGAGAGCCTCGAGATCGCGCGGTTGGATTTTTTTTTTTTAAGTAAAAAATCGGAGCATGATAAATCATGCGCGCGCTGCGGAGGGCAAAGGATTTCTTGGCAGAGCTCTCGAGGTCTCGGGGAGTGGTGGGCGAAGCCTGCTCGGCTTTTGATCCGATATCGAGAGGTACGTCGACGACCCACATACGCGCAGGGATGGTCGACGACCTCGGCGAGACAGCAACTATCTATATGCGGTGCTCTTTCGACGATAGACGCTCTATATGCGTGTTCATTCACTCGTTTCTGTGGCTGACTGCATTTGAGATACATTTCAGAAATAAATGACAAATGTTCTCTGTAACGTCACTTCCGATTTCGAAATCTCAATGTGCAACCGGAAGTGGCGTCATACGGAAAACCATCGCTTCCGGTTTAAAAATCTCAGCTTTCGACCGGAAGTTATGTCAAACGGGAAAACGTCACTTACGGTCGAAAGATGTCATTTCGAAACCGGAAGTGACCTTTTCCCATATGACGTAACTTCCGGTCAATTACTGAGATTTTGAAAGCGGAAGTGACAGTTTTCCGTACGATGTCACTCCCGGTTGAAAACTGAGATTTTAAAACCGAAAGTGACCTTTTCCCGTATGACGTCAACTGCGGTCGAAAACTGTAATTTTAAAACCGGCAGTGACGTTTTCCTGTATGACGTCACCTGTGGTAAAAAATCGAGATTTTGAAACCGGATGTGACGTTTTCCTGTATGACGTCACCTATGGTAAAAAACCGAGATTTTGAAACCGGATGTGACGTTTTCCTGTATGACGTCACCTATGGTAAAAAACTGAGATTTTGAAACCGGATGTGACGTTTTCCTGTATGACGTCACCTGTGGTAAAAAACCGAGATTTTGAAACCGGATGTGACGTTTTTCCATATGATGTCACTGTTGGCCGAAAATTGACATTTTGAAACCGAAAATTAAATCGATACGATGGGGAGGGGGGGTAAAACAATATGTTTGCCAAAGTGACATGTCGATTTGGCAAATTGTATAGCAATTACAGACTCCGGAAGCTAAAATTGCTCCGGGTTCGCCAGACCTCGATCTGAATGTCCTGATGAAGGTCTTCCAGGCTTGAGCCATATTTATCTTTTCGTCGAGTTCTTGACGAAAGAATTAATAAAATGAATGTGCGGCTCATTGCATTAACGATATTTCACCTCACTAAGAGTAAAAATCCATCGGCGGCTTTGTCGTTTCTTTGCACGAGGCCCCAAAGCCGCGGCTCGTTGTTCTAAAAATAGTCGCGATGTCATTATTCTCACGTGAGACAGACCTACCTGAGTCAGAAGGGCCGCTGATCCCACACGAATAGCGGGGAAAAACTCATCCCCGGCTCATTGCACTAGGGGAGCTCTTTCATCCGTTTTCCATTCTTCTCAACTAACTTTTTTTTTTATTTCTCATCTATACCCGTCCACTTTTTTTTTAGTCGTGTGGTTTCCGCTTATGCTCGGCCGGATCGTCACGCAGGTGGGACGAACCCCTACAGTAATCGACCACCGTGAGTAGACGTAAAGCCGACGAGTGGCAGACTTGCCTCGCTTGCTATACAGTTCGATTCGATGGGAGATCACGCTTACTCGGCACATTTTGTAATTTTATCTTCGAATTTTCAAGTCCCGACTGAAAAAAGATCAACTTTATGTTCAATACTTGGACTTGAAGCTATCAGACCGTCCATCCGTCCATCAGTCTCTCTGCCTGATATCTTGGCTTGTGTTCGCACAAGACAAGCGTTCTTCCTTGCGATCTGAGAACGCTATTTAAATTATTCCACCGGAATCACGGTATTCCACCGGAACCGCGGTATTCCGTCGGAGCCACGGTATTCCACCGAAACCACGGTATTCCAACGAAATCACGGTATTCCACTGGAACCACGGTATTCCAACGGAGCCACGGAATTCCACCGGAACAACGGAATTCCACCGGAACCACGGTATTCCACCGGAACAACGGAATTCCACCGGAACCACGGTATTCCACCGGAGCGACGGTATTCCACCGGAGCCACGGTATTCCACCGGAGCAACGGCATTCCACTCGAACCACGGTATTCCACCGGAGCCACGGTATTCCACCGAAACTACGGTATTCCACCGAAACCACGGTATTCCTACGAAATCACGGTATTCCTACGAAATCACGGTATTCCAACGGAGCCACGGGATTCCACCGGAACCACGGTATTCCAACGGAGTCACGATATTCCACCGGAACCACGGTATTCCACCGGGGCCACGGTATTCCACCGCATCCACGGTATTCCACCGGAGCCACGGTATTCCACTGGAACCACGGTATTCCAACGGAGCCACGGAATTCCACCGGAACCACGGTATTCCAACGGAGTCACGATACTCCACCGGAGCCACGGTATTCCACCGCAACCACGGTATTCCATCGGAACCACGGTATTCCACCGGAGCCACGGTATTCCACTGGAACCACGGTATTCCAACGGAGTCACGATACTCCACCGGAGCAACGGTATTCCACCGCAACCACGGTATTCCATCGGAACCACGGTATTCCACCGGAACCACGGTATTCCATCGGAACCACGGTATTCCACCGGAACCACGGTATTCTACCGGAACCATCCACCCGCAATTTTCTCAAACCCTTTGACCAGTGCGTGAAACGAATGTTTGTGAGCCAGAACGCACGTGGGACGGCGGATACCCGCGCCGTTCTTTCGTTCGCCGAAGCCGAGGCTCGAGCATTATCATTGTCCTCGTCGAGCCAGCCGATTTTGCCCGATAGAGGTTTCACGGCATGAGTCACGCTTGCGCAACCCGCTGGCTTGCCGGCTAGCTCTTGCCTATACCTTCGCGGCCGGAGAAGCGAGCGAGATGAAAAATGAAAGGGCGAGGGAGAATAGAGAAGCCAAAACACCACCCGGACGATATCACATGCCTCAGTTTTCCTTGGGGCGTCAGGCATCACGCAACCCGACTTTCCCCCGAGAATCTCCGAAAGCCCCCTTTCGCTTCCCTCGATAAACGATACGTACTGGGAACATTTTTCTCCTTAACAATCGAAAAAAAAAAAAAAAAAAAAAAACAGTCAACCAATAAAAATGGAATTATAATACAATCATCAATAATAATAATGATAATTATAATAATAAAAAGTAATAATAATAAAACAGAAGAGCTTGGTAAATGTGAGTTTTTTTTATTATTTCTGTAAAACTCGTTATTTGAGCAATTTTTGTCGGGGTGAATCGTAGCGTTCGAGATGGTACGTCGTTTCACTCGGCGAATTGCAAATGTGACGATTGTTTATCGGTGGCTTGAGTTACCTCGTTGAGAGGTATTCAAGAGACCAACGTACAAAGCTTCGAAGCTGGGATCGATTTATAGGATTTTTGGTATATTTATTATCTAGGATTTTCCGTGTACTTACTATGTAGGATTTTCTATGCACTTACTATATAGGATTTTTTTTTTGTATACTTACTATATATAGTACATATAATAAGCTCGAGAGAGGAGGGCAGTAACAGGAGGTGCGCGAGAGAAGTGGAAGCCACTCTTAAGTCTTGAGATCGTATTAACACCCGAGCCACGTTTCCCGGTCGTCCCTCGGTTTCGACAATAATTATTTACATTAGTACGCGAATCAACCGATACTCCACCCCTCGGCTTCCCATTCATTCTCGGGAGGGAAATAAATAATCGAGGTCTTAGTCGGAAGGGAAAGAAAGAATTGATATTAATGTCGCGTCCGATCGACACTGACTTTTTTTCACTTCGAGCGTTGATTCTTTACGGTTGCTAATTGACGCGTGATTTTAAAACATATTTGGTTTTAACGTTATCGAAACTTGTCGTTGTTTTTTTTATTTTTCTATTATAGTCTATGATATTTTGATTCTACATATCAAATGGGACAATCCATTTATCGGCGAGGCCAAAAAGTGCTTATACATATTTTTATTTAAAACGAATTAAAAAATGCTGAATCAAATAACATAACACCTGCCAGATCGAATTCTGTAACTTCAAACCGTCCGTATAGTACCGACAGTATCTACTCGAAGCCTAAACCTGGTAGAAAATAAAAATAAAATCCTGCCGGTGAGTCCCGCGTGCGTAAACACGCCGTAAACAGTTATCGAGTGTCACGTTGTTGATTCGCCAGTTCCCGTACGTATATCATTGTGAGCTCGATTACACGCTAAATGGAGCTGGGAATGTGACCAAGGTGTTCATTGATCCGCGAGTGATTATCGAAGCTCGGTCGTTCGAGGCGTGTAATCCTCAATATTTGATCCACTCTGATGGCTAATAAATCGTTTAAAGGAACTTGAAGATTTATACACTGATAAAAAAAATACGGTTGAATCAATTAAAGATTCGGGCAGGGACGTTCAACTTTTTTATCGGTGTATACATATATATATATAGATCAATGAAAGTGTCAGCGTCATTCCGTCGCATTTCGGTTGAGAGAGACATTTTTCTGCGCCCGCAGAGACACTTTTTAGGACAAGCCGGTCGAAGCGGAAGTTGTAGCGTTTCAAAGGTCCGGAAAAAGGAAAAAAGAAAAGAGAAGCCGAAGAACTCTCGCAAGCTCGGCTCACAAATTCTGATGAGAGATCCGGCAAGATTCTCGTGGATCTGGGAAGTTGGGGCCGATGGCAACTTCAACGGCGACGAGGTATCACCGAAACGATACAAATCCGTCGACGACCACCGAGCAAAAGACTCATCACCGTCTTCATCGTCTTCAGGAAGCACTCAAAGCGTCGACCAGCACCTGCCCGTCCCGTAACTTTTCCGACAAATTTCGAGACTCGAAGAAGTCTCGAACCACCCTCACTGAAGACACAGACGATGTGCCGAGGATCTCGAGGATAAAACTGTACCGCGGTATAGAATATAAATATCAGTTTTTTTAACGATTAATATATGAAGTACAAAGAAAATTTGTATGAGGATGAAAATTCAATATATTCGGATAAAAAAGGTGACGAAAAATATCGAACCGCAAAAAAAAAAAAAAAAAAATGGAAAATGTAAAAGTCAACGGAAAAACCACCAAATGGAACTTTATTTTTTCTTTCTTTTCTTTTTTGAACCTCATGGAACTGGTTATGTGTGTTTTGGTGTGTTTCGGTGTTTTTGTGCATTCCGGATCAGAGCGCTCGCAATCTCTTTGCAACTGTTCTACTCCGAAGGCGAATATATACTTCCCCGTTGGTACTTGAGACTTGGTAATTGGCCCTCCCGTGCACCCTCGGGAATAGTCGAGATCCCAGTTCGATCTTCATTTATCGCCTTCTCTCTTGATCAAGAGCCTGGGTAATTGTTTGGGACATACCGCGAGCGTTAATCGAGTGGCAATTCCATTTTCCCTCAGCCGTCCGTGGTGCCACATTAGAGATACGGTTTCTCTGTGCCAGCCTCAGTCGAACAGCATCGTTCGATCACAGCCAGGACTGGCGATGAATCTCCGTACCGTGAGGAAATAAACCAGACGAATCGAATATTGAGAGGGAAACGCGATCACTCAAAAGATATATAAATTTGTAAATTTATCTTTCATTTTAGTTCGAAGACGATTTTTCGTTGTGTTTCTTTGCCTTAACCGTCGACAAAAAAAAATATTACCGCGGTCAAAAAAAGATGAAAAAAATTTCAAAAAATTCTCAACGACACCTATCGACCCTCCGAGGATGCCACAAAAATTTCGCAACGTTTCATCGAGCTGTCTCTGGTATACAGCGCTCTAGCGGAACATCGCGGAGCCTCCTCCCGTGCACCAAAGAGTCAACGAACTTCCAACCCTCCCCGTATCGACCCAGATCCCTTATCGATGCATTAGACGCGTGACAACTCCTCGTAACGTCCCCCTCCCCGGCACTCCAAGATCTCGGCAAAATTTCCAATGCCCTGTGAGGAAATAACCCGATGGAATCGGTTGAATCGAAGATTCAGAAACCTCAAACCCCCTCCCGCCCTTCTGTATAGAATGCCATCTACGCTGAAGCTTTCCACTCGAGAAATTTCACCGAAGCCAATTTGAGTCTCTGACATTTTTCGCACACACTTATCGAGGGCGCCTGTCACTTCTCATTCAATCCCTTTCGATTCGCCATTCATTTAGCCATAACTTCGTCAATCGGTATAATACGTCAAAAGTGAAGTGCTCCGAATCGACCAGATTTCGATCTGAATGTCCAGATGAAGGTGTCGATAGACTTGTATTATTTATTTTGTCGTTGAGTTCTTGACGAAAAATGTATTGCATTAATTGTATTGCATTAATCGTATTGCATTAATTGTATTGCATTAATTGTATTGCATTAATTGTATTGCATTAATTGTATTGCATTAATTGTATTGCATTAATTGTATTGCATTAATTGTATTGCATTAATTGTATTGCATTAATTGTATTGCATTAATTGTATTGCATTAATTGTATTGCATTAATTGTATTGCATTAATTGTATTGCATTAATTGTATTGCATTAATCGTATTGCATTAATCGTATTGCATTAATCGTATTGCATTAATTGTATTGCATTAATTGTATTGCATTAATTGTATTGCATTAATTGTATTGCATTAATTGTATTGCATTAATTGTATTGCATTAATTGTATTGCATTAATTGTATTGCATTAATTGTATTGCATTAATTGTATTGCATTAATTGTATTGCATTAATCGTATTGCATTAATCGTATTGCATTAATTGTATTGCATTAATTGTATTGCATTAATTGTATTGCATTAATTGTATTGCATTAATTGTATTGCATTAATTGTATTGCATTAATTGTATTGCATTAATGTGGAAACGAATGTACATTGCATTAATGAAGTTTCACCCCGATAAGATTAAGAGCCCATCGACGACTTGTGCTTTCTTTGCCCCAAAGTCGCGGATCGCTGTTCTAAAAATAGTCGCGACGTCATTGTTCTCACGTGAGACAGACTCACCTGCCTCAGAAGGGCCGCTGATCCCACAAGAATAACGGGGAGAACTCATCCCGGGCTCATTGCACACGGCGAGCTCTTTCATCCGTTTCCTTTGCTTCACAACTATCTTTTTTTTTTTATTCCTCATCTATACACGCCCACATTTCTTCTTATTCGTCTGGAGTCCGTTTGTGTTCTAACGGACCGACACGCAGGTGGGACGAACCCCCACAGTAATCGACCACCGTAATCAGACGTAAAATCCATGAATGACAGACTTACCTCACTTGCCATTCAATGCGATTCAATGGACATGTGATCTTTCTTGTGTTCAGAGAGAGGTTTTTATTTATTTTTTTTTAGTGGTAGGTGCGGTTCCAGAAGAGTGTCGGAAATGTATTGAATATCTTGGTAAAACATTTTTTATGCATCGCACGTATGGCGCACGAATAACAAACGTACAACTCATTGTCTCAGCCATGCGTAATAACAGTGCTTTCTTTTTTTTTTTATTCCTCATCTATACACGTCCACATATCTTCTTATTCGTCTGGTTTCCGTTTGTGCTCTAACGGACCAACACGCAGGTGAAACGAACCCCCACAGTAATCGACCACCGTAATCAGACGTAAAATCCATGAATGACAGACTTACCTCACTTGCCATTCAATGCGATTCAATGGACATGTGATATTTCTTGTGTTCAGAGAGAGGTTTTTATTATTTATTTTAGTGGTAGGTGCGGTTGCAGAAGAGTGTCGGAAATGTCTTGAATATCTTGGTAAAACATTTTTTATGCATCGCACGTATGGCGCACGAATAACAAACGTACAACTCATTGTCTCAGCCATGCGTAATAACAGTGCTTTCTTTTTTTTTTATTCCTCATCTATACACGTCCACATATCTTCTTATTCGTCTGGTTTCCGTTTGTGCTCTAACGGACCGACACGCAGGTGAAACGAACCCCCACAGTAATCGACCACCGTAATCAGACGTAAAATCCATGAATGACAGACTTACCTCACTTGCCATTCAATGCGATTCAATGGACATGTGATCTTTCTTGTGTTCAGAGAGAGGTTTTTATTTTTTATTTTCGTGGTAGGTGCGGTTCCAGAAGAGTGTCGGAAATGTCTTGAATATCTTGGTAAAACATTTTTTATGCATCGCACGTATGGCGCACGAATAACAAACGTACAACTCATTGTCTCAGCCATGCGTAATAACAGTGCTTTCTTTTTTTTTTATTCCGGATCTATACACGTCCACATATCTTCTTATTCGTCTGGTTTCCGTTTGTGCTCTAACGGACCAACACGCAGGTGAAACGAACCCCCACAGTAATCGACCACCGTAATCAGACGTAAAATCCATGAATGCAGACTTTCCTCGCTTGCCGCTCAATGGACATGTGATCTTCCTTGTGTTCAGAGGGAGGTTTTTATTTTTTATTTTAGTGGTAGGTGCATTTCCAGAACAGTGTCGAAAATGTGTTGAATATCTTGGTGAAACATTTTTTATGCATCGCACGTACAGCGCACGAATAACAAACCGTATGAACTCATTGTCTCAGCCATGCGTAATAACAGTGGTTTCTTCGAGGTATGAAAATATGAGCGAAACGATAACGTCGTATAAAAACGACTTGTGTCTCTCACTCATGTTTATCCGATACCTACAATTTCTTGCTGAATTGCAAATGCTTGCTAATGCGTCTTGTGTTTCTTACTAAGGTGTGTCGTTCGATGCTTTGCTATTACCCCGATAACGGCTGGCACTTCTGATAATCAAATATGCAAATTGTCCAACACAATATTATAGTCGCTGCTCGCTTGCATGCGGCATGACTGGATGTTTCAAAATTACGAAACGATTGAGCCTCATTATTTATTATAGCACAGGAAGAGGGTTCTTGTTCGGTCACCGTAGAAGGGGACACGCTCGCCACATTCGGCTTTTTAGTGTTGCATGGTGTAGAATATAGCGAGTCGTCATGGTAAAAAACATACGAACGATGTCTAATCGAAACGATTACTCTACAAAAAGTACGGACATATTTGAGGAGCGATACTACAGTTTAAATAAACGGATGCTCTGTGCCGTCGGCCTGTGGCCCTACCAACCTCTTCCAGAAAGAGTCAGAGGGATTTCGGTTATGTTGCTCTTTAGCGTTACCGTTGGGGTACCTCAGGTAGACTTCATTGTATGAATTTCGAATTCTCTCGAACACAGTATTGCACTGATTCCATTGGGTCCTGTCCGCCCGTTGCATACAGATACGGGCGATGATAAAGGCATGGGGCCGATTCAATAAGTTCGTCGAATGTTTTTCACCTCTGGTAGCGAATTTGGCGTGCGACGTCAAGCTAATCAATTGCATGTATCATGTTCGGGAGGTGAGTGGAAAAAAAAAAAATATTGTGCAATATCTTAAGGTTATGTGAAATGCCACCGTCGGTAACAAACACTGCAACGAATACCGTTGTAATGGGAACAGATAAATGTTTTTCCCTGGGGTAACAAAAAGCCAATCGGAGGGAAAGACAATTTTCTTTTTTCGTGACGGTCTGCGGTCACAGAGCGGCATTCGTTACAATTTTGTGTTACCGACTGGGCACGGGCTAGGTGGGTGGAAAGATATACCACATTCCATTGATGAAAATTGAATAATTGAAATTCAATCTCTTGAAGATAAGAGAACTTCTGGACGTCACGCAAAAAGACTGGGACCAGGTGCGACACTTGCCGCAGGTCCATATCCTTGAGAAATGCGGAGAGAAGGGAAGACGCTTCACAATAATGTATTTCAGTTAGTTGAACGATGTATTGACTTGTTATGGGCGAGTTAAAAAAATTTGATGGGAATTTACAAATTACCCATCTCGTTGCAGCGATAGTGTTCGTAACTGTATCTGGTTGGATAACGATGCCATTGGTGCCGAAAATAATGGATGTCATGATACCGTTGAATCATTCGCGTGCAAGATTCGATATTTTTCCGACGGACTACATGGTCGATCCAGATGAGTACTTCTATCCAATTCTCGTTCACTGTGCCTTGGGCACCATTATGGCCCTTCTGACCATCGTGGCCGTTGACACGTTCTACATGTCGCTTTCACAACATGTCTGCGCAATGTTTGAAATATTGAGGTTATGCTATCGTTATTTATTATAAATCATAACATTAAAAAAATTTTGTGCTACACGAAGTAGGCGCTAAACGTTCACGTTTGAAAATGGCTTAATTGTAAAAGGTGACAAAGTTAAAATGCACTATGATTTTTATGGGGCAAAATGCCCTGTTTCCTAAGAGGTGGCGAATTTAAAAAATGTTAGTTCTCGTCGTCAAGATGAGGTTTAGAGGTACCCAATTTTGGACCAGTGCCCATCCATTGCTGTAACAGTCCAAACAGTAGCCTATTGTGTACAGTCGGTTCGTCGATATGCAACGGAGATATTAGAATTTTCCATGTGAGTATTCAATTTTAGCGGTCTTTTTCAACAGATACAATCTGGAGACTATACTGCAAGAGGACCCGGCCAATCCAATCCTCAGGCCGAATTACTACGAAGACGTACATTATCATGAAATTGTGTCTTGTATCAAGAAACACAAACTCCTCGTACAGTAAGAAATGGAACCGTCCGCGAGATTCCAATTTACTGAGATACACATATGTCCAAGTTACATTTTACTTTATCACCACTGATAACTCGAATGTTAAGACGATTCACTGTATTTTTCCTTTACGAAGATACATAAAGAACATGGAGTCCTCGTGCGAGTGGTGTCTCTTCATAATAGTGGGATTCAATATGTTGGGCTTAAGCTTCACGGGTTATCAGGTAGGCGATTGTCAAGCTCTCCGTCAATTTTGTCTTTCGTGTAACACTGAAAAACTTCGTGCAGACGGTTGCAAAGGACACTCCGACGCAAGACGTTTGCAAATTCGGAATGTTCACCATCTCCCAAGTGGTTCATCTTTTCTGCAACAGCTTGCCCGGTCATTGGATCATGGATTCCAGTTCTTATTTTCCTGACGCTACGTAAGTATGATATCGTGGAAGATGTTCGATTGAAAAGTAATACCCGATTCGATACGTCGTACAGATACAGCTGTAGATGGTACATGATGTCACTAAGATCAAGAAAATTGCTCGTTATCCTCCTAAGAGCGAGTATCGAGCCCTGCAAAATAACAGCCGGAAAGATATACGTCATGTCGATTGAAAACTTTTGCAGCGTGAGTTTTTCTATGTTCGTTGGCTTTTGTATTCCAGTGAACAATCCTGTTTTGTCTGAAGGAGTGTTTAAATTTGTTCAAGGTTTTACAAACGTCCATGTCCTATCTGACCGTTCTCAATACGATGCAGTGATACTGTATCCGATGAATACAATGAACCCCAATTATCGATACAAATCCAACAATCTTCTCCGAAAAATATCGATGGTAGAGATGCAGCTGAATTAAAAGTTCGGCTGTTTCAAACTATATATGTTACACCTTTTTTTTTATACATTTTTATACAGTCAGCGTGCAATTAATACCAGTTTTTAAAAAACCATCATACTTTATGTGCACAAATACGTGATTTCTCCACTGGTATGCTAAAACCATCGCAGGGCTCTAAACTATGGTTTTGGGGGATTTAGGCGCGGCAATGCACCGCGGAGCGTTGCTGCAAAGTATCTCGCGGTTCCGAGCCATTTACTGAACTGACTACTCGAGCCCGGTGCTCCGGCTTTTATAGTCAACGGCAGACGTTTGCGCAGACGCCGAAGAAGACCGGACTGGCGCGCAAATTCGATGCTGTCGTTCAGCGTGTCTTCTTGCCTGTCACTTCGCTCGCCGGTAGCTGGTAGTGCGGTGTACTCGCATGGTGTACTTATAACCAAGAAGGATGACTGTCGAAGAAAATATCTCTTTATTTGAGTAGCTCCTTCGAGGAGGACTTAGAATTGCGGTGTGAGGAAAGTCAGTATTTTGCTGTTAATATAACAGCGAAATACGCGAATGAAGATAATACAAAAGGATCCAACCATCAGTCTAGTAATCGGGCCGCACTTCCGTGAAGATATCATCCCAAATGATTTCATTTTTTTTTTTTTTTTTTTTTTTTTGTCAGGAGCTTCGAACATTCTAAGATCAATAGCGGCAAGAAGCCCCGATTACTTCTACCGAAACGGCCAATCACTGGGTATGTGTCCAACAACTGTATCGGTTCGTTTACCATCTTGAGGATTATCCGTGTCGGAGTGCTCGCAAAAAACAATCTGAAAGGGTCAGGCTGCAGTCTGTCGAAGAGAATCGAGCAGCTTACGGGGATTAAAAGGTGATTAGGGCCGCTCCGGGTCGTTGTCGTCGACGGGTCTCAGAAAAAAAAAGTCGTTCGACGGTGAAATCGTCGAGGTCGACCAATTCGAGGACAATGAACTCACAAAATCCCACATTAGGCATCAATTTTTTTTTTCAACAAAATCGTCAAACGAATTATCTAAAATCACTCCCATGTGCGCGAGGCGCCCGATCGCTAGTTTTTAATAATCAACAACATGATCTATTGTTATGTAAAAAAAAAAAAATTAAATAAACATGGACAACGTTTGGAGTTTCTATTATTTGTCAACTCGCAAATTTATTTATGTTTTCATTGACACTGCTTTTTGATTTATTAATTTTTTCGTGATCATTTTTCGATATAAAATTGTTGTTGATACGCACGTATGTTTGGAAAAATAGCAGTTAAATTGAACAACGATAGGAAGCACGAGCGTAGAGACGGAAAACTATTGATTTCGATGAATTTGGTGGACACTCGTGAAGCAACCGTGACGTATTGTTCGCCGGGACACTAATCGATCTGTGTTTGTGGCTTCGCGGAAAGCTTCGATTGTCATCCCGCGATGACAATTGAAGGGGATGAAGACGATTGATTGATTGTAATTCGAGGGGTTTATCGGTGACGAGGTTAGGCGAGACCGTTAATTCGAGAATCGTTGACTACGCGAGAGCTCGCGGTCTCCGTACACATTGGTTTAATCACTTTGCCGGGCGGTCAGTAGTTACTTTCCGCATTTCATCGGACACGCGATCACCTTTTTTCACAACGTTCTCGGTACGGCTCTCCGTTACTCCCGCAAGTCATGTACACTTTCGTCTCTTGCGAAGCAAGTTGGGTCACAACAAAAAAAAAATTTAATAACAAAATCGGCAGGCATTTTTCAAAAATCCAAAAACCTACATTAAAAAAATTTGTCAACGATTCATAAAACCAGTTCAAGAGAGCCCGCTTTAACAAGATTACTTCAACTCCAACAAGCGCATTTAATAAATACTGTATATACCCCGACCCTTCGACTTATGCTGGTTTCAACTTTTCTTAAGCGCCTTCTCTTCTATCCTCTTAAGATTACTCCCATTAAGGCCAAGGAGACTTGCGAGCCCGATAACCTGTATTCACCCCTAAGAAACGTACAGCCGCATCCCCCGTCACTTACCACGCAAAACTATGTGACTTGCGCCCTTGCGTTTCTCAGCACTCGGCTTGCACAGATATCTCCGCACTATCCCTAAACTAACACCGCTAAAATCACAAGAGCGTATTTACCAACCCGAGAACATTGAAGTTACGCCCTTGTTCTGCCACTCGACCGGGATTGTATCCTATAGGGCAACAAATATTCCGAAACCGCGTAATGACGTTACGCGATCAGGACACCCGCGAGCATCGGTCCAGTGCATCCATGTGAAACAGCGCGATAATCGAATTACATTAAGGTGCCACGCTGGGCTCATCGATCGAGTAAATTATATCAGTTTTGGGAGATGGGGGCGGAGTGGGCAGGGGGGGGGGGGGGTTTGGTAATGGCAACGTCGCTTCTCCGCAAATTGGATGTGGTGTTGCTGGTACGACACAGCGCGACTGCAACATTGTGCTGTCTCTCGCTATACACCGAATCGCCGTTTTCTCGCAGTCGGGGGCAGATCGGGGGGGGGGGGGGGGATTCGTGAGGGTGTTCGGGAAATATAATGGAAAAGTACGATGTGACGAAAGCGATAATAGCCTCTAACTCGTTAAAACCTCGCTCACCGCACGATACCTATCAACGTTGTAAGTGACAACGAGCTATAAAACATAATGGCACACCGTGAGGTGGGTAGTGTAGGGGATGACTTTTTTTTTTCTTTTCCCGCGGCGGGTCAGAGTTCCGACATCGGGCGCGATAAAGGCTCGAAACTTCGATGAAAAAAAACAATCCAAGCTTATCCCGTCTCTCTCTTAGTTTTAGGGTTATTAACTATTTTTCTCGTCGTAGTTTTATCGCGGGCTTGATGGAGTTTGAAAAGTTCTTTTTATCGACGGTCGATAAGGCGTATTCTGTTATTATTCCTCCGAAGGCGCGCGGGGAAGGTAAAAAGTAGACAAAAGGTCGATCTTCGTTACCTCGGATGCGGACTCGAACTTACTTTTGAGCCTCGGATATCGAGGTCGAAAGTATTTTCTAAAAATTCGTTAGCCGAAATTTATATGGATAATCGAGAGTAATTAGAATTATAAATAAAAGACTCACTATGTTGACGAATTTTTTTGGGTACCCACTCGTCAAATCTCTCTATGTATCTTCGAATCCTATTTCGGCGATTCGCACCATCAAGCAAAATAAAAAAAGGGGAATTCGGACGACTTAGGCGAAATTGCTAGACGAGAGTGCAAAAGGAAAACCCGAAGCGAGATAACTTTGGCGCTACGGATATCCCCGGGGCTCCGACGACCCATCCCGATAAAGATTTTATCGTCCGACGTCCCGAAGGGCAAACAGCTTTCGTTCATTTTTTTTTTTTTGTTTCGTTGCCTTTTCTATCCGCACGATGTAGCGCTAAGCGACAGATCGGCCCGGCGCGCTGAAAAAGAAAAAAAAAAAACAAAACAAAACAAAACATTTTGCCAATAAAAATTTCCATCCAAACGTCTCGACGCACGAGAGGTTTTTTTTCTTCCGTTCGTTCGACCTTTGAAGACGATTGTTCTCTAGAGCGATTCTATCTCGCTTCGCGTCTCGGGGATAGCTTTTTTTGCGTTTGATCCAAACTATAAAGATCAATTGCAGCGGTTATCTGGCACTCGTCAAAAGACTTCCGTTTAATACAGACGACGGCGGATCATTTTAGATCCAGCGGACTATCCACATCCATTTGCTTTTTCCCCTAGCTTTTTTGCTTTTTCCCTAGTGTCCTTAAAAGCCAAGCTGCAGAAACCCGCGACTTTCCTGCACGACTATATATATATATATATTTAACTTATAGTTTGTCTAATGTATCCCCTTAATGCCGCCCTCACGATTTTTCTGGTCGTTCTGAGTCCTCCCGGGATTTCACACTATCGTTCAGACGCCCTGACCAGGTCATTTCTCGTAATCAAAAAGTACGACTCCTCTCTCGGTTATCCCCAAAGCTCCGCTCAGTGGTCATTCGTTCCGCGCTTATTCGCTTAACGACGAGAAATACTGCGCACTCCGCGCAATCCTCGTGCCGATTTTTCCGTCTTTTAGAATTCCTTTAATGCAATTTATAAAATAGAGGGAGGGAGAGGGAAAGATTTATTTGGCGCTCTGCGACACGTCCCCTCAAGCGCTGAACGTAAACTTCGTTCATATAATGCTGAAGTTGTACAGTAATAACAAATACAAAAAATAATAATAATGTAATAATAATAGCACATGCAACATTAATAAGAGTATGATATACTTAAGTTAAAGAATAAAATGAAATAAATCTGTGAGTAACAAAAACACAGGGGAGAATATACGCAGTTTGTAAAAACCGCAGGTTGTGCATACAGTTTATATATAAATAAATAAATAAAATATTATATGTTATTATATTGTACTATACAATAGTATAATATTATATATTTATTGTATGATAAATATTGCCATAATATCTGATGTTCTCCATTAGCAAAATTATGCCAATTGTGCCAATAACCACACCAATAATAATTTTTTGAATGTCGTAACCCCTCAACTCATTAACTCGTTTTCTCAGGATCCCCCGGTAAAATATTTTCCGAAGCGTCTGTACACGCAGCCTCGTCCTTCCATCTTTGGGCCATGGATAAATATTCCACCGTAACCACGGAATTTCAATTTTTGGCCATCAACATGCAATTTTCCCAAACCGTTCGACCTTATACGTATTATATATCGACCATTATATATGTATAATGGCTATTACCATAATATCTGATGTCCTCCATTGACGAAATTTCCTCTGCAATAAAATGCATAAAATGCAATGCAATGCAATTTATAAAATAAAATATTATTAGATAATACAATAATATTTGATTTTTTTATTATATGGAGGACATCGGATATTATGGCAATATCAAGAGACACGGTGGTGTCTCGACGCCAAATAAAAACAAAATTCATTATACAATGAATATATAATATTACAATATATATTTATTGTATAATGGCTATTACCATAGTATCTGATGTCATCCATTAACAAAATTTCTTCTGCAATAAAATGTCGCCAATTGTGCCAATAACCGTATGAACAATAATTTAAAAAATGTCGTACCCCCTTAACTCATCAACTCGTTTTCTCAGGATCTCCCGGTAAAATATTTTCCGAAGCGTCTGTACACGCAGCCTCGTCCGTCCATCTTTGGGCCATGGATAAATATTCCGCCGTAACCACGGAATTTCAATTTTTGTCCATCAACCTGCAATTTTCCCAAACCGTTCGACCTTGGCAAGAAAAGACTCCGCAGTCACAAAGCACAGAACGGACGTTCGTGAGCGAGAACGCACGTGGGACGGCGGATACCCGCGCCGTTCGTCCGTTCGCCGAAGCCGAGGCTCGAGTATCATTATTGTCCTCGTCGAACCAGCCGATTCAGCCGGATGGAGCTTTCACGGTATGAGTCACGCGTGCGCAACCCGCTAACTCGCCGGCTGGCTCTAGCCTCTACCTCCGCGGCCGGAGAAGCGAGCGAGACGGAAAGTGAAAGGGCGAGGGAGGATAGAGAAGCTAAATCACCACCCGAACGGTACAACATGCCTCAGTTTTCCTCGGGGCGTCAGGCTTCGCGCAACCCGACTTCTCCCGGAGCATCCCCGAGAGCTCCCCTTCGCTTACCTCGATAAACAATAGCGGGAACAATTTTCTCCCCAACAGTGGAAAAAAAAAAAAAAAAAAAATCCATCAATCGATCGAAATAAAGTTATAATAAATTCATCAATAATAATAACCATAATTAAGATAATAGTAATAAAAAAAATTAACAATTATTAATAATAATAATAACAATTAATAATAATAATAATAATTAATAATAATAAAACATCGGAGCTTGGTAAATGTGAGAGTTTTATTTTTATTTTTTTCGGTAAATCTGGTAATTTGAGTTTTATTTGTGGGGCTGAGTGGTAGCGTTCGAGATGTTACTTCGTTTCACTCAGCGAATTGCAAATGTGACGATTGTTCATTGGTGGCTTGAGTGGGTGCCCTCGTCGAGAGGTTCTATTCAAGAGACCAACGAACAAAGCGTCGAAGCTGGGCTTGATTTATAGTACAGGATTTTCCGTATACTTTACTATATACAGTACATATAACGAGCTCGAGAGAGGAAGGAAGTAACAGGAGTTTCGCAAGAGAAGTGGGAATCACTCTCGAGTCTTGCTATAGTATTAACACCCGAGCCGCGTTTCCCTGTCGTCCCACCGTTCTGAGAATGGGGTACCCGGAGGACCCTCAAATGAGTCACATTAGTGCGCGAATCAACTGACATCCCACCCCTCGGCTTTCTCAACCATTCTCGGGCGTCTTAGCCGGGAGGGAAAGAAAGAATTGAGATTAATGTCGCGTCTGATCGATACTGACTTTTTTTTCACTTCGGGCGTCAATTCTCTGCATTTGCGAATTGGTGCGCGAATCAAAAACACATTTGGTTTCAACGCTATCGAAACTCGTTATTTATTTTTCTTATCATAGTCGATCGTATCTTGATTTTTCCAATGAAAAATTAAAAAAATTAAAAACACGCGTATCCGGTACTCCATATCATATGGGGCATTCCATTTTTCGGCGGGGCCAAAAGGTTTTTATATATATAATATTTTCTTTTTTTTTAATTAAAAAAAAATCTGAATCAAATAACACGTAATGTCACGTAATATTTTATTCTACCGAAGAAAAATTATTTTAAAAAAAACAACATGCGTATCCGGTCCTCCGTATCAAATGGGACAATCTATTAATCGGCGAGGCCAAAATGTGCTCATATTTATTTTTGTTCAAAACGAATTAAAAAATTCTGAATCAAATAATATTTAACACCTGCTAGATCGGATTCTGTAACTTCAAACCGTCCGTGTAGTATCGACACTATCTACTGGAAGCCTGACACTAGCAGAAAATAAAAGTAAAATCCTTACCGGGGTCTCCCGCGGACGTAAACACGTCGTAAACAGTCATAAATATTCGGGTCGTTGATTTGCCACAGTTTCCGTACGTTAATCACAGTGAGCTCGATTTATCCTCAGACGCAATGAAGCTGGTGATGTGACTAGCAGACATGATAGAACCAAAGTGTTTATTGATCCGTGAGTGATTATCGAAGCACGCTCGTTCGAGGCGGGTAATCTTCAATATTTGATCCACTCCGATGGCTCCAAGATCGTTCAAAGGAGCTTGATGATTTACATAAATGTATAGAACGTAGAAGGTGTCAAGGTGGTTCCGTCTCATTTCGGGTGAGTGAGACTTTTCCGAAGGAGCAAAGAAACTCTTTGGGACAAGCCGGTCGAAGAGGAAGTCATTTTCCGGTCCCAAGGTCCGAAAGAAGTCAAAGAAGCGGCAAACAAAATGAAATAAAAATCACAGAACTCTCGCAAGCTCGGGTAAAAAATTCTCATGAGAGATCCGGCGAGATTCTCGTGGATCTGGGAAATCGGCGCCGATGGCAACTTCAACGGCGACGAGGTATCACCGGAGTGATACAAATCCGTCGACGAACACCGAGCAAAAGACCCATCGTCATCTTCATCGTCGTCAGGAAACACTCAAAGCCTCGACCAGCACCTGCCCGCCCAGCAACTTTCCCGACAAGTTTCAAGATTTTTTCACCGCCCTCACCGAGGACGCAGACGATCTGCCGAGCATGCTCGAGGATAAACTTATACCGAGGTAATGAAAGAAAAAAATTTGAAAGTTTCTTATTTAAGGAGTATCATTTGAAATACAAAGTTAATTTACGGCAGGATTGAGAATTAAAGTCCGAATTTTCGAAAGCCCGGTTAAAGTCGGATCTATCAATCCTATCGGGGGTTGTGAAAACCCCCGTTCAATCTTTATTTATCCCCTCTCCCTTGAACAAGAGCTCGGGTAATTGGTCGGAAAATGTCGCGAGCGTTAATCAACTGGCAATTCCTTAGTGCCATTTTCCCTTACCCGTATGCCACATTACAGATACGGTTTCGCTGTGCCAGCCTCGGTCGAACTGAATCGCTCGACCACAGCTGGGGCTGGCGATAAATCTCCGGACGGTGAGGAAGTAAATAAGGCGAATTGAATATCGAGAGTGAAACGCGATCACTCAAACGATATATTTGAGTGATAAATTAATAAATTTATTTTCCAATTTTTTTTCCTAAAGACGATTTTCAGTTGTGCTTCTTTGCCTTAACGGTCGAGAACAAAAATATTACCGCCGTCTAAACAAAGTTGGGCAAAATTTCAAAAAATTCTCAACGATACCTTTCGACCTTCTGGAGATACCACAAAATTTTTCCACGGTTTCACGATCATTCAAAAGATATATATCGGTTTATACATGTATTTTTCCAATTTAGTTTGAAGACGATCTCTTGTTGTGCTTCTTTGCCTTAACCGGCGACAAAAAAAAATATTGCCTGGGTAAAAAAAAGTTGGTTAAAAGTTAAAAAAAAAAATCTCAACCATACCTATCGACCCACCGAAGACACCACCTAAATTTCGCAGCGTTTCGTAGAGCCGTTCGCGAGATACGGCGCTCCAACCAAACATCGCGGAGCCTCCTCTCGTGCCCCAAAGAGTCAACGACCTTCCGCCCTCCCAATATCGACCTAAATCCCTTACCGGTACATTAAACGCGTGACAACTCCTCGTAACGTGACCCCCCCCCCCCCCCCTCCACACATGCAAGACCTCCCCAAGATTTCCGATGCTCCGTGAGGAAATAACCCGATGGAATCGGCCGAATCAAAGATTCAGAAATCTCGAACCGCCCCCCCCCCCCCCCCTTCTCTACAGAATTCAATCTAAGCTGAAACTCCTCGTTCAAGAAATTTCGCCGAAACGAATTTGAGACTCCGGCGCTTCTCGAGCGCGCCTTTCACGTCTCGTTTAACCTTTTCGATTCGCACTTCAATGACCCATAACTTCGTCAATAGTTTTCGCTTTTCTTCGGCCTCCCCCCTTCCCTCGACTTCGTTTCCCGTCTAAATTCAAACGTACGCAGATAAGTTCGCAACTGTGTAATTGGTCGGAGCGACGATTTTCACGTAAATCAAGTTTCAGTGGCTGAAGTACTTAGGTCGATGGCTAATTCGCAATACATATATATATATATATATGTTCCCACGACAGTCCACGCTGTGTCATGCTATTTACCAAAAATTGTTCCATCTGGCATATTTTTAATAGATCCAGTACTACGACTACCGAAGTTGCAGTTTCGGGGACTTTTGCCCGTTACGGTTTTGCAGAAACGAGCTGCTGCTTGAATCGCTTTCCGTCCCTTGAACCGCTTTGCCAACCCCCAGGCTCATGATCTCCCACATTCTTTCCCAGATAGACAAGCGCCATGAAAAGTAGCAATATTGGCGCGATATTTGCGACATGTGCGGCACATGTCGCAATTATTGCATCAACTGCTACTTTTCGTGGCGTTTGTCTATCAGGGTTCGGACAATTCTCCCTCGCTGGCGGAAGTCCCTTGCGCGACCCGCTAATTACTTGACTCTATTTGCGCCTCTCGGCGCATGCGCAAGGAATGTGTAGAGTAACGTAGGCAATTTATTAATTTATTAATTTATTAATTTATTAATTTATTAATTTATTAATTTATTAATTTATTAATTTATTAATTTATTAATTTATTAATTTATTAATTTATTAATTTATTAATTTATTAATTTATTAATTTATTAATTTATTAATTTATTAATTTATTAATTTATTAATTTGTTAATTTATTAATTTATTAATTTATTAATTTGTTAATTTATTAATTTGTTAATTTATTAATTTGTTAATTTATTAATTTGTTAATTTATTAATTTATTAATTTATTAATTTGTTAATTTATTAATTTATTAATTTATTAATTTGTCACGGGCTTCGGCCAATCACAGGCGCGATACGTAAACGTTCTGGGAAAACGTACAACAGCAGATTGAGAGATTACGTCGCGGAAATAAGCAAATATATTCGCTGAACGAAGTGAAAAAACTAATAATCGTGTATTGGTTGTATCGATTTTACGACGCAAACGGTAATGATGATTTTTTTTTAAATAATCGTAGTGATGTAAACCGTAATATTTGATTAATCTAAATCGCAGTCCGAGCTAGGGCTGAGCTAAAGTTGGGAAGGGGGAAGGTGAGTAGGGATTCAAGTCAAAGCGATGCCTAAATCCTTACATTAAAGAATCATTAATTACTCGTATTCCATTCTCAAAGGACGAAGGGGACGAGGGGAGACAGAAAGCTAATCAATGGTGGCGGTTCGGTTCGTCCGACAACGACGCGTCGACCCTTTAATGGCTCGGCAGTCTCGGGCGAATAAGACTGAGCAGCGGTGAAAGCAGCCTTTCTAGGGACCGCAATTATTCAGCCTCATCTCCGTCGCGGGAAGTGTATTAAGCGATTTTCCCAATAGAAGTTCTGTACAAAGATCGAAGAAAAAAAGAAGAAAAAAAATCGCAATCTTCGCGATTATTATTCGCGATATAGATCACGTCGATAATAAACGTGATTTTCTGTTCAGAATTAAAAAGGAAAAGATAATAATAAATGTTGCGCAGGCAATGCGCGATTCGAAGAATGTTCATGAGTATGCATTGCACATTGACAGTGATGGATTTATAAGGATGTTTTTCCGACCGTTACAGGAAGCACGAGTCGCCGAACAACGACGCGAAGAATAGAAGATGGGCCAAGAGAACTTTTCAACGGCGTAGCAGCGAAATCGAGGTTCGATTGAACAGGACATCGTACGCTGGACAACAACACAGTCAAAGTTCACTCGAGGGACCAAAGTCCCCGAACCCCTCGAGAAGACGGAGCTCAAGCATTGCCGTCGCAAGGCCTACTCCCGATTTGCACAGGTATTATTATGCAATAATATAAGTCGACCAAATATAAATCGGAGGCTTCGAGAGCTCGTGTCTTTTATCATTCGTTCAAGGGTTTAATAATCAAACAAGCAGACAAGCAGAAACCAAACAACCAAACAACCAAACAACCAAACAACCAAAGACCCAAACAACCAAACAACCAAAGACCCAAACAACCAAACAACCAAACGACCAAACGACCAAACGACCAAACGACCAAACGACCAAACGACCAAACAACCAAACAACCAAACAACCAAACAACCGAATAACCAAATAACCAAATAACCAAATAACCAAATAACCAAATAACCAAATAACCAAATAACCAAATAACCAAATAACCAAATAACCAAATAACCAAATAACCAAATAACCAAATAACCAAATAACCAAATAACCAAATAACCAAATAACCAAATAACCAAATAACCAAATAACCAAATAACCAAATAACCAAATAACCAAATAACCAAATAACCAAATAACCAAATAACCAAATAACCAAATAACCAAATAACCAAATAACCAAATAACCAAATAACCAAATAACCAAATTTTTCATACGAAATTCCCCGCGTCCAAAAGATACTTTTTGAATTCCGCGATCGGGCAACCACTTTATCGGGATAATTGATACCCAGTCGAATTTGCGGAATCAATAACTCATGGACGAAAATCCCACCGGGGGAATGTAACCGCCAGATATCCGACGTATCCTGAAGCACGAGTTTCGCTCAATCGGAGCATCGGTTAACTCGTACATTGTTCCCGTATACTATACGCGGAAGGAGCAGCCACCCTGGCGATGAGTCCCCCCCCCCCCCTCGGATGAACCAACCGTACGGTCTTCCACTCACCGATAATATCCCGCGCCAAATTGAGTGGCAGACACCACTATTGCGCCTCCGTCTTACACTGTCTCCTCGATCGCAGTAGTTGCAGCCGTAGTGGTAATACGGGATTCCCGTTTCCCTTAATTACGAATTCTCCCGGCGCTGCCGCTTACCGAACTTTCACCTCCGTCCCGGTCTTTCCCTCGCTCAGTATGCCACGTCGCCGACTCTCTATACCCTCCGGCAAACAACTTCTCCGGAGCGGAGAACGGATCTTCGTCGCACGATTAAGTCCGAGGCTGTCGAACTGTGTACCGGACGAGAGGATGGCACGAAAGTGAAAAGAGGCGAAAGGAAGAATCGATTGATTGCTCGGTAAACAGGTGGTCCGAACTTTGCCACAACTCCATTCTGCCGCTTACCACTATTAACGAGGCCGGACGGGGCGGAGCTCCGAAAATAGATTGAACCTGACGAGCGAAGTTGTAAAAGTCTCGGATGGATCAGACTGGATAAAAAGTGCCTCTTGCTTCTCGGGCCTCTGGCATTCGCTTTGAAACACTGTGGGATCCCGATAATTTTACCAACATTCAATGCAGGGCTAGGGGAGCTCGCTACTCTGCAATCGCGCATGTTTCTCTGGAGAAAGAATCACAGTCACCGGCGGAGCTTCGACTCCCGCCGAAAAAAAAAAAAACGTACGACTGCCGCTAGAGGCACCGAATTATTTATCCGACGGGATTTATTAAATTAATTATTTTAACGTCGAGATATATAATACATAGCATAATTCATTATTTTATTATGTGCTGAAATGTTTACTAAAAAAAAAATAATAATAAAATATTAATTGATTTTTATTTCTCAAACCAATATGAAAATATCAATTTTCAACTTTTTACTTCTCGACGCCATGTGAGACACAATCTCGTCGCACGGTCATGTGACTCTCACCCGCGCTCTTGAGGGTCGATCCAGTGATCCGATTTACCCCGCATTAGACCCTCCGCACACGCAAGACTGTTCAGTCTCGGTGGAGGAAGCCAATTGGGAATCTCCGTGCTTGTCTTGTTCCTCGACTTCCACTCTCTGCCGACCGCCTTAATGACCGCATTACAGATTTCCCCGTGGAGCACGCACTTCGCGAGGCTTTGCGAGAAAAGTTGTGCATTACAACGACGTACGAGACGAGCGGCGATCCCAACTTCGCGATCGTTAGCTAGTTTCGTCTGGCTACGAGGGGAACCCGATAAAGTACATCGCATGAAGAGATCTTCGGAGTTAAAATACGAACGAGACGAAACTTTAATCGCCGATATCCATCTCACGAGGGAAAGCCGTGAGAAAGAGACGGAGTTTGTAACTTACTCCGCACCATAGTTAGCCATTGCTCTTCGCGTGTAATGTTTGCCCACGGAACTTTAATAAAAAAAAATTAATTTATAAGTTAATGAAAAAAATTGATTTATAACTTTAATAAAAAAAATTGATTTATAACTTTAATAAAAAAAATTGATTTATAACTTTAATAGAAAAAATTGATTTATAACTTTAATAGAAAAAATTGATTTATAACTTTAATAAAAAAAATTGATTTATAACTTCAATAAAATTAAATTAAATAAATGTTAAACCATGACGAAAAATGCCAGATAAAAAGCGAAAAATTTGTATGAGCGGGGCAAAATGGGACAGTGGGGCAAAATGGGACAGTGGGGCGAAACGGGATACTGGGACAAAACGCAATTTTGCAATAACTTTTGGATGGTAGCGGTGATGGCAAGTGGGGCAAAACGGTGTTGAAAATCCGGATGTATCGCTGGAACAAAATGGGCCATCCAAAAATTATTGGAAAACTGAGGTTTGACCTCGCTGTCCCATTTTGCCCCGCTCTCCCATATGTGTTTAATAAAAAATTGCAAACATGGGATAAATCAAAATTGCAGATTTCTACAGACCGAGGCAGGTCCCTGGGGACATTTGTCGCCGTCGCCTCGAAGCCCCACGAGAACCAGCGCCCTCAGTCCTGGGGTCGCGTCCTCGACATCTCACCTTAGTCCTGGTGCGAGTCCCTGCGGTCCCAGCCCGACCAGTCCGGCGGGACCCGCTTCCGGTTCTCGCACTCAGGTCCCCAAGCAGTACAGAGGCAGAACCAGCAGCATGCCAGCCGTACCGAGACATCGAGTGAGTACACGTTACCGAATTATCACATACCAGGTTTATTCGTCCTCCAACGCGAAAAACCGTCGGGGTGGAACTTTTAAGGTTTACTAAATTTTTACGAAATTCTCGGAAGTGTCCATACTTGTGTACGAGAATACTTTAAAATTCCGTAAAATAGTTTCATCAAAAATATTTTAAAGTAACATTTTATTTTTATTTTATTTTATTTTATTTTATTTTATTTTATTTTATTTTATTTTATTTTATTTTATTTTATTTTATTTTATTTTATTTTATTTTATTTTATTTTATTTTATTTTATTTTATTTTTGAAGGATGTTTTTGGAGAAGAAAGCGTCAGATCAAATGCTACATTTAAATAATGCACGACTCCGAAACTGTTTCTCGTGGAAGAAAAATGCCAACACAACGTTTTCTCTGAATATACCAAGGTAGACGAATAAAATAATTACGGTACCAGGTTGCAATGTTTTTTCGAGAGAGCTAATTTTAAAAAATAAGTTTGCAAAAGATAAAGTTTGAAAAAAGTTAACGAAGCCAATTTAGGTATGACGATGTAACGACGAGGATTTTTCGAACAACGATTGAAAACTTTTTCCTTTTTGCGGTCCAAAATTGGTCCTCCGAAAGCGACGAATAGACGCCTTTGGTGTCTGAGCTGGTGGAATAATTTTGTTGAATAAATTGACGATGCCGTCGGGTATCAAATCATTACCACTGGCGACGTTCGCCATCGGTTTTCGCATTAAAACTTCGGCGAGCGTCGGAGCCAGTGGAAGAGCAAACACGAGAGCTTGTCACCCGCAAACACGGACGCTGTAGGCATTCTCCTGGTGACGAAGAGTCCGAAGTGAAATTCGGTCATGGAAAATGCGAAACGTGTTTACCCGTCGTCGAATTAAATAGTAAAGTTTCGGGAACGGTATTTATCTTGGGTCGGGTGCGGATAACAGAGGGGTGCAGCGTAGGAGCGGGGAAGGCGATAATCCTCGTTCCGACTGGGTTTGGCCGGGAGTCTGTTATCATTGTTACCGAAACAGCCGGAGCTCATTAATTCCAACTGGAATCTGGCACAGTCGGGAATTCGTGCCAAAGGCTTATCCGACTCAGCGTTATAGCGATGCTTTGAAATCGGATTTTTTTTATACAGCGAGTGTCGCTGCGCTGATTGAAGAGTCTTAACTGGAAAGCCAAGTGTTCGTCGACGAGCCACTGCAAAAAAAGTGTGAAAAATTGTGAATAATTGGCAAAAGTACTCGAGAACTTTCGCCGCGAGGTAATAAAAATCAAACGCCAAATCCTGCAGATGGGAATATTAGAAATTAAATTCAACCTCGATTTTCAATTCCATTTGAAATTTTAACTCCGCGTTTCTTACTCAATATCGGAATTTACTTAATTTCATTTAATACCGATCTCCAAGCACGAATCGGTAGAAATCCTTAAAATCATTTGAATTCCCACGAAAATTCTCCGACCCCGCTTCTCTCGGAGCTTCTTCCGCGGATACGTAAGAGTTGAAAATAAGAAGAAAAAATATTGTAAGAGATTTCCAATTCCAATGTAATCCGGGCAGTTTATTCTCTCGCTTTAACGAAGCGCATAATCGGAGAGTAGAGAGTAAAGCTCTCTATCGTACCGGAAAGAAATTCGTCTTTACATCGAATCCGCCAGAGTGAGAGCCATTCGCTCCTCTATTCATCCGGAATCAATTTAATTCTGTGAGCTCGTTCGAGCGTCTTCCGCTTGCTACTTTTCGTTACCTACTTTGCCCTCGGTCGTAGTTCTCACAGTGCTGCTTCCGGTATACATTTTATGTAGACACGTTCAATTCTGACTGAGTTAGTGGGTTGCATAATGAAAGTATCGAATGAATTCAACTATTGAATATCCCTTATCTTCCCTACATATATATACCGATATATTATATCGTATATCTCGATATATCATATCTTCCATATTATACCAGCAGATAGTTGTAGCTCGGGAGCTTCGCGCCGTCACTGTGGACGATGAAATTTGGAAACTGGAAATTTAGATTTCCGTTGGTTTATCGAAAACACTCGACTTTCGGTTTGAAAGTCTCGTTTTTCTACCGAGACTTTGCAAAATGGCACAGCGGGGCAAAACGGGACTGTGAGAGCAAAACTCAATTCTCCAATAATTTTTGGATACCCAATTTTGTCCTAACAATGGGGCAAATGGGCAAAATGGCACAGCGGGGCAAAACGGGACTGCGAGAGCAAAACTCAATTCTCCAATAATTTTTGGATAGCCAATTTTGTCCTAACGATACATCCGAATTTTTAAAACCGTTTTGCCCCACGTACCACCATCGCCACAATTTCAAAGTTATTGGAGAATTGCGTTTTGTCTCATTATCCCGTTTTGCCCCGGTGTGCCATTTTGCCCCGCTCTCCCCTACACGACGATAGTGCACAACTCTGTTGAGCACCACATTTATTGTACAGAACTCACCGAACAGAATAGACAACGCACAGAATAGTATGATAGGGGAATAGTTATCAGGGCCTGGGGTGGCGACCCTTTGGGGGAACCCATCGATTCTTGAAAATTGAGACAAACGAAAAAAAAAAAAACAAAAAAACAACTTTCCAAAATATGTAAGATATTATTGTACATTATATATATGTGTGTGTATATGTATATATATATATATATATATCGCGAACATATAGCGATGACAATTCGCGTGGCATGCGGCGAAAGAAAACGGTGAAAGAAAAGTGAAGAGTAAAGAATAGGAGGGTTGCACGATCACTGTGAGTCGGCGAATTGCGAGAAAAAGGACGTCGAGTCCTCTCGCCGCACTGTTCGCTCCTCACTGTACGCTCTTATCGAATTTATCATTTAAGGGGAAAACGCGAAAACACGTAATATGCGGTACGGCAATGAAGGAACCGAACTTCGCACGTATATCATAAATATAATTATATACGATGACGTTTTGCGGGACGCTCGTTGGGAAAATTGACGGGACGACACGAGTACGAGGACACGATTTTTAGAGATAGATCTGAGAAATCGAATCTCGTCTGTGATATCCGATGCATCACAGGATCCGGTTATGATATTCGGGGATTTATAACGTCGCGATAGAGACGACGGGGAGAATTTCTCGAGAGAAAAATCGCCGAGGCGAATAAACGTGATAGCGTCTGAGATATTGCCGGTGAGGACGCTGAGCCAGAGTGAATTGGAATAAAAGGATCGGGAGAGTCGTCGAGGAAAATGGCCTCGCAGAAATATCGAAGCAGAGCGTCAGCGGGAAACGCTGAAGAATTTATCGTATAAATATTTGCCATAACATTTTTTTTTTTTTTTTTTTTTTTTTAAGATTCCAATATGGAGATGTAATCTGAGGTACGTCGAAAAAAAAATTGAAAAAATCGCCACTCAATCTAAACTCCAAAATGAGACTCTAAAATTGCACCCTGATCGATCATCCGTTTTACCTTCAATAAAATAAAATAAAATCAAATAAAAATAGTAAAGTGGGTATTTAATGAAACCGGAAATAAAGAATCTCGACTGAAATTTCTTTAAACCACATTATCGATTTATTACGACCCTGAAGATATCTGCATGACATCAAGTTTCATCTTTGGCCAGTCTCCATCGGTGCACGGCTTCAGCAACAATAACCGATTGTTCACTTATAGAATTTTAATCTCCAAGTGAACTTCCTCGGAGCAAAGTTTGTACAATGCAAAATACAACAATTATAACTTGATGAAATTTGGGCACATGCGGATATCTTCAGGATCATGATTTATTTACGACGCTTCCGAATCGGCATAATCGTGCGAAAATATTTATCGAACATGATCGAGTTATATGGCGTGTCGAACAAAATTGCACACGTGCGTCCGTGCAATAAAAATCTAGACGCAAGAATCGCCGACGGAGCATTTCGATGAAAATACATCGGAAAGCGATCGAGCAGTATCGGAACAGATTGCGAGTCTATGCCATAGACCGTCTCGAAGATAGGACACTGAAATAAACGAGAGGAGATCGTTTCGTCGTTTTGCTGGATGATATACGGGCGAAGAGAAAAATGAGTCGGGCGAAGAGAAAAATGAAAAATCGACGTTCCTCTCGCGTCGCGCCGTTCTGCTTGCCGAGAGGAATCAACGGAGAAAAAACTACCGCCGTTATATGAAAGATAACGATATGAAAAAAAGGGTTAGCCAACTTAAGAAAAAAATAAAATAAAAAGGTTACACAATGTTATCAAATGCAAGCTCACTTGTTCGTTAGCTTTTTTTTCCCCTCGTTAATTTCTTTGCCCTTCACATTTCGCATATCTTCCGCCTCACGACGCTCCGGAAAGTAAAAGTCCCACTTTTGTTCTCGCTTTTTTTCAACTTCATTTTCTTCCTTCACGCAACGGGGCGTCGTTTCCTGTAGGGTGCTTCCGGCCGCCCGAAGGTGCAGGCGAAGGGACACAATTATACGCGGCGTGTCAGCACTAAGAACTCCCTGTGTCGAGAATAACCAGAGAATAACGGAGGAACAGTGAGTCGTAGATTATTATAGTTATTATAAAGTGGAGAAGGCTGGAATAACGCCGGCGAACGAGAGCGACGACAAGCCGAAAGGTATGTTTGCTCTTAGCCAACGCTACTTAGGCGAATGCAAATATTATTTTTGCATTAAAAAAAAAGAAAGAAAAAAAAAAAAAAATTCCGCTCAAAATTCTCGGAATAGGAGGTACCTCGTCGTTCGGTGAAGTGTACATAAAACGGATAGCTTTTTCCAACGAACGTTGGAGCATGGTCGGCGTGGGACTACAAACCGTTCGAGGTAATTTCGTTTGGCATTCCACGGGAGGAGCCTCGAGCACCGAGGAAAATTCGAATTCGCGATGCGTCAATCCGACGTACGCTTTCGAGGGTCGAGGAACCCGAAAATCGTGGTTTTCACGGTGAATCGGTGGAGAGAGGAAGAAAAAACCACTCACTGCTCAAACCTTGACGATATTTTCCGGAGGGCATGGAAGAGGTGAATCCTCTATGGGTTTCGATTGTTATATCCGCGTATAAGTTTTTTTTTAGATTTTCCATATTCTGCAGTTTTCTTTTTTCTTCATTTTTTTATGGTGTCTACTTTTTGCAAATATTTGCAGCAGAGAGATTTTTCCGACTCTCGTGTTTTCTAAACGAGAGTCGCTTCGTGAAACGAAGCGAAACAACCAAAAGCATGCCATTTAAATCTCCGATGCGAAGATAAATACGTTGCTGTAAATTTCAGATTTCCATATTTTTTAAAAGTATCTTTCATACTTTCTATAGTCATGAATTTTTTGCAAATATTTGCAAAAAAAATATATTACCGAGCTCCGTATTTTCCACACTTCGTGGAACGAAGTGAAAGAACCAAAAGCATGCCATTTAAATCTCCGATGCGAAGATAAATACATTGCTGTAAATTTCAGATTTCCATATTTTTTAAAAGTATCTTTCATACTTTCTATAGTCATGAATTTTTTGCAAATATTTGCAAAAAAAAGATATTACCGAGCTTCGTGTTTTCCACACTTCGTGGAACGAAGTGACACAACCAAAAGCATGCCACTTAAATCTCCGATGCGAAGATAAATACATTGCTGTAAATTCCAGAGTTCTATATTTTTTTTAAGTATCTTTCATATTTTCTATAGTCTTGAATTTTTTATAAAATATTTGCAAAAAAAGAGATATTACCGAGCTTCGTGTTTTCCACACTTCGTGGAACGAAGTGAAAGAACCAAAAGCATGCCATTTAAATCTCCGATGCGAAGATCAATACATTGCTGTAAATTCCAGATTTCCATATTTTTTTAAAGTATCTTTCATATTTTCTATAGTCTTGAATTTTTTGCAAAATATTTGCAAAAAAAGAGATATTAGCGAGCTTCGTGTTTTCCACACTTCGTGGAACGAAGTGAAAGAACCGAAAGCAGAGGTTTTTTCCGAGCTTCGTGTTTTTCACGTTTCGTGAAACGAAATGAAATACCCAAAAGCATGCCCCTTAAATCTCCGACGCGAAGATAAATACATTGCTGTAAATTTGTTTCGTCCCCTTGTCGAGGGTCCTTTGACCTCCTTCTCTCCCCGGTAAATTGTGTTAGCCTCGTGGCGTCGACAGGAGCGTAAAGTGTCCCTTAGTGTTAAAAGCAGTAAAACGCAAAAATGTGAAAAAGCAGCAGATAAAGAGTCTCAGAAAAAAAAGCGCCGATGGAAAGCAATGACAATGTGCTTGTTCGTCGTTTCACGTAAAAACAGACAAAACAAATATTACCATCGGGTCGTAATTAGGGCCGTCGAGCAAATAATTAAAATAAAAAAACGCCATGACTTTCAGTCTGTTAGAGTTACTCGTTAAAAATAAAAAAAATTAAAAAAAAAACAAGAAAGTAATAATTTATCGCAACGATCTTCAGAGCAGACATTGAAAAGGCCTTTTTTTTATATATACGTGGAAAAGATCGAATCGTTTGGCATTCTTTCGACGAAAATTCGGTGCTTTCGTCTCCCTTGCGAAAGCGACAACGATAAAACATCGTGCAGACACGAAGTCCGGAGGCATTGAATGAAATAGAAGACGAAATTGTATCCCCCTTATCGTTGTCTCCGTCGCATTGACGAAGCCCACATAGGAGATGTTGCCGGGCGGAAACAGCTAATGAGGGTTTTTCTTTTCGTTTTTTTTTTTGCCCCTTTCTGGGAGATAAAAAAAGAGCCCGTGAGAGACCCCGCGAGGGACCCAGCAATGGAAAACAGGGTAAAAAAGCGAGGGTGCAAAACTGTCGACCTGACGAACTTATTACTTCAGTGGAATCGACCCTCATCCAATTCGCAGTCGTCGAGGGCTTTTCTTTCCCTTCCTCGAGCGTACATGTTTTTCTATACATTTATCCGGAGCGACGGAATTTTGCGCTTCTGAGATTTTTTTTCTTTCTGTTTTTTTTTTGTTTTTCCCTCGGCAATATTCGCATCCTATCCGCTAAATAAACTCGTCTCGTCTTATCGTTCGATCGATAGATTAGAAAAAAAAAAAAATGAGAAAATAAAAGATAGAGCGACCAGTTTATCGGGTTCATCTCAAGAGGCGTCGATGTCGATGCCGAGGCCGACTTTGTGATCGCCTCGGGACAAATTCGCGAGATCCAGATTGAAAGACAGTGTGAGGGTCGCGTAATCGAGAATTTTTTGCTCTATGCTCGTGCCCATCTGACGATCCTTGTTCAGCTTCAGACGCACCATCGTCTTGTCGTCGAGCCTCACCCGAGTGCCGATTCCAACCGTCCACTCCTGACGATCGCCGCGTCTGGCTATTATTCCGTTTATCGCTGTGTCCCAATTTGGATTCACTGAAGAAAAAAAATGGACGAGATGATTTAGATCATAAAATAAAAAATACTTTTTTAAATTTCTTAGCTTCGGGGATGACTTAATTTTTTAACTAAAAAAAAAATTCGGCGATGACGTTATTTGGTACCTTAAAACGAAAAAATTCGTCAATGACACAATTTTTTAACAAAAAAAAAATTCGGCGATGATGTTATTTGTTACCTTAAAACTAAAAAATTCGTCAATGACACAATTTTTTAACAAAAAAAAAAATTCGGCGATGATGTTATTTGTTACCTTAAAACTAAAAAATTCGCGGATGGTTAAATTTTTTTAGTTTTTAAAAATAAATTTTGGAAGATATATAAAAATTAAAATGTCCCACCGAAAAAGGCTCTTTTTACCTTTGTAAAAGAGCGAGAGACCGCACTCGTGCGGTATCGACGTCCCTCGCAGATGTATTCCGACACTCTCGTAACTGTACGAGAGGCCGACGTCGTTCATGGTCATCGATTTCATTTCCGTGTCGTAGCCCGCTTGATAACCGAGCAGCAAATCTTTGAAGCCGAAAACGGCAGCGCCGACTAACCGGAAGTTCGCGTCCAGGGCGTTGGCTGTATTTAACGAAACAAATCGGTAAACTCGAAAATTATATTCAATATATTCACTGGTAAAAAAATCTCCTTATGAAAATTCATACACACATTATTAACTTTTTTTTTTCTAAACACACCAATTAAATTTTATGTGGAAGTTCGAATTAATATTAACGCTCGATGTATTAAATTGAGCGTTTTGGATGTGTTTAGTGTTTCGAAACAATTCATTTTACCTCAATTTTGTACATTGAATAAATTCAATATACCGTATAAATAAAAACTTACAATATTGTGTATCAAATTGAAAACAATTATTATCGGTGAGTTTTTAATATTTCGATTACAAATATTAATATTAACACTTGATGCATTAAAATCGGCATTTTGGATGCGTTCAGTAATCCGAAAAAATTAATGTTAGCTCAATTGTCTACATTAAATTTAATACACCGTATGGATAAAAATTTCACAAATTTGTGTATCAATTTTGTCGACAATTTTTAACAGTGAATTTATAATAATTGCCATTACAACTAATGAAGAGAAGGGGAAGGTACTGACAGACCGAGCAGCCCAAATTGACAATATCGTTTTTGAATTTGGCGGCGACCTTCGCGCCGGAAGCCGACGACGAGGGATTGTGGTTGAAGCCAGTTGTCAGGGACAATCCATCTACCGGTTTATCGTCCACGCTGTACTCGAGCGTTATCGAACCGTCGCTCGACCATTTTTTCTTTATGCTACCGAAGTCCTTGTGCTGAAGCTTCGTCTCGGCGTTACCGTCCGCCTGAGAACATAAATTATTGCCGGTGATTTTTCAAATAAAAGAGGAAGGGATGAGCGGGTCGATGAAAAATCATCAATTTTTCAAACATTCGAGTGTGACGCACTTGCTTCACATATGAAAAAAATAGTTAAAAAAAATTACATCGAAATACGGGTCGGAAAAAATCACGTACACGCATAGAAGTTTTCGCAGTACGATGTTCTAGAGCTTTACGGTCAATTAATAATAATAATAATATAGTAAACACAAATCCCAAGAAGCCCTTTAAATGTTAAAATTATTAATCACTCATCGCTGTTTTAACTTGCCCATCTATATTCATCCATACTAACCAAAATACCAATAAAAAAAATCGTTCCACGATTTATCAAAATAACAATTCTCCCCGACGTGCACTATTTCCTCCCCGAACGATATCTCGCCCTTACGAACCACCCAGGAATCCTGAGAGACGCTATATTTTTTTTTCTTTTTTATCAACTCTCATGCAGTTTGGAACTGCGATTCGATGACAGAATTTCAACTGAAAATTATTAAACGCTCATCGCTATTTTAATTTTCCCATCTATATTCATCCATACTAACCAAAATACCAATAAAAAAATCGTTCCACAATTTATGAAAATAACAATTCTTCCCGACGTGCACTATTTCCTCCCCGAACGATATCTCGCCCTTACGAACCACCCAGGAATCCTGAGAGACGCTATATTATTTTTTTCGTTTTTATCAACTCTCATGCAGTTCGGAGCTGCGATTCGATGAGAGAATTTCAACTGAAAATTATTAAACGCTCATCGCTATTTTAATTTTCCCATCTATATTCATGCATACTAACCAAAATACCAATAAAAAAAATCGTTCCACGATTTATGAAAATAACAATTCTTCCCGACGTGCACTATTTCCTCCCCGAACGATATCTCGCCCTTACGAACCACCCAGGAATCCTGAGAGACGCTATATTTTTTTTTTTTCTTTTTTATCAACTCTCATGCAGTTCGGAACTGCGATTCGATGACAGAATTTCAACTGAAAATTATTAAACGCTCATCGCTATTTTAATTTTCCCATCTATATTCATGCATACTAACCAAAATACCAATAAAAAAAATCGTTCCACGATTTATGAAAATAACAATTCTTCCCGACGTGCACTATTTCCTCCCCGAACGATATCTCGCTCTTACGAACCACCCAGGAATCCTGAGAGACGCTATATTTTTTTTTCTTTTTTATCAACTCTCATGCAGTTCGGAACTGCGATTCGATGACAGAATTTCAACTGAAAATTATTAAACGCTCATCGCTATTTTAATTTTCCCATCTATATTCATGCATACTATCCAAAATACCAATAAAAAAAATCGTTCCACGATTTATGAAAATAACAATTCTTCCCGACGTGCACTATTTCCTCCCCGAACGATATCTCGCCCTTACGAACCACCCGGGAATCCTGAGAGACGCTATATTTTTTTTTTTTCTTTTTTATCAACTCTCATGCAGTTCGGAGCTGCGATTCGATGACAGAATTTCAACTGAAAATTATTAAACGCTCATCGCTATTTTAATTTTCCCATCTATATTCATGCATACTAACCAAAATACCAATAAAAAAAATCGTTCCACGATTTATGAAAATAACAATTCTTCCCGACGTGCACTATTTCCTCCCCGAACGATATCTCGCCCTTACGAACCACCCGGGAATCCTGAGAGACGCTATATTTTTTTTTTTCTTTTTTATCAACTCTCATGCAGTTCGGAACTGCGATTCGATGACAGAATTTCAACTGAAAATTATCAAACGCTCATCGCTATTTTTATTTTCCCATCTATATTCATGCATACTAACCAAAATACCAATAAAAAAAATCGTTCCACGATTTATGAAAATAACAATTCTTCCCGACGTGCACTATTTCCTCCCCGAACGATATCTCGCCCTTACGAACCACCTGGGAATCCTGAGAGACGCTATATTTTTTTTCATTTTTTTTTGTTTTTTTTTTTCAAGAAAGAGTATAATGAATAAAAATAACGAAACTTCCTCAAGTGGAAAAATCTCGAAAGAGTCGTTGAATGGGACGGAGTGTACTGTCGCAGAGAAGCTCCGGGAGGTTTGACCGAGGAGGTTCGCTCGCTGAAGAGTACTTCAAGCGGGCTCGAGGGACGAACCGGACCTTTCCGGTCGTACACACTGGACCTCGGCACCGTATGGCCTTTGGTGTTTGCACGATATACGATATACATGCGACCCCCCGCAAACAGCAATTAAGTTTTGTCGGGGGTCCGAGGTGGGGAGTTAAAGTTTACCTGCCCGTCGTCGCAGTTGAGGGTGTAATTGCTACCTATCTGCACGTTCTTCTCCGACTTGCTGCTGACCGATATCTTGACGACACCCTTGCCGTAGTGATAACCCGATCTGAAGATTTCCCACGCACTTTTGCCGATATCCGGAAAGCCCGGCACCGGCATCGGAGGCGATGGAATTAAAGGCGACGACGGCGATGATTTTTTTTTTTTTTTTTTTTCAATCCTCTTCGATCGGCGGATCCTTTTTTTCCCTTTCTCGCTGTCGAGCAGACGAAAATTCAGCGGGAATGCCACGAAGGCAGGAGAGTCTGAAAAAGAAAACAAGAAAATGACGTCTTGAGATATATCGAAGAGACGGTGTCGCGCAAGTCACGTGGACGAAGATTTTTTTTTCTCAATAAAAAAATTGAACGAAGCCTTTTTTGAGAGAACATTTTTTATATCTTTCATGTTCAGATGTTTTTAAGATTTTTCGATTAAGTAAGTTTTCCGTTGGAAGTGCATTGAAATTTTGACTTTGATTAGATGTTTGATTTTATTTTCGTTCCGGTGAATAAAATTGTGAGAAAATGAGAACAATTTTCTTTCACTTCCGGTATTTATTTTTCGGTTAAATTTTATAATTGGTGATATAAAAATAAATGCTCGTGAATTTGTTGAAACTCGGAGCTGTTACTTGAAAAAATTGATTACAACGTGTCGTCCTTTTTCATCGGGACATTGGGTTTTTTTTTTCTATTATAAGAAAGAGAACCTCGCGTGTCGTTAAATAATATTGATTTGTCGAGTAGCTCTCGGCTGAAATAACAGGGAAACCCAATGCAATGCTCGAGCTAAATAAACGCTGTCGAGGGTGAAATTCGAATTGTTCAGTTCGGAAAATATTTTCCCAGCGATAAAAAGACTCGAAGTTCTGTTCGGCTGTTATATTTGACGAATCGAACAAGAATCTAATTACATCCGTCCTGCGTGTATGGGCAGTTTCCATTCGTCTGCAATCGTAACGTAATGCAATTTTGTGGGTTCGATCAGCACAACGGAGTGGTTCGAGAGGGTTGGGAGTGGACAGGCTTGATATATGTGCAACCGTCAGTCATCGTGGGTCGGTCAGTGAGTACCCGTTGGGATTCGCAACGACCTCAATCCCCTACACTTGTGAGTCTGCGGAGCTTCTAGCACGACAATTTCCGTCGATAGTCCGATGACTTTTCGATAATTTAGGGTATTAATAGACCGGACGCATCCATTGATATACGAAAATATGATGTTTCCTTCGAGTGAATTTAAACCAAGAACTTCGCCGATTCAATTTTCGATTCAATTCTCGATTGAATTTTCGATTCAATTGTCGATTCAATTGTCGATTCAATTGTCGATTCAATTGTCGATTCAATTGTCGATTCAATTGTCGATTCAATTGTCGATTCAATTGTCGATTCAATTGTCGATTCAATTGTCGATTCAATTGTCGATTCAATTGTCGATTCAATTGTCGATTCAATTGTCGATTCAATTGTCGATTCAATTGTCGATTCAATTGTCGATTCAATTGTCGATTCAATTGTCGATTCAATTGTCGATTCAATTGTCGATTCAATTGTCGATTCAATTGTCGATTCAATTGTCGATTCAATTGTCGATTCAATTGTCGATTCAATTGTCGATTCAATTGTCGATTCAATTGTCGATTCAATTGTCGATTCAATTGTCGATTCAATTGTCGATTCAATTGTCGATTCAATTGTCGATTCAATTGTCGATTCAATTGTCGATTCAATTGTCGATTCAATTGTCGATTCAATTGTCGATTCAATTGTCGATTCAATTGTCGATTCAATTGTCGATTCAATTGTCGATTCAATTGTCGATTCAATTGTCGATTCAATTGTCGATTCAATTGTCGATTCAATTGTCGATTCAATTGTCGATTCAATTGTCGATTCAATTGTCGATTCAATTGTCGATTCAATTGTCGATTCAATTGTCGATTCAATTGTCGATTCAATTGTCGATTCAATTGTCGATTCAATTGTCGATTCAATTGTCGATTCAATTGTCGATTCAATTGTCGATTCAATTGTCGATTCAATTGTCGATTCAATTGTCGATTCAATTGTCGATTCAATTGTCGATTCAATTGTCGATTCAATTGTCGATTCAATTGTCGATTCAATTGTCGATTCAATTGTCGATTCAATTGTCGATTCAATTGTCGATTCAATTGTCGATTCAATTGTCGATTCAATTGTCGATTCAATTGTCGATTCAATTGTCGATTCAATTGTCGATTCAATTGTCGATTCAATTGTCGATTCAATTGTCGATTCAATTGTCGATTCAATTGTCGATTCAATTGTCGATTCAATTGTCGATTCAATTGTCGATTCAATTGTCGATTCAATTGTCGATTCAATTGTCGATTCAATTGTCGATTCAATTGTCGATTCAATTGTCGATTCAATTGTCGATTCAATTGTCGATTCAATTGTCGATTCAATTGTCGATTCAATTGTCGATTCAATTGTCGATTCAATTGTCGATTCAATTGTCGATTCAATTGTCGATTCAATTGTCGATTCAATTGTCGATTCAATTGTCGATTCAATTCTCGATTCAATTCTCGATTCAATTGTCGATTCAATTGTCGATTCAATTCTCGATTCAATTCTCGATTCAATTCTCGATTCAATTCTCGATTCAATTCTCGATTCAATTCTCGATTCAATTCTCGATTCAATTCTCGATTCAATTCTCGATTCAATTCTCGATTCAATTCTCGATTCAATTCTCGATTCAATTCTCGATTCAAGTCTCGATTCAATTCTCGATTCAAGTCTCGATTCAATTCTCGATTCAATTCTCGATTCAATTCTCGATTCAATTCTCGATTCAATTATGGTATATAATATATATAATAATCTGCCTAGTATAAATCAAGATAAGTATCAAGATCGAATTGACGATGTTTCGCGCAGAATAACGTTTAAAAGCGCTTTGTTTTTTTCTTTTTTTTTTTTACAGCCGATGCTCGGAGAAACTAAACGAAGTGGAATGCCCGGGGGTGGCGACGACGTCGGTGAGATCGAGGACGGTGTGGAATACTACAGGCTCCGTTCGTTCTCGATAACGGCGAACGGCGTTTTCAACCTCGGTGACTCGCTCAAGAGCCGTCGGAGTCGTAGCATAAACAGCGTAACGTCATCAGGTACCAGCTGCAGCAGCACCACCAGAGACACCAGACTGCTAAGGTGATACTCCGTTTTCCGCATCATTGCAAGTACACCTAGTGTACAGCGCAAAATACGACGATGCTCGCGAAGCGGTGCACTGGGAACTGGGACACCGGCCGTGGTAACTGCGAAAAATCTTACAGAGAGGGCAAAAGGTGTCTCGGAAAACTTGTCGGAACTCTCGCTCAAGCATTCGTTCAAGCAACCGGAGATTTTCCTACTGCAAACGAAAAGTGCAAAAAAAAAGTTTTAGGGGAGAGCGGGGCAAAATGGCACACCGGGGCAAAACGGGATAATGAGACAAAACGCAATTCTCCAATAACTTTGAAATGGTGGCGATTGTGGTACGTGGGGCAAAACGGGTTTAAAAATCCGGATGTTGTCGTTAGGACAAAATTGGGCATTCAAAAATTATTGGAGAATTGAGTTTTGCTCTCACAGTCCCGTTTTGCCCCGCTGTGCCATTTTGCCCCGGTCTCCCCTACTTAAGTACAGTCAACTCCCTCTAACTCAACGCTCTTTAGTACGCCATTTCTCCGCAATTCTCTCTCAACGCGAGGCCCAAGAGAAGGCGTTACTCAAACTTCATTTTTTTTCTTGATGCCCCTTTTTTTAAGGCTCTAGAATTCCCCCCTTTTAAGGTGAATTGAAACGCTTTCTGTGTCGCTCTTTCTCGCTTCACCGCAAGACTAATGACGATTCTCTCTCACTCTCCTGGCTTCGTCACGTGACGTTCGCTTCACCTCAGGGCTTTGCTCTCCGTGAGTCATCTAGCAACTATTCTCGTCAATTTTTTTCCAATTGCTCGCTTCTGAAGTCCGCGGCTCTAGCCGCTGTTAATCCCCATACAGTAGAACCCCAGTTGTCCGAGGTAATTTTGGGAGAGCGTGTGTCGGATAAGTGAAATCTCGGCTAAAACGGATAACAAGGCTACTCCGCGCGGGGGCATTGCTGCTCTATCCGTTTAAGTTAATTTTTCATTACAATTGTACGCGACATTTAACATATTAGTTTTGGCATAAAAACTTCCAGTCCGGTACATTGAATTTCATATGATTTTTTTTTGTGTAGGCACTTTCTACTGCACCCAGAAAAAAAAATTATTTGACGGCCACCGTTTATTTGGTTCAAGTGAAATATTCATTTGATTTGAATAAATACTCATTTAAATTGAGTAAATAGTTACTTGAATGAAGTAAATATGTATTTGAATGAAATAAATATTTTACTTAAACCAAATGAACGGTGGCCGTCAAATAAATTATTTTTCTGGGTGTGGCACGGAAATCCAATCCCGAGAGCGTTGAGGTAGACGGAGTTGATTGCACAGCGATGTTAACCCTCGGTATTCGTAACTTTGCTCTTTCGGGCGGATAGGAAATTTCAAGATCTCGATTGTTCGAGATTCCCTTGAATTTCCCATGAATTCAAATCCCCGAAATTTTCCGGATTTATTTCTAGACGCTTCATCGACGTTTTGCTTCCGCTTGGCACTTCGCAGGCGTTGCTGAAAAGGCGTTAAAAACCGAACGGACGGAATCCCGTCCGTTCGGTGGCCATCGAACACCCGGCGGACTTCCGGAAAACCACTCGAAAAAGATCAAAGCGTTCGTGTCCCGACGACAGAGTGGCGGAGGCTTTGGCGAGATTCACGCTTCGGAATTTATCTCTGTCCCCCGCCCCCCCCCCCCCCCTCCCCGACCGACCCCTCAATCAATCACCATTATATCTCACCCTCTTTTTTTCCTTTTCTTCCTTTATTTTTTTCTTGTCATTTGACGCCGACGCGGGCGGTCGCGATTTTTCAACCGTCGAACTCATCTCGAAGATAGCCGGGAAAGAGACTCGAAGACCTTCTTTTCTCGACTAATTCAAGCGAGTGCACCCTTTTGTGAAGCCCTTTTAAGGAGGATATATCGCGGTGTCTTCCGGTGATTTCCTCGCAGCGATAGGCGCGTCGCGAAGGGCCAATTTTTCCGAGTGCCCTGTGAGGCGGTGGAATAAAAATCAGCCCACATCGTCCCCCACAAACCTCGCGACACAATAATGTCGGCTCCTCACCGACACAATGATAATTCGTCGCGAACACGAAAATTCTCTCGACCTGTTTCTCCGCCGCTGCTCCGAAAATCGTTTAACGAAAAATAGAAAAAAAAAAAAAAATCGTGCGTCACTTAAAAAAAAAAAAAAAATCGTTATTTCTTATCTCTGTCCGCGATCCTCGAGCACATGAAAAACGATGCAAGACAAAAGTACCGGAGAAATTCGTTCACCACTTCCGAAGGTCCGTCGCTTCATTCCGGTCCGCCTAAAACTCGAGCTCTATCGCCAGCACGCATTTTTTTTTCTCCACGTCTCATTATCCACCGCTTTAAAAAAATGGTTCGAAAAAAGAAAAAAAAAAAAAAAAACGAAACAATATTTCGTTATTTTTATCACAACCCGCATAAAAATGGGTCTTTCATCGCGAGCGCGACATTTTTTTCTTACCTTCCTCCCGACTGCTTTAAAAACCGCAAAAAAAAAAAAAATGAATAAATAAAACTGAAGAAATCCCCTCGCCACTCTTGAAAAGTTCGGTAATTTCATCTCGGTCAGCGTACAACCTAGGCTTCATCGTCGACACGGAATACATCGCCCCACTTTACTTCCCGCTGCTCCAAAAACCAGCAAAAGAAAAAAAAAAAAAAGAAAAAGAAGAAAAACAACTCTTCATCCCTCACTTTCAAAGTTCTATTTTTGTTTGTTTCTCGGCTTATAAAAATGAGGCTCTCCTCTTCCCTCAGACACGACGTTCCGTCTCTGGCTTCTGACGTCCCAGTGTTTTTCGTGTTTAACTAACCGTCAATTTTTTTTTTCCACCCCCGCGAGATGTGAAAAGTTGGGGAGAGAAAAATTCCACCCCTTTGGCGGCGGAGAACGGGTAAAGGACGCCAAAGTGGCGGAGGTGGGGGAAGGGGGGGGGGTGGACTTTGCGACGTACAAGAAGATGACGCGCGCGTGTTCTCTCTGTGTCCCGTCGGTACACAGCGAGCCTTGTAGTTTACACGACGACGACGGGGATGACGACGAGCGCGTTTAATTTCACACGTCGCTAAACGGCCCGGGTCTTCTCGGGCTCCTACGACGCTGGGCGGCCTGTGGACCACGGAGGACCCACTCCGTACCCACGCAGCCTCGTCGCGTTACTCACGCTCGGATCGACCGGCGCGAATAACCTCTGACACTTCATTCCCTCGGGGTTTCCCGTTTCGTACGAGCCCCGGAGTTTTCATTTAAAAATGTTATAGGCGCATCGGCGTTTTTCTTCGGGCCTTTCGGAACCGAGCGGCGAAAGCTGTAGCTTTAAAAATATTTTCATTCAAAAGTGCGATAAGCGCATCGGAGTTTTTTTTCCGCCCTCTCGGAACCGAGCGGCGAAAGCCTCGAGAGCGGTAGCTTTAAAAATATATGGCTGGAAATTTCGAGACGCGACAACTTCCGACAGCAGTTATGTCTGAATCGTGAAGATGAATTGAATAATTCTGTAATTGATTTGATAATTTATCGTTTAAATTTTAGATTTGTGGATTTATTGGCAGTTGTGAATGTAAATTTTTGGCCCGGGCAAATTTGCTGTCTCAGATTAGAGGAAATAAAAACTCTTGATATAAAGAAAAAAGAAAGAAAGATTGGAGGAAGATTTAATTGTTTTTTTTTACTGGAGCATAGTTTTTTTTCTACGAGAAAGTAAAAAAGTTGCTTGAAGGGTTAATTTACTGCTCTCGATCAAATCTTTCCGTAAACATGTAACACATGGCGTATTATATGGCGAGCCAACGAGAGGAAGGAATAAAAAAAGGTTCGCCTACGCTCGACCTCTCTTTCGCCAGCGCCACTTTTTTTTCTTCGGTTCCGCACGGAACTTTTGAAAAAAAAAAAAATATTAAACAAAGATTCAAGAAAATCTCGATTTAATTTTTTTTTTTTTTTTTGCTGGAGTAATTTTCTTCGTGAGAAAGCAAAAATGGCTCAGAGTTTTACTTTAGTGCTCCCGATTAATACTTTCTGCAAACATGTATATAGCGTAATATACAGCGGGCCAACGAGAGTACGAAAAAAGCATCTATAAGCTCGAACTCTTGCTCGCCCGCTTCCGTACAAAATTCTTTTTAATAATAGTAATTTATTATACTAGTGCGATAAAACTTTTTCTGACGAGTGTGACTTTTTGCTGCAATCACGCGAGTTCAGAAAAACTTTTTCGCACGATTATCGTACCAAATTTTACTTCAAGAGATGTATAAATGGGGATTTTGTGCACGCGAAGCGTGCGTAAAACTGACATTTTCGCACCGAGTGTAATAAAGACATTAAACGACGATTAAAAAAAATTACTTTACTCTAATAGAAAGCAAAGACGGCTTTTCAGCCGTCTTTGCTTTCCACCTTTAATGTACCTTTTAAGGTTACATTACTGCTGGCGATTAATGCTTTCCGTAAACTTGTACCACATACCGCAATTTATAGCGAGCCAACGAGAGGAAGAAATAAAAAAGGATCGTTTAACCTCGGCCTCTCCTTCGCCCTCGCTACTTTTTCGGTTCGCCTCCGCACAATGTCTTTGTTATAGCTTATTCCTTCTCTCTTTCTTCTCTGTACTCTCGACCGTGTCTGGATGGACGTTGGGCACACATACACGCTGACTGCACGTGTGCACGCGCTCGAGCAGTTCGGCCTCTCAGCACTCGTGCATCGGCGGCGACGAGGAGGGCGGCGCGGGCAGCACTGACGGAAAAGTGGCCACTTACAAGGTCGGCATGCTCGGTGCATCGGGGGTTGGAAAAACCGCTCTCACGGCTCAATTCACCACCAGCGAGTACATCTGCGCTTACGACGCCTCCCTCGGTGAGTTCTTGTTAAACTCCATTATACAAAAAATTAGCCTGCCTCCGAGAGACGAAGAAAGTGGACTAAAGCCATTTACTCTCCTTTATTCTATCCAACAAACCCTCTTTATTTTTTAAATTTAGTCTGATTTCTTAAATTTAGTCTAATTTCTTAAATTTAGTCTTAGTTTTTTAATTTAGTCCGATTTCTTAAATTTAGTCTAATTTCTTAAATTTAGTCTTATTTCTTAAATTTAGTCTTATTTCTTAAATTTAGTCTTATTTCTTAAATTTAGTCTTATTTCTTAAATTTAGTCTTATTTCTTAAATTTAGTCTTATTTCTTAAATTTAGTCTTATTTTTATAAAAAAAATTACCCCCTTAAAATGATTAAGGGGAGGTCCTGCTTTACAAGTCCCAAAAACTTATTTTTTTTTCCTCCTAAAAAAATGGCTGAAAAAACGCTTTTTTTAGGCCTTGTAAAGCAGGACCCCCGTAATTAATAAATTTGTTTGTTAAAAATCACTTAATTAACTAAAATTTTAATAACTTCATCAGCATTTTCATTGACTAATTTTAATTTATTAACCACCCGATTTACGCGGCCTTTGCGCTCTCGCAAAGAAAAGCAAATCTTGCGTAATTGCTCGAGCGAACGACATTCGCATATATTTCACGAAGGCCCAACGTAAAATCAAATGCGTTCGACACGTGTACTACAGAGATTGGTACAGAGTCCCAGCTCGTCGCCATGCTGCGAAATAGCGTTAGCCTTCATGGCGGCACACAAAGGGATCAAGTATGCACAATACTGCGGAATATCCGATACCATTCTCCGCGTTATTCCATACACTGCAAAGTCCACCGTAGAATATCCCATGCGCAATATAGTATGCTCCGCTGCGGTTCGAAGAATTCATCGTTCATTTTGTTTTCCATTACTCAAATGCATTTTTGAAACAATTGGAAACAAGACTATAAATCCATTATCATTATCATCATCATCATTATTATTGTCATTATTATTATCAATATTATTATCATTATTATTATCATTATTATTATCATTATTATTATCATTATTATTATCATTATTATTATCATTATTATTATCATTATTATTATCACAATTATTATCATTATTATTGTCATTATTATTATCAATATTATTATCATTATTATTATCATTATTATTATTATTATTATTATTATCATTATTATTATCATTATTATTATCATTATTATTATCACTATTATTATCACTATTATTATCATTATTATTATCACTATTATTATCGTTATTATTATCATTATTCATGATGTTCAGATGCTTCAAATCCTGAAACTGTATTAAAATTTTTCTACACAAATTTGAGCTTCTTTGAAAATGCATGTTACTAGCAAGCATCATAAAAAATGTGTATCTCATTTTCGCTTAGACACATATGTACGTTCGTGCAAAGTGAATATTTTTTTCTGAACCAATTCGAACAAAAACGAAAAGGGTTATCGAACTAAATGTTATTTCGTTCATCGCGTGCGATATGCATATTCTTTAGTTCTTATAAGTGTTCCAAAACAGCCTGGAAATTTCCTGGAAATTGTCCGTGTATGTCCTTCAATGTCGTACGAGCTTTTCACCGGACACCATGTATTCTCGTAATTATTATCAATATTATCTTTATTATCATTATCATCGTACCCTATAAATTTGACTGTCCAATTGCACCCACAAGTAGATTGAATAATATACCCTGTCAATAGAAATGGTTTACGGTTCGTTTTTGAGGGAACGAAAGATACTTATTGTAAACGGCAAAAGGGATATTTTTTTTACACCAACACGGTTTGGGGACCGGATGCAGAGTACTTCGCCTTCAGCGGCCGAGATCTCCGAAGGAAACCGGTCTCGGGAACGATATTCACGTGTTCCTCGTAAAGGCCCTGGCTGACATTGAACGGGGTTTAGCACGTGTATCGCGTAGATAGAGTTTTCCTCTCGCTGTTCGGCTTAGCAGGAAACAGCGTTAGCCTTTTGTACCGGCAAACGAGAGGATCAAGTATGCAGAATCCTGTGGAGGATGCCCATACCAATATCCGAGTTATTCAGCGCCATGGAAAGCACAACCTTACTGCCGTGCGCGCCTCTTTGTGTTCCTGCGTGATTCGACCGTCGGGGCTGGCAAGGAGAATTCTCTTCTCAGCTCGCGACCTTAGATTTAACCTCTCGGCGTTTCGCTGCAGCCTCACGCACTCAGCCCGATACCCCGGGCACTAGAGCTGTTATTATTTACATCGCCCACGATTATCTCGAGTCTGCACGGCTGAGCCAAACACTTTGGGATTAAAACGCTTTATTAGGCTTAGTAATACAAGATCGGGTGGTATGGCGTCAATTTATGGATGACTTTTTTTCCCCTCAGGCTGCACTGTAAAAAAAAAATTCGTATCAAGGTTAATGTACCGGACCGGAATTTTTTATGCAAAATCTGAAAATTAATGTTCTGTATTAATAACAATGGAATACTTTATTTTTAATAATTTAATTTGATTTTTAATAATGAAATACTTTATTTTTAATAATTTACTTTAATTTTACTATAAAAGTGCTTCAATTTTTATAATTTAGCATTTGTTTTTTTATTACAGAGCGCTGTAAAATAAAAGTCGTATGAAATTTCATGTACGATTGTGATGAAAAATTAACAAACAGTATATTAAAAACTTTGACAATACTTTACCTTTAGTAACTTACTTTAATTTTACAATAAAAGTACTTGCATTCCAATAATTTACTTTTATTTGACTCTAAACGTCCATTAATTTCTAATGACAATTGTAGATTAAATTTACAATTATTTTTTACTGTGTAATGGGTTCCTTCAGGTTCCTTCAGGCCGCATCTTTGTATTTGACTAAGGAGTGGCTCATAAATATTAAGTAAAACCTTGTTCGTGAATGAGACGATACATTCGATTAATATATTATACTATTGACTTAAGCTAGCGGGTTCGTAGCTCTGTTTCGTTTTATTTTAATGAGATTATTTTTTAATAAATTACGTTGGAAATTTACGTTTGGGGACTTAGTTTGCTGTGAGCTTTGAGCTTTCTGAATAGCGGAATGATAATTTTATTTTATTTTATTTCAGTTTGATTACTTAATTATTTTTACGAAGGATCTCTCGGGAAATTTTAGCTTGGCGAAGGTACGGACGAGGTTCAAAGATTTCCACATTCGGCGAAAAGCAAACTACAGATTTTCGCCTCGGCGAATGTCCGACCAGTTGCGCGACAGTAAATGTCGTTAAAATTCTGGTATCGGACGAATAATCGGCGAGCAAGTTGCGTATCGTTTTAATTGGCGAGTTATGAAAATAGGTGAGCGCGCAATCTTTGTTCGGCCCGTTGTCGGCAAATGCGAGGCGTCCGGTGCTCGCCCTCGCTTGTATTGTAATTAGCGTGTAATCAGCGAACCGGGTTCTCACGAGGGTAGTTACGGCGACGGTACAATCGTACGCAATGTATTTTCCTCCGCCATCCAGTTTCCACGAGATTTAGTGCAGTTTCCACGAAATTTTACTGATACAGGCAGGGACGTTCGAATAAATGTTTTCTTGATTTTACAACTAAGAGATCGGTTAGTTCAACTATTTTTTTAACGATTACACCGAAATATTTTGGAGGCATCAAAATACTTTTAAGGCGTTAAAATACTTTTGAGGCATCAAAATACTTTTGAGGCATTAAAATACTTTTGAGTCATTAAAATACTTTTGAGTCATTAAAATACTTTTGAGTCATTAAAATACTTTTGAGTCATTAAAATACTTTTGAGTCATTAAAATACTTTTGAGTCATTAAAATACTTTTGAGTCATTAAAATACTTTTAAGGCATTAAAATACTTTTGAGTCATTAAAATACTTTTTAGTCATTAAAATACTTTTAAGGCATTGAAATACTTTTGAGGCATTAAAATATTCTTGAAGCATTCAAATACTTTTAAGGCATTGAAATACTTTTGAGGCATTAAAATATTCTTGAAGCATTCAAATATGTTTGAGGCATTCAAACATTTTTTTAGACCAACCCAAATCTTTAGCCTTTCTTATCAGTGTATGCTAAGCCGATTGTGTGTCCTTCGCGCTTGCCGATATCGCAAAATCGTCGAACCGTCCCTGGGAACGACCTTGACCCTGCTAGCGCGTCAAACCAACTTCCGCCTCCTCCCTCCACCTATCGGTCGCCGATAACGTCGCTCGGTGTGCACGGCCCACTGTACGCGAAATCAAACGCACGGGAGAGTAATTTCCCGTCGAAGCGCGGTAGAGACCCGCACGCTGGAGATCGGCGAGGAAAACAGAGGGAAAGGAGCGTTTACAACGATGATCGATAATGCAATGCAACCGAACCCCCAGGCGTTCCCGCGGCTTTGAGACTCGATACTTCGACAGCATTTCGATATCCGTTTACCAGAACCGCAGATGTGGTTTACATTTTTTATTTTTATCTTGTTTACTCCCTTTATGCAGCAGAATTAACGCGCCTGAAGGAAAGCGACTGTTTTGTATTGTGGAAGTAATTAATTATTGATCATGAATTGTACGGCACTTTTTTTAAACGATTTTTGAAAGATTTTTGGGACGATTCTTGAGAGAACGAAGTAATTAGAACAATTTCCAAAGTTCGTGACAAAACGACCTATTTTTTGTCAATTTTATGATGAGACACGGAAATAAGGTTTCATCGCAGAAGGCGGTCCATTTTTTGCATAAAAACCGCAGAGGTGGTTTTAAAATATGTTTTACCTCTTCTATGCAGCCGGATTAACGCCTGAAGGAAAGCAACGATTTTGTTTTGTGTTATTAATGATTGATTATGGATTTTGCGAACATTTTTTGGAGGAAAAAGAAATGGACAGTATCGAGAGTATAGATTTAAAGACTGAGCGACTAGTTAGGAAAATTGTCAAAATTCGGGGCAAAACGGAATATTTTTTTTTGTCAATTTTATGGCGGATTACAAAAAAAGGTGTAATCTAAGGAGGTCCGTTTTGCCCCGCGCCTAAACCTACTGTTGATTAATACGGGAGTAACTTGATAAATTATTCTGTGCTCAGATGACGAGTATGGACAGAAGAGTGTCTCGGTGATGATCGACGGTCAGGAAACCGAATTGGAGGTCATCGATCATCCGGCCTCGGAAATGTCGGTAAGTCTGGCCGACGAGAACTTTCTGTTCGTTTATATTATTTAGCGATTAATTAACGTAATAGCGATAAAGCCATACGCGAAAATTCCGCAGATTCATTCGAAAAAAGAGACGATTGCGATAAGAAACAGTAGTGATTATAGTGGATGGTTATTTGTATTATAACCCTGATAGACAAAGCAGCACGGAACGCAGCACATGACACAATAATTACGGCACGTGCTGCACATGCCGTAATTATTGTGTCATGTGCTGCGTTTCGTGCCGTTTGTCTATCAGGGAACAGGGGGGGGGGGGGGGGGGGTTATTTTTGAGTCACTCGTTCGCAAAACGTATGCGCTCTATCGCTGTATGCGTATAAATATACAAATCAATACAGCGACTCGTTTGTAAAACGAATACATTTTACAAACGAGTGATTAAAAAATAACCCCCCAGATGTCCTTAACCTACAAAAAACATTTATTGCAATAGATTTGCAAAAATATCCAAGTGAAGTTATACGAAATAGCATAACAGAAGAAGAGTTTAATAATGCTTAAAAAAAAGTTGAATAATATCACAAAAAATAGATTAATAAGTTCCCAGATAGAAAAATGACGGCACGGAGATGGAACGATGGCGGTACCAATGGTACGATACCCGTTTGACGGCACGTTTTTCTATCTGGGTTCAACAAAGCCCACTCAATGCAGAAAGAAATGTTTCGGTAAAGTTACGTAACGTCACTAAAACGTAAACTATTTTATACGTTGATATTCGAACACTTAAACTTTGGTTAAGATTACCTCGGTGAGATACCGTCAATGTTGACAAAACAAGCTGCCTTAATTTCACGCTCCATCCGGCTAGTCAATTGTAGACCAAACACGGGTCGCTCTAATCCAACAAAGCCTGCAAAACCCCAAGGCATTGTATGCGCTCCGACGTGAAAGCTGCGGAGCTCGGTAGCGAAGTAAATTCGATGAAAATGTCGAAACCGTACGGAGCAACGTGAGTCGTAGATTTCCGTTCCCTAAAGGCGTCCGACACTATTGTAGTCACAGAAGACAGGCTAAAGTGGTCGCTTTCAATTTCCGGTTCGACGATATCGACGCCAGTTAAACGTGAAAGCCAATGACGCTCGATAAAAATACTTCCGGGATTCCCGGGGGCAACTACTACCGGCTCGTCGACCGTCCCGGCGACGAACACGGACACGTGAAATAATAGAATCAATTCGAAACTCTCACGGAGAGAGTTACGAATCGGGCAGACGCGACTGCAGCGCGCCACGCGGTCGTACGGCGAAACTTAAATCGCACGCTGCTCACTGTATTTCCCCTCGTACACTTCACTTCACTATCGGCTTTCGTCCAACTTCTCCCCGCTTCCCCACCTCGCCGCTATTCACTGCTCGTGAATAAATCCTCTCCAATGACTTTTTATGCACCTCGCTTTACGTTCCGCTGGTGACGGGTATTGAAGCAATTTAGCCAAATAAATTAAAATCAAACTTCAAGTGTCGCCACCGAACGGATTCTGAAAACTGAAAAGTTATTTTAGATCTCTTGTTTTTATTAACTTCTATGAGGCGGTAATTAAAAACTTGTGCACTGGGTAAACATCAAGCTGTCAGGTTGATCCCAGGTATTAAAGATAAAAAAGGTATTGAAGAGAATAAAATTAGAGACCGTACGTATATTAATTTCTGAGGCTGGGTTTAAAAGATTGTACAGTCACAATCGGCGTTAGGGCGATACGAAACCTCCCTCCGAGCCGGGCTCAATCGGTAACAAAAACTGTAATCAATTCTTTTTCTTTAAGTGTACTAATCCGTTCTGCGGGAAACCAATTTGTCAGCCTCAAGTAGCGTTTGGCTCACATCGTTGAAAAACCTTGAGGAACAAAAATTATTACATTACGTTATTTAAAAAATTGACAAACTTAGTAGTTCTAAGATGTGAGAAGGAAGGAACAATTATAATTTTTAAAAAATCTAAGTTAAGTAATAAAGAAAAAGAGTGTTATCAACTTTTACAAATCTTGTTTTTAACTTTTCCAACTTCAATAACTCGTTACTTTGGAGCTCTAATATTTAGGGTTTATTATACATTACATTTCAATCGTACAGCAGAAATCCGTCAAAATGAATTAAATTAAATTAAAACACAGTTTTTGGTACCGGGTCTGCGGGGTATAAAACATATAAATAGGATTGTGTCGTTCATACGATAAGATGATAAAAGATTTTGCTACTGTTTTTCGTCGCGTTTCGAATAACAAAAAAAAACATCCTTTAAAGGTATATTTGGCATAATTCTCAATTGATATTTTGAACAATTAAAAAATTATTCAACTATAGTACAATTAATGTGAATCGGATAAGCTTTAGTGTAGGCATTTACTCTTTATGTTTCTCGTTCGTCGTGGCATCTGAATTATTCATGGAGGTCGAGAGCTTTTGCTCGACGTACAATCCTGACGTATACGTCGTGGTCTACTCTGTGGTGGATCGTCGCAGCTTGAAAATGGCCGAGGAGACACTCCTCTATCTGTGGAAAAGCGATTACATGGCCAGCCGGGGTGTCATACTCGTCGGCAACAAGGTTGATCTCGAGAGAAAACGTGAGGTTCCAACAATGGGTGAGTGGATCAATTTTCATGAAATTTTTTACCTGAAAAAAAAAAATTGAAAAAATTATTATCATTATTTTTTTTCAATTAAAAATAGGTCAATAAATTTAACATTTTTTTTTTTTGCTCTCCGATGAGCCGTTGTCGTTATACTCGTGCTTGTTTCGAAGAACAGTTGGCCGAAGATTGGCGAACAGTTGCGGCTGCAAATTCATCGAAACTTCGTCGGGTCTGGCCCATCACGTGGACGAGCTGCTGGTCGGCGTGTTAGCTCAAATAAAATTGAATCCCCAGAGGGATCGGGACCAAGCGACAAGACGACGACGAAGGAAGCATCGTAGAAGAATCCTCAAACACTTGCTTGGCTTCAAGAGGAAAACCAAGAGTTGCGAAAATCTCTTCGTACTTTAAACACTGCGGGACGCAGGGACATGGACGTGAAGTGTGCTGGAACACGCTGCACTCCCTCCCGGGTTGTTGAGCATTTTTTTTTTTATCTTAACATTGTTATCATTTTCTTAAAATCTGAACATTGAAAAAAAAAAATTATTTTAATTTTACTATGTGGTTCGCAATTACTCGGGACCGTTGCGTTCCATCCGTATAAAATCAATACGATTTGCGATGTTAGGAATTGTGATTGTTTGATTTTTTTTTTTCGACTTGTCGGATGTATAAAAAAAATGTTGAAAAGGATCAACGGGATTGAGGCAAAAATTCCGCACTGCCTTTTCTCCCGTGTACGAATTAAATATACATATTATACACTTTCGAATCGGATCGACCGATTCGACGGGACCCAGTCGAAGATCGATGACAAAATCGTCATGATTTTTTTGCCCACATGTCGATTAAGTCGATCACTGTGTCGACGAATAATCTGTAAGAATGTTATAATATTTCATTGCGAGAGTCACGAGATCGAAAGTGCGTGAGTCTGTGCGAGTGGAGATCAAGTTGTATTATTGCACTACCCTTGGGACCCATGTGAAAACAGTATTTCTTAAGGGGGTCCGTTTGTCATGAAAAACAAATCGACTTTTTGCAACCGAAAAATTAAATCAATTTTCTATAAATTTGATTTATCTGTTACTAATGTTGCGTAACTTTGGTAAAAATGTCACTCAAAAGTTTAGAATCGCAAAAAAAAGAAGAATTTCGAAGCACATTTTCGGTTCTGTACGATACAAATTTCGGATTTTATGAGAGAAAACGTATTGTGGAAAAAACTTCAACATATCATAGATTTCGACAATTTTTCAATTATTTTTTCAAACTAATCAATCACTTTTGATTTGCCTAAAAATAATAATAATAATAATAATAGTGATATTAATTTTTCGCTGCTAAAATTTACGAGGACTCAGCGTACCCCCTTAATTCGTAAATTAATTTCGCCAGATGCGTACCTACGAAAAAAAACTATTCCGCGTCTCCGATCTTCTTAGATCCTAATCCCACGTGTAAATAAGTCGTATATATAAATACAGAACACCCGAGGATACGCGAAAAACCAATTGTCGTGATTTCAATATATTGCTCTAAAACTTTCTCCTCCGAGTAGTCGTAGCTCAATTGTACGTTTTTACGAAAACAGAAAGATACGCGAGACACGAGAGGTGAGATAGTGAAAAGAAAAAAAAATGAAAGAAAAAATGCCGCGGAAGCTTGGGACGATTGAAATGTGAAGAAATGAAATAAATAACGATGATAAAAAATTGAAGTGTCGGGGGTTGCTTCCGTTGCTGTTTTTTTCGTTTTGTTATTCATCGAGTTTGTGGTATCAATTATTCGTGATCGAGACCAGACACCTCAAATCTCCTTGGCTTTTCCTCTCTCTAACCATTGTCTTCGATTTTTTTTAATTTTTTTTTTTATATTGGCACTCCCGGCCGACGATTGGAGCTCGGTGGCAGAAACGGGGAAGCCACTCTTCGTCCCTTTGCGCCCGGTCTGACGGCGTCATCGTTTCCGAAGAGGCTTTTTGTCTACCCACCACTTGACCTAGCCGCTCTCCCTCTCGGTCTCTCGTTCGTCGCGATATCTACGATCCGCAGCTTCTCGCACTTTCGTCTCTTCCTCGTCCTTCCAGCCACTCCTGGACAAGCCCCTTCCGACGTCCACCGCTGATGGGCACGGCACGATGGACCCTAATGAGAGTTCTCCAAACTGCACACTCCAAAAGTTTGGAAATTTTGGCTTTGAACGGAGAAACCACTGAACGTTGTGCGGTCCAACAGAAATTTCTACTATAACATACATGAATATACAAGGTACGGAAAGCGTCGAGCTCGGGAGGATTCAATTTACCAAGAACAAAGGTCCTTGTAATCTTATCATTTTTATTACAATTTTAATGAAGAACCCATTAACTCGGTACTTCATGGTTTTAATTAACTTATCGGGCAATTTTGAATTTTCAGTTAAGAAACTATCGCTGAGAAATTAATGTCGTTGGTGCAATTTTTTTATTCATGAATTAAAGATCGATGAATAACGATAACTTTTCCATCGAATTCGGATAATTTTTTTTTATGAATGAAAACTTTAATTATTAATAATATGAATCGATTAATAAGAAACGATGTTTTCGATTATTAATGTACCAATTAAAAGCCGACAATGGATAATGAGTTTTCCTGTGGTGTGTTTATTAACGGCACGGTAGCTCGTACGAAATTTACTCACCGAAAAAAAAAAGGTAAGCACGAAACATACTCCGAGTGTTCGACGGAATATAATCCTTTACGCTGCGCACATCCAATTAGGAGGGTGGATCGCTTTCACGTCGGGCATGCAATAATTATCCCGGTCTTCATCCGCAGTATGGACCTGCGAAAAATATTATATATAAATTTAAAAAAAATGATATTTTAATGAAATTCCGCCGAAAAAGCTAGAATATTTTATGCCGAGCGTTCTTCACACCCACTTGGGTAACACGGCAAAGGGTGACGGGGTGGACAGCACTTGGGCGGGGGAGGAGGCGGTGGCTGTTTTTTGTGCATCATGGGATGCGGCAGGAGACAGGGGCAGCAGGGACCGGGCGATATGGGAGCGCTGCAAGGTGGAGGAGGCCGACAGGGCGGTCGTTGCGGTGGAATTATGCAAGGTACCTCTTGAATCCTCGGGGGCAACATCACCGAGCAAGAAGGTGGAGGCGGCACGTGGGGACACTTACTGAAAAATTATTTCGGATGCCATAAAGATTTTTTTTTTTTTTTTCAACCCTTCACGTACGGAAGCGTCGCGCCGAGCTTGACTACGCAGACTCCGCGACCTGGGATGTAAATATAATTTTTGAATAAAACTAGCACACTATATATCGACGATAAAAATATAATTTTTAAACAAATATAATATCGTGAAGTCTTCAAAGAGTATTTTTCCGAATTTCGATATCATCAACAATTTTTTTTAGATGTAGCGATTTTTATAGCGCACAATGTAAGCGCTCGCTGAGCGGAATATCGTACGTGAAAGGTTAATGAAAAACATATTAAAAACTTGAACTAGAAAATTGCACTCTTGAAGATGACAAAAAGATTTTGCACGATGATAAAGAATTGCAAAAGCTACAGCGCGAACAGACTTTGTTTTTTAGAAAATATCAAAATCTGATATAATCTGATCGAATGTTTTAATTGTTGCATAAATTGTATGGCCCAACACATCGACACACACACGAACAAATCGATCCATTCAGACAGTTTTTCTAAATGTGATTTTTCGTCGTTGGAACATTCTGAACACGTTTTCATAAAAATCTCGAAAACAATTTTTTTTACCAAAACAAAGTTTTCTCTACGAGGAAGCGAAAATATTGTGATGTTAAATTTTTTTTTAATGCAATGAAAGAACTTTGAATTAACGCGTGGTGCCCGGCTATGAAAGGGTCAATGAATATTCATTGTGTTGACATTACAGGCAATCGATAGCGCCGATCAAATATTTCATCTCCTCCATCTCGTTCCAGCATTGCGTGCCGGGTTTACGACTGGCACTGTTGCACATCGTGAATAATTATGGAGCGGGGACGAGATATTCCTGTTTATATAGGACGACGACGCTGCGATGCAATAACGTTGGTTCGGCTCCGGCCACCGAAATACGACCCAACGCAAATTGCGTTATCCCTGCGAAATTTCGTTGTCGACCACGAGTGCGCGCGCGAGCGCTTAGACACGTAGAAGGCTAATCCTGTTGGCTCAACGGCAAATTTTGTGTTAATTGTCTGGTCGAAAACGTTCACGGGGAGATATTGCGTGTAATAACTCCCTCGTGCACACGGACGGTAGCGCTGAAGTTAACAGCGCTCGGAGACACACAATGATGTTGGCCGCGGATCTGTAAATCGATAATTAATTCGGATTAGAAAACAATTGAACGAGACGAGCGTAGAAATTTGTACCTAGCGAAGTGCTGACATAGCGGTAAAATAGATACAGTTAATGTGTATAACATGTGTACAAATACAAGTATATAAGTTTATACATTTGTACAATATTAAGAAAATACATTACCATGACAATATCGGGTTCGGCGAGCGCGTATAAAAAACTGATGCTCCGAATCGCCGGAGCTCTTCCGAAAAAGTTACGACCAGCCTTCTTACACCCGGCAGGTACGACCGCTTTTCGCGTTTACTTTTTACAGTGAAATTCGAGCAGGCACCGGAAATGAAATAAATATGAGAAAATTAAAAAAAGTCGTCGATATAAAATAAATAAAGCAGAACAGTCGGATTTTTTAGGGCCTACGACAGTGTTCTTCCGGGCGCCGACATTCAAATGGGGCCTCGTGCTAGCCGGGATCGGCGACATAAATCGTCCGCCGGAAAGTATATCCATCGGTTAAACTGCGAGCCTCATGTGCACCGGAGCAGTCTGGTCGAGGTCCGGTCTACTGCCGAATAACAGAACGACCCGATCCGTATCTCTCGATTGGAGTTACGCAATTTCGCTATTCGACCGCCGGTATATATTTGCGAATTTTTCGTTCAGGTATTCCTTGGTGATTATACCGAAAAACTGGAATCTCTTCGGCGTCAACGCCTTTGTTTTCCTGACTTCCGGTTAGAATTTCGTGAGAGCCGCTATCAATCGATCGTCTCAAGGGGAATAACAGATTTTCGTGATAATTCGATCATAGAAACGCTGAAGCGAACGTATTTGCAGTATTGAATAGGACTGTTTATAAAAAAAAGATAGTTTTTATTTAATACGTCGATCTACTTCACAGTTACACTGACGATTCGTATATCGTCATAAGGCTTGTCGGTCTTAGGATTCGTCTTCACTTGGCTTATGTTCTGTACCACTTCCATACCTTTAACGACTCTCCCGAATACCGTGTGCTTGTTGTCCAACCAAGGCTGTAAATAATGAAATGTTCTATTTAATCGTAAGACCCTTAAGAAAAAACTGCTGACAGTTAACCGACTAGCAACAGAGCTGGTGCTAGCAAAGTGCCAAAAAAATATTTCAAGTACAAAGTACAAAGTATCAAGTACTTTTTGTACATGAAGTATTTCTCAAGTTCTTTCTGCAATTAGCTAAATAGCGTTAAGCGTTATCTAGGCTAAAAAAAGGTGCAGTCACTTGCACATAGCTTTCTCGTTCAAAAAAATGCTAACTGAAATTATCGTAATTAGTCATTTTGAGACAATTTTTTAAATCTATTCACTTTTTTCATTAAAAAAATAAAAAATATAAATTCTCGTTAAAATTATACTAATAGAAAAGTTCGGACCGATAATCATATATTAATACAAACAGGATTTTATGTTACCCGTCGAGTGTCCGTAATGCGAACGTGTACTCAAAAAGTACTTGAAATCGTAAAAAAGTATCCGAAGTACTAAAAAGTACTTGCGTACTTCAAGTACGTACTTGCACTACCAATCAAACACCCGGTATTTCAAGTATTGCTCAGCTCTGACTAGCATTAATTACCGTAGGCGTTAACGTGATGAAGAATTGGCTTCCGTTCGTGTTGGCTCCGGCGTTGGCCATGCTCATGGTGTAGGGTCTGTCGTGTTTGAGATGCGGTCGAAATTCGTCCTCGAATTCACCGCCCCATATGCTCTCGCCGCCGGTTCCCGTGCCCGTCGGATCGCCGGTCTGTATCATGAAACCCTTGATGACCCGATGAAAGATGTGACTGTTGTAATAACCGTCCTTAGCGTGCACGCAAAAATTCTCGACCGTCCTCGGAACGTCTTTGCCGAAGAGCGAGACGTGAATGTCGCCGAGGGCGGTGTGCAATATCGCTGTGTCGAAGATCTTCTGCATGTTCGTCGCCTCCGTCGACGATATTATGTCCTCCTTGGACGGCTTCTCGTTGAAGACGTCGCGGTCGCACTCCGTGCTCTTCGTGTCCTCGGGCTCGCGTCTCGTGAACATGTAGAAACGATTTTTCTTGTGTGCCGTGCAGAACAACGTCGGATCGGGCTTGTTAAGCTCCATCGTCGGATTTTCCGAAGCCTCCATCTCGACGGTCACTGCCGCTGCCTTTTTTGCTTTTCCCTGGAATTTCAAATATTGAAAGGGCAAAATTATTACGCGACACTGGAGACTCGTATTATTCACGTTTCATTTCCGTTGACCGAAAAATTGCGGGGAACGGTCAGTAAAATTGACAATTGAGCAATACCTGAAATAATGCAAGCTGCATCGGTCGAAAATTTTCGGGTTTTCCCATAATACGGATGCAACGATTCGTATACAAATTCACGAGTTTCATCCCGAGCATCGTGCTGTAGATTATGAAGTAGCCAGATTCGTCGAACAGGATGTTGCCAAGATTCGTCTCCGCTTTGTCGAGCTCTCTTTCCACGGCCATTCTGGAGACAATAATTTTTTTCATAAAAATTAAAAAATAAAGTTTAAAAATAAAAAATGAAAAGTTTATAAATAAAAATGGAAAAATAAATTCGTAAGTAAAAATCGAAAAGTAAGTTTTTAAATAAAAATTGAAAGGGATGTATCGAGTTTCTCTATACGGGTATAAAATACGCTTTTCCCGTTCCGTTCGGTAACGTCGCGTAAACAAATTCGCAACGCACCTTCGTCCGAACTCCATGTTCGGCAGCTGCTGCGTCATCTGCTGGAGCTCCGTGAATCTCTGCAGCGTCTCGTCAAAAACTCTGTACAATTTGCCGGTGAGAAAGTTGAACACGCGAACTTTTCGATCGCCGCTGAGGGAGGCGAATCTTTTGCCGTCCGGCGACACGGCCAGTCCGCACGGGTACGTCTTGTTCTTCGCAAACTCGAAGAGATCAGTGTCGAGCTTCGATTCGAACGGTACGCACTTTGGAAATTTGTACTCTGTTTTTGGTCCCGTCCAGTATTCCAGGATTCCCGCCTTGTCCACGGAAATGCAAGTCTCGAACTTCGGATTGTACTGAAAGACCATCGAACATTAACTTATTTTTGTTCATAAATTTTGTTCGATTACATATACATTTGTAAACAAACTCAAATTTTCGGGGAAGTAAAAAATGCAAGGACATTAGGTGAAATTCAAAGACATTCCAGGACTTTTTCAAGATCCGGCCAAATTCATGGATAATTCCAAGGACTTCAAGGACCTCTGGACACCATGGATCAAACTTATCGACGAATTATTCGTTCTTTTCTTTATCGCCGATCTCACCTTCATCACGACTACCGGTTTTCTGTGAAGTTTCTCGAACACGTGCAAAGGACGTTCAGTTCCTTGTCCGTCGTACACAAAAATTCTCGGCGTATCCTGGTCGGAAATCGCCACGGCGGAGATCGCATCGCCGGGCGAATAAACCCACTCGACGACGAGAGGCACGAAGTCGAGTTTCATCATGTTAATCATATCTGCAACGAGTCAACAGTTCGGTAAATTAAATCCCACCAAAACAAATGAATTACATATTTATAATTTATGTTTACAGATATCGGTTTTTCTATACGTAGATTTTATGGAGAAAAATCCAAAAATTACACGAATATATCCGAATACTCACCGAAATTAATAACGTCAAAAACTTTCATAGTTTTGTCGAGACTGACTGTGGCGGCGTAACGTCCGTCGCAACTCGCCGCCATCGAGTGCACAGCCATCAGATGAGCTCTGAAGTGTTTCACAAACTCTATGAGCTCCTCCTGCTTCTTCCAAAACTTTACGTGACCATCGCAGCTGGCCGTTATCACGAAGTTCGTTCTGCAATTCAGTCAATGCTAAAATCTCGATTTTTTTTTTTTTTGTTCGTTGCAAAAACGGTTTTTTTCCTGAGTAAAAAAAACCGCTGAAATCTTTATTTTTTAATTATTTTGTGCTAAATCAAATTTTTCATGAGTAATAAAAATGATTTTTTTTTATTTTTTTTTAAATACATTTTTCACGAGAAATAAAAAAAGCTTGAAAGTCCAAATTAAATACTAACTTTGTTACCACGATGTGAGTTATGACGTCTCTATGCATGTACGATTTTTCGTAGCACTCGCAGACCGGCAAATTGTCAATGTAGGCTTGCTCGTACTCCAAAACTGCAAAATGACAACGGAACACACAATGCATCAATTCACCTCCATATGATTATGAATTTATCGATAATAATCAATGATGAACATCGCCAGACCGTGAAAATCTACCCATAGTCATTAACTTACCGTTAGAGCTCCGTTAGTTTCATTAAAACGCCACAAACGTGAAATGGCAAAGTCAAGAATGATGCAGAGGTAGGTGAAAATTTTGATGACCCAAAAAAATATTAACACGATCCAGTAATCGATTAAGATGTTGATTATAAAATTTTTCATTGTGTACATCGTCGATGGTAAACAAAAGATCGACGCATAGCTGGACAGCGCGAATTGCCCGCGAAAATGCGAAATCGCAACGAAACTTTGCGACGTTGATGATCGATGAAATGTGATAATGTTTATCGACGAAATTTATCAAGCTGGATACATCGAAAACGGTAAACAGTAGAAGATAAACATTGCGAAGTGATCGATTGAGGTTAGGACGAGTACCTTTCTGTTTCTTGACGGGCGTAGCCTCGGAGGGTAGCGGGCCGACCCATTCCTCATCGCTCTCGTTATCCTCCTTTGATCTTTTCTTGTCCGACATAACAATTTATTTTAAATATTTACAATCGAGCGGTAAAATTACGTCGTAACGAAGACAGGTCAGGGAACAAAGCTAAAACTCGAAAGCCAATCTGTCAAAAACTACCTTACCAGCCGAGTTCGAGCGCGTACGGGTCAACGAATGTAGAGATTCGAATACATAGACATTATTATAGAATCTATATTCGTTGACGGTGTGGTGAACGTTTATTGATCACCCAAGTATGATCAAAACAAAGATCTAAACCTGCAACAAACTTATGCACGGTATTCGACAAATTGCTCTCTCAATTAACAAAGAAGTATCGAACAATCATTGCAAAGGGGTCGATTGAGATCAGGACAAGTGCCTTTCTGTTTCTGTGCAGGCGCAGCCTCGAAGGGCAACTGACCAACCCATTCCTCGTCGCTCCCGTTATCCTCCTTCGATCTTTTGTGGTCCGACATAACAATTGTCGAAGCATTGGATATTTGCTTCAAAGCGTTTTTTGTTTAAAGTATTTACAATCTAGCCTCAAAATACGTTACAGCGAAGATAAGTTAGGGAACAGAGCTAAAACTCGAAAGCTGATCTGTCGAAAACTACCTTACCCACCGAGTTCGAGCGCGTACGGTTTCAGCGAATATAGATGTATATATTCGTCGACGGTGAAGAGAACGTTTCTTGACGAAGAGAGTAGCACAAATCTCCACCAGGAGATGAGCCGAAACTGGGGTAAAAAAACGAAAAAGTTTCTTGATCAACCAAGTACGATGAAAACAAAGATTTGAAACTAAAACAAACTTATCCGCGGTGTTCTATAAAAATGCTCCGTCAATTAACGAACAAAAAGTATCGAGCAATCGCGTTATAGAGAACAATTGAAGAACGGTTTACGTCAGTGATGAAAACGTGACGAATTATTTTACACTAACAAAAAACCTAACCTCTCCAACGATCAAAGTAAGGTCAAAGTTTAATGTATAATTACTGAACGCGTGAAAGAGCGGAGATAAGAAAAAATTTAAAAAATGGGTAAACACGAAGTTGGAACCCCGAAATACATAGCCAATAAGATAAAGGCAAAGGGTTTGCAAAAATTACGATGGTACTGTCAGATGTGCGAGAAGCAATGTCGGGACGAGAACGGCTTCAAGTGTCACACGATGTCAGAATCGCATCATCGTCAGTTGCTGCTCTTCGCCGACAATCAGCACAAGTACATGGACGAATTTTCTCGGGAATTCTCTCATGGTTATCTGAACCTTCTTAAGAGACAGTTCGGCACGCGTCGCACGCCGGCCAACAGAATCTACCAGGAATACATAGCGGACAGGGGTCACGTGCACATGAACGCCACGATCTGGCTCAGCCTGACGGCTTTCATAAAATGGCTCGGACGCACTGGAAAGTGCATCGTCGACGAAACGGAGAAAGGTTCGCAGCGTTTGGATAAATATTATTATGTTAAAAAAAATAATAAGTGTAAGCATTTTTTTTAAAACACCTAAGTTTGTACGTTACATAGTTTTTACTATGATCAAAATGTGACATAAAAGAATGTTTGTTCACACTGTTTTTTGGTCCATTATCGGGCGGGAGAAGAGTCAATACTTATCTCAAAATTTAAATTGTAATATTGTTTTCAACCAACGATGGGCTATTTTTTAAAAACACCTATGCATTAATATACTTATATGATCTTCGATATGTCTGATTTTCTTAATCGTTAATTTCCTTAAATTAAATATTTTGAATCTATGTCCACAATTAAAAATATTTATGTGCTTCAAAATTTTCGACACGGCATCGAACTAAAAGATAATTCAATGGTGATCGCCTTCGTTTCTCGACGATTATTTGCAATAATTTCATTGCTCCCATTGCAGGATGGTTCGTCACGTACATAGACAGGGACCCAGAGACTCTCGCTGCCTTGGAGAAGAAGGCAAAGAAGCAAAAGATGGACAAGGACGACGCTGAGCGTATGATGGACTTCATAGAGAAGCAGGTGGAGAAGGGTCGTCAAGAAACCCCCGAGCAGCAGGAGGAATTTAAAGTTCCGTTGGTCCGACCCGAGGACGACGCGCCGCTGGTGATCGAGCTGAAGCTCAAGCCGAAGCCGGCGCCGGTTCTCGCCACCGGATTCGTCAAACCATCAACGAACGGTTTGCTCGCGAAAGTAAAAACCGAGCCAATGTCGGAGAGCGAGTACGGCGACGCCGAGAGTCCGATAACCTTCAGCTCGCAGGACAGAATAAAACGCGAGAAGTCCGAGAGTCGAAGCAAGCGCGCTTACGCCGACGATGAGTCGTCGTCGAAGAGAAGGAAAAATAGTTCGAGACACTCGAGCGATGAGGATGATAAAGCATCGGTAAAGGAAGGCTGGCTCCGCGAGGGCCTCATGGTCAAGGTAATGACCAAAAGCCTCGGCGACAAATATTACAGAGCCAAAGGGGTAGTCCAGAGTCCCGTGCTCGAGTCCGGCTTCGTCGGCAAGGTCAGGCTCAAATCTCCCGAGGACGTCGAGGGTCACGTTATAAAATTCGATCAGGAACACTTGGAGACCGTCATTCCGGCAATCGGCAAGGAGATTCTCGTGGTGCAGGGAAAATACGCCGGCTCGCGGGCTCTCATAAACAAAGTTAGGATAGAGGAGTTCAGCGTCGACGTCGAACTGGTAAAGAGCGAAAAGATCGTCAAGAGGTTGCCGTACGAATCCGTTTGCAAGTTCGTGGGAAAAGATTGAAATTTCGTCGAGAAACAAAAAACATTTGTCCTTCGACGATATCCGCCTTACGAGAGGCATTCACGACGTACGGGGGGGGGTGACTGATTTCCGAATATTGTACAGTTTAATTTATGTAATCGACGATGATAATAATAACAATGGCTAAAGTTCACCTTCGAGATTCGAAGCTTTAATTTTGGTATTTCGGTATATCTTGATCGTCGTTCTCGTTAGGGATGTCGCTCGTGCCGGAGATGAACATTCTATCGTAATCCGCGCTAGTTTTGAATCCATGCTCGAACAACATGAGCGTATCGCCGGTGGCTCCATATTTGTACTCGGCGTTTTTCCACATACGGAAGAGGTACTTCTTCGCGACTCTGTTCAGAGTTCCGGCTTGAAAGTCGTGAGTGCTAATGGCCATCGGCAAATAACCGACTCTTATGGCTCTGTACGTTTTCGTAGCTGGATTGTAATACATTCGTAGAACGTAACGGACGCTTATGTATCGCGTCATCAGGAGCATGAGGAAAAATGCCGCGTACATTATCACGAATTGGGTATAACTTTTCATTCCTATTATAGAATCAGACATCGGCACGGGAAAATACACGACGTTGCCGCTTTTGAACATGACGATGGCGATATTCGTCACGCCCAGGAGTATCAGTATCGTTGAGGTGCTGTAAGCCATGTGGATATAATAGTTCATTCCACCTCTGTATATCAGATTGAATCCTTCGGGAACCATGTCGTGTTCTTTCAGCCTTGTCTCAATTTTCTCGCTCGTTCGGTTCATGTAGGATCGCGCGGGAATTCGGTGAGGCGACATTACCGATGATTTTTTTGAACATCGCTTTGTTCCGAGGATTAAGCAGGATCGAATCTTCGGCAGAACGACCCGATACCTCAGTAACTGGCTCATCATGGTGGGATGGATCGATTCTGTAATACAATAATTTTTTTATTTTTATCACGAATCGCCTAAAATTTTTTATTTCGCGATAGATTCGGGCTGCATTCAAGAACGCATCACACGTTCATTCCCAGCCAAAAGTGAGATTCAGTGAGAATTTGAAGACTTCCTAATGGTATAAAAATCTGAGAAAATCAACTGTATGAAAGGTGCCAAGAACATACATTTTGCATAATAATAATGTCAAAAAGTTATTAACGAAATATTTTTAAAAAATTGTTCGACAAATAATCAGTAAAGCGAAGTAAACCGAAGTAAACCGAAAAATAACAGTAAATTCTGGGATATCGCAAAGTACTAAAATTTCGATCGAATCAAACGTTTGGTTGGGAATGTACGAGTGATGCATCCTTAAGGATTCCTTGCGCTCTTTTTTCTCATTAAAAATAAATTCACACCAGCGACGTTGGATGCGAATTGACGACAACAGAGACACTAGCATGTTTCGTGAATTCAAACTTCGAGCCACACACACACACATGCACGCTCGCATACAGACTCCAGCTCATCCGGACGTTCCTTTCCCTAAGAAGATTAAACCGACCATCAGAAAGATTCGCATTATCGTCCCAAAGGCCGCAGATCGTCGGAAGGAATAGAAAAAAACCACCATACCGCTTCGATGCCAGCGAAACACTAAGTTTTCCCAATACTTTGAATCATAACCACACACGATGTTATTGTGGGAGAAAAAGGCGAAAGCACACAAACCTCCCGTGACAAGACCTCGGCCAGTACTGACCGCCAATTAGTGGAGGCGAGCCTTCCGTACAGAAGAATACGAGCTTCCCCGAACGCCCGCCAGAGGCGCTCGCGGCCAATTCTCGACCGGACGATTTGCCGCTACGGAGAAAATCTCCGTCGATCCTTAGTACTCGCTTTCGATGGTTGAGTTCGCTGCGAGTTTCGCATTTGAGGCGTAAATGAAGTTTGCCGATCGGTGTCCGAGTAGCTGGGTCTTGTAAGTCGCGGAACTGCCAGTTGATGCTAGTGCCAACTGCATGTATCTTATGATCAACGAGGAGGAGAGAGACGAGAGCGAGCGATAGACTTTTGCGTGCTGCGTGCGTGTGTGTGTGTGTGTGTGTGTATGTGCGTGTGTGTGCCGTACGTCGCAGAGGCTTCGTCTATCGAAAGAAAAAAATTCGTCTGTTGGGCGAAGCCCGCGATATCAACAAACATAAGTTTATTCTTTGTCAGTGAAGTGTCACGGTGCGTTTTTAAATAATCGCGCACGAACGATTCGGCGAGTACGGAGCTTCGGAGGAAATATAAATTGACCCTGAGGACATCGGGGCACGGGTCATGGGGGACGCAGCGATGGGCGCCGTGGCGTCCGGCGCCAGTCAGCGTGTCGTCAAAGAAGGATGGCTACAAAAACGCGGTACTTAATGAATTTATCCATCTCGACGAACTTTCGGACGTTCAGGAAACAAAAATCTTTCCTACGGCCCGGACGCGTTGGCTGGGACAATAATCTGATACACGCAGAGCCGTGGCAAACAACGTCGGAAATATTTGCTCCGAAAAAAAAACATTGCTGTCGTATTTCGAACTAAATGAAAAAATAGATAAATACCTTTCCGAAGAAAAAAAAAAATTCACCTACAAATTATCGTCCAATTTTTGGGCGGTCGAGGCTCGAGTTGGAAAATTATGCTCCAAAAATGTTGCTCGGATAACTTTTGGGGAATTTCTTTTTTTTGGGCTGAAAGGAATTTGTGCGTGAGAAGATTTTTAAGTTGAGACGATGAATTAAACAAATATCTACTTAGAGGGAAGCGAAGGGAAGAAATTTTGACATGCGTCTCGCACGCTTTGCACCGGATGAGTGTGAAGTATCGTTGGGTTTTTTTTTTTTCATTGGTCGCACGATGGGCAGAGAATTGACCGGAGGAGTATCACTCGGCAGGCATGAAAATTGAACGTATGAAGGAAAATATGGAAATTCGTTACTCGTAAAAAAAATAAAAATTGCTCCATGGAAAGTTCACGGAAAAAGGAAAAAAAAAAATGTTGCCAATTTTTTTTTGTATCTTCGTGAAGTGCCGGACGATTGTATTCTTCATTGCTTTTTTTTTAACTGACAGACATCGTTAAATCATCGCGAAATTGTTTCACGAAGAATCACGTTTCACTCGCGTCGTCCGACTATTTCAAATTTCCGTTGTAAACAAGTATGACGTCATAGTACGCTATAACGTCGTATTCGTCGATCTTATGGATCAACTTTCAGCCAGTTCAGCTGAGTAAATTTTTCTTTCGTGGAATAGATCGCGATTTCGCGCGCACGATCGAAAATATAAAAATAGAACAAAAAAAATCGGCATCAATTAATCAGTTAGTCATCTTCACTAATTAAGTAATTGAGAATCGGTTAATCATGATCGGATCGACATATGATAATTCCGCTTTTAGATCCGAAAATTATTTCGTCCTAAATTTCAAGCTAGTTATATTTCCATTGAATTACATAGAAAATTTGTTGAGTCGAAAGCAATGCTGGACGAAAATAAGAACATTTAAAAAAATTCAATATTACATTTGTCGATTAATTTAAATTGTAATAAAAACAACAAAGCTTTGTCGATTTTTCGAATTTAACATTCGTCTTCCAATAATGATTTTCGGTACCTGATGACGTCATATGGGGGATTCACTGAGACGTCGTCATCTCGATTCGAGTATTAGTATAAGCCTGAGAATGAAGAATTTTCTTCGTTTGAATAATCATGATTATTTATTTATTTATTTATTTAATGAATTTTTTTCCCGCAGGTGAGCACATCAAGAATTGGAGGTCTCGATATTTCGTTCTGCGGGATGACGGGACGTTAGTTGGATTCAAAGCGAAGCCCGATCAACAAATGGCAGCTGCAGCCCAGCCTCTCAACAATTTCACCGTTCGAGGGTGTCAAATAATGTCCGTCGACAGACCAAAGCCCTTCACGTTCGTTATCAGGGGCCTGCAATGGACGACCGTCATAGAAAGAACGTTTCACGTTGAAACGGATCAGGAACGCGAGGATTGGGTAGCCGCGATCAGGTTGAAAACACGATTCTATCTATATACACTTTTTTCCTTACGAACAAAATGCCCGAGAAAATAAAATCTTCAAAGTTGGAGAAAAAATAAGGAAACAGAAAGTTTCAAGTTCAGGCTGAAAAGACGATCGAGCTTTGCCGCGTTCAGCCTGAAATCGTGATTATAACTATATCTTTTTTTTTCTTACGAAAAAAATGCCCCAGAAAATAATATCTTCAAAATTGGAGGGAAAAGAGGAAAAAGAAAATTTCTAGTTGCGATAAATTCGATGTATTTGCTGCTTCCAGATATGTAGCGGACAGATTAGCAAGCGAGGAGCAACACCAGCAGCATCAGCCGCAGATGCAAATGTCCTCGTCGCCGGAGGACATGGACATGGAATCGGCGAGCGGCGGACGTTCGGATTCGTGCAGCTCACTCGGTGTCGTGTCCGGCGACATAGACGGCGACGGCAGCATCGACGAGTTATCGGCGAAATTCAGTGTACAAGGAACGTCTAGCAGCAAAAGCACCGGCAAGAAGAAAGTCGTACGTACCAAAAAAAACACATCGACTGTAGAACAACGAGTGTGAAGTCTTGTTTAATTTTTTTTTTTTATTTAATGAAATTTCATTGCAGACCTTGGAAAACTTTGAATTCTTGAAAGTTCTTGGCAAAGGAACTTTCGGTAAAGTAATTTTGTGCAGAGAAAAAGCTACGGGCCATCTGTACGCTATTAAGATACTACGGAAGGAAGTTATAATACGAAAGGACGAGGTAGCTCATACACTTACGGAAAATCGTGTTCTCAGAACGACGAATCATCCCTTTCTAATCGTAAGTTCATTTTCACGCTTTATTACGTTTGACGTTACGTCGATTGCGTAGTTATGTTATGACGTATGTTAGCTTGGTGATTTACTACCGATACTTTTCAAGGTGAAAATCGTCAATAAATGCACGTTTGAATTCTAAAGCGTTTTGCCGTCTGGTTTTCGAGATAGGACGAGTGAAACGAAAAATTCTTACGTTTGCCTCGGCACGCTCGGGATCTTGAACTCACTCTCTTACTACCAAGCCCGCATCACGGAGCTGAACTTCACTGAGTAATTTTTTGTAAGCGTCAAAATGCCCAAAAGATGCCGTCTTTTATTATTCCAGAAAATGTTTGCTGTGCCATGACCGTAATTTTTGCTCGTGGTCACAAATATGGTCAAAACAATGAAAAACATCTGTCCAAGTGGGATTTGACCGTCATTTGTTTTTCCACAAATTTGGTCAACTTTTTAGTAGTCTAGGTTGATTTCAAAAGAATTTTTCTCTCTCCTTGACTTCGTAATGAATCGCATTTTCATTTTTTTTTCTGATTCACGAAATTGATACTTTGTTAATTTGGAGTTACGACCGTGGAGATTTTTTGAGTTAATGCCGCTGTTGTCACAGTGCGGTCATTTCGGGACCGGTCGATTGACGGTGACGTGACAGTCAATTGACAAAAAAAAATGACCGATCACAAAGTCGATGTCCATCTCTACGTCCTTACATGTTTACATCGTACATCCTTAACGATATAGGGACATATCGTTGCGTTCAGAAGCTTGAAAATAACGATAAAAAACTTGTATTTGTAAATTACAATTAAACTGGCATTTTCAATTTTCAGTCCCTGAAGTACAGTTTCCAAACAGCGGATCGTTTGTGTTTCGTGATGGAGTACGTGAACGGCGGTGAATTGTTTTTTCACTTGAGTCGCTCCAGGGTCTTCGGCGAGGACAGAACGAGATTTTACGGTGCCGAAATAATATCGGCGCTGGGTTATCTGCACTCACAGGGAATAATTTATCGGGATTTGAAACTCGAGAATCTGCTTCTCGACAAGGAGGGTCACATAAAAATCGCGGACTTTGGGCTGTGCAAGGAGGACATAACTTACGGTGAGTCGAGCCAAGCTGCGCGGGCGAAAAAATGAGTAACGTGTTTGTGCGTTCATGCACGTCGGTGACGCACGCGCTCGAGTAATTCTACACGCTTCGACGCAGTTACTTTTTTATAAATATATATTATTTTTCTGCTATTTTCGCAAAAATAATAGGAAGAACAACGAAGACGTTTTGCGGCACACCGGAGTACCTGGCGCCGGAGGTGCTCGAGGACAACGATTACGGACGAGCCGTCGATTGGTGGGGCGTCGGTGTTGTTATGTACGAAATGATGTGCGGTCGTCTTCCCTTCTACAATCGCGATCACGAGAAACTTTTCACTCTCATATTGCTGGAGGAGGTCAAGTTTCCCAAAGCTATATCGAACGAGGCGAAAGACATGCTCGGAGGCAAGTATCGTATAGGATTTAAAGAAAAAAAACGTTATTAAGGGCTTACACAGGGCCACAGTAAAAGGATAAAAAGGCGTGCGTATTTTATGATTTTTCTTCTCTACTACGTACACGATTTATCGATTTAATTTTTTTAGTGTGAAAGGAGGATATATTAAAGAACTTGTCATTTTATGAGGCAAATTTTTTTTATTGTTTCTTAACAAATGATATATAAGGCGGTCCTTGACGAAGCGAAAAAAAAATGGTAAAATGGCGGCCATTTGAAAAAAGTAGATTTTTATCAATTTTTCAACACTGAATCATTATTCAAAATTATTTTTTTAAAATATCTAAAAGAATCTAAATTTTACTGTGGCGTAAGTCCTCAAATGGTTAAACTCCCTGAAATACGCGGAATAAAAAAATAATACAAAGGGACGATTTAACGAGAGGAAAATTTCTCTTTATCCAGGTCTTTTGATAAAGGATCCGAGCAGAAGATTAGGCGGTGGTCCGAACGACGCGAAGGACATAATGAATCACGCCTTCTTCTCCTCGATCGATTGGTCGGACCTCGTTCAGAAGAAGATACCACCGCCCTTCAAGCCGCAGGTAACGTCGGACACCGACACGCGTTACTTCGACAGTGAATTTACGGGCGAGAGCGTCGAGCTCACGCCGCCGGATCAGGGTGTGCTAGGCAGCGGCGGCGGTTTGAATTCCATCGCCGAGGAGCAAGAGCACTTTCCCCAATTTTCCTACCAGGAGAGTCACTCGGCGGCAACATCTTCCATCGTATCGATCAATCACTGACACTCGCGTGCCTCATCCACGCCGTACAGCGATACTGGCGCTTGTTGTCCGAATGAATCGTGCCAATACTGGCCGGATACAGAAGCGAAGAGAGCGACGAGATTTCGTCCAAGCAGGCGTTATCGTTCGCTCACGTCGGAAAATCGAATTTTCGGTGAAACGTGGAATAATATCTATCTCGGCCTCCGTTACGCTTGTCTGGTGCATGTTTAGATATTTTAACACATATCTCGAAGTGGTCTCTATCGTAAACATCAAAAAAATGAAAGGCAAAAGGAAATCTACGAAATGAAAAATGAAATGAGAAAAGAAAAGAAAAACGAAATGAAACCTGAAATGAAAAATAAAACGAGGAATAAAATGAAAAATGAAATTTGCGAGCAGCGAAATTCTGAAAATTTCTGTTGCTCTGTGGAAAAATAAAAAAAGCTCGTTGGATTGTCGACGCCGAATGATTATTGTGTATAAAGGAACGAGAGAGAAGAGGATACAGCGAGATCGCGTTTGTTTTGTTGTGAAAAATGAGATAATTGAAAGAGGGTTGAAAAAAAAAGAACGATAAGGCAAACAGCGTCATCAATATTATCCTTAATAATGCCTAGTAATAAATGATTCTTATTACCGATGTAACACGGCGTGCAGGGTGGTATAGTTGAAATGAAGAAAAAAAAAAAAAACATAATAATGTGGGTGTCATGGGAAATCTTTTTCAAGGGGGAGGATGATTGATGTGTGGTCGACCGGATCTCTCGATCTCTCGGAGATCCATCTCGTGACGACGATCACCGTGCACTGAGTAAAGGAGTAACGAACGGAAACAAACCATTATACCGATAAGAAATTATATATATTATTATTATTATTATACGCTATAATAATTATATTATTATACATATATTTATATTTTAACAATTAAACGATTATATGGTAATTTTTTTTTTCCTGTCAATAATTTCTCCCGGTATTCCGTCAAATTTTTGTTCGTTCCTGTGGGACACTTTCTTTCATTAAAAAGTTTTAAAAGTGATCGAAAAAAGTCGGGGTTTCGGTGCGAACTTATGTTTTTTTTTTTTTTGTTAATTCTCTTTATTTCTTTTGATCATCATGCTTAACGCATTATTCTCACGGATAAGTACAACGTGATGATAAAAGGATTTTTATAATAATTAGCGAAGGTTGAGCGGGTGCGTCGCGGCGAGGCGATAGTTTGTTGCTCGCAGCTTTAGCTCATCGTGTACTTCGGCAGTGGCTTGTCCTTCACGAGCCACAGCTGGTCGAGCACCGCACCGTCCTTGTCGTCGGAAACTTGCTCCAGATACAGATGGGTCTTGTTGAAAGCCTTCATTCTCGTGTATCCGTAGTCGGAGCTGCGGAAAGCCGACCATTCCGGACGATTGGGAACGAACTTCTCGCGACCCTCCTTGCAGCCCGCCGAGCCGGTCACCACGTGGACCGGGGCACCGTAGTTTCTGTACGGTTGATCGTAACTACCGTTGTAAACCTTTGAATAAAAAAAATCAATCAGATCTTTACTCACTGAGAACCCGACTTGAAAAAAAAAAAAAAATCATCTTTTTTTTTCTCTATTAATAAGTGAAAATCTCAGTTCGGTGAAAAGCTAGCCCACTTGCCATTGAAGGTTCGCTACCTAAAAAGATTCGGAAGTGGGCAGAACTTGAAGTAAGGGGTACTTGTTTGGTATTTCAAGTACGTGTCTGAAGTAAACGAGTATTTTTTACGACTTCCAGTACGTACTTGAAGTACACAAGTATTTTTTTTACGATTTCAAGTACCAGGTACAAGTACTTTTCGAGTACGCGCCCGCATTACGGATAGTCGATGAGTAGCACGACATCCTGTTTCTATTAATATATGATTATCTGTCTAAACTTTTTAATAAGTATAGCTTTATCAAGAATTTATTTTTTTAAGTTATTTAAAAAAAATGTCATATAAAAAACACGAGAAGGGACCATTTTCGTTTACTGTGCAGTTTGTTTATGGATTCCTTTTTAATGAAAGAAAGAGAAGATTAGTTTTTAAAAATAGCCCCAAAACGACGAATTACGAAAATTTCAGTTGAGGATTAACAGTTAGGTTAAGTTAAGGATTTTTTACAATGAGGAAAACATGTGCAAATTACTTTGCGCCTTTTTTTAAGCCTAGGTAACACTATGCGCTACAAACCTTATTGCGAAAAGTACTTGAAAAAATACTTGCGAGATACTTGAAGTACAAAGATAAATTGATACTTTGTACTTGGTACTTTGCCCAGCTCTGAAAAGATTAATCTCCGCTTACCTTGAAATTGTACATCGGCCACAAGCGCTCGTAGCTGTGCTCGTGAGCCCACAATTCGAGATCCACCCGATGTTTATAGAACAGATCTTCGAGGGCGAACCAGTTGAAAAAAGGCAATCCCACTCTTACGAGGGACTCGTGATTCGTACAGTCGTCGGCGTTCTTGTTGCTGCAATACATCGGCCGATGACCGAACGTGACTATCCACGGCCGCTTCGCACTGGACAGATTCATTGGTTTCAGTGAAAATTTTTGAAAAATCTCGTATAATAAAAAACTACTGTAAATTTGTTAATACAATTTTATAGAAACGTCGACTATTAACCACACACGCAGTGTGTGAAATTTAAACTTGAGTCATGAAAATTTCGATTTTCAACTGTTATGAGGAAGCGATAAGAAAAATTCAATTTTCAACTTTTTTGAAAATATGATTACTCGATGTTTCGGAACATTCTGAACACTTTTTCATTAAAATCTCGGCATTGTTTTTTTTTCACCAAAACAAAGCTTCCTCTATGAGCAAAATTAACTGACGATGACGAGGCTTGCGGTTTGGTAATTTCTGCAACAAGGAAATCAACCCACCGGACTTCCGGTTTATTCGCCTCTTCCAAATCCTTTTCGAGCCACTCGTACTGCTTGACGAGCTGCTTGATGCCGTAGTTCATGAAGTAATAGGCTTCGGTCTCGATCGCAATGAAATGCACCGGTCCCATGTTGAAGCTGTACCACAAACCTTCCGAGTTTCCTGGCATCGAGAATCGAGCTCTGCAAAAAAACATCGCAACGTAAACAAAATATTAAATCGATTGAAAAAAAAAGAACAAAAAAAAAAAGATCCGGTGAAGAATAGATTATTCGATAGCATGGCGATCGCACCTGTAATTACTGAAATTATATGCTTCCTCGTGATTGCCGGGAACGGTCATGTACGGGAGATAAGCGGCGACTCCCTCGATCTGCTTCATGAACTGATCGCCGACACGCGCGTTGTCGGTGTTCATGTCGTAAGCAAAATCGCCGACGTGAATAGCCGCGTCGTAGAGACCGCGCTGAGTCTCCTCCTGAAGTCTCGCGAGACTCTGAGCATTCTCGTTGCCCATGTCGCCGAAGATTACAACCTGGGGCGCCCAATTCGGCGAATCGTCCGGCGGAGTCACCACGTAGAAAACGTCCGACCAGCCGAACTTGCTGCCGCAGTGGTAAGCTGAATTAAATTTAAAAGAAAGAAATATGTAAATAAGAAAATAAAAAATTATTGTCGCCAATAAGTACAAACAGAAACGCCATATAAAACGTTATATTGGACCAAAAAAAAAAATGAATGAAAACACACTACTTTAAAGCTATTTTTCTATTCTCATGAAAGGAGATGTGGAAATTCCTTGCAGTTGATCAAGAATTGCAGTAGCGGCTCGATGCCAAGTACGTAAAGAAACAATTGTTTTCAGCGACATACAATCAGGTGCATATTTATTTGCTACCGAAACGTTTCGATTCACGATTCGCTTCGACTCACTGTATTTGCTTCCAGGAGTGAGATCTTTGAGCAGAACTCTGTGAATGTACTGCTTCCGTTTTTCATTTCCACCATCAACGAATAGGGAACTCTTGCCTCTGGCGGTAAGAATGAATCCGCCTATTCCGTACTCCACGACGGAGTCCTTGGTATCGTTTTTGGTGGTCCATGTGACGACGATGTCCCGAATGTTCTCTGTTTCCAACATACATTTTATACAGCACAAATCGTAGCAACGATCAATTAATTGCAAACAATATTTTCTTATCCTGGTACCTCCGTAGGCGAGATGAACAGCTTCGGGCTGGTACTTGACGACTCCCAGGGCAGTCCCCAGGAAGCCGAGCAGCAACAGAAGAACCGTCGACGTCATTATCCTACTTCCGAAGACTGCAAAAATCGTACAATTAAAAAAACATAAAAAAAAAAAATCTTTTAAAAGTTAAAAATCTCGCGATTAAAAAAAATGAAGTAATCTACAATTTGCATTATTATCGGCCGCACTTTCCCGAACGGTGAACGATTAAAGTGTACAATACAGTACCGTTGCAGGAAGTGACTAAAAAAAATTCGATCTCACAGTAAATAACGAAAAAATAATTTACTGATTGAATTGAATTATGTTTGAACGAATAATCGGTGGATTTAGTGAAGAATTTTGAAGCTGAATAATTTATAGCAACGAACGCAATAAACGTTAGGAAAAATGTGAATATGTAATGAGATTACTGCCGAAGCGTAGAAGAACGATGACAAAGCGTATCGACGCCACCGAAACGATGAGATAAACAAGGCGCGAGCGAGTCGGAAAAACAATGAAAACGAAAGATTGGATGATGATTGTTGTCACAACGCATGTCGTCTGAAAATGCACTTGATAACTGATGGTGAATTTTTTTTTATAAACAAAAAAAAAATCAAACGTACTTACCGGATAGACAAATTGTAGAAGTCCGATGCGACGGATTCGTTTTCGACTGCATTGACACGAGGCAAATACACGACTGTACAACTCTGCAGTGCAATGAGATCACTGATGGCGTCTCGCAGCGCAGTAAAACGTCACCGTGATACCGAGCGTCCGACAGGTTGACAACGGTTGATAAGCGACTCGATCGAGCGAGAATGCGCTTTTGGCGTTGCACTCGCTAGAGCTGCACGCACAGCTGATGGAGTGGCCATGCGCCATCTTATCTCTCGATGCGGTAGCTAGGCAACGAGAGTACACCTCGTTCCAGCTATTCGCTGACTAAATTTCCTTTTTTTTTTTTTGCTTTTAAGACACTAATAAGTAGCATAAGGATTTGGTCCAAAAACAGGTCGTTTTTCAACATTTTTTTAATGCGGATATTAGGAGAAGGCCGGGTCTTTACACACAATTAGTACAAGGTGTGATTACAACATTTTCTATCTAATGAGCGGACGATTAGAAAAAATGTTCATTTATTTGGTAAAAACAAATAAATGAACATTTTTTTAAATCGTTTGTACAAACATTTTTAAAGTCGTTTATGCAAACTTTTACCCATCTATTGATTACAGTGAATACTTGTTTGTATAACAGCACATGTCCTTAACCCAGAAAAGCATTAATTGCAATGGATTTACAAAAATATTAACTGGTTTGTGCTAATTTTCTAAAAGGTACATATTCAGTTTTTTTTTCAAAGAATAACCCGTAATTCTTGCTCGATTTCGAGCAAGTACAAAACGAATGGAATGATTTTAGTGTCGGTAAATGCTGTGCCCTTTGTCCGATGAATTACTTTCTATTTTAATAAAGACGAATCGAGGGCGAACGAAAATAGTACAAAACTGTGAAACTCTTTCGTCTTCATTTTTTATTGTTTATTATGCGGAATTGCATCGCCTCGTTGCAGCTTGTCATTGACGGACAGCTGTTTGCTAATTATCGGTGTCATCAAAATAGATCGCAAACGAGGGATTGAATAATCATAGTCTGGACATCCTTGAAATAGAATCGCCCTGAATTAACAACGTACCGTTATTATTTTTTTAATACTGCGGCTCGGAAATAGCATCGAATATTATTCCGTTTTAATGAGCATGCATATTGTTACTATAAACGACGTTACCGTGCGGTAATCGGTCTGGCGGCTAATCCGGGAACGAGTACGCGTTATGTTTCACGTAACACCCTTTCGCAGCGACGATCGCGTGCATTTCAAATTTAATAAAATAGAGCATGAAATAATATTCGCGATGGGAATGATAAATTCGTGGTACGAAAAAAAAAAAAAAACACGAGAGAGTTGCTAATTTTCCGGACCTAACATTTTCTTGTACACGGTCGGATATTAAATAGAGAAAAAACAGGCATTATTATATTCTTTTTGCGTACATCCAGACGACAGAAGGAGAAGACGTGTCGCTTTCGCACAAGCCCTGCGGACACAATTAGCGGGAGATTGCGCGTCACCGCTGTGCAACAAGTCTCTCCACTTCTTTCTCCTGAGAATCTCTGCAAATTGGAGCATTTTGCGTGTCTGCGAAGTTACGTAAATTTCGCTTTGCACTCGAGATATTCGGCCCGAGTGCATCCCCGAGGCTCCGTATGTCGGCACGGAGAATCCATAGAAACTCCGAACTCGCGAGCGATACATTAAATTACAGCTATTCGTGGCGTAAAATATTAAAGTATAATTGTAAATATAAAAATATTGAAACATTAAAATGTTGAAATATTTAAATATTTAAATAGGGTAAAACAGCCAGCGAATGGACACTTTCCATAAGAGCACATGCATAAAAAAACGTCCATTCACTGACCGGTCTACCCTATTGAAATATTGAAATATTAGTTCGAATACTGTTTATTATCAGAAATGAAATTATCGATTTTCGAGCATCCTTGAGCCTCGTTCGACTCCATACACACTTTCCGATTCGACGTCACGGACTGTCCGAAACCATCTCCAATAGTACAAACTCAATTAACAAGTATATCTCCCGTTCCATTCCTCCCACGCTCCCACGACAAAGCCTCTTTGCGAAAACAATGAGACCCTTGGACAAAGCCTTCATTTTCCATCCCACCTCGTGACATTGATTCAACAATTTCATCGAACTTTTGTACAGGAAATGAGTCTCACGAAGCCGGCAGTTCTGATGTCCTTTAGACTCTCCCGCTCCAATTCCGTCCATCCTCCCTTACACCGCATATTCATACTTGCATAATAATAATAATAATAATAATAATAATAATAATAATAATAATAATAATAATAATAATAATAATAATAATAATAATAATAATAATAATAATAATAATAATAATAATAATAATAATAATAATAATAATAATAATAATAATAATAATAATAATAATAATAATAATAATAATAATAATAATAATAATAATAATAATAATAATAATAATAATAATAATAATAATAATGCGGCGAGCATAGAAGTACACAGCTCGAGAAGCTCGAGGTCGTCAAAGTCCCGTCAGCAATTATGTGTGTCGCGAGCACAAGTGAAGAGGAAAGAAAAAAAAACACAACGACGCAGCCTCCTGCGCGAGAGAAAGAGAAAAAGTGATCGGGGAAAAAAGCGACGAAAAGGTGAATAAGAGACGTGGAACGTGGGGAGAGAATAGGTGGAGAAAAATAGACAATCGAGGCCGCGAGAGGGTCGAGCGCGAAGCATGACCATGAGGGGAAGATGGAGGGAATAAAAAAAAAAGAGGAAAAAAAAAATAGGAGCGAGCATCAGAGGGATGTGAAAGGCTTTCGCTGAACAACGATCGTAGGAAGGAGAAGTGCGAGCGAGCGAAGAAGAGTAGATTGTACGGGAGTGTAAAGTGCGAGATCAATATAGAGGATCTAGTTTCTCTGGAACTGGCCACTTCCCTGCCTAGCTCTGGATAGACGCCTCTCGCCGTCCTGTTGCCTTCGATAGTACTGATATTACTATATATACGTGTATATAATATACATATATATATATATATATATATATACATATATATTGAGTAGTACCGGAGATGCTTAATATTCTAGCCCGATTACCCAACCCCTCGGTGAGCCGTTGAGTATGCAATATAGTCGTCGATGCGACAGCTAGGCCGAGACAACCCTCGGACCAAACACCGTTGGGACATCGTCTAAATTCGCTTTCTAAACTCTCGCGAGAGAAAATTTAATTTCGTCGGCAATTTCTCGACACAGCTCGGAGCGGTTTGTGTCTACCGTCGGGAAGCGAGTGCCTTTTATGACTCCGTTACCAGGAGAAATAATAAGTTGATGGTGGCATTTTTTTTTTTTTTTTTACTCAGAGACGATCATCATAGATAGTGTGAAGGATTGCTAAGAAAATGACGGGGTCGTGTGCACGGCGAGATGCTGAGCAAATTTTGTCTTTGAAGAATTTTTGTAGAGTCCGCAGTTTTCGAGATATCGGCGGTTGAAGTTTTCAGCCAATGGGACGGACGGAGCGACGGTGGCGCCGTCTGGCGGAGCGCCGTCATTGGACGGAAACTTTGGAAGCTCGTAACTCGAGAACCGCGCATCATAGATCGTTTTGGCAAAGGGAAAATTTACTCGAATTTCAACGGTGAATGCAACCCTACAGGTTTTTTTTTTTTTTTTTTAATAAAAATGTATCTTTGAAAATGACTTTTGCACCATCGTGTGTGTGTGCTCGTTAGTAGAAAAATGACCAAACTTTGACGCTCCATCGTAAGCGCAAAAAGTTACCTGCGACCAGATATCCCAAAGCTATCTATTCGAGATCTTCGATCGAAGCTTCACTTTCCACCCGAGACGAGCTTTTCCCTTAAGTGCCCTCCACTTGCCCGCCCTGTCCCCAAGCTCGTCGAACCATCACGAAATTTGCAAGTCATCCTCGTCTAGTCGGTGCCTCACACCCCCGATTTTTTCAACCCCCGCCCCTACCCCGCTCCCAGCCAATAAATTATTTTCCACCCCTACGACCTCTTCCGCGCAATAAAGCCCCATTCACCGAGACCTCCGACGCGGAGTGCATCCCCCAATGGTACATTCCACATTCCAAGTTCATCGACCCGTCCCCCGATAGACGTCGGTATCCTCCCTCGAAAAATTTTCCCTCGAGATTCCGGTATTCCACCTTTCTCGGAATAGCCGCACCGACGTTCGCCCGCCGACCATCCGTGAAAACAAACCGGAAGCTCTCGCCCTTTCCGATGACCGGACAGGGAGACTGCCGAGGGATGCTCTCTGACCGTCTCTATCTCGGCACAGGCCAGTCTATGCGCAGGAGTACAAAAGCCGGGAAATGGATCCTTGCCCGAGACTCACCCTGCAGGACGTACTTCCTCCCCCAGGACCACCCCCACTCCTTCTTTCGATTCAACAATTCTTCGGTTTTTCTTTCCACCCCCCCCCCCCCCCCCTCCAACCCGTCCCTCCGTCCCGGAGCCTCGGCTTTCTCGCGCCAGGGGTTGTTTTCTCGCTCCCTCGGCTCGGGGATGCTGCAACGAGCAGAGCTCGGGGCGCGGAAGGCCGAAGCTCGGGACGAGGGGTTGCTCTCCCCCGATGAGGACGACCGCGAGCGCGGCGAGGGGGGGGGGGGGGGGTTGAATAAAACGGAGGGTGCGCGGGCGCACGCGTTTCCCCGACGACGAGGACGAACTGCGAAGAGGGGGTGAAAGGGGGGGGGGGGGTAAGAGGGACGAGGATCGTGAAAGCCACTAGTCAGTCGGTCGTTCGAGCCAACTCCGATCTCGCCGGTGGGGTTGTGCTCGTGCCTTCTTAACCCCGTCTTCATCCCCCTCGGACAATAAATAAAGATCCAAAATTAACCAAAAAATAAAATAAAAATCGAGAATTCTCCGGAAAGAGGCCCGGAGAGGGAGAACAGAGAACACCCTCGAGCAAGCCGGAGAGTCCACCGATGGCCGTCGAGAAAACGTGACAGTGTTGTTCGTCGAGTCACCGGAGCGGGGGGCTTGAAAAAAAAAAAAAAAAATTGACAAAAAAATATATCTATAGATACGAAGATAGGTTGACAGAGGTGGAGGGTGAGGGTGGTATTTTTGGGCGAGTTACGCACCAGGCTGTCGCGCGGACGGAGGGAATCGCCTAAGGGCGCTTGAATAGGCCCGAGGATGATGCTCAATCCGTCCTCGTCGTCCTCTGGTCGTTCAACGAGGTCGCCGAACCACCGTGCCGAGGAGTCGCCGAAGCGTTGCCAGCGTCCGGCGTCCGCGCCGATACCGAGGGCAGCGTTGACCGTCGGTGCTCCGGCTCGCGGCCGCGAGGCTTCCCGTCAAGTGGGCTGGAAATTCGCGCTTACGTTTGATCGAGCGAGGAGCGCGGAGCGCACCAGCGCGTCGGGTCTCTCCCGTCGATCGAGGGTGTCGTCCGGCTCGCCGCATCCCGAACGATCGACGAGACGGAGGATTGTGTACAACGATTACTTCACCAGCGAGAGAGACTGCCGGCGATCGCAATACGACGGGCCCAGGGAACGCAGGTGGCCGTCCAGAATCGCTCGGCTACGCCGAGGGGCGAACTCGCCGATTCGAAGCGCTGATCAATAAGATGAGTCGCGGTTAACGCTGCGGGGCGATCCCGAGGCGAAGGAACGAGCTCGAGTAAACAGAAAAAATTAATTTAAAAAAAAAAAAAAACAATAGCCTTTTAAAAAAATTTATAAAAAAAAAAATAAATTATAATCCTCAGGGAGGAATCTCGGAGGCTGGGAAATTTCGTCTCGGTCCGGGGAGGGTTTGGAGTAATGGGCGAGCTCGGTGTGAAGGAACGTCAAAAAAATTAAGTAAAAAATTGGATAATGAGTAACGAATGAATGAGAGAGAAAAAATAATACTGACAATTTTACGCAACGCGGAGCGAAATTGCAAGGAGGGAGGAACAATGAGAGGGAGATGTGCCAAATGATAATACAGCAGTGTAGCACGTAATATCCTTCCGGGGTGTACCACCCAGCCGACGACGGGGGAGGGACAAATTATTACGTAAAATCACGGAGCGAGATAGATACGGCGGAGACGAGAGCAGTGTCGGTTCTCGTACTCGAAATTGTGTGAGTGCGTCGTGCGCGCCGATGCTTCTGGATGTTGTAGGCAGGAGACCCGAGGGAGGTGGGTGGAACGCGCGCGCAATCACATCGCAATCTCCCATGGTCTTTACTACGGACCCGTCGTCGTTTTACTCGTGTCGCGACAGAAAACCCGTCGTGTGTGCGTGAATGGCTGACTGTGTTGTGAGTGCGTTGAAACATTTTTTTTTTATTCTTCTGTGAAAAATTGAAAAATTGAAAATCCGAAGAATTGAAGAATTAAGAAAATTGGAAAGAAATTTGTTGATAGAGAAAATAAAATTTGGTGTTCGCGTGCGCGATTTTTGGAGCGAAGCGGGTTGAGAGATGAACCGGGGGAGAACACTGCGAAAGGGGGTGAAAGACAGTTACGCGTTTTAAACCCGCGCGGAGAGACGCGACTGGCTTACTGGTTGTGCCGTCGGCGGGGATAAAAAATTCGAGACTCGCCGAGTACTTCAATTTTTTTTCTTCTTTTTTTGCAAGACTCGGAAGAGCGATAATCTGCCACAATGGTCGACTTGGGGGGATACATCATCATTTTGATAAACGACAATGGCAAGATCAAACTGTACGGTAAGTCACGGTGTTTAACTTTTTTTAATTAAAGTTTACGAAACTTTGAACAAACTGATTTTTGTATTTTGTTAAATGATCTTTGCGGAAAAAGTATCGATGAAAGAACTGAAATTAAAAGAATTGAAATTGAAAGAATTGAAATTGAAAGAATTGAAATTGAAAGAATTGAAATTGAAAGAATTGAAATTGAAAGAATTGAAATTGAAAGAATTGAAATTGAAAGAATTGAAATTGAAAGAATTGAAATTGAAAGAATTGAAATTGAAAGAATTGAAATTGAAAGAATTGAAATTGAAAGAATTGAAATTGAAAGAATTGAAATTGAAAGAATTGAACTTGAAAGAATTGAAATTGAAAGAATTGAAATTGAAAGAATTGAAATTGAAAGAATTGAAATTGAAAGAATTGAAATTGAAAGAATTGAAATTGAAAGAATTGAAATTGAAAGAATTGAAATTGAAAGAATTGAAATTGAAAGAATTGAAATTGAAAGAATTGAAATTGAAAGAATTGAAATTGAAAGAATTGAAATTGAAAGAATTGAAACTGAAAGAATTGAAATTGAAAGAATTGAAATTGAAAGAATTGAAATTGAAAGAATTGAAATTGAAAGAATTGAAATTGAAAGAATTGAAACTGAAAGAATTGAAATTGAAAGAATTGAAATTGAAAGAATTGAAATTAAAAGAATTGAAATGACCTCTTTAACGAGCACGAAAGGTAAAAAAGAAGAGATGATTAAATTTTTTTTCAACGAATCGTATTTTTAACTGCAAAATCTTTAAATTACCCTGAAAAATAGTTATTTTTTTAGGCTTTTGTGAACAAGTTTTTTTTAAATATTTAGATCAAGCTCAAGTAGTGAAATTGTGTTTTTTTTTATTCCCACATGAATTAAATTGCAACACAATTTTTACTGTGTCCGCGAATTATTCACCGCTCGAAATCATAAGAAGTATCGAGAGATGAAAAATTATAATGATCTGAATTTGAAAAAAAAAAAAAAATTAATTCATATGTGAGTTTAACGCCCGAGAATTTGTGGTAATTGGAATACACTTAATTGGAATGGTGCACAGGCTCGTCGGCGGACAACGCGGACAATCCGGAGGTCGGGGACGAGATTCTCGAGGTCAACGGTCGTACGCTGGAGAACGCGACCGACGCCGAAGTCAGCCATTACATACACCAGGTGAATGTCTATGCCACGAGAATTTCTCGTATAGTTCGCCAGCGAGATAAATCGAGAATCATATAGCGATAAAACGATCCGGAGTGCCAGAATTAACGCGCTAAGCACCATTAACTTATGATGAAAAATAAATACCATAATTGCTTCAACCCCAGAGAAGTAAAATTAAAGTTTTTTTTTTTTTTCTCAAATCCCGTCCCCAAAATATCAAAAGCATAAAAAGATGGAGTTTAACCGGACTCGTAATTTTCAACTTTCAGTGCATCAAGTCGGGAACGATAAGTCTCCAGGTGACCCGAAGAACGGGAAACAAAATGAGTGAGTGAAAGTTGCTTTACTTCATACCACGAGAACGATTTAGATTTTTGTAGTCAAATTATTATTTTTTTTTACTGACACTGGAGAGACGACAATGTATTTATAATTTGTTTATCACATATTATTTATTCGCAATTTAGTTATGCTTTACTTATTTTCAATCATTAATGCTCTACGTTCTTTTTTCTGCAAAAAAAAAAATCATAGTTTATTCGAATAATAATAAATGATAAGTAGTTATGTTTGTTTTAATTAAACAAAAAATGCACGTTACGAATTGATTATTCCGTGAGCAATAAAGAGCCGGAGAGGCGCGCGATGGTGAAGACCGCTTCGGGAACCCTGTTCGAATATCGGATATAAATTCGAGCTGGCGAAGCGTGTTTTATTGGAACGCGTGAGCGAACAACGGCGGTCGGCCTCTCGTTCCATCTTACTCTCGTTTAACCGAACACAACAACAACACAGTAGGTAGGTCCGACCGTGAACCGGCGTTTGCGGCTGCACGGCCGATCCTTACCCTCCGGCCACGCTCTCTCCCGGCCAGGCCGGCCAGTGGAAAAGGCCGGTGTGGGTCAGACCGCGCTCGAAAGGCCATCCAAGACGATATACGAACGACCGCGGGATCCTCCGTCGATCCTCGATATAACTCCTCGTCGCTCGATCGCCATTAACGATTCATAGTTTCGTCAATCGACGCCGGCTATTCCCAGCTGTTCGCGGGAATCAATTTAATTTAATGGAACACCGTTCGGTGCTCGTCCGATCGACGGGTTTAGAACGAGGTCAGCCGGGGCCAGGCCGCAGCTCGTGGAAGTCGACCATTAAAATTTCGCCTCAACGAAAGGGTGCTGAAAATTTGAAGCGCCGTAGTACGCCACCGATAACACGGTGATGCAAGTGTCGAGCACACTTTCTTCGCCAAAATAACTGCAAAAGGGTTGGGAAAAAAAATTGCGGAGAAAAAAATGGAAAATAAAAATGGGTTTATTTTCTGAATGGCTCGATAAAATTTTATGGAATTTTTATGGCATTGTCGGAGAGTCGATACTACCGTCCGTGATTAAAAAAAAAAAATGTCACCGTTTCTTCTCCGATAGTAGATGACTTTCTCTTCAAGACGACTTTTTCAATGTCCGGGGCCTTCAAATCAACAATTTTTTTTTTCTTAAACAATCAACGTTATTTCGAATAAAAAAAAACATGTCGAAAAAAATTGAAATCAACGCTCTAACCCTCGGGTTGAATTCCACGTGTGTGCCGGAGTGAAAAATGGAAAAACATGGAATAAAGTACTTTATTTTTTAAATGGCTCGATAAAATGGCACATTTATATCGCTACCACCTACAACCAGAAAACATCTCTTCCCAAACAACTCTGCCAGAAAACGACTCGATCGGATAATAAGTCTACCTAAATCTCTACCAGAAAGCAAAAAAACTCTACCAGAATTAAAATTAAAACTCTACCGGACTTGAAATAAAAGTCTACCCGAATACAAGGCTAGACGGTAGCCTTGTATTCCGGCAGAGTTTTATTTCGATTCTGGTAGAGTTTTTTTACTTTCTGGTAGATATTTTGTCAGAGATGTAAATGTGCCGATAAAATGTTACCGAATTTTTATGGCATCTTCGGAGGGTCTTTACTTTCGTCCGTGATATTTTTTCGAATTTTTTAGAACCGTCCTTCCCACACAGTACATAAACATTCTCTCCAAGAATATTACTTCAATGTCCGAAGTCTCAAAATCAACGATATTTTTTCCTCAATAAATCAACATTCATTCCAATGCAACACAACAGAATGACCAAAAAAAATTGAAACCGACGTTCGAACCCTCGGGCGATGCCACGTGTGTGCCGGAGTGAAAGATGATCCGATACTGGCCGTCCAGGTGAGAAGGTCTCGAAAGACTCGGTATCGCGAGAGTCCCTCGCGCGGTGGGGTCCTCACTGGTATCCCCGCCGTCCTCTTTCGTGTCGCACTGTACAGTGTTCCTCTGGCCAGGTGGGAGTGAAAGCCAACCAGCCACGAGAACACGAAGCCGAGCCGAGGCGGCGGCAGCAAAACAGCGACCGAGGCAAAATCCAAGCTGGACGACTAGCACGAGCGACGAGCGACGAACTCTATAACCAACTCCGCTCACCATAGCCAGTCGCCGGGACTTATCCCGGGGCTTACAGTTATGCGGTATGAGCGTTCACGAAGACGCGGCTCGCTCGTCGCTCGTCCGATTTACTCCAGCTGGATATTCGAACGGATAGTCATACCCGACGGACACAATTGCATTTAACGCGAATCCAGTAGTTTTAGCATTACCCCCACCCACGGCCCCTCCCCCCCTTACCCAACATACGGCTCCAGGAAATGCAACGAACTGCAACGTTCGGTGCATAAAACTCGCAGTTCAACCTCGCTAGTGCTTGTGTTCGGTGTTGTTTTTATCGTGAAATTTTTATTACTTCTTTTTGTCAGAGGTTCGAAGTGTGATAGTGTGTTATCGAGTTATTGGTTCAAAGGTGCGTCGAGGATTTTTTTTGGAGCACATACGGACGGATTTTCGGTTGGAAAACAAAAAATTGAGGTGGGCATATATTTTTTTTTTTTGTCATTTTTATGATGAAAGGATTGAACGGTTAATTTAGTTGGCTGGATGTGTGTTAGTAGCGTGAGAGGATTGTGGTGTGCGTGGAAGGTAGGGAGATCGCGGTGTGAATCATCGCTTCGGCGATACGTAAGTCGTTTATGCGAGGAGTTGAAAAGTTACGATGGTGTCGGGTGCGAGACGTCTGTTGGATGTTGAAATTCATTTTTTTCGGATGGATCGGAGATTGGGAAAAAATTGAAAAAAATTGTCGAATGGAAGTGCCGATACGCCGGACACGTCATAAAAACGTGGCAACGATTCGACGAACCGTTTACAAGATACGGCACTTTGACCATGAACTACGCATATCCTACCGTCCATCAAGCTGCTGAATTCTATGTAAGGATGTAAATAAATGATGATTCGAGCCACGATTTCGAATTCTCAAATTACTAATCAGCAATCGAGTACACTTGAAAAAAAATTGACTAGCCACTGAATCGATGGGGTTAATAAAAGAAATCACATTTCTCGACGTTTTAGACTATTTTAAGTACTCTGCCACTAAAACCTCGTATTTTTTTTCTTTTGCGAAGACATAGCTTTCTGTATAAGGAAGCAAAATGATAAAAAAGTAATTGGCTATTAAATGTAATAAGGTGTAAATTTGTACTAACAGTTTATGTTTGATTATATTGACTCATCTAGTAAATGGGGTCTAATAATTCATCGTCCAAGTCGTGCCATTTTGTTAGAAAAAAAAAAACATGTGATGTCTTGTATCTCTATGTGTGCATCGAACGCACAAACGTAAAGTATGACATGGTTGTCCTCATTACCTGAAATATCAAAATGATCCATTAATTGTAATTCGATGATATTTAATTGGCAGTTATAGCATGTTTTTAAGCGTTAATGAAAGAACGATTGTTCTTACCTGACCAAAACATCTCATAGACAAGGTTACATATTTCCCGGCTGTCAGCTGGCAACGTACGCGACAAAGCATCATCATCAATTGTAGGGGTTTCTGAGCCTCATGCGTCAAGTTGTACCATTGGCTTTTGTGTCTGCGCGGTAAGAGACTTTTGTATGAGGGCACGCCACCGATCATCGACCATTTACTCACATATATACGTGAATACTCGTACTGCTATCCATCAGATTTTCGGAAATGTCGCACTCCACGTATAAATGGAATATCGTACCCAATGCGACGCCTATGTATGTTACGGCTGCTTCGGGATCGCTTTTTTTCATAAGAATCTGAATTTACACGCAGTTTAGTTGTGAATTCGAATGATTACTCATCATTCGTCGAACGTTTTACCTGAAGTCCTATTGAGTTAAGCATAATTATGCCAAACCCGGTGACAAAAAGTATATTCCATGTGAAAGTCGCGTCGATGAGATTGGCAAATCTGACAATAGAGGAGTTATTTAAAATATTGAGTAGTTTCACTAAATACATCCTCTAAACTATATTACTTGATAGCATCATTGTGTCTGTCAATACACCAAGGAAGATTGATCGTGTCCAGTGCATGTGAAGTCCCTCCCGATTTTACTGATATGTCGATATTCCCGATTCGTTGGAATTTGCGTCTGAGGGTTTCAGTTCAGACTTTATTACGCTGTTTAGTAACAATCAATTAACCATCAATTAACGATCATTGACCAACCCCAATGCGGCAAAAATACCACAGACGTGTTGCATGTAGATGATTAACATAACTTCAGTGACCACAAGGACTACTATACTCGTACATACGCATACGTAAGTATAGATAACAATGTACCAATAATATTTTTGTGCGTCAAAAAAATAAAAGTCGACAGGATATACAAATTTTCCGGATGCCGTACCGTTTTTTACCAAAACGTCGATTATTGATGGTATTATGGGCTGGGTTGCATAAACGATTATGGCAGCACATATCTCAGCTGTATACAATGTCAATAAGTCTATAAAACTGTTACCGGCTTCTGAACTTACTCCGTACCATTCTCGATTAACCTGTATACATAATTGCCATTTTTCTTCCTTGTTCAGCGTATTCGTGAAGAATGTTAACATCTCGATCCCGAGCCCACACTTGCCAATCCGTACGAATACGATTCAGCAAGTGTAGTGTCTACGTATTGAACAGATACTTATCAGCAAATGATATCGATTAAGGGGCTCGTTATCGTCTCGATTATGATATTATTTCATTTACGAAAATACAACTTACCTTCGGCATGTTCCACCGCATACTAAAGTCTTTTGTAGTGCAAATTATTTCGAAAATGAAAATTGTAACGCATTCAAAAATTACTTTCTGGTCGTCACGATATTTCACCAGAGCTAGTATTTGAGATACAACTGCACCGACGAGAATAAAAAACATAATAAGAAAACGGATTACTCTGATATAGGTGCTCTGATACGGCCAATATCCAACGAGCGTCATCAAAGTTTTATTTAATCTATAGTAACGATGTTGAAAGAAGTCCATCGCGACTCGAAGTTCTATCGACGACGACGTTAGTGCTACTGCTGCTGTTCCCGAAGCAACGCAATACACTCGCCTGCTTTTTCATGCGTTCAATTTTTATTTTCTTGGGATGAATTTTTATTGAATTATATCATTCAAAGTTATCAAAGTATAGCGGCTCGACGGACGTTTAAATTGCCCCCCATTAAAGATGAGTGAAAGTGATACGAGAGGGTATAGACTTTAGAATCTATAGACGCTCTGCCCTCCGTACGCGTCATTACGTATTCAGCTTCCCGTTGCGAGCCTTACAAAGAATTATTATGTCATTGAGACATGACGTTACGTTGATATTTGCGGGGAAAGCCTTCTTTTATCAAAAACAATTGAAATATAATGGTTTTTTGAACGTAGCATAAAATGGAAGCGTTGAGAGACTTGGCCAAGAAATTGTTCTCTTCGGTGGAAGTCCGTAGTTGTACTTGAGTGACCACCAACGGAGGAGCGTGGTCTTCCGATGTGGGGAGAGCGGTAGAACTATGAGAGGGTTCGTAATCGATATCCGTTACGTCCGTGATGTTAAACTGTGCGGACTATTTTTTTCTCTTGCATATGGCTGCATTATAGTCTTTTTTGAAAGTTCATCAAAGAAGAGCTCAGTAGTATAACGGAAGTACACGACCCACTGAGTGAGCATGAACTGCACATGAGTGCAACCGTGTACTTGGTCACGTAGTGATACTTTCGTGAATTCTCTCAAGATGTGTCAAGATACGAGTTGGCGCGGGCCCATCTTACGAGCGAAATCACAAGATCATTTTACGAGCCATGGCTCAAGATACGGGCTGATGAGGCCCAACTTGCGAGCGACCCACGTAGCTTTTAACGGTCAACATTTATCGCAAAATTGAATGTGAAAATTCCTTAAGTAAAATTTTTGTAACGCATCATTTCAAAGATACTTCTAATGTGTCCTTCCCTGTTGATTATGAATGTGTAACTAATTTTACTGCCAACGCGGTATTTGATGCAGAAATTCGTGCCGAACATAAAATAAGAAAATAAAATTTTAATTCAAAATCTTTCAAATTTCCTCTTACAAGACATGACACTCGACGGATCGAAATAATTGTATTAAAATAATCGAAATCGGGAAGCCAGATTTCGAAGTCAATCGGTATTGTTCGTTTCGTAGGTAAGATAGGCACATCTAAAGTAAAAGCGCGCACAAAAAATAGAAGGCTCCAACTGTTCGCAAATTATAGTGATTTTAAATTCCCAGAATCAATCACATACACATACACACATCCAAACGCCAGCTAAAAATCACGTTTCTCGACGTTTTAGACTATTTCAAGTACTCTGCCATTAAAACCTCGATTTGTTTTTCGAGGGCACAGCTCCCAGTATAAGGAAGCACAATGGTGAAAAATTAATTCGCTGTCAAATGTAATTAAATGTAAAACTACTATCAGTTTATATTTTATCATGTTGACTCATGTAATTTACGGCGTATTTCTATTCATCGTCCAAGTCGTTCCATGTCGTTAGAAAAATAAAATGGTGTGTTTTGTATTCCTATGTATGCATTGAACGCACAAAAGTAAAGTAGGACATGGCTACCCTTGCGGCCTAAAATATAAAAAAATTACCCATTCATTGCATTTCGATGACATTTTATTGGAAGTCATAGCATTTTTGTGAAGCGTTATCAAAAGAACGATCGTTCTCACCTGTCCGAAAGATCGCATACACAAAGTTACATATTTCCCGGCTGTTAGCTGGCAAGGTACGCGACAAAGCATCATCATCAATTGTAGGGGTTTCTGAGCCTCATGCGTCAAGTTGTACCATTGGCTTTTGTGTCTGCGCGGTAAGAGACTTTTGTATGAGGGCACGCCACCGATCATCGACTATTTACTCACATGTATACGTGAATACTCGTACTGCTATCCATCAGATTTTCGGAAATGTCGCACTCCACGTACAAATGCAATATCGTACCCAATGCGATGCCTATGTATGTTACGGCTGCTTCGGGATCGCTTTTTTTCATAAGAATCTGAATTTACACGCAGTTTAGTTGTGAATTCGAATGATTACTCATCATTCGTCGAACGTTTTACTTGAAGTCCTATTGAGTTAAGCATAATTATGCCAAACCCGGTGACAAAAAGTATATTCCATGTGAAAGTCGCGTCGATGAGATTGGCAAATCTGACAATAGAGGAGTTATTTAAATTATTGAGTAGTTTCACTAAATACATCCTCTAAACTATTTTACTTGATAGCATCATTGTGTCTGTCAATACACCAAGGAATATTGATCGTGTCCAGTGCATGTGAAGTCCCTCCCGATTTTACTGATATGTCGATATTCCCGATTCGTTGGAATTTGCGTCTGAAGGTTTCAGTTCAGACTTTATTACGCTGTTTAGTAACAATCAATTAACCATCAATTAACGATCATTGACCAACCCCAATGCGGCAAAAATACCACAGACGCGTTGCATGTAGATGATTAACATAACTTCAGTGACCACAAGGACTACTATACCCGTACTTACGCATACGTAAGTATAGATAACAATGTACCAATAATATTTTTGTGCGTCAAAAAAATAAAAGTCGACAGGATATACAAATTTTCCGGATGCCGTACCGTTTTTTACCAAAACGTCGATTATTGATGGTATTATGGGCTGGGTTGCATAAACGATTATGGCAGCACATATCTCAGCTGTATACAATGTCAATAAGTCTATAAAACTGTTACCGGCTTCTGAACTTACTCCGTACCATTCTTGATTAACCTGTATACATAATTGCCATTTTTCTTCCTTGTTCAGCGTATTCGTGAAGAATGTTAACATCTCGATCCCGAGCCCACACTTGCCAATCCGTACGAATACGATTCAGCAACTGTAGTGTCTACGTATTGAACAGATACTTATCAGCAAATGATATCGATTAAGGGGCTCGTTATCGTCTCGATTATGATATTATTTCATTTACGAAAATACAACTTACCTTCGCCATGTTCCACCGCATACTAAACTCTTTTATAGTGCAAATTATTTCGAAAATGAAAATTGTAACGCATTCAAAAATTACTTTCTGGTCGTCACGATATTTCACCAGAGCTAGTATTTGAGATACAACTGCACTGACGAGAATAAAATAAATAATAAGTAAACGGATTACTCTGATATAGGTGCTCTGATACGGCCAATATCCAACGAGCGTCATCAAAGTTTTATTTAATCTGTAGTAACGATGTTGAAAGAAGTCCATCGCGACTCGAAGTTCTATCGACGACGACGTTAGTGCTACTGCTGCTGTTCCCGAAGCAACGAAATACACTCGCTTGCTTTTTCATGCGTTCAATTTTTATTTTCTTGGGATGAATTTTTATTGAATTATATCATTCAAAGTTATCAAAGTATAGCGACTCGACGGACGTTTAAATTGCCCCCCATTAAAGATGAGTAAAAGTGATACGAGAGGGTTTAGACTCTAGAATCTATAGACGCTCTGCCCTCCGTACGCGTCATTACGTATTCAGCTTCCCGTTGCGAGCCTTACAAAGAATTATTATGTCATTGAGACATGACGTTACGTTGATATTTGCGGGGAAAGCCTTCTTTTATCAAAAACATTTGATAAAATATAATGCTTTTTGAACTGTAGCTTAAAATGGAAGAGTTGAGAGACTTGGAAGGGATATTGTTCTCTTTGGTGTGAGACCGCAGTTGTACCTGAGTGACCACCAACGGAGGAGCGTGACCCTCCGATGTGGGGAAAGTGGTGGAACTATGAAAGGGTTGGTAATCGATATCCCTTACGTCCGTAATGTTAAACTGTACACATTATTTTTTATCTTGAGAATGGCTGCATTATAGTCTTTTTTGAAAGTTTATGAAAGAAGACCTCAGTAGTACAACGAAAGTACACGGCCTACAGAGTGAGCATGCACTGCACATGAGTGCAACCGTATACTTGGTCGTGTAGTGATGCTTTCGTGAAATCTCGTAAGATGGGTCAAAATACGAGTTGACGCGGGCCCATCTTACTAGCGAAACCACGAGCTCACTTTACGAGCCATGGAGTTTTTTTTTTTTTTTTTTTTTTTCTTTAACTCCCGTATATTCTTCTTTAAGGCCTTAGCTTCTGTGTGCCATCTAGCCAGTACTCTCGTATCATCTTTTGTCGACTTTCAATCAGTTGTAAAGTTCACGGCCGCAGCCGCTGTTACCCCCCATACTGTATCGCATTTGCCCGAGGACGCAGGGAAACCGCGGGAAACCTGCGCCGATACAGCCGGTCATTCCAACTGAGTCTTGATGTTTGTATTCGATACTTCGAGTACGAACACCAATCCTCAGAATTCGACCTCCCGCTCAACGGTTCCAATGCGCCAGTTAGTGCACGGCTAGGCGGTCACCCATCCAAGAACTGATCGCGAACGATTCAGCTTGACTCTGGGGACCACCGAAGCCGCACACCAACCGCGCATCCACCGCTGTCGGTACCGAGCCATGGGTCAAGATACGGGTTGACGAGGCCCATCTTACGAGCAAACCCACGAAGCTTTTAATGGTCGTCATTTATCGCAAAATTAAATGTAAAAATTTTTTAAGTCAAATTTTTGTAACACGTCATTTCAAAGACACTTCTCATGCGTCCTTCCCTGTTAATTATGAATCTGTAGTCTGTAACTAATTTTATAAAAATAATAATAATAAGTAAGGTTAAGTGCTTAAAAATAATAATAGTTAAAAAAAAATGACTACCGTGTTCGGTAATAATGATTGCACCGAATATTAATTCACACCCATCATGCACGAGACACTGATAACGTAATTAAAAACAGTAAACAAAAACGAAACAAGTCATAGTAGGTATAGTCTTGACTGCTGATTCGTATTGAAACGCAAAATGCTTGGAAGATCGCGCATTGAGCCACTGTGAAGTTAGCTGCGATACACGGCGAAAAGGCAAAAGATGGCGGCATATCTCCCTGAAAATTCGATATGGACAAACATGCTTTTTTCCAAAAAATCTTTATCTCTGTCTTTTATCTCCCGTCTTTTTGCCCTAGCGGACAGTCGGGAGTTTTAAAAAATGTCATGTTTTGTATCTCTATATATGCATCGAACGCACAAACGTAAAGTATGATATGATTGTTCTCATTGTCTAAAAGATAAATGTATTTCAAATGTATTCAAATTTATAATATGTATTTCAATTATATTTTATTGAAAGTCATAAAATTTTTGTAAAAGCTTAACAAAAGAACGATCGTTCTTACCTGACCGAAAGATCTCATACACAAGGTTCCATAGTTCCCGGCTTTTAGCTGGCAAGGTATGTGACAAAGCATCATCATCAATTGTACGGGTTTCTGAGCCTCCGGCGCCAAGTTGTACCATTGACTTTTGTTTCTGCGTGGTAGAAGACTTTTTTTATGAGGCCACGCCACCGATCTGCGACTATTTACTCACACACATGCGTGAATACTAATACTGTGATCCATAAGAATTTGGGAAATGTTGCAGTCTACGTAGAAATGAAATATCGTACCCGCTGCAATGAATGTGGACGTTACGGTTGCTACGGAATCGTCTTTTGCCAGAAGAATCTAAATTTACATGCGATTTAGTTGTGAATTTGAAAGATTATTCATCATTTATCGAGCTTTTTACCTGAAGTCCTATTGAGTTTATCAGAACCATGCCAAATCCGGTGACAAGAAAGATATTCCATGTATAAATTGAGTCGATGAGATTGGCGAATCTGACGATGGAGGATTTATTAATAATATTGAATAGTTTCAGTAAATACACTCTCTAAATTATTTTACTTGATAGCATCATTGTGTCTGTCAATATACGAAGGAAAATCGACCCTGGCCAGTGTATATGGGTTTCCTCCTGATTTTACTAATATGTCGTTATTCCCGATTTGTTGGAATTTGCGTCTGAAGGTTTTAATTCAGTCGTTATTACGCTGATTATTACAATCAATTAACGATCATTGACTCACCCTAATGCCGCAAAAATACCACATACGTGTTGCACGAAAATGATTATCATAGCTTCTGTGGCCACCGTGGTTATTATACCCGCACACGAGCATACGTAAATATACATAATAACGTACCAATAATAATTTTGGGCGTCAAAATAATAAAAGTCGACAGGATATTGAAATTTTCGGGGTGCGGTACCGTTTTTTAACAAAACGTCGATGATTGTTGGTATTATCGGCTGGGTTACATAAGAGATGACGGCAATACTTATCCCAGCTGTATAAAATGTCAATAAATCTATTAAACTTTTATCAACTTCTAAACTAATCCTTACCATACACGATCAACCTGTATACGCAATTGTCATGTTTCGTCCCTGCTCAGCGTATTCGTGAAGAATGTTAACCTCTCGATCTTGAGCCCACACTTGCCAATCCATACGAATATGATTCAGCAATATTACTGTCTGTACGTATCGAACATATATATTAATCGGCGCACTCTCGTACTCGATTATTATCGAATTTCAATTTATGAAAGTATAGCTGACCGTCTGCACGTTGCAAACCCAACTAATCCATTTTACAGCGCAAACAATTCCGAAAACGAATGTTATAACGCATTCAAAAATTATTCTTGGGTCGTCACGATATTTCATAATAGCTAGTATCTGAGCTACGACGTGCGTGGCGAGGACAAAGAGTAAAATAGCAAAAACAGTAGCTCTGATACGGGTGCTCTGATATGGCCAATATCCAAGGAGCACCATCAAAGTTTTATTTAATCTATAGTAACGATGTTGAAAGAAGTCCATCGCGACTCGAAGTTCTATCGACGACGACGTTAGTGCTACTGCTGCTGTTCCCGAAGCAACGCAATACACTCGCCTGCTTTTTCATGCGTTCAATTTTTATTTTCTTGGGATGAATTTTTATTGAATTATATCATTCAAAGTTATCAAAGTATAGCGGCTCGACGGACGTTTAAATTGCCCGCCATTAAAGATGAGTGAAAGTGATACGAGAGGGTATAGACTTTAGAATCTATAGACGCTCTGCCCTCCGTACGCGTCATTACGTATTCAGCTTCCCGTTGCGAGCCTTACAAAGAATTATTATGTCATTGAGACATGACGTTACGTTGATATTTGCGGGGAAAGCCTTCTTTTATCAAAAACATTTGAAATATAATGCTTTTTGAACTGTAGCTTAAAATGGAAGAGTTGAGAGACTTGGAAGGGATATTGTTCTCTTTGGTGTGAGACCGCAGTTGTACCTGAGTGACCACCAACGGAGGAGCGTGACCCTCCGATGTGGGGAAAGTGGTGGAACTATGAAAGGGTTGGTAATCGATATCCCTTACGTCCGTAATGTTAAACTGTACACATTATTTTTTCTCTTGAGAATGGCTGCATCATAGTCTTTTTTTAAGTTTATGAAAGAAGACCTCAGTGGTACAACGAAAGTACACGGCCTACAGAGTGAGCATGCACTGCACATGAGTGCAACCGTATACTTGGTCGTGAAGTGATGCTTTCGTGAAATCTCGTAAGATGGGTCAAGATACGAGTTGACGCGGGCCCATCTTACTAGCGAAACCACGAGCTCACTTTACGAGCCATGGGGTTTTTTTTTTTTTTTTTTTAACTCCCCTATATTCTTCTTTAAGGCCTTAGCTTCTGTGTGCCATCTAGCCAGTACTCTCGTATAATCTTTTGTCGACTTTCAATCAGTTGTAAAGTTCACGGCCGCAGCCGCTGTTACCCCCCATACTGTATCGCATTTGCCCGAGGACGCAGGGAAACTGCGGAAAACCTGCGCCGATACAGCCGGTCATTCCAACTGAGTCTTGATGTTTGTATTCGATACTTCGAGTACGAACACCAATCCTCAGAATTCGACCTCCCGCTCAACGGTTCCAATGCGCCAGTTAGTGCGCGGCTAGGCGGTCACCCATCCAAGAACTGATCGTGAACGATTCAGCTTGACTCTGGGGACCACCGAAGCCGCACACCAACCGCGCGTGCACCGCTGTCGGTACCGAGCCATGGGTCAAGATACGGGTTGACGAGGGCCATCTTACGAGCAAACCCACGAAGCTTTTAATGGTCGTCATTTATCGCAAAATTAAATGTAAAAATTCTTTAAGTCAAATTTTTGTAACACGTCATTTCAAAGACACTTCTCATGCGTCCTTCCCTGTTAATTATGAATCTGTAGTCTGTAACTAATTTTATAAAAATAATAATAAGTAAGGTTAAGTGCTTAAAAATAATAATAGTTTTAAAAAAATGACTACCGTGTTCGGTAATAATGATTGCACCGAATATTAATTCACACCCATCATGCACGAGACACTGATAACGTAATTAAAAACAGTAAACAAAAACGAAACAAGTAGGTATAGTCTTGACTGCTGATTCGTATTGAAACGCAAAATGCTTGGAAGATCGCGCATTGAGCCACTGTGAAGTTAGCTGCGATACACGGCGAAAAGGCAAAAGATGGCGGCATATGTCCCTGAAAATTCGATATGGACAAACATGCTTTTTTCCAAAAAGTCTTTATCTCTGTCTTTTATCTCCCGTCTTTTTGCCCTAGCGGACAGTCGGGAGTTTAAAAAAATGTCATGTTTTGTATCTCTATATATGCATCGAACGCACAAACGTAAAGTATGATATGACTGTTCTCATTGTCTAAAAGATAAATGTATTCAAATTTATAATATGTATTTCAATTATATTTTATTGAAAGTCATAAAATTTTTGTAAAAGCTTAACAAAAGAACGATCGTTCTTACCTGACCGAAAGATCTCATACACAAGGTTCCATAGTTCCCGGCTTTTAGCTGGCAAGGTATGTGACAAAGCATCATCATCAATTGTACGGGTTTCTGAGCCTCCGGCGCCAAGTTGTACCATTGACTTTTGTTTCTGCGTGGTAGAAGACTTTTTTTATGAGGCCACGCCACCGATCTGCGACTATTTACTCACACACATGAGTGAATACTAATACTGTGATCCATAAGAATTTGGGAAATGTTGCAGTCTACGTAGAAATGAAATATCGTACCCGCTGCAATGAATGTGGACGTTACGGTTGCTACGGAATCGTCTTTTGCCAGAAGAATCTAAATTTACATGCGATTTAGTTGTGAATTTGAAAGATTATTCATCATTTATCGAGCTTTTTACCTGAAGTCCTATTGAGTTTATCAGAACCATGCCAAATCCGGTGACAAGAAAGATATTCCATGTATAAATTGAGTCGATGAGATTGGCGAATCTGACGATGGAGGATTTATTAATAATATTGAATAGTTTCAGTAAATACACTCTCTAAATTATTTTACTTGATAGCATCATTGTGTCTGTCAATATACGAAGGAAAATCGACCCTGGCCAGTGCATATGGGTTTCCTCCTGATTTTACTAATATGTCGTTATTCCCGATTTGTTGGAATTTGCGTCTGAAGGTTTTAATTCAGTCGTTATTACGCCGATTATTACAATCAATTAACGATCATTGACTCACCCTAATGCCGCAAAAATACCACATACGTGTTGCACGAAAATGATTATCATAGCTTCCGTGGCCACCGTGGTTATTATACCCACACACGAGCATACGTAAATATACATAATAACGTACCAATAATAATTTTGGGCGTTAAAATAATAAAAGTCGACAGGATATTGAAATTTTCGGGGTGCGGTACCGTTTTTTAACAAAACGTCGATGATTGTTGGTATTATCGGCTGGGTTACATAAGAGATGACGGCAATACTTATCCCAGCTGTATAAAATGTCAATAAATCTATTAAACTTTTATCAACTTCTAAACTAATCCTTACCATACACGATCAACCTGTATACGCAATTGTCATGTTTCGTCCCTGCTCAGCGTATTCGTGAAGAATGTTAACCTCTCGATCTTGAGCCCACACTTGCCAATCCGTACGAATATGATTCAGCAACATTACTGTCTGTACGTATCGAACATATATATATATATATATATATATATATATATATATATATATTAATCGGCGCACTCTCGTACTCGATTATTATCGAATTTCAATTTATGAAAGTATAGCTGACCGTCTGCGGGTTGCAAACCCAACTAATCCCTTTTACAGCGCAAACAATTCCGAAAACGAATGTTATAACGCATTCAAAAATTATTCTTGGGTCGTCACGATATTTCATAACAGCTAGTATCTGAGCTACGACGTGCGTGGCGAGGACAAAGAGTAAAATAGCAAAAACAGTGGCTCTGATACGGGTGCTCTGATATGGCCAATATCCAAGGAGCACCATCAAAGTTTTATTTAATCTATAGTAACGATGTTGAAAGAAGTCCATCGCGACTCGAAGTTCTATCGACGACGACGTTAGTGCTACTGCTGCTGTTCCCGAAGCAACGCAATACACTCGCCTGCTTTTTCATGCGTTCAATTTTTATTTTCTTGGGATGAATTTTTATTGAATTATATCATTCAAAGTTATCAAAGTATAGCGGCTCGACGGACGTTTAAATTGCCCCCCATTAAAGATGAGTGAAAGTGATACGAGAGGGTGTAGACTCTAGAATCTATAGACGCTCTGCCCTCCGTACGCGTCATTACGTATTCAGCTTCCCGTTGCGAGCCTTACAAAGAATTATTATGTCATTGAGACATGACGTTACGTTGATATTTGCGGGGAAAGCCTTCTTTTATCGAAAACATTTGAAATATAATGCTTTTTGAACTGTAGCTTAAAATGGAAGAGTTGAGAGACTTGGAAGGGATATTGTTCTCTTTGGTGTGAGACCGCCGTTGTACCTGAGTGACCACCAACGGAGGAGCGTGACCCTCCGATGTGGGGAAAGTGGTGGAACTATGAAAGGGTTGGTAATCGATATCCCTTACGTCCGTAATGTTAAACTGTACACATTATTTTTTATCTTGAGAATGGCTGCATTATAGTCTTTTTTGAAAGTTTATGAAAGAAGACCTCAGTAGTACAACGAAAGTACACGGCCTACAGAGTGAGCATGCACTGCATATGAGTGCAACCGTATACTTGGTCGTGTAGTGATGCTTTCGTGAAATCTCGTAAGATGGGTCAAAATACGAGTTGACGCGGGCCCATCTTACTAGCGAAACCACGAGCTCACTTTACGAGCCATGGAGTTTTTTTTTTTTTTTTTTTTTTTTTTTAACTCCCGTATATTCTTCTTTAAGGCCTTAGCTTCTGTGTGCCATCTAGCCAGTACTCTCGTATCATCTTTTGTCGACTTTCAATCAGTTGTAAAGTTCACGGCCGCAGCCGCTGTTACCCCCCATACTGTATCGCATTTGCCCGAGGACGCAGGGAAACCGCGGGAAACCTGCGCCGATACAGCCGGTCATTCCAACTGAGTCTTGATGTTTGTATTCGATACTTCGAGTACGAACACCAATCCTCAGAATTCGACCTCCCGCTCAACGGTTCCAATGCGCCAGTTAGTGCACGGCTAGGCGGTCACCCATCCGAGAACTGGTCGCGAACGATTCAGCTTGACTCTGGGGACCACCGAAGCCGCACACCAACCGCGCATCCACCGCTGTCGGTACCGAGCCATGGGTCAAGATACGGGTTGACGAGGCCCATCTTACGAGCAAACCCACGAAGCTTTTAATGGTCGTCATTTATCGCAAAATTAAATGTAAAAATTCTTTAAGTCAAATTTTTGTAACACGTCATTTCAAAGACACTTCTCATGCGTCCTTCCCTGTTAATTATGAATCTGTAGTCTGTAACTAATTTTATAAAAATAATAATAATAAGTAAGGTTAAGTGCTTAAAAATAATAATAGTTAAAAAAAAATGACTTCAGTGTTCGATAATAATGATTGCACCGTATATTAATTCACACCCATCATGCACGAGACACCGATAACGTAATTAAAAAACAGTAAATGAAAAAAACAAAAACGAAACAAGTCATAGTAGGTATAGTCTTGACTGCTGATTCGTAGCGAAACGCAAAATTCTTGGAAGATCGCTCATTGAGCCACTGTGAAATTAGGTGCGATACACGGCGAAAAGGCAAAAGATGGCGGCATATCTCCCTGAAATTTCGATATGGACAAGCATGCTTTTTCCAAAAAGTCTTCATCTCTGTGAAATCGTATCGAATCGTAACAAATCCTGAAAAAGTCATAGGTAATAATTCAAACAAACTGCTTGCCAAATTTTTTGAAGAGCTTTTTTGTTGATTAGGATAACACTATGAATCGCCGTGAAACGCATAACTCCCATATTTTTGCACTAGCGGGCAGTCGGGAGTTAAATAAATATATCATGTTTTGTATCTCTATATATGCGTCGAACGCACAAACGTAAAGAATGATATGAATGTTCTTATTGTCTAAAAGATAAATGTATTTCAAATTTATTCAAATTTATAATATGTATTTCAATTATATTTTATTGAAAGTCATAACATTTTTGTAAAAGGTTATCAAAAGAACGATCGTTCTTACCTGACCGAAAGATCTCATACACAAGGTTCCATAGTTCCCGGCTTTTAGCTGGCAAGGTATGTGACAAAGCATCATCATCAATTGTACGGGTTTCTGAGCCTCCGGCGCCAAGTTGTACCATTGACTTTTGTTTCTGCGTGGTAGAAGACTTTTTTTATGAGGCCACGCCACCGATCTGCGACTATTTACTCACACACATGAGTGAATACTAATACTGTGATCCATAAGAATTTGGGAAATGTTGCAGTCTAGGTAGAAATGAAATATCGTACCCGCTGCAATGAATGTGGACGTTACGGTTGCTACGGAATCGTCTTTTGCCAGAAGAATCTAAATTTACATGCGATTTAGTTGTGAATTTGAAAGATTATTCATCATTTATCGAGCTTTTTACCTGAAGTCCTATTGAGTTTATCAGAACCATGCCAAATCCGGTGACAAGAAAGATATTCCATGTATAAATTGAGTCGATGAGATTGGCAAATCTGACGATGGAGGATTTATTAATAATATTGAATAGTTTCAGTAAATACACTCTCTAAATTATTTTACTTGATAGCATCATTGTGTCTGTCAATATACGAAGGAAAATCGACCCTGGCCAGTGCATATGGGTTTCCTCCTGATTTTACTAATATGTCGTTATTCCCGATTTGTTGGAATTTGCGTCTGAAGGTTTTAATTCAGTCGTTATTACGCTGATTATTACAATCAATTAACGATCATTGACTCACCCTAATGCCGCAAAAATACCACATACGTGTTGCACGAAAATGATTATCATAGCTTCTGTGGCCACCATGGTTATTATACCCGAACACGAGCATACGTAAATATACATAATAACGTACCAATAATAATTTTGGGCGTTAAAATAATAAAAGTCGACAGGATATTGAAATTTTCGGGGTGCGGTACCGTTTTTTAACAAAACGTCGATGATTGTTGGTATTATCGGCTGGGTTACATAAGAGATGATTGCAATACTCATCACAGCTGTATACAATGTCAATAAATCTATTAAACTTTTATCAACTTCTAAACTAATCCTTACCATACACGATCAACCTGTATACGCAATTGTCATGTTTCGTCCCTGCTCAGCGTATTCGTGAAGAATGTTAACCTCTCGATCTTGAGCCCACACTTGCCAATCCGTACGAATATGATTCAGCAACATTACTGTCTGTACGTATCGAACATATATATATATATCTTATATATATATATATATGTATATATATATATATATTAATCGGCGCACTCTCGTACTCGATTATTATCGAATTTCAATTTATGAAAGTATAGCTGACCGTCTGCACGTTGCAAACCCAATTAATCCCTTTTATAGCGCAAGTAATTCCGAAAACGAATGCTATAACGCATTCAAAAATTATTCTCGGGTCGTCACGATATTTCATAACAGCTAGTATCTGAGCTACGACGTGCGTGGCGAGGACAAAGAGTAAAATAGCAGAAACAGTGGCTCTGATACGGGTGCTCTGATATGGCCAATATCCAAGGAGCACCATCAAAGTTTTATTTAATCTATAGTAACGATGTTGAAAGAAGTCCATCGCGACTCGAAGTTCTATCGACGACGACGTTAGTGCTACTGCTGCTGTTCCCGAAGCAACGCAATACACTCGCCTGCTTTTTCATGCGTTCAATTTTTATTTTCTTGGGATGAATTTTTATTGAATTATATCATTCAAAGTTATCAAAGTATAGCGGCTCGACGGACGTTTAAATTGCCCCCCATTAAAGATGAGTGAAAGTGATACGAGAGGGTGTAGACTCTAGAATCTATAGACGCTCTGCCCTCCGTACGCGTCATTACGTATTCAGCTTCCCGTTGCGAGCCTTACAAAGAATTATTATGTCATTGAGACATGACGTTACGTTGATATTTGCGGGGAAAGCCTTCTTTTATCAAAAACCATTGAAATATAATGCTTTTTTGAACGTATCATAAAATGGAAGCGTTGAGAGACTTGGCCAAGAAATTGTTCTCTTCGGTGGAAGTCCGTAGTTGTACTTGAGTGACCACCAACGGAGGAGCGTGGTCTTCCGATGTGGGGAGAGCGGTAGAACTATGAGAGGGTTCGTAATCGATATCCGTTACGTCCGTGATGTTAAACTGTGCGGATTATTTTTTTCTCTTGCATATGGCTGCATTATAGTCTTTTTTGAAAGTTCATCAAAGAAGAGCTCAGTAGTATAACGGAAGTACACGACCCACTGAGTGAGCATGAACTGCACATGAGTGCAACCGTGTACTTGGTCACGTAGTGATGCTTTCGTGAATTCTGTCAAGATGTGTCAAGATACGAGTTGGCGCGGGCCCATCTTACGAGCGAAATCACAAGATCATTTTACGAGCCATGGCTCAAGATACGGGCTGATGAGGCCCATCTTGCGAGCGACCCACGTAGCTTTTAACGGTCAACATTTATCGCAAAATTGAATGTAAAAATTCTAATGTGTCCTTCCCTGTTGATTATGAATCTGTAACTAATTTTACTGCCACTGCGGTATTTCATGCAGAAATTCGTGCCGAACATAAAATAAAAAAATAAAATTTTAATTCAAAATCTTTCAAATTTCCTCTTACAAAAGACATGACACTCGACGGATCGAAATAATTGTATTAAAATAATCGAAATCGGGAAGCCAGATTTCGAAGTCAATCGGTATCGTTCGTTTCGTAGGTAAGATAGGCACATCTAAAGTAAAAGCGCGCACAAATTAAAAATAGAAGGCTCCAACTGTTCGCAAATTATAGTGATTTTAAAGGCCCAGAATCAATCACATTACATCCACACATCCAAACGCCAGTTAAAAATCACGTTTCTCGACGTTTTAGACTATTTCAAGTACTCTGCCATTAAAACCTCGATTTGTTTTTCGAGGGCACAGCTCCCAGTATAAGGAAGCACAATGGTGAAAAATTAATTCGCTGTCAAATGTAATTGAATGTAAAACTACTATCAGTTTATATTTGATCATGTTGACTCATGTTAATTTACGGCGTATTTCTATTCATCGTCCAAGTCGTTCCATGTCGTTAGAAAAATAAAATGTTGTGTTTTGTATTCCTATGTATGCATTGAACGCACAAAAGTAAAGTAGGACATGGCTGCCCTTGCGGCCTAAAATATAAAAAAATTACCCATTAATTGCATTTCTATGACATTTTATTGGAAGTCATAGCATTTTGTGAAGCGTTATCGAAAGAAAGATCGTTCTCACCTGTCCGAAAGATCGCATACACAAAGTTACATATTTCCCGGCTGTTAGCTGGCAAGGTACGCGACAAAGCATCATCATCAATTGTAGGGGTTTCTGAGCCTCAAGCGCCAGGTTGTACCATTGACTCTTGTGTCTGCGCGGTAGAAGACTTTTTTATGAGGCGACGCCACTGATCTTCGACTATTTACTCACACATATGAGTGAATACTAATACTGCGATCCATAAGATTTTCGGAAATGCTGCACTGTACGTATAAATGCAATATCGTGCCCACTGTAATGCCTATGTATCTTACGGTTGCTTCGGGTTCGCTTTTTGTAAGAAGAATCTGAAATTATACGCAGTTTAGCTCCGAATTCGGAAGATTATTCATCATTCATCGAAGCTTTTACCTGAAGTGCAACTAAGTTAAGCAGAATCATGCCAAACCCGGTGACACAAAGAATATTCCATGTGTAAGTTGCGTCGATGAGATTGGCGAATCTGACAATCGAGGGTTTATTAATAATGTTGGACAGTTTTACGAAATATATTCTCCAAAGTATTTTACTTGATAGCATCATTGTGTCTGTCAATACAGGAAGGAAGATCGACCATGTCCAGTGCATATGGGATTCCTCCTGATTTTACTGATATGTTGTTATTCCCGATTCGTTGGAATTTGCGCCTAAAGGTTTCAGTTTAGACTTCATTACGCTAATTATTACAATCAATTAACCATCAATTAACGATCATTAACCTACCCCAATGCCGCAAAAATACCACAGACGTGTTGCACATAAATTATTAACATAACTTCACTGGCCACCATGATTATCATACCCGTAGATAACGACACGTAATTATGCATAACAATGTACCAATAATAATTCTGCGCATCGAAATAATAAAAGTCAACGGGGGTCGGAAATTTTCGGGGTGCGGTACCGTTTTTCAACAAAACGTCAATGATCGTCGGCATTATCGGCTGAGTTGCATAAACAGCGATGGCAGCATTTATCCCAGCTATATAGAATGTCGACGAATATATAAAACTTTTGTCAACTTCTGAACTACCCGTTACCGTTCTCGATTAACCTGTATACACTATTGTCATCTTTCTTCCGTGCTCAGCGTGTTCGTGAAGAATGTTAACTTCTCGATCCCGAGCCCACACTTGCCAATCTGTACGAATACGATTCAGCAACTTTAGTGTCTGTGCGTATGAAACAGATCTTTATCATTAATAGACATCGATTAATGGACTCGTGCCGATTATTACAGTATTGCAATTTACGAAAATATTTCTGACCTTCTGCACGTTCCATACCAAACTAATCCCTTTCGTAGCGCAAATTGCTTCGAAAAGGAATGTTATAACGCATTCAAAAATGATTCTCGGGTCGTCACGATATTTCACAAGAGCTAGCATCTGAGGTACGACTTGTGTGGCGAGGCCAAACAGTAAAATAACAGAGAGGGTGGCTCTGATACATGTGCTCTGATACGGCCAATATCCAACGAGCGTCATCAAAGTTTTATTTATTCTATAGTAACGATGTTGAAAGAAGTCCATTGCTGCTCGAAGTTGTATCGACGATGACGTTAGTGCGACTGCTACTGTTCGCGATGCAACACAATACGCTCTCATGCTTTTCAATTTCTCTTTTCTCGGGATGAATTTTCATTGAATTACATCAATCAAACGTATCAAAGTATAGCGGGTCGACGGACGTTTAAATTGCGTACGTCCAAGGTGAGTGAAAGTGATACGAGAGGGTATACTTTAGAGTCTATAGACTCTCCGCCCACCGTACGCGTCATTACGTATTCACCTTCCCGATGCGAGCCTTACACAGAACTATTACGACAATAAGACATCACGTTTACGTTGAAATTTGCTGGAAAAGCATCATTGTATCGCAGTCAATCGAAATACAATGTTATTTTTCAACCGTAACTTGAAACGGCAGAGTTGGGAGACTTGAAGGGGGAATTGTTCCCTACGGTGTAAAACCGCAGTTGTACTTGAGTGACCACCAACGGAGGAGCAGGGTCCTCCGATATGGGGAGAGCGGTAGAACTATGAGAGGGTTGATAATCGATATCCGTTCCGTCCGTGTTGGTAAACTGTGTACATTATTTTTTTCTCTTCACAATAGCTGCATTACAGTATTTTTTACAAGTTCATCAGAGAAGAGGTCAGTGAATCGAAAACCAGGAGCTCATAGTAACTTAAAACCTGGCAGATCACTCAAAAGAGGACAGTTCGCATGGGTTCTCGTAAGAAGGGTTTCCGGTAGGGTAACATTTTTTGCTTTCGCGATACTTCAACTGAAATGTAAAAGAAGCCTGCAAATTCTTATTATATTCGGCTTTCTCATTATATTCTTTTACTCATCAATTCTATTCCATGAGAGATCATCTTTTGTAATTTTTGGCTTCCTCATAGATGAAACAAAAAACAAAACAAAATTGCCAAATTGATGACGGAGAACTTCGTTTCCAGAAAACATATTTAAAATAAACATCCTTTTCTCACGATCGTTTCCTCGAACGATCGAACATGGCTTCACCTCCTCTTTCACTCCTGTCCATTCCACACACCGGAACACACACAGTTGTGCAGATTGAAGAGATCTCTGGTCGATCGCGTGGGTGCGACCGAGAAGTGCTTAGCATCGCGGAGAGGGGAAATGCTAAAAACAATAATAAGGATAATGAGGAAATACTAAGAATAATAACACCCATAATGTCTAGAGGAGAGTTTGAGAAGGTGAAAAAAAAAAAAAAAATTATAAAAATGAAAAAATTATAAAGTAAAAATAGGAGAGCAAAGGGTTAAACCGTGCACAATCGTTAAGAGGGGAAAGTGAACGAAGGCTTTCGCTGACGTCCGAGATAATTTCTCACTTTACTCGACGCCCGTTGCACAGTGTGTGTGCGCATGCCTGTGTGTCTCCGTCTCTGCTCTGCATTCGTGTGCAAGTTTGCACGACATCACCCGATACACGGGAAGCGACAAGACTTGCACAAGAGTCATGAAAGCGAACGAGGAATGCACCGATCTAAACCCTTCCCCGCGGAGAGCCCACAACACAACGCTACTCTACCTACACACTCCGTCTCCGTTAGTTCTTTATATTCGAAACTCTCTCGCTGCTCGTTTCCTCGATCGTGTTGCGCTCGTTTGAAGCTTGAACAGCTGTTGGCTTGCACCTTTTTTTTTTCAAAGCTGTTTTTCTCGACACCTCTCTCGGCTCGCAGAAACACACATGTACCGTGGGCGAGGTTTTTTTAGGCGTTTTTTTTCCTCCTTACCATAATCGCAAAGGTCGCCAGCTACCGCAAATCACAGAGGAGGGACAAACGACTGCGCATGAGGATATTTTTAAGATCTATAGATATGTTAAAATAATTTGAAAAACACGGCAAGAAATAATTTAAAAAATAAAATTCCAAACATTCGTACTTTCTCGAAAATTCGCACAAACTAGTTGAAATCTTTGCAAACTCATCGCCATTAATGTTCTTCCAGGTTAAGGACGTATGATGCAATATCAATCCAACTTTGCATAAACGATTTAAAAAAAAGTTAAGCATACGCTCGACTGGACAGTAAAAATGGTTTCTACATTTAACAAACATTCATCGACCGCAAAGCTGGACAATTTTCTTCTCGTCAACATTAAAAACTCTTTACTGTTCTCAACCGAACGATATCTTGAAAGAAAAGGATAAAATTACCGAGAATAAAAAAAATTGTTGGCTTTCATGGACGATAAATCGTTTTCGAATGTGCAGACCTTTCTTTTACCGTTTACCGGTGTGAAATGCGCTCGAACTTCCTCAACGACACTCTGATACTTCGGATTCGCAAAAAGGCTGGAAATTTGTTTAATCTCTTCAGTCGTTAATTTTTTTTTTCCGTCCACATTGCCTTGACCAGTGTTTCAATGGTTTTTCCGACCGGTTCTGGGAAAAGTGTCAGAGCGTTATCGCGTACGCGCCGTGATTGCCACGACTCCGTACACCTCACCGACCGCGATTCGAGACGGCTCTTCGTGTCTTTTTTTTTTCTCGGCGATTCTCCCGTCGCATGCATATATGTATACACGCGAGCAAGTATATAGTGCGTACGTACGGCAAACGTCGTGGCCTGGCCACGCAGCGATCTCTTTGTCTCTCTCTCTCGGCGTATCTTTCTCTTTCTCTTTCTTTCACTGTGTACAGTTAGGAAACTGGTTTGGCCTCGTGGCGGCGGCGGCGGTCGCGTTGTCGTCTTCGTCTCCCAGCAGCGGCCACTTTATTCCTGCAAACTCACGCGCCAGCCAGAGAGCTACCGGTTGCCGCTTGCGGATCTTCCGCCCCGAGATCCCGTCGATCTTTTGCCGTCGCTCCTCGTCTCTTCCTCATCCTGCTCCACTCCCGGAACGTACTCGCTAACCTCTTTGAATTATAGAGCATTGACATCCTTTCGCTCTTTATTTATTTTTATTCTTTTTTTTTTGAATATATATATTTTTCTTAAAACAGAGTCGCATTCAGGTTCGAAGCTCGCCACGACCGAAAGCTCCGAGCTGTGTTCACAATTAGGTTTAATCGATAGTTCGGACTTGGGTTTAGACTTAAGTTCCAACTTGGGTTTGAACTGAAGTTCGATTTTGGGTTCCAATTCGGGTTTGAACTTAAGTTCGAATTTGGGTTTGGACTTAAGTTCGAATTTGGGTTTCAAGTTGGGTCAATATCGGGATCGAACTTCGGTTAAAATTCGAGCTCTGAGCTTTTAGTCTTGTGGGTGTTTGAAGTCAAGATTGAATCTCGAATTTACGGTTGTTGTTTTCGCAATTATTTAATTTTGTCCAAAGAAATAAAAAGGAGCGAACAGTTCAGCGACCGTGGATCGGTAATGTGTTTTCTGCCCGCGGTTTTGAGGTAACTTGTCCCAGAACTAGAAACGAAAAGCTATCCGACTCTTCGGCTCTTTGCAACGTATCGGTTAACCGCGACGTCCAACCGCGGTTGGCAGCGGCAGAGATTCCCCGATGTGTTCCACTTTGGATCGAGAACTCCGCGCTTCGCGCCGTTCCCATTCCATCACAAAATCGCCCTTTCCGCCCCCCCCCCCCCTTACCCCCTTAGTCCCGCGTTAATTAACTTACGTTTTCGATTAGCTCGATGCGCGAACGCGAGAAATTCAATTAACGGGGGACTCGCGATTTCTACTCTAATATTAAACCATGCGAACCGCGCGAAAGCGAAACAGAGGGCGGCGGCGGGGCGAGATCGAAGCTTGTCTCGATTTCGGCCCGATCGAAAAAGACCGCCTGTGAACTCGAGGATTATTATTATTATTATTATTATTATTATTATTATTATTATTATTATTATTATTATTATTATTATTATTATTATTATTATTATTATTATTATTATTATTATTATTATTATTATTATTATTATTATTATTATTATTATTATTATTATTATTATTATTATTATTATTATTATTATTATTATTATTATTATTATTATTATTATTATTATTGTCACGCGATGCATTGTTGCAGGGCGATCGGTTAACTGCAGATTCGTACTCCTCCTATGTGCATCAGGAGCGATAGTGACCCGCACGCTTCTGTTCTCTGTTCTCGTTTAACTTTCGAAAGTGGAATAACAAACATGTAACCGGGCGTCGGAAGTCTTGCAGCTAAAAGATCTTACGACGAATCGAGGAGAATCGTTGCAGCGCTCAATGGCGCACTTAGTCGAACGAAATTGAGGGAAAAAATGCATTACTTTTTAAGTTACAAAAAAAAAAAAAATTATAATAATTGTTAGCGACCGAGACGACGACGAGACACTGTTCGAAAAAGTTTGAAAGGTGCGTTGAACTTTCGTCGTCGGAACGGGCGGCGCTCTTCTTTCTTCGGTTCGCCGAGTGTGTGCTTCTCCGTCGCGCGCCTCGCCGGACGCCCGACCGAGCGAGAACGAGCTTTCGTTATTTTTTTCCATCGTCTCACAGCGGTCGCGGGCTCGTCCGAGGCGTCGCCCGCGCCGGCTCAACCGAAGTGAGTTCCAAATATAAACCCCTATTTGCGCCCGCGCTACACGTCCCGCGCCGCAAGCCGTCGCCTATCTCCCGACGTATAATACGCACGCTGAGTTTTCTGTGTCCGATCCACTTTACTCCACGGCGCTTCAGCCCCTCTATCGCTCACGGTTTTCTAGTCGCTCGCTATCTTTCGTTACACGTGCGCGCTCGGCCCAACGATCGCGGTACAATAATCGTGTTTCGCACGTCTCTCGCGGCGCACGTGTACGATTTTTTTTGTTTTTCTATATTAAAAAATCCTATATTCCGACTGAATTAATTATCATTCATTTTTTTTATGTATATACATATATATTTTTTTACGTGAAGAAATTAAAAGCTACCGCTCGAGTTTTGTTTGACGTTTTATTTTCTTTCATACACTGATTGTCTTTAAAAAATTTCGTGCGAAACGTTTCTCGCACGTTTCTCGCGGTGCGCCTGTACGATTTTATAGACATAAAAAATAAATAGAGTAAATCAATAAAATTCTATACTCCGACTGAATTAATTTGTATTTTTTTATATATATATATTTTTATTACGTGCAGAAACTAATAGTTACCGCTCGAGTTTCGTTTTTTGTTGTACGTTGATTGTTCAAAGATTCCTTTTTTTTTTTAATGACGCGAAAAAATGGTGAAAAAACAATTTCGGAAGCGTCGCGAAGGCGGCGAGAGTGCGGGGGAGGTGGGAGGCTGCCGAGACCTTTGTCGACCGGAAGCCGGGAGCTCACCGATTTTTTTCGTAAAATAACTCGATGCAGCTGCGCGAAGAACGGACGCTCGTCGACACCGGACGGTCCGCGATCGGTGGCCGCCGCTTTTGCGAAAGGTTCTATGGCCAGCGGCGACTCGGACGCGGGATCGCCGGTTGCGTTGATATCGTCGAGTAGGGGGGAGGGGGCGGGTGACGGACAACCGGGGACCCTCGAAAATGACGTCGCCGGACACTTTGATCTATCCAGCATCAAATTCATCGACGACGAGGACCCGTCAATCGATGGTACTTCGTTTGATTTTTCCGTTTTATTCATTTTTCATACACATCCGGGAGTGACGGGAAACGAATTTCTTTTCCGCGGAACCGCTGAAGGATCGGGGAGTTGATTTACTTTTATTTTTACTTTCGAACGAAACATTCAACACTTTGATTATTATCCAGTATGTAGGAATTGTTGAAGAAAAACGGCTAGACGGGAAGATGCTCCACAATTATTATTGTTGTTATTATTATTATTATTATTATTATTATTATTATTATTATTATTATTATTGTTGTTATTATTATTATTATTATTATTATTATTAATGTTATTACTGTTATTATTATCATTGTTATTATTGATAATTTTAATTTTTTTCTGTTCCATAAACAGTATTTAATACAGATCTATCTACATTAATAAGACTTTCCCTTTAAGAGAAGGCTAAATGTCCTCTCTCTCTTTCGAACCTGCGCGCTCCCTATGGTGCCATCTTTTTCGCACTCGAGTGGCCGCCGTGCCTGTTTAGCCTGCTCTTAAGGGGAGCTTAAACACCGACACTCTCACCTCGAGCACGTTGCTTTCCCCGTTGCGCGACCCCCTCTTGTATTCGACCGCAGCGAAGAAGCAGAAATATCATTATCGCCTTGGAACAACGTGGAAGACACTCGGTCGGTAACGAAAACTGTAATAATTTCTTTCTTCAATGTTTCTCAAAATTTCGAGTTAAACTCGAAAAACTGGCGTCTTCCTTGAGTGACCGATTTCGTTTACCTCGGAAAAGTTTACGACCCGTGAAAAAAAAATATTGATTACAGTTTTCGTTACCGACGTTGTGAAAAATATTGCAAAAAATGTTTTGAAGCATGTTCAGTCACGCGATACTAATACCTTTATAGTTATGTTCGTTTTTTTTTTTTTGCAACTCTTCTCTTTGTTAAAAACTATGTCACACACGATTGTCGTTGGGTAACTCTTTTGAAGAAAGAAACCGATGATTGGCGTCCAGGATATTGCGAAGCGCATGCAAAAACACTCGCAGACGTCGCTGCGACCCATACAGTATAATAAATTCATCGCTAGTCCAAGGACGAATCTCTAACGATTCTCTCGCCTCGCTCTCGTCCATTTGTCCCGGTAATCTCGGCGGCGAGTTCTACCTCCACGATCCAATGTCTCAATCCATCTTTCTCCGAGAATAATACCGCTGGTTATTAGAATTTTTTAAATGGGAACCGAACGTGGTTCAAGCATCCCCGACCGTCCCTCGAATTCGTTATTACAAAACGGAAATAAACGTCGAGTAAATTTCCCCCCCATTGATAGCTGAAAACTTTCTCGTTCCAATTTTACTAATGACTGTCTGTCCTGTCGGCAGAAGAATTGGACGGACCGAACGCCGACCGAATAAGGGACGCCTGGGTCATAGCTCTCGAGAGGTAAGAAAAAAATTAACTTTTTTTTTTTAATTCCCGATAAACTCTCACGATAAGCCAAACTTATTTCATTCCGCGAATTCTTCGAAGATTAATCGGAAAGATTGCGACCGAGATAAGCGGAATAATGTAAAATGTAATTAAGGCGTCGATTGTTTATAAAAAATAATTTAAATAAAAAACCTTTTTATAGAAATCAGCGACTATAAAAATTGGTTACTCAAAAAAATTTGCAAATAAAGTAAAGTCAAATTACCGGGTACATTACTTTTACAATTACCAAAAACTACCGATTGTGTAATTCGACAAAATTGCTATTTGCATTTATTTTTTATAGTTGATTGGGTTGTTCAGGCAAATACGAACGTAATAATTTATCATCGATCCAGTACTTTCAGCTCGGTTTGAGTTTAATATCGGAAATCGATTTGCAATGTTTGTATACCGACGGGACTCGAAACTTTTGTTGACTCGATGAGCCGAGCCAAGATTGATATTGCATAAAACCAGAATTTAACCGCTTCGCAAAAGTAATTGATTTATCGTATGATTCAGAGGGGCGAGGGAGCGTCTCCAGAGGTTACCGGCCCTGAGGAAGATCCAGCCGAGGGACATACAGGCGATATTGCATCAGCAGGTGAGAATAAACGACGAGCATTCGTCTTGTTTACCCTATCTGTCAAATGCACTTAACTGTACCAACCCCAGGTTTCGTAATCGTCGAGGTAAATTCTTCAGATTCTTGGGCGGGGTCTCCGACAAATCCTTTCCCTACGTTTAATTACAATCGTAGCTGTGCGTTTGTGCGCATTTTTTTTAGATCGTTTGCAAGGTTGATCGCCAGTACTTAAGTTTCAACCCAACTCGAATCGTAACACTTGCCTTATCTTTTAATTTAAATCCAAACCTAATTCAACCGTCGAACCTTGCCCAAGTCCGAACTTAAATCTAACCCCAGTTTGATCCAAAGTCTATACTTCAGTTCAAACCCAATTCCAAACTCGCCTCAACCCAACAACACCAAAAAAACCAAGTAATTCTTTGTCCATTTTTCACCGCCAATCATTTTCACAATAGATCCTTCATCCATTTATCAATCAATTCCCCCCCCCCCCCCCCAAGCTTTTTTTGCATATCAGCTGATACGAACTTGAAACTATTATCCATTGACTCGTCGCTTCCCCTCTCATCGGTTCGTCCTCCTCCCGCCAGCCCACAACAGAACGTATTTCAATACCCGGCTCTCAGTTAGACGAAATACCGGGCGCATATCGGTGGTCGATGCGCGTGAAACGGGGAATGCAAAGTGAACGAGCGAACAGAATCTCTCCTAGCGCCGAGCACACTCTGCCACTCCGGCGGTTCGATTATGTCCGTACGACCTTGGCTCGCGCTGCATACGCTTACCAGTGTTCGGTTACGTGCCGATTTGTTGTAGCTCTCGCTCTCTCCCTGTGTGTATCCGCCCGTCCGTCTCTGAGTGCGCGAGTGTTGGAAAAATGAATGCCACGGGTGTTATTTATCCTCCTCGCCCGTTCGTACCTTCGTCCGTTGCTTGTTGCCGCAGTCAGTGGTTCTGTTACGTTCCAATGCTATCCGGTCTCACTCGCTCGGCTACCCGAGGCGGAAAGAGACCTCCGGACCCCCCACCCTTGCCCACTCGACCGTCCCCCCCACCACAACATCCACGCTCCGCTCGTTATGCAACGGCGAAACGAATCACTCCGACGATTAATACACTCGGCTACTGTGCTTTTTAAAACTGAAAACCGCAACGAGATGGCTAACTAGTACCTGACCGTACGGATACCCAATGGCAGGCGATGCTCGTCGTTCCGGTTGTTCGCCGCCGGAAATCATCCAGCGAGACGAAGAATATCGCTAGGATAACACTGCGAAACTTTAATAATCGTTTGGCGAAGTAATTTTACTTGTTTATTTTTTTTACGTAATTCGGAAAGTTTCGCAGTTGTCTCGGCTGGATGGTGGGGGATTCGCGGATGGTCGTTGATGCTTTGTTTTTCTTTTTGCTCGAACGACGCAGATAACGGAGGGTTCGGCCTCGACGAGCACCGGAGAGACGCCCAAGAAGGACGTAACCAATAGTCACATAACGGTCACCCTTGCGGAAAGGTATTTACTTATCTTAATTTTACTTGTTATGGGGTTTCACAGAATTTTCGTTGTCGATCTGGTCTGTTAGGTTTGTTGATGGCCTTACAATTCTCCGGCGATCGACGACCCTCCGGTGACTCCGGTCGATTAATGTCCTTTGCCGGAGAACTGTATCCTTGCTGAGTCGAAATTATATGGTGCTGTATCTCGCAAAAAATTCGCAAATTTGGAATTCAACCAATTAAACGTTTTACAATGAATACATTTAAAAAATTGAATAAATGTAATAAATGAATTAATTCAAGAAATGAGTTAATTCAAGAAATGAGTTAATTCAAGAAATGAATTAATTCAAGAAATGAATTAATTCAAGAAATGAATTAATTCAAGAAATGAATTAATTCAAGAAATGAATTAATTCAAGAAATGAATTAATTCAAGAAATGAATTAATTCAAGAAATGAATTAATTCAAGAAATGAATTAATTCAAGAAATGAATTAATTCAAGAAATGAATTAATTCAAGAAATGAATTAATTCAAGAAATGAATTAATTCAAGAAATGAATTAATTCAAGAAATGAATTAATTCAAGAAATGAATTAATTCAAGAAATGAGTTAATGTAAAAAATGAATTAATTCAAGAAATGAGTTAATTTAAAAAATGAATTAATTAAAAAAATGAATTAATTTAAAAAAAATAGAGAAGCGGCGAATCGAAACGTACCGGCGAAGCTGAGCAACGGAACCGTGCCCAAGGGTGTCGCGACAGAGGAGGACGAGTCGAAGGATCGTAAAGACGTGTTGGAGAAACAGCGTAGCTGTCCCGAAGAGGCGAATTTACTGGTGAGTGGACCAATTCTCTCCCGGCGTGCTTCGAAAGACTCTGGGGCGCTCGAAGTGTCGGGCAGCTCTCCCTCAAGTGTCTCGTAAATTCTACGATCGCATTAACGTCCCTGTTTTTACGACTTTTCCTTGTGCGTTTTCTCACTAATTTTTCTTTATTTTATTTTTATTTCTTTTTGAATTTCCGGGACTTCCGCAGCAACCTGTGCCCGGAGGCAGAGCCAGCGAACGGCGCGCCAGCAGCCCTTTCCAAAATGGACGGACGGAAGTTCTGATCGGGGAACCCGAGGGTGGCCCAAGGTCACCGAGAGGCTCGACCTCCTCCGCTGCCAACGATGCCAACCTCCTGATACCACCCGGAGATCCCGACTATCCCGAATCCATTTACAAGTGAGTTTATTACAAAAATAATATAATGCAAAATTTTATAAATTTCGAAATTCGGATATGTTTATGTGAAAAATGTATTAAAATATTATTTTTGTTTTCTTTTTTTGATACAAGGACATGTTTCAAAACACATGTGTGGTTTTTTGTATAGGGGAGAGCGGGGCAAAATGGCACAGCGGGGCAAAATGGAATAATGAGACAAAACTCGATTTTCCAATCACTTTTGGATGGTGGCGATGGTGATCCGTGGGGCAAAATACGTTGGGACAAAATCAGGCATCCAAAAATTATTGGAAAATTGAGTTTTGGCCTCAATGTCCCGTTTTGACCCACTGTCCCATTTAACCCCGCTCCCTTCTACCCGCGGATTTCTCGTTGGATAGCAAGAGTTTTTTTATCAAAAGTTTAAAAAATATTTGCCTTCTCGCATAGTAATTACCTCGACGCTCTCTTCCTTAGCGACTCTAGATTTATAGCGCGACCGCGTGCGTGCTCGAGAGTATCAACTAAAACCGCCAGGTGCCGCGTCATGGGGATACGTTGCGAGTCGAGTTTAATTTTTTTTTACCCGATGGTCTGGATTTATACCAGCGAGGACAGTTTGAAGTTTCAAACTGGGAAGGGGGCAAAACGGACCGTTTTTATCAATTTTTTTTTCTGGAGGCAAAAAACGTTTCTCTCTCTATGAACAACACTGGTCAGATTTGCCCCGCTGACTCGTCGAACAGCAAAATTGTATAACAACCCCAACGAAACTGAGGTGACCATCGGCAGACTTCAATAGACTGATGCACAAAGTTCAAATTTGTAACTTGCTCTAGACTCGTGGATAACCTTTATTTTAGCGTCGTTTTTCTGTAACCCTTGCAACCATCGTTGTATAGTCTAATTTAGTCGATTTTTAGTTGCACGGGGATGACTCGAGTCCATCAAAACAGAGTTGCATAAAGATTAAAAGTTTGAACAAAGCGATCAGTCTCATTTCAGTAGGGGAGACCGGGGCAAAATGGCACAGCGGGGCAAAACGGGACTGTGAGGGCGAAACTCAATTTTCCCATGATTTTTGGATGCCCCATTTCGTCCCAACGATACATCCGGATTTTCAAACCTGTTTTTCCCCACGTACCACCCTCGCCACCATCTCAAAGTTATTGGAGAATTGCGTTTTGTCTCGTTATCCCGTTTTGCCCCGGTGTGCCATTTTGCCCCGCTCTCCTCTATACCCGGAGTCTCGTCATAGTCATTGCAACTCGCGGATGCATGTCTAGTCAACCCTAGTGCGACTGCGACTACGATGCAACTCCGAATCCGTGGCTGCACCAGTTCCACTAGGGAAGAGAGGGAAGCGAGACTGAAACCCTCGTTCAATCCCATCCCGCTCCAAAATGCAGATCCTACAACGTGCATTACGCAATTAATAATGCAGCTGGCGTTATTGAATTAATTATCGGATCGATAATTAAAGGGTCAACAGTATCGGATTAATTGCTAATCAAACGAGTCCGGCTCTCCATCGGAGAAGCTTTAAAAATACAGCGACGTACTCTACCGATGTACAACCTCGCCCGAAAAAAAAGTACATGCGAAAAATGGATTTAAAATTTTTTTAAATAAAAATTAGAGATATCAAATTCTTCGCCCGAATTTTTTTTTATCTCATCGGAAATATCCAAAATACATATATAATAATATATGAATTATATTTGTTTTTAATTTCGTTAAAAGTGCATTTAATATATGAATTATATATTTTTTAATATTTCGTCAGAAGATTATTTAATATACGAAAAATGATACTTTCGCACATACTTTTTTCTTTCTTCCGCGAGGGAGACAATTTCCGGCAGTTTTAATTTCTCATGAACGCTTCGCGAAGGCTGTGGCCGTAGCTCTAGGTTTTTCCGAAGGCTTGGCCCGTTGCCACGCTTCTGCCCGAGCCTTAATCCAAGCGCTCAACGAGAGAGAGATCGGGAGACGTGACAGAGTTAACCACCAGCCCATCCTTTACCGACCTCGTACGCTTAACATAACATTATTCACAGATTATACTAGCTCTTATGTGGGCGCAGCGATGTCCTAGCCGCTGAGATGAGAAACATTCCATTCCAATTATTCGCGCCCACACGAACAAATTCATTGATTTCAATAATGTTACTAAAAATGAAAAGTCAAAATCAATTTTTATTTTTATTTTTTGCCTCGTACGGTTTAATACGAAAAGGTGCTCTCGCTGGCTGAACGCCTTTACGCGAGACGGGAAAGAGGATTACATAGCTTAACGGACCTACGTAAATGAAAAAAAAAAAAAAAAATATCGACGACGCTTTATCAAAGTTATTTTTACGTCGATATGCCCGTGAAGCGCTCATCAACATCGTTCCAGAAATAGAACGAGCGTAGGTCGTTTTTATATAACAAGACTAGTGGGACAGCAATTGCGGTTGCCGGAGTCTCGTCTCCCGTGTCCCCGTGAGTAGGTATGATAGCAGCCTACTTTACAAGTTGCAATGAAGGGTGAAACCAACCCTTCGTCCTCCTTCCTCCTCTCGAGGCTAATTGACGAGCCTCGGACCGTTCTCCAGTTTCTCGATAACCCTCGTAACCCTTGGTCCACATTCGAGAGCGAACGGAGTAACGGTTTCTCAGATGAAAAAGTGCATGCGATATGCACGCTCGTCGGCTCCAAAGTCCAAAGGGCTTAGCACATTAGCTCAAATATTTGTATACCGTAAGGCATGGTACGATCTTCCGAATACCGAGCAATTACCGACTAAATTATCTTGGCTGCGTTTAAAAATAAGTACCTAATTTTTATTTTTTTCAGTACATTTTTCTTATCAGGAAATTTTCTGTTCGAAATATCGCGAATCTTCGGTTTTTGAACTCTCTTTTTGAAAACTCATGTCCCACTAGCTTCTTTCATAAGGGACGATTTTTTAACGGGCGTTTATTTAAGAACTTGCTTATTAATCGTCAAGTTCACCATTAAGTTCATCATTAACTTTATCATTAACTTTATCATTAAGATTAAGTTGTCAAACATATTGACTGATAATTAAATTATAAAAAAAGAATACAAAATATTGAGTGATATAATTTTATCAGCCAATTTTGGGTTCGCAATAGCGTTTCGAGATACCGCGTATCTTCGGTTTTTTTTTTTAACTTCAAAAACTCATGCCTGAGAAGATTCTCAATATAATTTTTTTTCGTAGTTAAATACTCGAGCTCGCTCGGTAACAAAAAATGTCATCAATTTTTTTTACTCTGGTAAGTTCGACCGTTCGATCTGACAACGATCAATCGATATCGGGATTTGATAGCATCGACCTTTCGCACATTCGCACGGGAATCGATGAGCCATCCGAGCCCAGGACACACGATCTGCGATCGACGCCCTCGTAATTGACACCCAACTGGCGTTCGTCCATTCCTCACCTATACTCAAATAATAATAATAATAATAATAATAATGATGTCGGGCCTCGGTAAGAATTCGTTTCCGAAGGTGCGATGCGAGAAGGGATACGAAGAGTGAGAAATTGTCAGGCGAGTCGCGGGAGCGTGCATGGCCACGGCCGTGGCTCCACCCGTAGTCGTGAGAGTTCTTCTCATGAAGCCTTAAACAATTCTACAGTCACAATGATATCGCGACGCACATTCATTATCTCACGCTACGAGTCATTCTAATCCCTCGAAATTCCACTCTCAGGTGTATACCGATGAGAACTCGATAACGAATAATTTTACGGTCATGCTGTAATTATAGTGAAATTTTTAACGATTCTATTAAGTTTTTAATTGGGTTTCATGTTTTGTCTTCCGGATTTAATAGTTGGCAAAAAAACATCTACAGTCTTAATGATATCGAATTCCATTCTTAGGTGTGTACCGATGTCAAATCCATATCTAATAATTTTGGGACCGCACTATAATTATAGTGACATTTTTAACGATTTCATTAAGTTTTTAATTGGGTTTCATGTTTTGTCTACCGGATTTAATATAAGGCAAAAAATTCTACAGTGACAATAATATCGCCTCGCGCATTAATTATCTCGCGCCACGAGTAATTCGAATCCCTCGAAAATCCACTCTCACGTGTATAACGATGAAAACTCGATACCGAATAATTTTACTGTCACGCTATAAATATATTTTAAAAAAGTGACGATTTTTATTCAGTTTTTGTTACGTTTTCATCTCTCGTCTTCCGGATTTAATATCCGTCAAAATAAAAATGCATCGATTATTTATTAATCGCATAATAAATTGACGTCTCAACGTACTCGAGTCCGGGTCTCCGTGACAATTTTTCCTCGATCCTCCATGCCGTTTACAGAACTCACGAAAATAAGAGAATCACGAAAATTTCGTCGTCCATAAATCCCGAACGTTTCCGGAGTCTACCAGCCAGCCTTCGAGAAGGTGAAGTCTCGCTTTCCGAAGACTTCACAGCGCCTCCGCGTTACCGTGCAACAGTGCAGTACAGAACGTGGTATAAACTACTACCGAAGCAGGATACTTAAGACGTGCCCTGTGTGCTATTAACTGATCGACTGATTGCGCGCCGTGGGCATTGTTGTTGTCCTCCCGGCGTTCCAACGGTTAGCCTGGGTTAGTTACGGAGCTCGATATCGTCTGGCCTCGCTACGTACGTTACGACGATATACAAACCGCACGGTAGCAGGCTCCACTTACCGCTCTATGACTATATATGTATATATGTGTGTACTATACATGTATATATGTGTATACTATACATGTATATATGTGTATACCATACATGTATATATGTGTATACTATACATGTATATATGTGTATACTATACATGTATATATGTGTATACTATACATGTATATATGTGTATACTATACATGTATATATGTGTATACTATACATGTATATATGTGTATACTATACATGTATATATGTGTATACTATACATGCATATATGTGTATACTATACATGTATAGTATATATGTGTATATTATATATGTACATATATGTGTATATATATTGGGATTGTGAGATTGCGCCTCGATCGCCAGTGAAATCCACGATTCCGGACTCGTCTGAGAAAATAATCCTCGAAGCTCTTCGCTCGCGTCGACGGACGCCTGTGCCAGGGACCCTCTCCCCGTGACATACGAAACGAGAAAGGTCTCTGCTGCGCACGAGACGCCACACCGGATGAATACAAAACAAACCTACACACGCCCCCTTGCGTACGCGTATCCCTGCGCGACTTTTTTTTTTCTCATGGCCACTTCCGGTTCCGCTCACTCGGAATCCAAGGAATTTAACATCGATTCGAGTCGATTCTGCATTTTTATACCCTGGGCTATCGTACTATGTATATACTTTTTTTGCTCGATTTACAAGATCTTCAAATCTTTAATAAGGCGCAGTCGTTTGGAACTTTGCTCGAGCGAGTTCGGGTCATTGATAATTATTATTCGTTATCTCGTCTCTGAGAAGCTTTGCTGATAAGGAAGAATTTAAAAAGTCGGTGCAAATTTACGAATTGTCCGTCATATTATTTTTAATTATTATGATTATTATAAATCGCCGTGATATATTATCTACCGAATAAAAATTTTCCAAATAATTTGTCGCAATCTCCGATATGAGAAAAATAATTTACGAACACATTAAATTGTATCCCACGAATTCTTGCAAAATAATTTTTCGCCGATACGTCTCGCTAATCGGTCGTATTTTCTTCGTCGCCGAATGGTCCCGAAACCTTCACAAACGATACTCAAAATATATGTCCGATAAAAAGAGATAAAAAGGAGAATCTCTTGTTTTCGCATTTCCGGAGCGATTGTTTGAGCGTGACCGGACAGAGTCCGCGGGTACTTTTGCAAATTCTCTCGCGGGAAATGGAGCATCTCGGTGGATAAAACTGGTCGGTGAGGAGAGTGTGGATGCGTATTAGGAAGCGCCTGGCGGCCCCTTCGGTGAGCGGGCTGTCATTCTAGCGTGAAAGAAAACCAGCGCGCATCGAAGCAACGAGGACCCGAGCATGCTTTCTCGGTTCCCCTTTGATGCCCTCCGAGTGTACACAGATATGCAAGCAGTGTGTGTCCGAGTCGCCTGCGCCGATGTCAGGTGAATCGAAGATTCATTCTTGTTCATTGTTAAATTGGTCCTCTCGGATCTTCGCTGCTTTTCATCCTCCTGACGACGCTTGTAGCGCTGGGCTGGTCGCCTCCACCTCGTGTTTTATCGCTTCCTCGTATCGTGAATATGCCGGGACGATTAAACAGGCACCCACGGTCAATAGAGCTAACAATCGCGTTACATCGTCTCGGTATTCATCGTGATTACAGCGAGGGACCTCTCGCCGCTGAGAGACGATCGAGGCGAATTCTACGCTATTGTTACCGCCGAGAATCCTGACGATGTATCGTCCCCGCCGTGCGAAATTGCTTATACCATTGTCAAGGTTACGATGTCGGCTCGCGAGGGGAAAGGGAAGCGTGGAGAAATAATGGCGGGAAATGCTGATGGTTCGAATCTGAGGTTCATAATTTCCGGCAACAGTTCGCGAAGAATCAAGATTGAACTTGAGCAAGGGGTCAAGTTTGAACTTGAGCAAGGAGTCAAGTTTAAACTTGAGCAAGGAGTCAAGTTTGAACCTTTAGCAAGGGGTCAAGTTTGAACTTGAGCAAGGAGTCAAATTTGAACTTGAGCAAGGAGTCAAGTTTGAACTTGAGCAAGGAGTCAAATTTAAACTTGAGCAAGGAGTTAAGTTTGAACTTGAGCAAGGAGTCAAGTTTGAACTTGAGCAAGAGTCAAGTTTGAACTTGAGCAAGGAGTCAAGTTTAAACTTGAGCAAGGAGTCAAGTTTGAACTTGAGCAAGGAGTCAAGTTTGAACTTGAGCAAGGAGTCAAATTTGAACTTGAGCAAGGAGTCAAGCTTGAACTTGAGCAAGGAGTCAAATTTAAACTTGAGCAAGGAGTTAAGTTTGAACTTGAGCAAGGAGTCAAGTTTAAACTTGAGCAAGGAGTCAAGCTTGAACTTGAGCAAGGAGTCAAGTTTGAACTTGAGCAATGAGTCAAGCTTGAACTTGAGCAAGGAGTCAAGTTTGAACTTGAGCAAGGAGTCAAGTTTGAACTTAATCACGCAGTCAAGTTTAAACTGAAGAATCAAATCAAATTCGAACTGTAGAGTAAAGTTTCGAGTAAAGTTTATACTTAAGCACGTAGTCAAGTTTAAGCTTAAACAACGAGGTCCAGTTTGAACTTAAGCACGAAGTCGAGTTTAACCTTAAGTACGAAATCAAATTTGAACATAATCACGAAATCATTTTCGATATTACATAACATTTTATATTATTATTACGATTTTTTTTTAATAGCTTATCTGTATTCGATATTACATAAAATTTTATATTATTATTACTACTTTTTTTTTAAATGCTTATCCGTATTCGTAACTCACTTTTCCGCCCGTGGAGCAATTACGAGGAACGATCTCACGCTTTTCCCCGCATTTTCTTCGTTCTGGCATTCCCCTCAAGGGTTCGGCGCTCCAGGAGACGAGAGTGCGAACAAAACGCCTCACGCACTTGCAACGCGAGTGGTACCGAGCTCCGTGCAGGATTCTACAATTGAGATTGAAAAAAAAAAAAAAAAAAAAAATAGAGTGGTGTACCATCTCGGATGTAGGCCAAGATCGCGAGAGACTATTATTTTCCTCGTTGCTGCACGTCCGCGAATCCCACCGTTGTGCACGTATACACGCAATGCGGTGTGCTCGCTCGGTCGCTAAAGTTTTCCGCGAGAATGATATGCACAGCCGACGAGCTTTCTCGGGCGCGAATAATAAAAATTTTGCACCACTCGCGCCTTTTTCACGCTCCTATTGTCGCGCCGATGATTTTTCGAAAAATAAAAAACAAACCGTACCCCACATCACTATATCTGTATCGATAGCGTACCGGAGTGATAAAAAATAAATCGTAAATCCGTTATTTTTATTTGTTTTCTCGTATCGCGGAAAGAAATGCTTTCCGATGGCGTCGACAAAATCCGGATCGGATGTTAAAGTTCTCCGCGAGAAAGATATGTACAACTTTCTCGGGCGCGAATAATACAAATTATGCTCCACTGGCGCCTTTTTTACGCTCCTATTCCCGTTTCCATGATTGTTCGAAAACTAAAAAAAAAAAAACAAATCTCACATCACTATATCTATATCTATGGCGTGCCGGAGTGGATAAGAAATAATCGTAAATCCATGATTTTTATCTGTTTTCTCGTATCGCGGAAAGAAATGCTTTCCAATGGGGTCAACAACATCCGATCGGATGTTAAAAGTCGTACAGTGCTTGTGCACGTACGGGAGAGAGAGTAACGCGTTCCAGATATCTCGGTAGCAGCACGGGTGGCTTTGTAACACGATAACGCGTTTACGGTAGCTCCGTGAGCTCGGTGCGAGTCACCTGGCGGCTGGCTTTTGACGCTACATAAAAGTCGTAATCGATCGGACGGGAGGCGTCGGATTGCAGATGGAATCATTGTGAACTTAGGCGAGCCACCTCGGTGTCGCTCGGCCTGTTTGCGGCGCGATAAAATGTCGAGAAAATCCGAAATCAATGGAACGTATCTATGACACGATCGACCGTCGAGGGGGACGATGGGAAGACTCGAGCGACAACGGAAGGTGTTACGTTCCATCGGTCGGAAAATCAAAACGCGGTTCGAAACCACGTTTATGATCTGGAGATAAAAGAGGACCGTGAAGCGCGGGGAAAATACCGAGAATGTTTTTTTGGGTCGTCTTAATAACAACGACAAAAATTACGTGAGAAATTTTGTTTATTAAAAAAATAATAATTCACGCCTATATTTGAATTTTTTTTTTCTAAAGTGGAGCAGATACTATAATTGTGTAGAAAAAAAAAAAATTGTTGCAGCAGAAAATTGTACGCTGTCTTTCGACAAAATTCCTAATTTATTTCGATAAATTTCTTCGCGTGAGTTTTTTTTATAGAAAAATTCTGTACAAGAATTAAAAAAAAAAGATATTTATTGATAATCTTTTTTTTATTAATTCTTGTACAGAAAAAAAAAATTGTTGCAGCAGAAAATTGTACGCTGTCTTTCGACAAAATTCCTAATTTATTTCGATAAATTTCTTCGCGTGAGTTTTTTTTTTTTATAGAAAAATTCTGTACAAGAATTTAAAAAAAAAAGATTATCCATAAATATCTTTTTCTTTAATCCCGAAAATTCTTTTCTGCATAGATGCAGTAATTCGATAACCGATTCTCTCGTGTATTGTGGGCGGAAAAAGTCGCTGGTGGAAAAAAACCCAGAATGGCTTGGTTGGTTTCCTTTGCGCTCCGGTGCATTGGGAATTTATACCTGGCTTTTTCAAGTTTTTCCGCTGTACCTGTCGACTAGGCGAAGCATTAAATGCCCGCTGGACCTTTTTTTTTTTTTTTGTCTTCCATATATAATACCGTGGCCGTGAGTTCTCCGACCGGTCGGTCGGCGTCGCTGACTTTGTGTGTGTGCAGAGCGTCCTGGGAAATTCGAGGGGTGTAAACAGTGCGAGCCTTCTGTATGCTGAATGGGGAGAGCCCGAGTAGACACTGGAGAGACTACGGGACGAGGGTTCCGAGCTTCCTTTTCGATAATAGTGTTAGTAGTTTGTACGTGCCACGCGGGATTCCCCCTTCGGTTTACACCTGCCCTCTCCGCACGACCGGGCTGTCCTCCGCAAACTACAAGGTGCCCTGAGCGCACCTGACGACCGGAAGGATGACGAAACCTCCGGATGGCTCCGAATGTAACATTTTCGGCAGGGAACTGCTCGACTCTCTTCACTGCCGGTTCACTCATTTGCATCGCACTTACGGACGAATCTGAACACTTCCGGGATTCGTTTTAGGCCAGTCATAGCACTTGCCGAAATTTAGTTAATTGGGCGAAAAACACTCTCGAAACGATTTTTTTTTTTTTTAGATAAAAAATTCTGTTCTGAAATACATATAATATAATATGTGCATTTATATTACATATAGTATATTAATTACATAGAATATATTATATCGTACACAGTAAAAAAATAGTTTCGTAAAATCGGAATACGAAGTTTCGTAAAAATAAGTTTGTTAAATAAGTGACATCCTTTTATTTTCCATACCATTAATAATTTCAGTTTGTATTTTTGTTTGTAAAACTAGAACTGAATGGTTGCGATCGGAATATTAACGAATAAAAAATTGTGGACGTTTGTGGACAATAAGTTGTAAGAAGTACAAACTTTTTTTTACTGTGTATATTATATATACATGTATACACTAGCGCTTATACTGGCTCGCGCACTCGCATGAATCGCATGATTCATTGCACATGGAAATCCACTCGATATGCTATGAAAACCACAATTCCGGAATTATAGCATATCGAATGAAATTTCAAAATTGCGAAAACCATTCCATATGCTATAAAAACCGCAATTCTGAAATTATAGCATATGGAATGGAATTTCAACATTTCGAAAACCACTCCATATGCTATGAAAACCGTGATTCCGAAATTATATAAAACACGGAATGAAATTTCGCAATTTCGAAATTCCCAGCTTCACCAAAAGGGGGTGGGGGGGGGGGGGGGGGGGGGGGAGACAAACATTCAAACCAACAAACACATCCACAGTCTTCCAAAATACATCCAAGAAAATATTGTATAATAGGGGAGAACGGGGCAAAATGGTACAGCGGGCCAAAACGGGATAATGAGACAAAACGTAATTTTCCAATAACTTTTGGATGGTGGCGATGGTGGTAGGTGGGGCAAAACGGGTTTGAAAATCCGGATGTATCTTTGGGACAAAATGGGGCATCTAAAAATTATTGGAAATTTGAGTTTTGCCCTCACTGTCCCGTTTTGCCCCGCTATGCCATTTTGCCCCGGTCTCCCCTACATATATCCATAAGATAATTCCTATGCGTCACGATCATGACCCATTAAAAGAGAGCGTTTTCCACCTTACTCGTTTAACACCAAAAAGGGTTGAGCATGATCTCTTCCCTCCTGACTTCGACATTTCCGTTATCTGTACAATTATTTATTTTTTTTCATTTTATTTTTTTACGATCGTTGTACCCTTTATTTGATCGGTCTCTCCCGAGGACAAGGTTTCGCAAACATACACGTACAGTTTCCGTCTGTCGTTTCCAACAACCTGCCAGATAATCGTGTTTAACGTCTCTCTCCTCCCTCGACCCGGTGCAGGTTGTTCGAGCGTCGTTCTGCTCGGCTATTACGCGACTCCACCACCGTTATTCTGGCCGTCTCACTCCCCCCCCCCCCCCCCCCCCCCCCTCTTTCCTGGTCTCTTTTTTCCCCTCGCACCCCTCTACTCCTCGAAGTCCATTCGTTAACGTGACTCATCGAACGGGGGTTGCAACTATCGGTCGAGTTAATCGGGCGGGCGCACGTGCGAGAAACACCCGTCGCACTTCCCCCAGTGCGTGCACCAGAAATCGAGTTCACGCACCGAGCTGCAAAGTCCGACACGCCGAGTGCACTCGTTGACTCAATCCTGCGATACCCGCGGGCCACGACGACGATAAAATTGGACAGATAAATTATGACGATAATATGAAATAATCTTTAAAAAAAAAAAATCAGTATTTAGAACATAAATAAATTTATTTTAAAAACCCCCGAAATATCAAAGACTGGTGTCGTGTCGATTTATTCTTATTCGTCAATGTGGACTGCGAATATGTTTCTGTTTATTCGCCCGTTCGGGGCTGTGTCCAGTGTTGGGGAGAGCGGGGCAAAACGGGATAATGAGACAAAACGCAATTTTCCAATAATTTTTTGATGCCTCGATGGACGACCATCGCCACCATCCGAAAGTTATTGGAGAATTGCGTTTTGTCTTATTATCCCGTTTTGACCCGCTCTCCCCCATTTTTTCCCCGTCGATCGAGAAGACTCCAACTTATCTTATTCCCGACTCAACATCCGACGCGGAAGCTCGCCTTCGAAAATTAAAAAATAAAATAAAATATATCCACTCTTACATAACATTTTTTAAATTATATAGATATATAATTTTTTGAAATTATATAGATATATAATTTTTTGAAATTATATACATATATAATTTTTTGAAATTATATACATATATAATTTTTTGAAATTATATAGATATATAATTTTTTGAAATTATATGCATATATAATTTTTTGAAATTATATAGATATATAATTTTTTGAAATTATATAGATATATAATTTTTTGAAATGACTTCATAAAAATAACTAAATCACTTTGGTCCATAATGGTACCACGGTCGGTAACTGGCGCGCTTACCCGACGGTGAATCTCGATAGGAATCCTTTGGGCGCTTATGCCCCGAATTCCTCGAATTTCACGAATACAAAAAATAATCTCGACGGAGATGCAGGAAACCGTAGTCGCTTGTGCAAACTCCCGGGGCGTCTGCCTTTCCGACTTTGTACTGTGGCACATATCCGGGGCCGTCGTGTGAGTCGAGGCGCGATGCACACACGACTATATATACACCCGTATACAATATCCGAAACAAGTTACATGCCGAGTATATGGTAGGGGAAGGTGGGGTGGGGGGGGGGGGGGGGGGGGGGGGGCGAGGTGGAAAAGATAAGCTTTCGATATCAGGTGGCTGGTCTTTCTGTGCGATAAGATACATTCCAGGTCTCCAGTTCTCATGCCCCGGGCGGCTCGGTACCGACTCGTGCCTCGCCACATTTTTCACCTCTCGGTCGCGTTTTTCACAGACGAGGGGCGGCGCAAAAGCAACCCCCGAGGGCCGGCTACCTCAAGGGCTCTTGCGCCAACTCTGTGCATACATATTTATGTATATATATATATATATATTATTTTTTTATCTTTCTTTATATCGCACCGTGTTCAGATCTCTATCCGAACGGGAATTATTTATTTTATGGACAATGCGACGAGGATTTTTATCGAGAGACCCTGCGGGCGTTGCACCCCTCGGTGCTGGACTAGCCTCATTCACCGCTGTCTTCCGAAATCAAGGTAGAATAGTGATAAATCATAAATTACAGCGTTACTCGAACGGCATAAAAAAATTTGCAATTATGCAATTTTTTAAAAATTGTTTTCTTATTTTTATCATCAACGAAATCCGAAATCAATGTAGGATAATAATAAATAATAAAGTGAATTATTGATGAAAATTTCTTTTCGAAAATTTGTCGGGAAAAAGACAATCGACCTGACTCGCAGTGCGGTTCGTTTGGTTTTGCGGAAAAGATTAATAAAATTTTCGATACTGGTAACGTTTTCGCGGCTGCAATGAATTAACGTGTAGAAAAATCAAATTGAAAAAATAACTGTGAATTATAAATTAAATAAAATAAGAGTAAATTATAAATTCAAAAAAAATAATATGAAAGTCAATTACGAATTAAAAAATAAATTTGCAGAATTTTTCTTCCCATCGTTGCCGACGGAGTATCGAGGGCTGCTTTGATGCAATGTTCGTAACGTCACGCAGCTTCCTGTCGTGCGAAAAGTAGCTCCCGGCAATAGAGTTTAGTGGGCAGCGAATCTCGTTGTGTCATTCGAGCTACATACGCACGTATAATCGTAGAGATAAGAGCTAAAAACGAAGCAGGCCGAGCGACTATGTTCGCGTCAACGATCGTATAATTTCACTACCGCAGACCTTCGCGCGTGAGTCACGAGTGCGTTTCGATATCTCATGTTAGATACAACTCAGAGACGTGAAAAAAAAAAAAAAAAAAATACATTGATTGCCGTCGTTCAATTATGCGCAATAAAATTGACGATAAATTTGCGTTTCAACGCTCCGTACAATTTTACTGATGAGTGGAGAGAAAAAAAAAAAAACACTTTTTCTCTGAGGAATTACGAAACCGGCTGTGGGAACGAGAAACGAGCGAATATATTATTTATGCAATGGTTCGATAATGAAGTTAAATTAGGTATAATGAAAAAAAAATTCTTTCGGGTACTTCTATGCATCTATCGAGGTTAATCGTCTACGATAAAAAAAACTGTCTGCAATTTTTAAAGAATTACTATTTTTTGGTCATTGAACCTTTCGATCTAATATTTAATATAAAAAAAATTTAATATTCAACATTAGATTTTATATTTTTCTCTCCGACCATCACTAATTGTCCTCCTTACGCAAATTAGCCATTCCATAAAAAAAAAAAAAAACCCTTATTGCAAACCCTGATAAGCCACAAACTAAAATTCGAGGCTCGCAGGAAGTGGAAGTAACAAACAAGCGAGTATATTATTTATGCAATGTCTCGATAATGAGGTCAAATTAGGCGATATTAAAAAAAAATTATTTCGGGTACTTCTACGCATCTATCGAGGTTAATCGTCTACGATAAAAAAAACTGTCTGCAATTTTTAAAGAATTACTATTTTTTGGTCATTGAACCTTTCGATCTAATATTTAATATAAAAAAAATTTAATATTCGATTTAATATTCAATATTAGATTTTATATTTTTCTCTCCGACCATCACTAATTATCCTCCTTACGCTAATTAGCCATTCCATAAAAAAAAAAAAAAAAATCCCTAATTGCAAACCCTGATAAGCCACCACCTAAAATTCGGGGCTCGCAGGAAGTGAAAATAACAAAGAGGCAGGCGAGGGTCTGAGTGTCTTCGCATCTTGAAAATGTCCGCCGGTTCCCTGCGGGGTGGACCGGGTCTGAATTCTGCGGCGGGAAGAACCAGTCTTTTGTCCCCGGGGTATTTTTTTATTTTTTATTTTTTTTCTCTCCGCTTTTCCCGCACTCGAAAAAAAGGGCCTCGGCTCGAGAGCATTGGGAATACTGCACGTTTGCTGTACGTATGCCGCCGCAAAAAAAAAAAAAGAAGCTGCTCCTCCACGAGGTGGGTAAAAAAGGACGAGAAAGAAGAAACCAGAATAAGATGAGTAGGCGAGAGGAAGCGAAAAAAAAAAAAAACGAGTACGAAGAAGAGAAGAAGAAGATCCTTCACGGAGGCGAACGGGACATCCGAGCGGAGATCTTTGGGACAGCGACGGGAGTGAGAGACTATCGGCTTATCGGGTTCTCTAACACTCGAGAGAGTCTGAGAGAACTCTCTAGTTCTCTGGAAAGTGAAAAAGAGACATCTGCGAGTGGGAATCAAAGGGGCGTAAGTACTGCGTTAAAGCATGCGAGATACGCCCTTTTGATTCTTAACTGGCGATATATATATGTATAGGTACAGAAAGAGTCAATCCACGTCTGCCTGTCCATCCGTCGGTGGGGAATCGGAGATCGGTACGAGGACTAAAGGCGAGAGTGAAAAAAGCGGAGAGACAAAGAGTTGAAGAGAGGATAGACAAAAGAGGAGTGTGTGTGCCGAGCGTCTCCGCTGGAGCGGCGGGCCGTGCCTCATAAATCCTAATGACACGCGAGAGACTTTGAGGAGGGAATACAAAGGGCTCGAAGAAACCGGGTTGGGGAATTCGTGGATGGAAAATGCTTGGGGAATTAGGGTCGATTTTTTTTTTAATAGACTTGAAGAAGAAAAGAAAATTAATGAAACATCATTTATTTGGGGATGTGGAAGCTTAAGGCGGTTCGCGAGTCGCTTTTTTATTCATTGTTACGAAGAGGACCATGGACTTCGCCCGTTTTATCAATATACTATTGGGAAGGGATAACACGGTTTCAACATTTTTCAAACTGCAAAATTGCAAAATCAATTAGCCAAAAAAAAAGTTTATGAAGACCAAGGAATTTTCTCTTTTAGGTGAGATATACTGCACTTAATAGTAGATTTAATAATCGTGCAAATAATAACCATTTTTTGGCTGAAGGACTGGGTCGCTGGCCAATTGGCAACGTACAATATAAGTGTAAAGAGGAAATTCTGTTAGATACAAAAACATCTGTTACATGTTATGTATTGTCAGTAAACTCACTACTACTACTGACAATTTTTTATCTGCTGTATACAGTATTATATGTAATGCTATATACATGTGTTATATATAGTGCTATGCATAGTACTATATTTATTGCTATAGATAGTGCAATGTGTACGTGCTACACGAAGGCAAACAAAAAATTCTAATCTCGAGAAAAGAAAACGAGATCGAACGATTTCGCGAGAATTGAGTTTTACTGGGAACTATACTGGTGGGAAGGTATAGTGACGTTCCTGCCGGTCCAACGTCTTCCGTTCGTATATAGTAAATTTAATAATCGTGCAAATAATAACCATTTTTTGGCTGAAGGACTGGGTCGCTGGCCAATTGGCAACATACAATATAAGTGTAAAGAGGAAAGTCTATTAGATACAAAAACATCTGTTACATGTTATGTATTGTCAGTAAACTCACTACCACAACTACTGACAATTTTTTATCTGCTGTATACAGTATTATATATAATGCTATATACATGTGTTATATATAGTGCTATGCATAGTACTATATTTATTGCTATAGATAGTGCAATGTGTACGTGCTACACGAAGGCAAACAAAAAATTCTAATCTCGAGAAAAGAAAACGAGATCGAACGATTTCGCGAGAATTGAGTTTTACTGGGAACTATACCGGTGGGAAGGTATAGTGACGTTCCTGCCGGTCCAACGTCTTCCGTTCGTTTTTCCCCCATCCTTATTTCTTTCCATTTCATCTCGCTTCAGTGAGGTCCATTGTCCTCTTTTCTCTCATTCTTCCACGAAGTCGTATTTGGAGGGGGGAGGGGGGGGGGGCGCGCCACAGGGTGAAGTCTGGCATTCGTAAGCGCCTGGCACTCTGGGCATCGCGTAGTAGTCTAAGTACCTGCAGGGCCATGATGGTTTACAGGACTAAAAGGGACCTCTCTGACTGCCTCTGGCCTCGACCTGCCAATAATATCTGGCCCCCTCTGCTTTTCTATTATTTTTTTTTTTTCATTCCTTTTCCTCTCGTCTCTTTCATCTTTTCTCCGGTGCCGAAAGTAACTAATTTCGGTTGGTGACACGTGACACCGTTCAACGATCGCAGAGACACGGTTTCTCTTTGTCGATTTTTAGGGGCTTTCTTGGAACGTTAAACTACTCTCCGTCCGGCCTCACAGGAAGATTTTACTTTACATTGGCCAATAACGTCGCCATTCGATTCACTGTATATAATTAGCGTGCAATTGTGACGGTAATTTTTGTTCGAAAACTTAAGTTGGAACTTGAATACGCACTCAATTTTTCACTCGACTTCAAACTTAAGTGTAAACTTGAATACGCACTAAAGTGTAAATTTAAATTAAGTGTAAACTTGAATTCGCACTTAAGTTTAAACTTGAATCCATACCTATTTTTGTGATTCAACTTGATACTTAAGTCCACACTGGAATCCATAATTAATTTTTGACTCAGTCTAATTATGTGGGATTTATTGCTATTATTGAACTTTTTCATCCGACCGCGGTGTTAACCACTACGATCCATTAATCCAGCATCGCAAAGACTGTTATATCAGTAGCAAACGGCCAAGCCGCACGCATCTGCGGTCCAACTCTACCCACGTATCTCCGTATCAACCGAGCCTGGGGACTCGGTCTAGCCCCCTAGCGTGGGAGTAATGCGTCTGCGGCTAGGCGAGCCCAGTTAAACACGAGGTGAAACGAGAGTACTCGAAATTCCATCGACTACGCTCGCAAGCTGAGCACATGAGTCACACACACACACACACACACACACACACACACACACACACACACACACACACACACACACACACACGCACGCGCGCGCGCGCGCGCGCGCGTGTAACACGTCCAGCGAACACGAAGGATCAAAATTTTCTCCTCGTTTCCCCGCCGGCCCTCGTCCGACGAGGAGATCATTACAATCATCTCCTCGTTTTCCCATTAAAATAATCGTCGACTTTTTCCTCCGTGAAGGAACTTCATCCTCGCGACTCAATCGAGCCGCTGATTTTTTTTTCCTCATCTCACGGGTCCATGAGGTGAAATAAATTTACCGCGATCTCCCAGAGATGAGTAGACGAGACCAGAAACACCAACGTTGCACACTTTTGTGGAAAAGTAAATTGATTGGGCCGAGATTTATTTTAAAAGAAGCCAAATTTTAAGATGTATTGTAAAAAAAGAATTTTTTTCAAGAACTTTAAGATTTACTTTTGAAAATAATTTTCAAAGAATTGAATTTTAAGATTTATTTTGATAAATGTTTTGTTTTGAGCTTTGATTTTAATTTTTTATATAAAATAAAACTTGATTTCGCGCCGAAGATGAAACTCGATAAGGTGAAAGTAGAAGCACCGATGGCCTGTCCGCAGTTAAAGCCAGAAATAAAACAGCTGTTATTGAACCCCGTTCAATATTTCATTGTCGATACCATAGTTTTTATACTCCCGGGCTTTTACGATATCTGCATTTCCATTAAATCTATATATCCTCGAAATATTAATTAAAAATAGATTGCCGAACAGCCTGGAAATGACAAAAGTGTTCGCTTTGTTAATATACATCTGAAAAAAAAAATATATTCCTCGTATATGTATAGTCAGGTTTATTCGAGCTTGTTCGTCATCATGGCGGATCGAAAACTCGTCATCCGCCGCGGGGGATGACTCTCCGCATTCGGCGCATGGCAGCAGAAACTAACGAGACAACAGATCCACCATTCTTCTATTTTTTCATTTCGCTTTTTAATTTCCATTTTTTATTCCCCCCCCCCCCCCCCCCCCCCCCATCATTCTTCACGTGTATCGCTGCCGTCGGATTAATATATATAAGTATATATATCCGTATGATAAAATAGCAAACACGCCGCTTCACTCCCTCTCGTGCGCCCCGCGGTTGAGATCCATCTCAGTCTCGTCTGTTTATCCCCTTCTCACCTTCGTGAGAAAGACCATGATATACGCGGTAGAACGTTTCCTCTATCGAGTTCCGAGCTCCGGCGAAACCGGATCCCCAGCTGATTCATTCGCGCGTATTCTAGTTCGCTCGTTCTATCGCTCAAGAAAATACCGAACCTCATTGAAATAGCGTCGATATTTGACCCATTACAATTATTATTTTTTCATTATAATTTTTTTACTACTGGCGATAACGAGCGGTTATTCAAAGACTCGGCAATGTGGAAATTCGATAAGAGGCTTTACGCTTGAATAATCATTGTTATTATTATTATTATTATGACGACCAAAATACCCAATTCATACTTTGTCTAATAGTAATGATATTAATAATTATTATTATCGTTATAAAAACTATGAATTGGATGACGAAACACGGATCAATGTAATCAACTGAGGGGCTGCTTTTCGATAAAGTCGCACATAATGATACATGAAGGTCGCAGAGCGAAACTCGTTTCGTTAATCAATGAGTCGCGTACTTCACGTGCCAAAAATAAACGAACTTCAGACACGAGATATTTCAATGAGGAGAAAGGAGAGTAAAGTATATCGTGATTAAAGTCTACAACCGCATGCACGAGCGGCGAGTCATATATCGTCGTGGAAACTATTCGCTTTTTAATTAAAGAAAGAACAAAATCAACGGCAATCAACGGCTTGTTGTGCATCAAATACGAAGCCCAGTGTGGGATCTGGAAAGTGGCTCAATTGGCCAACGAAGTTGTGAGCCACTGGAGAACGCAAGGGTGCTCGAATGAAACACATTTCATTGGACAGCGAAGCACGCACTTCATCTTCGAGCAGACGTAATAAAACGAAAGTTTTATCCCACATCGTCGAAACGAATTTTCGCATCGGCTGCCTGAGTTTTCAACGAGCGCGAGAAAGATTCGCTTCATTCGAACGTCATAGATTTTTGTTTACGATAAAAATATCAGGAACTTACTTTGATCTACATTAACGATAAAGAACATCGACGATTTACTTCGAAGATCATGGATTTATATCGCCAATTAAAAATCCACGATTCACTTCGAACATCATAGATCTATGTAGCCAATCAGAAATCCATGATTTACTTTGAACATCGTAGATTTATATTGCCACTAAAACATCCAGGATTTACTCAAACCATCATAGATCTATATTGCCAATATAAAATCCACAATTCGATTCGAACATCATAGATCTACATCGCCAATAAAAAAATCCACAATTCACTTCGAACATCGTAGATTCATATTGCCAATAAAAAATCCACAATTCACTTCGAACATCATAGATCCACATTGCCAATAAAAAAATTCACGAACCACTTTGACAGATCCATATCTGCAACGAAAAAAATCCACGATTTACTTCGCAAATTATATATCCATATTCCCACCGAAAAATCGATGAAGCCAAAAAAAAAACAAAATTAACGAACCAACGAAACCAACACAAATTCGATCGAACGCGAAAAAAAAAAAAAAAGAAACTCCGCTCTCCGAGAGATTCTCCGCTCTCCGGCGCGGAGATTTCAACGAGTGTAAAACTCGTCGTGGCGACATCGAGACACCCTGTAGACGGCGTCGACCGCGGGATCGTCGGGCGCGCAGCGTCGAGAGAGAGTCTCGGGGGCAGAGAGTAAAAGAGGCAAAGAAATACGAACATCTTGTCTATATATATATAAAATACGTATGCACACAATGCCACGGTAAAATATACCGGGCTCTCGCGGGATCCGGTGGTGTGGAGGCTCTCCGTGGCTAAGCTCCGACGTAGCATGCCGTCCGTGCGGAGGACGTCGGTCCTACACTCGGCCGCCGTGCGCTCTCCGAGTTCCCTCCCGGCTTTTGCCTCGGCAGTCCGGTTGCCTCCGCGCGACCGTTTGCGGGGCCCCACCGTTCGCCTCTCCCTCTCGACTCTCGTACACACACCGGCCCGATGCTAAGGCAACAGACCGACCGAGCCGCACGGGGAACGCCGGGGACGCGACGGGCGTACCGGGGGCCACACGGCACCGACGACCGCGAAGCCAACAAACTCCCAGTAACCAACCGAAAGCCGTCCGAGCAACAGAGCCACGGTTCCGAGAACTATTTACCGGAAAAAAAAAAAACGAAAATCACTAAAATACCATCTACTTTCAGTTTTAAACAAAATAAAAAATTGTATATATATATATATACCCAAAAACAAAAACCAATCGTTGTTAGCTGAAAGATTAAAAAAAAATTGAAGTCGGAAAAGATTTTTTTTTAAATTGTTTCCAAATTTTTTTTGTAATCTTGAGAGACGATATATTTTGAATATTGTGCCCTAAGGCCTTTTCTTCGAGTGCTTTGCAGTGTCGATCGAAGTACAAAGATTTTTTAATGAAATTATAGTTTCCAAATTTTTAATGAAATTTTGAGAGACGATAAATCTTCTTTTTTTTTTTAAGTATCGTGCCCGAAGAGTTTTATTCATCGAGTGCGTCGCAGTGCGTCAGTGGGCTGGTGCGCGATGGTGCCGGAAGCGCGGGTTCGCCTTCCCGAGTGGGAGTAACAAAAGGCCCCGTGGAATTCGCGAGGGTGCGGGTATTCCTATCTCCGCGGATAGTTTGTACCGAGGAGGATCGGCGAAAAAAAAAAAAAAAATCGAGGCGATCGAGACATCGTCGGAACTCGACGGTGTCGAGAACAACGCGTGTCCCGCGTTAACCGCGTTATCCGGCTTTCCCGAAAGGCCCGTACGCACAGGCGCAATTAAGGCGGTTAACGGAGTCGGGAATACCTGTCTGCGGACGCAGCCACCGACGATGCGGCTTAAAGCCGCGGCTGAAAAACCGGTACGAGAGTTTCTCGCCGTGTGTAAACCGCGATACCGTACTTACACGCCGATAAAGACCGCGGAGAACAGTGGACACGGGGACGCCGAGCGAAGAGGAACGTCGAAGAATTAAAAAAAGAAATAATAATAAATAAAGAGAAAAAAAAAAAAAAAGAGAGACGATAGGAAGAAGAGAACTGAGAAAAGATCACGTACACTCATTCCGGATCTTTGGACGTGTAGGCCTCGAGTGTCGGTCCGTGAATATAGCTATACACCTGCGTGTGTCCTCTCCGTTGTTGTGTCTTATGCGCGCGTGTGTCTGTGTGTGTATTTTTGTTGAATGTGTGCGAGAGGGACGAGTGGCTCTCGGGCGTTCGTTCGAGCGAGCGATCGAGCGACTGCAGCAGCGACGAAGGAGGTGCACGCGAGGCTCGCGTATCGCGGGTGAGCACCTGTGTGTAGCCACCGCTGCACCAGTCGGAGCTTCCCTCCGCTCTGCGAACCACACTCGGACGCTTACTCATCGAGTCGTACCATCGCCGGAGAGTCGTAACCACGGTCGGGGCTTTTGGAATACGTTTTTGTCGTCGGTTTTACGTGCGGGAAAGGTTTTTCGGTGCGCTCGGAGTGGTCCGGAGTTGTTTTGGGCGGTCCGAAACGGTTCTGATCGGTTCGAAGTAGCTTAGATCGTTTGAAAGGAGTTTCGATAGTTTGGAAGCGGTTTCGATCGTTTGGAAGTAGTTTGGATCGGTTCCGAGCAGATTGAAGCAGTTTCAATTAGTTTGAAGCAGTTTTGAAGAAATTTTAATAGTTTCGAAGCAGTTTTGACAATTGTGAACCAGTTTTGCTGGTCCCCGAAGGAGTTCGAAGGACTTTGACAACCCCGAAGCACCTCGGCCCATCTGGGATCGTCTCGTAGCAGTTTGAGCCAGTTTGGACACATTTTTAACAATCTCGGAGGAGTTTGGACCATCAGGGATATTTTTTTTTCAAGGATTTTCGAGGAAGATTGGAATGCTTCGGATCGAGATCGAGCGAAATCGATAGACCGAGACTGGTTCGGGTCGAATATTTCGGTCGCCGAAGGGATCGACTCGGGAACGAAAGACGAAGCGAAGAAACGCACGGGAGAAGAAAATAATAATAAAATTTAATAACAAAAAAATGAGTAAGGTGAATCTCGCGCTGTCGCGAGGAGAGGGCGATTGAGATTCTCGACTCGTGCCCCTGTCCCACCAGAGAGCCGCCGTCGCCGCATAAACCGGGTGCGCCCATGAGAGACGCACACCGGTGTCCGGAATAATATTGTATTTACGATTATTTTTATAATCGAGAGACAGGCCACGCCATGAGGATTCTTAAAACGCTGCACTGGTACGTTTTCGAAGCCTCACGTAACTTTATCTCCATGACTTAATTTAAAAAAAATTATCTTTGTCATATTCTTTAATCGCTGTTAAACCGTTTAACGATCGGTAGAACATACATTTTCACTTTCAGCTCAATTCCGAACAATTTCAGTGATGTAACATTTCATCCATGTAAAAAATAACAAAAAAATCAATTTCCACCGATCGATAAACGGCAGTTCGGCGCTAAATTAAGATTCGACCATTGTTGCTATAATGTTTGAACTATAAAACCAACAAAAATCAAAAACAGGTTGAACTAGAGAGAAAAAAAAATTAACTATACTATATTTTTAAATCGCTGTTAAACCCTTTAACGATCGGTGGAACAAACGTTTTCACCTGAATATCAAACAATTTCATTGATGTAAATTTTATCCAAATAAATTTTTCTTACATATCGATCTCCACCGATCGATAAATGGCAATTTTTACCTCAAACTAAGATTCGACCATTGAAGCTATAATATTCAACTATCAACCGAACGAAAAAAAAATCCAAAAACAGTTTGAACGAAAAACAACAAAAAAATGCCCTAAAAATGACCGTGCGGCAAACAACAATTTTTAAATAATATTTTCAATAAAGTAATAACTTTCCGATAACTATCGTCCCACGATAGACGATACTTTCCCACCGCAACGAAACGCCCACGAAAACAACGATAAAGCTGACGGCAGTCCCGCCCGATCGTCGGGTCGAGGAAAAGTTTTATTCAAAACGTTTCTCTCTTTTATATACGTCGCGTTAGTTGTCGCGTGACTGGAATTCTCATAGATCCTCCCCGGGGCACGGGCGCTGTGTCGTGAGATACCGAAAAGTTTTTCAAACGATTTTGCACGGTCTGTGTCGAATGTGTACTCCGCGCGGAGAGTTTCGATGGCAGAAATGCACGTGGGACGGTGCCGGACGAATAGTTTTTCCTGGAAGCGGGTTTCGCCTTGGGTGCAGGTACAAGGCGGACGGCTATAAGGCGGCTGGATATTTAGGGAGCCTCGGACTAGCCGGAACTACATACCTCGCCCGCCGGAGGCCAGTGACGACAAATCGAACGCCTGAATTTCCCTCGACTATTTACCACCACCCCCCCCCCCCCTCCCCCTCCCGTGCCCTTCACGTTCGGCACTTCGCATCGATGAAAGTTATTTTCTGGACGTCGAAAGGAAACTTAAACTCGTATAGCAATAGCCGCTGACGTCAGTATTATATTTACGCGCCCTCGAGCCCTCGTCTGACATTACGGGAATACGTCGCACCTTTTCGCGACTTTCGTACGTTTGGAACTTAAAATCACAAGTGTTATACAGCAATGACTAAGGCTTTTTTAAAGAATGATAATAATTTTTTTTTCTATGTTGATCCTGAGATGCGTAAGCTCAAAGTTGTGGCAATTAGTGTCGAGGGAAAAGCAACGTTGTTTTTAGAAGAAAAAAAAAAATTCTAAAATAACATTATAACATTATTAGGGACGCATTAAAAAAAATCTAACTGTGCCCATAGATTTTCGAAGATATTACGAGTTGAAGGAGCTTCGAACTTGTATATAAATAGATATTTAGGTCTCAACCACTGCTAGCAACATCCCCCCCCCCCCATTAAGAAACGACGACCGATGACGTATTTCCCTTAAAACGTGTGTGATTATTGATTTTGTAAAAAAATATTGATTGTCGATTATTCCAGCGAATTTATCGCGGCAGCGACGACGGTGAGACGCGCGTCGACGAAGCCTCGAGGCCTCAGGAGACGAAACGCGATTAGGTCTGTTAACCGTTCGACTGTCGCATTTCGGGGACTATTTTTTTTTTTTTTTTGCGTACCGAAAAATACGAAATCCATCGTAGAATCGAATGAAGGAAAATTGAGTACAGGAGTAGCGAAAAAAAATGTGTCTTTCTGCCTCGGGACTAATTTCATTCGCAAATTAATTTCTGTATTTTTCATAGTTAATATAAAACAGTTAACAAACGAACAAATTTTTTTTTTTAATAAAGAAATCGACCTGTCTATTATTACATATGTGTAGTATTATTACATGTATACGAGCGAGGAAAAATAATTTGATGGCGAAATAATTGTTTTAGACGAATTTTTTTTTTTTTACAAGGTCAATTTACAGTTCGACCTTGAAGAATAAGCGTCCGGGAGGTTTTTTTAATCCGTAGCTCGCAGAGGGTTGAATACGTGCTTGAAAAAAAAAAAAAATGTATTCGAGGCCACCATATCGTGCTGTTTCTCATTCGTGCACCGATGACTGCGCTTTTGCCACGAAACGCGTTCACGTGCTAGTATAATCAGCGTGAAACTCAATTAGACACACTTTCCAGTCACTGAATACCGCTACATGTGCTCAACGACTGTGTGTATATCGCTTTAAACAACTCGACGCTTTTCCTCGATTCGTCACAGTAAATCGCTTCGTCGTTCATTGACCGATATTGTTAATTTTAAAACCCGAGTGCGACAGTCGTCCGTTCCGATAACGATCTAAGGTATTATTACGAACCGTTTAGCGGGAATCCAATATAGCCACGGTAGATTGTGCGCTCGATTGCTGTAACTGTTTCGAGACCTTAATAGATATTTAATTACCGAGCCAAGTATTTGTGTTCCAAATAAATGCAGCTTCACCGTAGGACATGCGAGCCGAATTGTTATGATAAAATTTCATAAACAAAGTCATCCTCATAATAAAAAATAAATAAAAGAAAAACAGAACAATGTCAGCACTCAACAGGTCGCAGTGAACAAAATGGGAGCGTAGTAAAACCCGAGAGTCCTCCCGGGATCGCGAACGGAAGCCGGACAATAAATAATTCTTTATAATAATTCTTTTCTCACCGCGGCTGGACGGTATTTAAAAGCGAAAAAGAAAAACTCAAAAAAGAATTAAAATAATACAAATGAAAGTGGATCATGGAATGTCCTTTTAATACGGAAAAAAGTGACGTAATCCGCGAAACCAGAGTTATTTATTCGCTGAAATTATGAATTTTTTTTCGGTAGAAATAATAATGATAATAATTCCGTTATCGGATATATTTCGAAACTGGGACACTCGGCTCGTAGATCAGTGGTAGGCAAGCGAAGGCTTCAGCACTGTGTCGGTAGATTTAAAAAAAGCGGAAGCTTGACAATAAAAAATTCTTCACGATAATTCTTTTTTCGAGTAACTGGACGATATTTAAAATCCAAAAAAATCCTCTTTCGAAACTCAAACAAAATAAACGAAAGTGGATCATGCAATGTCCATTTACTACGGAAAAAAGTGAGTGACGTAATCCGCGAAACCAGAGTTAATTATTCGCTGAAATAATTTTTTTTTTTTTTTTTGTAGAAATAATAACAATAATAATTCCGTTACCGGAAATACTTTGAAACTGGGACAATCGGCTCGTAGATCAGTGGTAGGCAATTGAAGGCCTCGGCACTGTGTCAGTAGATTAAAAAAAAAGGCAATTTCCGGAAACCCGGAGACAAACTGGTTCCCGAGGGCTCGGTCGATGAAAGGAAGCTCCGTTTTGTTCATTCAATGCCGTTCTTCGTCTGCGCGTTTCCTCTAGAGGCAAAAAAAAAAAAAGAATCCGTTGAAGGGGTTTGTCGAAATGTCCGAGACAGCGAAAAATAAGGGGGTTTGTCTCAGCGGGACATCGGTCCAACTACCATAAAGAGGTGTGCATTTACGACGGAGCTTTTGGTGGAACGAACCAAGGGGCCTGAAAAGTAAGCCGTACGAGGGTAGGACGGTCGTTGCTGGTCGTTATTATCATCGGCGAGAATATGTACCAGAAGGCGGTTGGCGTATACGTTACCGCGTTGGTATTTCCTACTGGTCTTTGTTCATCGAACGCTCGCTTTCTGGCAGTCCCCATTGTCTCTTTATGTCGTTCTTTCCGCACGGTATAAGGTATTCCATGCCAGGCTATCCTGTAGGCTCGAGCATATGTATGTGCTCGCGAATGTACGTCCGCGAAGCGTCTCGCATGCACTCGGGTGCGAGCATGACTTGCTCGCTAGCTGGCAAAGGCGACATATATACGCGTTATGACACTCACGTACGCATCAATGAACCCGAGTGACTCAACGCCTTAGTCCTGAGGTGTGCGTTATCCTTTGGAGTGAACGGACCATTTACACAGACCGTTTCCTTCCTGTCTACGATGTGTCTACTATTCGCAGGCACGCGAGTACCGAATTTTTTATTCGAAAGCTGCTCTCGGCTTGGGGCTTGGACTTAAGTTTGATACATAATTTGGTTTAAAATGCAACTTGAGTTCGAACTTGGGTTTGAAAGCTGATATAAGTTCGAGCTTGGGTGTACAATCTAACTTAACTTCAAACTGACAATTAGTTGAATGAAAAATTTAACGAATTTCACTTTAGTAGCGATTTTGTCGTCAAAAAAAATTCTTATCCCAAAGCGGTTAATGAATCTAAGAGGAATGTGCTGTCGAGAGAATGTTAGATCCAGGAAACTAAGAGGCTTATCGCACTTCCCATAATAAGCCATATACTACATATGTGTACAGCTGTGAGAGATACCACAGTTGTCAGAGATCCCAGCTCCCTAAGAAACTAAGAACACGTCGTGCGGACTTTCATGCTCGCGTAATCATGAGAGACGGGAGGGAAGGCAGAGAGGTAGTCTTCTTTTAATTAGCGCCAGAATCTCCGGATCTTTAGTACCCGTAGATGTAACTAGATTATCTGTAACACTTTTCAGTATTACGTAATTAGATAGCCGCATTCCTTTCCGCGTGGAAATGTCGGATAAGCAATTAAGTCCTGAAAATTCGGACGTTAATGAAGCTATACTCGTCGCAGCTAATTTCGCTTCGACACGGAAAAAGCTAGTGCAACAAATTTTTGTAAAACGATTCGCGGGAACACATTCCGGACGCAAAACCGGGTAAACTTTTCCTTTGGCGAAACTTTGTACACCGTATAGTTCTCTAGTTAGACGGAGTCGAAGTTTCAGCCAATCGGATCGCTCGATTCTCGGCTCTTACTTAACTCTCTGTATCTCCTAAACTATGGACTTTGGAACATTTTTCCAAAGACAAGGTCTGCTCAGCTTTGAACACCGAATAAGTTGCCGCCATTTTTAGACCCAATAATGCAATAAATTTGTCCCCCCCCCCCCCCCCCCCGTTTTGAGGACAGTAATGCTAGCCCTCTACAATAGCCATTACCAAAAAAGTATCTACTATATTAAAGTAATCTAAAACCCGTAGTTAGTAGGTAAAGAAAAATCCACGAATCCAACGAAGCTAAACTAATGAGTTGTTTTCTGCTTTAAAAAAATTTCAGGTCCCGAAGGCGCAGCGCAAGTGGCGTGGCGGACATTCACCTGCAGCAATCGGCGCTGCAGGAGAACAATAACGGCGGCTCGCGCGACATCGTCAAGGGTGTCGTTGACACACGAGATTCTCGTGTCGAGGTGACGGAAATTGTTGGGCCCGATGAGATGTGGGCGCCGGGGTCCTCCCCGGGTCATACCCGGGAGCTCCCCGTCGACGTGCCCGACACCCTCCTCCAACAAGCGTACGCCAACAAGCAGGTAATGTCGTTGATGTTGAATCGTAGCGAAACAACGTCCTCGTCCGCATCAGCGTATCGTCAAAGATCGAAAGATCAAAATGATCGTAACCCTAGCGAACACGATAATCCCGATAATAATCATCAGTTACGTCATAAAAATAACACAATATCCCTGAACGTAAAGACAAACGTGATAACCGGTATCGATAACATCCATTACACGGACAATAGCGCCGATCGTTTGGACAGCCCGATCGAGAGTTCCGAAACCTTAGATAACGAACCTACTAAAGCCCCACCTAGGATTATTGAAATTTCCGTTCTGAACTCCAACAACGAGGAAGATCGCGAAATGTCCTCGCCGTTACCGCGAAAGATCGACGATACACTGGACAGCGACGACATCGCGAGAAAGATACCTCTGAACAAGATCAATCCATTCGACATAACCGATGACGAGGAGGACCCCGAGAGTCCGACTCCCCAGGTTACCACCGATCTATCGGCCTCCGCCATTATGACACAGAAAGAGTCCAGCGTCGACGCCGACGAGGATTATCCGTTCGCCAAAGAGGATTACCCGACTATGCTGAAGACATGCAGCGACGATTCGGCGAGCCCGAGAAGTTCATCCGGACGATCGGACAGTACCGCCCCGATGGACAGTAGCTTGATCCTGGCCGGTAAGGAGTCTCCTCTCTACGACGCCAGGAGGATCGATCTTGGATCGCCGTGCAGACCCCTCGTGCCGGAAATAAAGATCGCACCTATCTTCGGACGCGGCAGAGAAACAACCTCTTTCGACAATCCTGCTTACGGTCTTTCCGCCGATCTTCACGATCTTCATCAGGGCCTTCTGATGAGGTCCGACGAAGTCACCGATCTCACCCGTCTCATTGACGAGCAGCAGCAGCAGAGTCTCGTCAATGGGAGGAAAACCGGTAGATCCAACGACAAGACACCGATCTCACCGCCATTGTGGTCCAAGGATCATCTGATCCACCAGCACCATCACATCCGGAACGGGCCGATCGCGCAGCAGGAAATTACCAAGATCAAGAAGAAGGCCTCGTCGAAGCGCCAGAGCGAAGTCGACAGGATCAAGTCAAGATCGTCGAGGGATTCCGATCTGGAGATCGACTCGGAGGGCCTCATCGGAGCCGGATCGACCGACGATCTGCTGACCGCCGATCTCAGAAACTTGACGATAACCCGGAGCAAGAAGAAGAAACAGCAACACACCTCAAGCGGTTATTCGACCCTCAGGAGCGACGCCTCGATCGGGGACTTTACCGATCAGGGAACCGATAGATCATTCCTTGTTGTAGGCAGTCGGTCGTATAGGGAGGTCGCCGTCGATTGTCCCGCGGACTTCGTACCGGTGACGAAGTCCCATCCGGTTTATCCCCCGCCGAACAGAGTCGACAGCACGCTAGATCGTTGCTCGACTCTGCAGAGCTTGAAATTTAACGATCCAAAAAGTACGATCAAAGAACCGATAACTATCAATGATCTCGGGGATCAGAGGAAGAGCGATCAAGTGGATCATCACGGTTCTGAGGATGTTGTTAACGAGGTTGTTAGCGGGTTAGGAAGAAATCAGGAGAGCCGACAAGAGAAGGTAAGATCGAGGGTTAAGTGTCGCGTTCTACGTTACCGATCGGGCCTGAAAAATTCTATCGGTCGAAAAATGAGTCTCACTAACGCTTGCGACATAAATAACGCTTGTAACGCTTCGTCAGCACGAATTAATGGTAACAATTGCTTTAACGCTTTAACCAAAAATCACGCTTTTAATATATCTACGGCACACGTCGAGATGGGATCTGTAGATAGAAAAACATCGATTCCACCGGAAAAAGTTGCGGTCTCGAGGAAAAAAAATAAAAATGGCAAAAACCGTCAGCGGGCGCAGAAGGACTACGTCGACGACCGAATACCACGTGCCAGGTCCAGTCTGGATCTCATGCAACGCGAGACCAACGAGAACTCGCGCAATTCGCTGCGCGAACTCGTCGGCCTGAGAGACTCGACGCCCGTTATAGTTTACTACTCGTCGAGAGAGGAAAAAACTTGGTTGTTCGATGACTTTTCACGCGGGATCGAGGAGGCCAACGAGGACGATGAGAAAATCGACGATACGGCCAAATTGGAAAACGCGAAAAATTCGATTCTGGAAAATTTTCTGACGGACGATAACGCGATCGACGATAGCCTACGAAAAAAATCGATCGCGAGTTCGCGCTCGAGTTCGGTGAAAAAAATCGGGACTAAATTCAAGAGCGAGGGTTGCCTGTTCCGGGATTTCGATAGCGAAAAGTTTGTTCTCGAGTCGAAGATTTGGTTCTCGGAGCCTTGTGTCGATTCCGAAAGACCGGGTTTAGAGGGAGGAGAGAGGAAGCAGACGACGGGACCGGAAGTCCCCGAAGATATCAGACAGGACAGTGAAACTTCGGCACAGGTAAAAATAAAAAAAAAAAGGAAAAAAGATTGGAATGAAAAAATCGTGAAAAGACACGATGGGAAGAGTAATTTTGCAACCGATTTTATGCATCCGGTATTTTCTTCTCTTTAAAAAAAAAAAAAACAAACAAATTGACAGTGAAACTTCGGCACAAGTAAAAGTTCAATAAAAAAAGGAAAATAGATTGGAATGAAAAATCGTGAAAAGACACGATGGGAAGAATAACTTTGCAACCGATTTTATGCATCTGGTATTTTCTTCTCTCTTAAAAAAAAAAATAATAATAATAATTTTTTTTTTTAATTCTTAAGCTCAACGAGATTTACTTAAACTCGTGTAAACGACGTTGTATCGGTGACCTTTCGCATGAGTAGTGAAACCGGGAAGGCTCGAGTGCACACTCGAGGCACGTCGAAGGTATAGAGGGAGGTGCTGGGTAGGTTTAATTGGCAGGGCATGGAATCGTTAATTCGACGGGGAAAGCTCGCCGCTGAGTCGAAACATTGAGTGCCGCAGCAATTTTTATATTGAAAGAGGAATATTCAGTAGCTATGGGGAAACGTCCTTGACAAGATCCTTCATTGAAGATCCTTTCATCTCATAAAATCATTTCTTCAGACTTGTGTGTTTGTGTGTGTGTGTGTGAGCGAGAATTTCTACACACTGTTTGTTTTCTTCTTTTTTCCCCATTTTCTACTCTACTTCCGTTTGCGAAACCAGTTCCGTAAGTTCTGGACAGTTGGAAGAGGAAACGGAGATTTCCAGTTCGACTTTCACCAGGACGTTGCAATGATAATTACTAATGTTATGTTTGACACACCTAATCGTTATATCGACGGGTAAAACGAAAGTGTTTTGATTACGGATTATTAAAATTACGAGGAATAATTATTTTTTTATTTGAATATATAGAGGAAACAAAGGTGTTTTCTCTCGTGGAATTAAAGATCGGGCGTCAATGTTTTCGAGGAATAAAAAAAAAAATTAAGTGTTTTTGAAACTCTTTAGGCTGATCTTCGATCTGCCTAAATATTCAAGGCTCAAGTCTTCGGGGCGCTTTAGTGTATTTCCAATTTTTAAAGTTACAAAATTCATATAAAATCCTCGGATGGTTTCCATTTTTTTTTTTTCCAACCTCTTTTTCGAAGGTTTAAAAAAAGGTTCCTCCGATGTAATTCATATGGCAGCGAAAAATTGAGATGAAAACGGTATAAACAAAAATTGCTCAGTAAAATGTCACGACGCGAGACACGAGTTCTGGAATAATAAAATTAGACTCGTTTTAATTCGTCTGTGATTAAAGAGCGCGTCGGCGGCCCCGCCGTCAGTGAAGGAGGCTCCGCATTTGACCTTTGTGTGTTGAACGAGGCTCGCCCCGTTTCTCTCGCACAGGTGTGCGCGGACGGACTAATGCGAACGGCACGAATCCAATTTGTCTTTTTAGCCTGGTCTCAACGGTGTCAAGCCGGCGATACCGCCGAGAGATCAAAAGCGAGCACCCGCCCGGCCCCCGAAGGACAACGTCAGGCTCTCGACGAGAAACAACAATATCGAACAGACCGATAATGCCAACACGCCCGAGCCCACTCAGCAGCAGCTGCACTCCATCAGGAAGTACCAGGTGAGCGGCAAATTCAAATTTTCCAATATTCATCGCCAGAATTTTAAAAAGAAATATACACGATCATATTCCCACTCGAAAAACGATCAAACTTCTCCTCAGAAATTTTTTGATTCGTCGCACGGTTCTCGAGTTATCGGCGAAGAAAGATCCTGACCAATGGGATCGCTCCGGAGACCCGCGCGCCACCTGGCGGGCGCGCCGGATTGGCCGAACTACAATCGCTCGTATCTCGAAAACTACGCGTCGGAGGAAAAAGTGCCTGAGAGAAAGTTTGCTCAGTTTTGAAGCCAGAATATGATCCAGCTATTTTCATTTCAATTTTACATAAGATTGATATGCTGTTTAACTTGTTTTTCATTTTGAGATAATTGACGTGCAATTATGTGATTATTTTTGAATACTTGCTCTCGAACGGTTATTATACGTGTCGTTCGCAAAGTTCGACGTTCACCGGAACTCGAGAATTGTCGACGAGCAAGTTTACGCGTGCGAGGAGAATGTTCGTCAGGATTGCCGATCGCTTCTTGATTTCCGGCAATTCGAGCTACCGGTTGACCGGAGCGGTGTGTGCGGGTGCAGTTACGTTACGATCTTTCGTATATGTACGCGGCGGATTGGAGTACGCGCTGTACAATATCGCTGTACATGTTGCACGCATACGGAAGGGTCGAGGGGAAACGGAAAACGGGAAGCGCTCGGCTAACCGTGACGGATCTTACTTCCGCGTGACACAATGCACGACCGGTGACGATGTACACACACACACACACACACTCATCATTCGTCGATCGAGCCGACAATCGACGCTCTCTATTATTATTCCGTCGTGTTTCAGTCGAGCTGTGTACGCAGTTGCGAAATTACGAATCATCCCGACAATACCCATTGTAGGAGCTCGAACTCGAAGCACGAAAATTACCGAATTTCCGACTCACGGATTACGGTTGCTGTCCCACGTGAACATTTTATAAAGTTTTTTAAACGCATGAAATACGTGGAATATATTAAATGCATGAATTATATGAAAGATATAAAATACTTGAAATATTTGAGATATATTCGATATATTCGATATATTCGATATATTCGATATATTCGATATATTCGCTATATTCGATATATTCGATATATTCGCTATATTCGATATATTCGATATATTCGATATATTCGATATATTCGATATATTCGATATATTCGATATATTCGATATATTCGATATATTCGATATATTCGATATATGAGATGTATGAGATGTATGAGATGTATGAGATGTATGAGATATATGAGATATATGAGATATATGAGATATATGAGATATATGAGATATATGAGATATATGAGATATATGAGATATATGAGATATATGAGATATATGAGATATATGAGATATATGAGACAAGAACTTACTTAAAATTTCATTTTTAAATTTGTTAACTCCTATCAGTAAAACTCAGAGTAAAACAGACATTTCTGAGGCTCCGTAGAGTGTCTATCAGGAGCGTGAAAAAATGTATGTAAGTGTATTTTTGGGAAAAAGAAAACGAAGCACTCGATCTGGTTCGTTGGAGATATAGAGTAGAAGAGGGCCCTCGAGATTGAGGCTTGGAATTTGTGGAACGCCGCAGGACAGTCTCACATCGGTTGGATACAAAGATTACGTGAGAGACTCCTCGAGAGTCAAGAAACGTGGAGTTGAGGGTGCCTTTTATCCGTGAGAGCTTAACGAGGGTGACTCATAAGGATCTTATACACATTCTATAGAGAGCCCTGTGGCTGGCGGTGTACGATAATGTGCAGTCTCACACGATCCCGAGGCGCCGAGAGAATCGACCCGTTATGGGATATAATCGCTTCTCTGTATTGTGAAACGGAGACGAGCCGATGCTGCCGATGCTTCAACTCGAGGGTGTCGAGAAATTTTCCTTAAGCCACCCTCGAGCCGTTACTTTCCGAACACGCAACACGATACTTTCAACTAATACCGAACTTGACGCCTGCACACGCATAGTCAAGAACAGAGAATCTCCATACGAGAAAAAAATTTGAGCCTTTTTTTAAATTCTTTCGATCCTACCTTAATTATTTCAACATCAAAGCTTTACAAAGATTCATTTTGCATTTTTTGACTAAATAATTGGCAATTAAGTCTCTCATTTTAACCCTTTCGCTCCGAAAATTTATTCTTCCATCAACTTTCAGATAAAAATCTTGTTCCAGAAATAAATGGATTATTCATTACATATAAATATAATTATATTCATTATATATAGTATATATATAATTATATTTACTATATATAAATAGTGGAATTATTTTATAGAACAGTCTAAAAGTTGTTGAAAATTAATTTTATTCCGGAAGCAAAAAAAAAATTGTCATCGGTTTGTGAATTATTGGCAGCCGGTCAATGGCCGGTACATCGACTTCGCCGAAGTGCTATATCCGTGCGAAAGCCTACAAGCACCAGGTGTACGTAGGCCCGAAGAATCGGGGCTTCCCTCGACTATTTACCCTTGGCTCTTCGACTCTTTCTATACAGTGCGCATAATATAAGTACAGTATATCCATATGTTTATCGTGCACATCATACCCGACGAGTTTTATATCGTTGCATAATCGACCCACAATTTTTTACATTTTTTATTTTCATCTCGCACTTGCAATCGTATCACGTGCAGATTTACGCGCATTAACCGTACAAGGGTATAGAGAAACAGCCCGAAGGGGTGAGAGACTAGCGTTATTTTAATCCAATATCGAGATTCGTGTTATCCGGTAGCAAATGGGCGTCGATCGCGTTTCCACCACAACACGCGGACGAGCGTTAGTCACAGCTGGCCGTCTGGCGTTTTTGCGTTTGTATTTATTCTATTTGTTTTTCGATGAATCGACCCGCGAAATATAGATTGATAACGCGAAACGATTTTTCAAACGTTTGCATAGATTCTGACTGCAATAAATTTAAAAAAAGTTTAACTAATTTTTTATGTTTTGTTTATCGATAAATAGGAACAACTGCGAAAGCGAAAGGAAGAGGACGAGAGACAGGAGTACATCAATCGCTCGTTGCGGGGCTCGAAAAAGCTTCAAGCACTCGAGAGCCATGCGACGACCCTATCCGGTCAGGAAAATCCAGCGTACGCTCAGGACGAGGTGACGACCGCGGTCGCTCGTTCGCCTCACGGTACACCGGGACAAACGACACCGAGGGAAGTCGAGGAGCCCCCGAAAGTACTCAGTAAGCTCGGACATTGATCGTCGTCGTTAATGAAAATCCATTTAAAAAAATGTGTCCGACAACCTTAAGATATTTATTATACATTTTTTTAAATCTTGATCAACGCGGTAATTGAAAATGCGACGATAAAAGATAAATCGATTTGATTAATGTAGATGCAATTTAAAGCGGGTCTGTTGATTTTTTAGCTTACGGCGAGGTCGTCGCGAGCCTGGAGAGGCTGCAGCTACAGTTGCGCAATCTTTCCGGCGCCCTGGGCATCTCAGGACCCAGCATCGAGGCCGAGCTCGAGGCGGTTAGAACGCTTTTGGTCCAAAGGAGGTTCGCAACCGCCTTGGCCACTCACCAAGCACTCAAGACGCGTCTGAGAACCGGAAAAGTTCTCAAATATCACGACGACGATGCATCGAATCTCGCGAGAGACGTGAGTAAACTTTTGTACATACGATACTCCCCTAGAACATTTTTTTTTTTTTTTGCATCTCTTCTATACCAAACACTGGCACACGACAGACCCGATGTCGCCATAGTTGAGATACTTTGTCGGAAAGCGATATTTTTGTAGTTTAGTTTTAGTAAAATCGAAACGATGCGACGTAGGGATTTAATTGTGAGCTACTTGACAAGATATTTTTGTGATTTTTACCCCAAAACATTAATTTGAATGAGTTTATGGATCATCTAAGGTAAATCTGGCATTGCGATGAGGTAAATCGAGTTGGAACCTCTTTTCCGAAGTTCTGATTGGCTGTAGTTCTCGATTCGATATATATCGATTCTCGAACTCATCTACCCCAAGAAGCGCGCGCTATTCAAACACCGCAGCGTCAAGTAGTCACGTAACAGCTAATAGATCGCGTGCCCGGTATTGTTATTACATCAAACTTCAAACTAACAAGTAGTCAGGAAGTTTTGACATACTTCGTAATTTGTCTCGTAAAATTCCGCCCGTGTCCCGTCATGACGTAACTGTAGAGCGGCATCCCTAATTTCAGAGCTAAGAGGCAATTTGCCCCTCGAGTACCAGTTAAGAAAAACTTTCATTAAATAATTTGATATTCCCTGGCACGTTTATTACTCCAGAGGCTGCCGTCCATTTTCGAGCTAAATATCGGAAATTCAATACAGCTAATTACTTCGTTAAATTGTGATAAAATTATTCGTTATCGTGCAAACAGAGGCTTGATCGAGTCGTAAATACCAACGTGTACGAATCATTGAAAATTTGTAAGCACCTTATTATAACGAGAAAACGAATCTAGATAGAAAAATGTTTACTTAATATACATTTTTTAAATTACCAATGTATAAATGGATGGCTGCTGCACATTTTTCGAGATACATATCGGAATATCAATTCAGTTAATTACGTCGTGAAATTGGGATAAAATTATTCGTTATTGTGCAAACTGGCTTTATCGCGTTGTCAACAGAAACGAGTACGAATCATAAAAAATTTGTTAGGATCGCTTTATAGCGAGAAAAAAATATTAAAGAAAACGAATTGAGATTAAAAAATGTGTACTCAATATATATTTTTTTAAATGACTTATTTATAAATGACTGGCTCACTGTATTCTTAATTCCACAATATATATTTTCGCACGGTATTTTCCGTAGTAGAATTCGCAAAATCCATAATTAATTTTGTTTTCCCTGTTAAATACGTTATACACTAAAAAGGCAAAAATTAATTATTTTTTTTTCTTTTTAAATTTAGTGCGTCGAGGTCCTGGAGGAATGGCAATCGACGAGTGCCGGGTCCGGCGAGACGAGAGCGATGGTCGAGGAGTTGACGGGTCTTCTCTCGAGTTACGAGATCGAAGGACTTTTGTTGGCTCACGACTCGATAATTTCCTACGTCGACGGTTTCCAAAGAAAGCAGAGTCCATCGTCTTCCACGCCGAGTAGATCGCCGAGTCCCTCGTCGAGTCTCCGAGGCACGAGAAATACCGACAATATAAAGATCATAAGGATCGAAAAGACAAACGAACCCCTCGGTGCGACGGTCAGAAACGAGGGTGACGCAGTTATAATTGGCCGCGTCGTACGTGGCGGTGCTGCCGACAAATCGGGCCTGTTTCACGAAGGCGACGAAGTACTCGAGGTCAACGGTGTAGAAATGAGAGGAAAAAGCGTAAACGAAGTTTGCGATATTCTTGCCGGTATGCAGGGAGGTCTGACATTCCTCGTACTGCCGGCCTCCAGTAATCAGAGAAACAACCTGACCAACACCAGGCGAGAAGACAGCACTCAGGTAACCATCACCAACCGGAGTACAAACTTTTCTTAACTCAAATTTAAGTGTAAACTTAAATCTGAACTTAAGTTCACTTGAGTAAACTTAAATCTGAACTCAAGTTCACTCAAGTAAACTTCAATCTGAACTTAAGATTCAACATAAAGCTGAACTTAATTTTAAACTTAAATTTGAATTTAAGTTTAAACCTAACTTTAAAGGAGAGTTTGAACTTGAGTTCAAACTTTACAATAAATGACTTAAAGATTAAAAGAATGATTTACCGTAAAAAAAAAAACACAAGATGCAAATCTTGAAGACACTGACTGGACGTTACTTTTTGATTTTTGTCAACAGATTCAACACGTGCGAGCTCACTTCGACTACGATCCGGAGGAGGACCCGTATATCCCTTGCCGGGAGCTCGGTGTGAGTTTCCAGAAGGGCGACGTACTTCACGTTATATCGCAGGAAGATTCAAACTGGTGGCAAGCTTACAGAGAAGGCGAGGAGGATCACACGCTCGCTGGCCTTATTCCAAGCAGAGCTTTCCAGCACCAGTGAGCATCTCATTGTTATTATTGTATAGAAAATCCAGTGGGTGGATTTATAACTCGATCCACCATGCCGTGGGCGTTAACAACCTTTTCTCTGACGTTAAACCGTTTTATTCACTCTGTTTCGCAGGCGTGAATCCATGAAACAGACATTCGCCGGCGGCAAATCGACGATACGCGGCTCCAAGAAGTCGAGCACTCTCTTGTGCACGAGGAAAAATCCAAAGAAGAAGAAAAAGCGCAGCAAGTTCGGTCCGAACTTCAACGACGAAGGTTATCCGCTGTACGCCACGACGACGATAGACGGTACGTAAATCTTCGCGTAAAAAAAGAGTTAATAAATTTGCGGCGACCTGGCGAATCCATTCGCATGCCGTGCCAAAAATGGTTCATATATTTTTAAGATGTAGCTCCGAGTCTCAAGAATATCGTCGAATTATTACAGATTTGTTTTAATTACATACTTAAGTTGGAAAGAAATATTCATTGCCGAAAAACATAAATCTGCGTACACAACATTTATATTTTTTAATGTGTTTTTTCGAAAGTTTTCCGAAGACTGCCGAAGAGCTAATTTCTGACAACACGAAGATATCAATTTTTCTGCTCTAAGGACCGAATATGATGGAATGGATAATTAATTGATGATTAATTTTTTTTTTATTAATGATTAATTTATGATAATTCTGCAGATTACGACAGCGAAGAGGTGCTGACGTACGAAGAAGTAGCGCTGTACTATCCACGGGCGAATCACAAGAGGCCGATTGTTCTGATCGGACCGCCCAATATCGGAAGGCACGAGCTCAGACAACGACTCATGCAGGACAGCGAACGTTTCGCTGCAGCGATTCCTCGTGAGTTTTATTTTCTGTCGACTTTCGCTTCGGTCGCAACAGATTCAACCGTCATTTTTTATTTTAGTTCAAACCTAACTTAAACTTACATTCAAACTTCAATTCAAACTTAAGTATAAAGTTCAATACAAACGTAAGTTTAAAGTTCAATTCATACTTAAGATTAAACTTGAGTTCAAACACTCTCCAATCGTAATTATTTATGTTACTTTATCCAGACACGAGTAGACCGAGAAAAGGTTCGGAGGTCGACGGCCAGGACTACCACTTCATATCCCGTTCGCAGTTCGAGTCCGACATACTGTGCAGAAAATTCGTCGAGCACGGTGAATACGAGAAGGCGTATTACGGAACATCGGTCGAGGCGATACGTTCGGTCGTCAATTCCGGCAAGATATGCGTGCTGAATTTGCATCCGCAGAGTTTGAAAATTTTGCGAAGCTCCGATTTGAAGCCGTACGTCGTGTTCGTGGCGCCCCCGAGCCTCGAGAAGCTCCGACAGAAGAGGATAAAGAACAACGAGAGCTACAAGGAGGAGGAGCTCAAAGACATAATTGAGAAGGCCCGCGAGATGGAGGACAAATACGGTCATCTGTTCGACATGATAATACTGAACAACGACACGGATCGCGCGTACAATCAGCTTCTCACGGAGATCAATTCGCTCGAGAGGGAACCACAGTGGGTGCCGGCTTCTTGGGTTCAGTGACGCGTACATTCCGGTACTCCTCTCTCGAGCGAGACTGAGAACGAGCTGGAGTTCGAACCGGAACGATGCGACAGAGACGAACATTTTTTAAGCGACGATTACGAAGACGACGATGGCCAGTATATTCGTGTGCCACGGTGAGGACTCGAGAATTGAATTTATCGATTTTATACGCGAAAAAAAAAATAAGACTCTCGACGAAGCGCTAAACGAGCGTAAACGTTATACTCGTCAAACGCGAGGCGAACTTATTTACATTAGAAAAAAAAAAAATAATAATACGTATGCAAAAAAAAAGTGAAATGTTTATCGACGTTTTATCGCCCTAGGCAGTCCCGTGAGTGTTTTAGAGAGAAAAAAAAAATCAGAAAAATTACATAGATAAAACCGAGCGAAATAAAATATGTGGGAAAAGATATGTCTCCTCCATCAGGGTAGAATGGGTCTGTGCCGGAAATTGTAAAATCTAATTTTCTAATTGGCACAAAAAATTACGTAATGTTGTTTTTTTTTTTGGTTTCTTTAGAAAAATATTTTTCAAAAATGTTTCTGACTATTTTTGGGTGTCGATGACTCGCGAGCGTCGCTGGACGAAGTTATCGGCAGTTTTTATTTTTCGCGAGGTATTTGGATTTTTCGGCAAAGTTGACGATCTTTTTTTTTGTCACTCGCGAGGTGTCTTCCCAGATAAAAAGTTTTCCTAGATAGAATCTCAAGAATAAATGTACAGATTTAAAAATGTTTTCAATAAAGTTCATTTGCAGTCAATCTCGAGCTCACGATTATACAAATTCAAGACTTAACAGTAATATTGTCTTGATGGTTTTTTATTTTCTCGTCAATGTCGCTGCCATTAATGCCATGCAATTCGCTAGTGCGATCGTGTGCGAGTATTTTTGCTCGGGATAAAAAAAAGTCGAATAACAACAACAAAAACTTAAGGACTTTTCAACCGTTTTCTCTTCTCGAAAATAATTTTTTTCAGCCAAATACTAAATGTAATAACGTTACGTTTTTTTGCATCGTCGCGTCGCCGCTCTGTTTTCGTTTATTTTAATTTTTTTTTTCTCTCTCTCGAACTAAGAGAATCGATAACAAGCGGCACGAACTTTTCGTACAAGAATTTCGTCTACTCGAACTCCTCGCTAACAGCGAATCGTCGTTATCTCAGAAAATACTTTTTTGATAACTCGCGTAGGGAGGAAGGAGATGAATTTTAATAAAAGGAGTAAATCAAACTGTATAGATGTGCACGTCGACAGAAAAAAAAAGTGGGAGAAAATTAGAAGCGACGAGAAATTTTAATTGTATCCCGAACGAAGCGAAAGAAAAGAAACCTTCGAGGATAAGCGCTACTGCCACAAAAAAAAAATTCTTACCTTGTCCGCAGAATTATTGTGTGTATAGTCCCGGAGAAAAATCTCGCCGCGTAGCTAAAAAATAAAAAAAAAATATCTCAAATCTTCGTATCGCACACATCGTGATATATAAAAAAAAAAAAAAAAAAAAAACACATTCGTCTTCGATGCTGCGTGCGAAGGGAAAAAACTGAGATTCCGAGTTACGCGGCTACTATAATGAAAAATATATTGTGCCAACTCTATCGGAGAAGTATGTGTGTGCGAGTCGAGGATCGGTGCCAAGTGGACGAGTGCCAAAAAAAAAAAAAAAAAAAAAAAAATACGTAAAACAAAAAAAACGTGAAAAATTCTCGTGAATGAGATTAAAAAAAAAAATGGCCTTCCAATCGGCAAACCGTGTGTAGAAATTCGTCGTTACTAATTGTGTAAATATTTGTGCAATTGTATAGAGAAAAAAAAAGCGCGCGAGAGAACGATAAGTGAAAGACGGAGGAAGATATTGAAGAGGAGCGAAAGAAAAAATTTGGAAAAGAAGAAAAAAAAATGAAGAATTAAACAATGATGGAATTGCGGAGAAAAAGAGTGTTATTACATATTATTATCAGAATAATGACTCTCCGACCGCATCTGCTACTACTGTTATTAATTATTATTGATTATTATTATTATTAATTATTATTGATTATTATATTATTGTTGTACCTAAAACTTACCTAGAGTGCCGTTTCCGCCGGGTGAGGACGTCCATCTCCGCGGTCGGGATACACAAGAACGATATCATCACTCACAAACACATAACACACACACGCGTGCACACACGGAACTCTTGATCTACGGATAAATTATTGACTAAAAAAAAACTGCCCTTTTTCTCGGCAGCATCCACCCGAGGTACACGACTGTATCGACCGCGAGATAAAGTAACAGTTTTTGATGATTTTGCTTTTTATTTATTTTTTTTTTTAATAAAATTATACATCGGATACGTACTTTTTTTAATGACATTTTCTTTTCCCACGAATGTTTTAAAATGCTGCGATATTTGTCATTTGAGTTCTGGGAGGTGGGGAGACGAGTAACCTATTTTTCTTTTATTTTTAATTAAATCGGACGCGAATTTTCAGTCACAACTCTCAACTAAAGGTCGATCGTAAAATAAGAATCACAATTGAATGGCCGGAGAAAATTGAAAAACAACAAAGAATTCAAAAGTTCATTTCCGGCTCGGAATGTTTGAATTTTGAATACTTCGATTAAAAAAATATTTTTATTTTCATTATCTTAAAAACTGTGTGCTATATTATCCCAGTTCGATATTCATTCGATACATCTCCGACTATCACCAATTATTATCGCGACTAAACAGTACCGTGTGTGTGGGCGATGGACGAATGTGTACATTGATGCTGTAGGATCGACATTGTTTTTCGAAAGAATGTATTATATTTTAAAAAAAATTAATTGTAACGTGTGTTCGAATTCGATGGGAGATACGTGATTTATATGAATGTATAGAAACAAAAAATTATGTATATACACATGTGTATACACACACGCACAGTAGGTATATTAAAGTGCGAAAGTCGAACGTGAAGAAAGGATTTTAAAAAAATCGGTGTACTTTATGCATTTTCACTAGGATTCTGTCCATGAAAAAAAAAAATCGAGTTTCGAATATGTCACTAATTTACTCGACCTGAATTTTCAATCGTAAGTTCAAACTTAAGATTAAACTTGAGTTCAAACTTATGATTAAACTTGGGTTAAAACTGAACATTAAATTTAAGTTCAAACTTAAGATTGGACTTCAGTTAAAATTGAAGATTAAACTTGAGCAATACTTAAGATTAAACTTGAGTTATACTTAAGATTAAACTTGAGTCATACTTAAGATTAAACTTGAGTTATACTTAAGATTAAACTTGAGTTCAGATTCAAGTTCCATCTTAATTTCGCGGTCCAAAGCTTGAACTTACGACTGCAAATCCGAGTCTGAATAGAATGATTCTCATCGTGTCGAAATCGAATTTTTGTGTGCTTCGGAAACGGATTGAGATTGGGTAATATAATTAGCAATAACGCGCGAACTTCGTACAATACATAGTAATAAGCGCATGGGGTAATGATAACTCAAAAACAAACAAAAAATCGCGAAAGATCGGAGGAAGAAAATAAGATCCACGCCAACTGTGTGCGTGTGTGTGTGTGGGTGTGTCTTTGTCATCTCTCGCGTACATTGTGTACTAACTAATTATAATTGCGTCTTCGGAAACTAAATGATACGAGAAAAAAAAATACGACAATGACGATTTGATTAGTACGACGATGATGAAAAGAAGAATACGAAGAAGAATCCAAGTGGACATTCTACTCGCCCGAACGGCAGCTATAATTATTCAGAGTAATATTGTACTTAATCGGAGTCGGTCCAGCGTACGAAGCCAACGTCCTGGGGTTGAATCGATCTACATACGTGTTGTAACGGAAAGAAAAAAAAAAAGATGATGTAACGACTTCCCGAAATCATCTTCTCGTCTTCGTCTACACTGCGGAACTTTTATTCAAATTCTTTCATTCAACCCCAAGACGAGACACCGTTTTTACTCTAAACCGTGCCAAAGTTTCGCCGCACCTCCTCCACAGTCTGTTACATATTCCGTTGAATAAAGGTTACTATTATAAACATGTGGAGAGTCATTTCTATCGGCGATATATTTCACTGTCGATCGAACCGTCGTATACACCGATGCGTCCACTTTTCGATCTTGTCGATCGAACGAGAAAAAAAAATGTATCTAAGAACACGTGTCCTTGTTGATCGTAAACAATGGACGAAAAGCCGTTGCAAACAATGATTACGGCGACGTACGAAATAACATTTAGTTCGATAACCGCTTTCGTTTACGTTGGAATGGGTTCAGAAACCAAAACCACTCACTATGCACGAATGTATATATGTATCTCAGCGGAACTGATAGATACACATTTTTTTAGAATTGTCACTAAACACACACCAAAAAATGACGTTCATTTTGCTCGAAACCCAATATTTTAGATTTCAATCCCAAAAATGCCATTTCACATTAGAGGAAACTGTTTTCAGTGCATAAAATCAACGATACAAATGTTCCACTACGCTTACGCACAAAATGGCCAGCAGATTCATGTTCAGCACACAAAAATACGTCGGAATACGTCACAGTTAATTTTATAAACGGAAAAAACATTTCATACCGACAAAAAATATTTCATCAAAAATTCCGCTTTCCGATCCATTTTTCACGTTTTTCAACGTCCTCGAACGGCACGATAAAACGATTCTAAAACTTCGCACAAGGCCCTATCTTGTGTATTTTTCCCCGTAGAACACGATGGGCACCACGGATTTTTTCTAGCTCCGTTGGGAGCCGAGATATCGACCTTTGAAAATCACGAAAATCGACACTTTTCCAAAAGTGGCTCAGAAAGGGAAAATTCGTTGTTCAATCGTTTTTTTTTGTTTCAAGGCTATATTCCAAGTATTTGATGCACGAGTCGGTTTGTTTAGTTTTTTCGCAGCAGTTCGCCGATGAAAAATGTTTACGTACCGCTATACATTGATCGGACAGCCGTTTGGCTACAACACGGACGATCCACTGTTTGCGACAAAAGAAACGCGTTTACGACTCTACTTAAAACGCTAATTCCTTTACGACAAAATCGTTCGTTATCGTCAATATTTATCAGTACCACCGGCTAGAAAGCAGAACAAACTTGACCGGCTTGCCGGGCATACGTGACGGTACTGAAGAGATTCGGTGTACCGAACGTAGAAGCATTCGATACAACCTGCGCCCTCTCGTGGCTGCATCCGCAGTTCCGCGCTAATGTGAAGTTTCTACCTTGAAAGCCTATCGGAATACCTCGATGTAGTAAAAGAAAGACATCAATTTATCTTTACGATATCCGATAGAAAATAAGCCAACGTAATTAATTGTGGGCAAGTAAGTCTTTTTTTATCCGTCTGTACGTTATGCCGGGCTTTCGTGACGGTACCGAAGAGATTCGATGTACCGGACGTAGAAACGTTTTGATACAACCTGCGCCCTCTCGTGGCCGCCTCCGCAATTCCACGCTAACATGGAGTCTCTAGCCTGAAAGCCCATCGAAATAACTCGATGTAGTAAACGAAAAAAATTATTCTATCGTTACGATACCCAATAAAAATAAGCTAACGTAATTAATCGCAGGCAAGTAAACAATTTTTTTTTTCTATACATCAGATTTCATCACGTAATCTGTCACTTAGTGTGAGTAAAAAAAGTCGGCCTTTATCGGAGATAAAATCGCTTGAATTTCGCACAATTCATTAAATAAATATAAAATTAATAAAATGTTTTTATTGAATATTTGTATCTATTCCGTTTTTTATTTTTGTTTGTCTTTTACTAATTTTCAGTTGACATCGCGATGGCATTGTGCGGTTTGTCTACAAAGATCGCAGCGAGAGGAATCTGCACATCTTCGCTGCGGAGCGAAATTTACAAACAAACGAGGCTGAGAGTCGTCGACAACAGTGAGATCGGCAAGCAGGCTATGCTGGAGGGAAAACCGCCTAAATGTATTCATATTTACAACAAGAAAGGGGTTGGATTCATCGGTAAGGAATATCGAGTGTAGCTCGATTCCTATTGAGAAGACGCGGAGTATGGAATTTCTGTAGAACATGTTTAGTAGACAGAGGCCGTAACTTTTTTTTAAGGAACATGATTTTTGGGACTCACAAACAGATAATAGCGGTATTCTTAATTTTCCAGGTGACAAAGTACTCGTTGCTATAAAGGGCCAGATGAAAAAGGGCATTCTGGTCGGCCTGAAGCAGAATCAGAGTCCCAAAGTACCAAAGTTCGACAGCAACAACCTCGTTCTCATCGACGACAACGGCACGCCTTTGGGCACTAGGATTCACGTGCCTATACCTCATGTACTGAGAACTATACTGAAGGAGAAGACACACTCGAAGGGCGCCGATTATACCAAACTCATTGCTATCGCTACAACATTTGTGTAGATGATCTTGTAGATGATATTGGCAATAGATGGAGATTTTATTAAGTTAATTATCGTTTTATCTTTCATTCGTTTATGGCGAAACGAAAATAAACAACCCTGCGAAGTTGTTTTAGATTAAAACATTTTTGGCCATTTTCAGTCTGCAAAAAAAAAAAAAACTAGTGATCATTTTGCTTATGCATGAAAAAATGTTGATGTCATTTTAACACTTAAAAGAACGTCTACTGAAAAAAAAGGAAAATAACGGTTGTTTGCATATGGATATGGATAGCTCTGTTCACGCTCTCATTTCACAAGAGTATTATTTTCGTATATTTTCCCCGAAGTGGAATTTGCAAAATTAATTCGATTTTTTTATGAGTCACGCGTTAAGGTCTTCGTAAAATTAAAGCTTTACGAGAGTTTTGCAAAAGAACTGTGCTTAAGATAACGAGACACCGGGCTTCAAAAGGATAGAACAGATAAAGCGATTGGACATTAATGTTTTATTAGTAAACAATCTTTTTTTTTTTGTTTGTTCATCTTCCACGCAACTTAAACATAAATACACAGGGAGCACGTTTTATGCGACCGTACAATGTATCGTTTTCAATCGCCGTGTAATTTCTTCATTCCCGAAGTACACACTGGTATGTAACTGCGTCCGACATTATGTATATATATAATATATATATTATATAAAACGACGAGATAAGGGATGAAAAATGTTCGAGAGGTAAGTAATAATCGGGGGGGTTTGGAACGGGTTTCGATATATTAAAAATTAAAATAAAAAAAAAAAAAAACTTAAGAACGAAAAATAAAAACACGAAATATTGCCTCTGCATACGCATTCTATTTCAAAAATTCAGTTATTGAAAATGAAAACACACACCTTCGAATACTCCGTAATTCTTCAATTACTTTGTAGCTTTTTTTCATTTATTATTATTTCTTCAACTTCTTCATCGTCCTCCTTCGTCGTCTCCTCGTTCTTATCTCTTAACTTCATCGTCCTCCTCCTCCTCCTCTTCTTATTCATCGTCTTCTTCCAAGTACCAATAGATTAGTTTTTTTAAATATAAGTCGAGCCTCGACCGAGAGTGCGGCGGTCGAATTGGTTAATTACACTGCAACAGTCGTATTCTTTACAACATTCGTACGTAAAAGTCTTGTAGCATAGACAAAAGCGCTGGTGCCCTAATCGCACGCGTTCAGAGCCTGTGGTACCCTCTCGATGGATTTTATGAATCTCTCATTTCTTTTTTTCTACCGTTTTCTGCATTTTTTTCCTTCACTTTCACTTCGCACACAAATCGCGCGAAACAGAAAGTAACGATTTTCTTTTTCTTTTCTAAGGAACATGTGAGTCTTTTTGATGAAACTATAGCGACTTCCGGTATACCATTTTTTAATCGGCTCAGCTCATTCGATACAAAATAGAAAGATTCCCTAGGGGAAATCTTTATGCTAAAACGTTATTTTTTTTTCTCGTTTCGTTTAAATATCCATGGGGGGGAACACCAAAGGCTTTCGTTAAACAAATAGTTTCTTTTTGTTGCTTTCTTATTTGCTTCTCGAAATCTCGGATGATGTCTAGAACGCTATCATTGAAAACAAAAAAAAAACACTCCATGTATGTATATGAGATCGGATGATTTTTTTTAGTCTTTAAGTCCCGAAGTTTTAAGTGTATAAAATCGTTTAAGGGACTCCCGCAACTACTGCTCAATTACCTCAGTAATAAAACACAAAAAATGAGCGTTAAAAAAAAAACACGCTTTCGATTCGATCAACTCAGGCACGCCTGGCTGGTTGAGAAAAATTAATACACTTTGTCGCTGCTGGTAAAACCACGTTTTCTCGGAATACATCATCCCTCCCGCGGGACCTTTTTGTTTTTTCCCCCGATTACTTATCCGTAAAATTGTCTCGATGAATATTTATAAAAATTGTATCGGAGCGGTGCAATTTTACTGATAATTAATCGGGGAATCACGATTGGCGCAATTTTCCGAGCGATTCCGAATCATCCGCGCACGCGGTTTTTTTTTTCGTCTTTCTTTCATTTCTCAGACGAGCGGATTAGTCCCGAAAAGATATTCGGCAAATTTTGAAATCAAAGAACCAACCCCCGGCGTTTCGATCTTTACATCAAGTTTTAAATCTCACTTCTTGTCCGACCGACGATGAGCAAATCATATCTCTTTATTGCAAAGTTGCGGAACGTTAAAAATTGCTTAACATCGTAATTCGATTAGATCACAAGATTCTCTTTTTTCGAAAATTTTTCCACATTTTTACAAAAGAAAAAAAAAAGGCAGTCGCGAAAGGTAGCTCTCGAGCTGCGAATTCGTCGTGAACTTCGACGGTTATAATCGCCCACATGCCTTTTTAAGCGCAAATGTGGCTAAAATTTTCGGTAAAATGTAAGGACTTATAAAAAATCTATAGCTCCGTATGAAAATTGTCGATATAAAATTTGCAATGTTCGCGCAACTTTGCAGAAACAACGATTATTCTCGATCTTTATCATCAGTAGAGAAAATATAGCTTTTACAAACAAAACGTAGAGTCCGGAACGCGCTCGGTCGGCAGGCGAACGCAAATGAGTGGATAATCCGCTCGCCCACTCTACTCGTCATCATCTTTGTTTTTAGACCGTTCAAGTCATTTATTTATATCAATAACGCCGTAAATACATCGTGAATGCTGCATTATGCCTAGAATAACTATTATCATTATTGGACAAGCCGGTGGTCTACCACCGGCTCTCTCGCCTGTTAACTTTACGTTTTACTTCTATTTCATTTTTCCTCTTCCTCTTTTATTTTTGTTTTTCTTCCTTTTCTTTTCAACCGTTTTTAGACAAAAAATTCGCAGTACAAATTTGTACTATTTCTTCTTCGATTATCTCAAAAAATAGTACTAAGTAGTCTTCTCAGTCAACTCGACGGGGGAACTCTATGCTCTCTTCTTCTTTTGTTTTAATTTTTAAGTCTTAGCGCTGACGATCTTCAGCAGAGTGAAAAATCGGCTTCGGATTAGAAAAAAAAAAAATTAATAAAAATTAATTATAATTTGATGTTTCGATAGCACAATAATTAAACACAAGGATTTCCTCTATTGTATTTTGTATATATAATTCGCCCATGATGTACAGATTAAAGAATCGTTGGAATTAGTCACCAGCAACGACCAGAGTATACCTAGCTTTTGTACAGTACAAAATACAGCTCCTGCACACATGCATGTGTACATATATGTATATACACATGTGCACACATATATACATATATCTAGTAACGATGTTATTTACTCAAGGTGTGAGGATGCGCTTTTTTCCCTGCTCTACCCGAAATCAAAATGTCACTCAAAATTTACGAAATTGCGTTTCAGAAAAAAAAAGAACGCTCATCGCCTATGCGAAAAATGAGCCGACGCCATTTCGTATATTTTACGAAAACGAAAATATATATATATATGTATATATATTTTTTGCTATGCGTTAGAAAGGTTTCTTTTGTTGTCAAAGTCAATAACAAAAAGTTCAACTTCAATTCGGTAATTTAATATTTAAAAAAATTGTTTTACACACATCGCCACACGTTAGGCAAATATCGACGTTACTAAATTCTCCTTGTATGCATTCAGGGCCGACATGCTCACACACTTTACTTTTTTCTTTCTTTTTCAATTTTTTCTTTCATTTTTTCATCTTTCCGCAAGTTCTTCCGATTAACTTCATTATCAACTCTCGAGTCAGCTAGGGGATTTTTTTTTCATCTTCCTTTTCCTATTACTTTTCTTCCATTTTTTTCCTTTTTCTTTTTTCATTAAGAGTTAAGTTTTCGCGAGAGGGTAGCGTTTATTACCCCCAAGATACAAGATGCGTGGATGTTTCTTGGTCGTTTGTTTCTCTTGAAAAACTCACACAAATATCTATAATTCCTAAAAACGTCTGTCACGTTTTTCTTCAACTTTTATTTATTTTTTTTGTTTCGTTTCTTTTTTTTACTTAAGAAAACCTATAGTCTGTCCTTCGTTTCAGTCTTCTTTTCCTAAAAAACAAGGAAAAAACTCAAATTTGTCTTCGAACTATGAGAAGAAAAAAAATAATAATAGTGTCGTGAAAAAAATTAATACCGTTTTCACACATCACGGCCGAGCGAAGTTACTCTGGTTACTACTACTGCTGTCGTCGCGTTGATTCTACAGATTCATCCTACGTTTTTTTTTTTTGCAAACAAAAATTTTTTTGAAGAAAAAAAAAGATTTTTTTCTCAATTTTGCTTTGTTTTTTTTTTTCTTGCCATTTTATTTAGTAACTCTTTGCTGTCCACGAAGAATCCATACATCTTGCATCGCAATAAAAACTATGCGATTACGAGATAGGCGCTGAAGGGGGGATCGACAAGGGTTCGAGGTGGGCCATAGACAGAAAGTGTGAGAGAGAGATAGAGAGAGAGAGAGATAGAGAAAGGTTTTTTTTCGGTCGTCTACGCTCTATAAAGTTCAAATCGAATGCTTTTTTCTTCTTCATTTATAATAATTATTACATCGTATCAAGTTTTTTTAATCCATTATGTTATTTTTTTCCCCTTCATTTGTCTCCATTTGAGTTTCTGTTTTGTGTAATGTAAATTCTCGCAAAGGAGAATTGCGTTTTACCATTTCCTCCTTTCCTGTTGTGTTTCTTTTTTTCTTCCCTTTCTGTTTTCTTTCGTAAGAGTAACAGCAATAAAAACTTAAAGACATCATCATCATCATCAATCAATCATCATCATCATCGTGTGTTGTAAGAAAAAACCCTTGCGACGAGAACAACGGCGGGATGGCGGAGGGGGGTTTGCGGATTCGGGTTTTTCGTGAGGAAAAATTGGATGGCGAAAAGCAAAAAAAAAAAGATTTGTGATTTAGAGGAGTTAAGGATATTTTTTGGGTGAGGATGTTGGCTCGTGCGGCGGGGGATACCATCCGGTACTCGGGGGAGGGGGGGAGGGAGTTGCTATGGAGAAATATGGGATTTTCGAACGATTATGGCGAAAACACGCGTTTCAACCGGCGCTGAATTATAAACACGCCGTGTGAAAAAACGAGAGAGAGACATACGTTCGCACATCCCTACCTAGCTACAAAAATCCCCGGTATTGGGCGCGAGCACGCGATTACGGTTAACGGGCTTATTTATGGATTTTTTTTTGCGTTTTTCTTTTTTTTTTTTGCTTATGTTTGTTTTGTTTTTATTTTCTTTCTTTCTTTTTTTTTCTTCGTTATATCGTTAAGCGAGCACGCCACGGTTTCCGGTTGTGTGTGGGGTTCGTCCTCATCTCGCGTCTACTTCCTGTCCTCCTGGTCCTGGCAGTCACGGCTTATGTGACCAGTCTTGCCACACACGTAGCAAATCTTTCCACCTGCCTCCGTACAGTTGCGCGCAATGTGACCCGTCTTATTACAGTTGTAACAGCTTTGCAATGCGTAACGTCCCGAATCGTTGCTACTCTCCGGGCAGCTACGAGCGATGTGACCAGTTTTGTTGCAGTTGTAACAGCTCATCTCGGGTCCCTGGTTGTCACGTACGAACAGTTGGACAAAAAAAATAAATAAACAATTTTTTCTTCTTTGGAAATAATTTTTTTTTTTTTTTTAACTTAAAATGGAGTCGGAACATTTTTTTCTTTTGTAGTATTGGAGGAAACGCGAGAAAAAAAAAAAGAATCTCATAATCGAAACGTTGAATCTTTTCTCGTAGTGCAGTCGGACCATTTCTTTTTTTATTCGTGACGAATCTTCGGTGAAGAGGATGCAAAGCGAGGCCACTTCCGAGCATCAGTCATAGCGAATTTCGAAAAAATAATCTTTCGAACAACTTTCGTAAAAACCCAATTGAATTATTCCTTGGCAAACATTCCGGCGATATTTTGCGCGATATGGAATGCACGGACAGGACTTCATTCGTCGTGAATTTAAGAAGAAAAAAACGTGGCTTCACTCGAACAGACAAGACAAACACGTTTTGTCGTTCTTCGAGTTTGCAAACAAGTGAACATTTTTCGAGAACTTTTCGAATTTTTTTTTCAAAATGTTCGATTTTTTTCAACAATTTTTTTTAATTCTTACCTGTTGACAGTCTTTTGCGATGTGTCCAACACCGTTGCAACGGTAGCAGAGGTCCTGATCCTCCTTGCATTCGCGAGCGAAGTGACCGTACTGGTTGCACTTGAAGCACTTTTCGCGGCCTCTGGTGAATCCACCGTCCCGATCTCCGCGACCTCCGCGATCTCCTCTAGCTCCGCCGGGTCCGCCCTGGGGACATTCCCTCGCGAAGTGGCCCATTCGGCTGCATTTGTAGCACGCGCTCGAACTCATGTTTTATAGATCTGAAAAATATCGACGAAAAAAAAAAGACATTTTTTAATTAAAAACTGTTCGAAAAGAATTCGAAACTACCAAATTTCCTTCTCGTTTCTCCGCTCGTGACAGAAACTCCGTTTCAATGAATCTCTCGGATCGAGCTATCCATATGTGAACGATAAAAAAAAAAATCGTAATTACGCCACAGAGATAAGAAAACAGTTGTGCGAATATTCGAGGAAACATCAGAGCAGGCGATTAGGGGATTTTTTTCGAGTGGTAAACCACTCGAATATTATTATTATACGTGAAAAAATAAGACATTGGCTTGAAGTCGGCGATCGTGCAAAGTGAATTATTGAACTTTAATTATAGAGACAATTTATTGATTTTCACTGAAAATTCTCGGAATTTGCAAATCTCTCTTGCCAACGAAGGCATTTAATGAATTTCGGCTTCGGCAGAAACTTTTCGGACCTGAGTTACCACGAGGCTCAACTTTGAACTCAAGCTGAATCAAGTTCTGGACGAAAGAAGTTCTGCGTTAAGAAGAGAAACTCGAACGGCGTAATAAAGAAAAATTAATCGATCGACGTAAAAAAAAAAAAGGAAAAAAAAAGAAAAACCTATCGGATCAAAGACCACGCGAAGCCTGTTGTACGTCGCATCGCGTATTCCGCGTTGGGCAGACGGAGAAAGTGAGAGAGATCGACAGACGGCCGCGCCGCGTGAGTTCGAGGGAGAGACAGAGAGAGGGACGGAGAAAGGAAGGAGCGCTACAGTGCAGCCCACAAGTCCGTAAGTTCGTCGTTGATAGGCGAATCTCGTTGCATTTTTACGTGACATTTAGCGGAGTACCGCACTCTCGAAATATATCGCGACGAGGGAGTATGCGTGTATGCTCGCACAGAGATAGATATAGACTTGCTCCCTCCCCTTTTCCGCGACTCTGGAAATGCACGAAAACGAGGATATCCTCAGCCGGGAGTCGGCAAATGGACTCCAATCCCGAGGATATATTCCTCGCTCGCTCCTTCGACACGATGCAACGCGCGACGTCGTGAGCGAACATGTATGTACGCGTGAACGTATGCGTGCACTTGGCTCGGGCCAAACCGCGAGCACGTCCAATCGGACAGAGACGCAACCATCGGCGATTTTCTTGCACGAGAACTTTGTTGGAAAATACAAAAAAAAAAAAAAAGAATTAAAAAAAGATAATTGCAAAAAAGACAGGAGATGTAAATTTTTTTTTACAGTAAAAATCTCGCTCGTCGAGAAAATGGCATCGCGCCTCGGGAGATCGCGTTCCGTACGAAGGTGGTACACGTGTTTTTCACCGAGAGCGTCTCCATACTGCGCCATAGTTTCGTCCCTCCCTCTGTCTCTCCCCTCGTTGCCGAGCCTCCTGCCCGGCCGGCATACGGAACCGCGCTACGGAATTCCGCAACGAGGTTCCATCACGCGTCCTCGATCGTCGCGACAAACAAAAAAAAAACCCAGATAAAAGACGATAAAAAGAAAAGAGATTGGATCGAAAAAAAAAACCCGATGAAAAATCCCGACAAACCGGTGACGCATTTTTTTTTTCCTCTCATTTACTTCGTCCTTTTTTCCTCGTATGTATCTCGCGAGGCAACGTGGCGTCGCGATGTTTCAATCCGGGTAAATGGTTACAGCGAGGACATGTATCTGGCCGCGGAGGCAAAAGCACGTCGGGTAGCGAGGCGGTTTGCACACGCACGTACGCCACAAGGCCCGCGGTGGCCTGGGCTCTCTCTCGCTGCAAAGATGGCATCCGAGAGTGACGCCGTTCCTGCGCTTTTTCTTTTTTTTTACTGTTTTTTTTTTTTTTTTTTTTTGTCGTCTATCTCTCTGCTGAACTCGCTCCCGGGGTACGCGAGAGAAAAAATCACGCGGGCATAGCCGACCGGCTTGGACGCTCTCGTCAAAATGGTGGAAATTATATCGCTCGTCGTATAAAACGATGTTGGGTTAACGCTCACTCGTGACGTCGGTGAGGCACGATACGAAGATCCCGGTTTGGTCTTTTTTTTTTCTTCTTTTTTCCTTTTCTCCTCTTTACCTCTCCGGCGAGTTTCACAGATATAATGGATAACTTGCGACGATAAAACGCGACGTCGACCACGTGTGGAGCACCGCGGAGAGAACTAACCGAGGCGATGCGACGAGAGACGAACGATAAAGGGAATATACACCGCGCGGCGACGTAGCTCTCCACCGACACGCGATCATTCGCTCACCGCGGCGACTCCGCGCTTCTACGGCCACGATCTTTTTTTTCTCTCTTTTCGTTCTTTTTTTATTTTCTTCATTTTGCTTTTTTTTTTAATTTCCGCACGACTATATCAATGGACAAAGATATATTCCAGGCTTGTATTCGCTTTAGGGTTACTCACCTTGGGTTTATCGTCTGTGTGTTAATACGATACGTGATGTACGGATCTCTCCCCTTCACGGTTCTTCGGTCGACACGACTTGAGGCAATGGGGCCGCGGGAAACAGTGTTTTCCTCAGAGAAACTCTCGAACCGATGCTTGACCGGACGGCTGCGGCGACCATCGACTACGGGGAGGCGAAGAACGGCCAATCGCTGATCACGGTGCCCGCCAAACCTCACCGCACGGCTGCAACAATGAACGCCACCTTACCCCTGAGGAAACATACGATCAATTCGATGCATAATTCGTTAATTTTTTATCACAAAAAAAGTATGGAAATTTATGAAATTTGTCGGCGAGTTGGTCGATAAATGAAATATTAATTTTGAGCTTGCCTCGAGGATTTTTTGAGTGTCGGAAAGGTTTTTTTTTAGATAGAAAATAATTGTTGTAATGACTGGGTTGCGCGCTCATTGGCCGGCGAGTTTCGCGGCTGCGTTTGAGTTACCGGCGTGACCTATTACGTCGTTCTCTGGATGAAGCTACCGAGTTGCCAGAGCCTCGTGTTGTAGATTTAAAGGCGAACGCGCAACGGCGCGAGATCTGGCAACGCTGAGAGCTCAGAAGTCACGTTGTCACGCTGGCGACGTTACGGGAGATTAATTTCATTGGGATTTTATGATTTTTGGTTTAATTGGATCGATGGGGAGATGCGAAAATTGAAAAATCTTTTATAATCTAGTTTTTTCAATGTTTTCGGAGTATTTGGTCGGCATGCGGGCACGCTTTCAACATGGCGGAACGGACGCGTCCGTCGTTGAGTTTTTTGTCAGTGAAAACGGTATGGCAGCAGCGGGGGGATTGATCGACGAGACGCATTGAAACTCTGGAAGCATAAACGGCAGCACCAGTCGATGCAGTTTCGACGAGGTTCCGGTTGTTAGAACCAGAGGGTGTCAGGTCTCGAAGAAGCGCTCTTAAAAAACATGCAGATCAAACCAAAGGAATTTCCAGGTCCAATGAAAATGTGGATGAAAAAAACATCTCTTTTGTAACATTGTTTAATAGCTCTAAAATTTGATAGAAAATTAATGTTGTCTACGAGCTGTGTCGCTTTCGAAAAACTTATGCTCCAATCAATACCGGAGTAAAATTGTTTTTTTCCGTTTTTTAAAGAAAGAAAAACAGCTTCTTTCTTTAAAAATGCCGATCAAATCAAAGCGAATTTTCAGTTTTATTAAATTATGCATGAAAAAAAAACTCTTTTGCAACAATGTTTAAATCGCTCCGAAATTCAGTACAAAATTATTGTTCTCTGCGAACTACAAGATTTATGGATTTAACAAGAAATATAGATCGAATAACAAAGACGTTAAATCACTCGACCCTCATTCGTTTTCGAAAAATTTTTGCTCCAAACAATACCGGACTAAAATATCTTTTATTTCAGGCAGGAAAAAAACAATTTCTCCGAAAGTCGACGTGAGCGTCCTCGTGGTAATCATCGCCAGTGTCTCTCAACTTCTCAGTCTCGTCTTTTTATTCGTTCCTTCGCATAGCGTCCCGAAAGTTCCTCCAAATGTGACGTTCGTTCGGGCCAAAACAAACAACAATTGCGTCGTGACAGTCGGCGTTGAGGAAGCAGCGTTAGACGATCGCCTAAACAATGGTTTTTTCCCGTTACGTCACGGTGCTGCGAAATGCCGGCAAGCTTTTGCGGTCGAGCGTCGTCGAGACGAGGGTTAAGCCCGAAAGAAGCTTCGCGAAAACAACGTCGATCCTTCGTGCCTGCAATGTGCCGGCCAAAGCTCGAACGGACCTTCCCTCGAGTACGGAAAAACTCGACGGATCTTCAGTCACCTTCAAGAACGACGTAAATATCGATGGCGAGCAAAAAATGTTACAATTCTCGAGTACATCCGAGACGGCTTTCGCGTCATCGGCGATCGAGGAGCGCAGCGCAACGGACAGTTTCGGAATCGAATTTGCCGGCTCCGACGATGCTGAGGCGATGCTGAAGGACTACGCGCCAGAGCCGGTGAAGCGTGCTCTGGACACCTGCGACGAGGATCTCTCGCACGTGACGCCCAATCACAGGCCGAGCTTCAATTTCGCAGCTTACGCGGACAACTCGCCGGTCATTCAGGAACTCGCGAAGTTGGGGGTCGAACTCTACAAATTCGAGGGCAATCCGGGAAAGATGCAATTTTTGTTGCAGCGAAATTTCGAAGACATGAAACCTTACATAAGGTTTTTGCACGATTGCGGCGTTCCGGCAGAGAGCATAGGCGAGTTCATAACTAAAAATCCATTCATCTTCAGTCAGGACATGGACGATTTGCACACCAGAATCAGATACCTCAGAGCTCATAAATTCGACGTGGACATGATCGCGAGGATAGTCAGTCACAATCCCTGGTGGCTCATGTTCAGCACCAAGAAGATCGATACGAGACTCGGCTACTTTCAGCAGGAGTTTGCCTTGAACGGCTCCAACGTCAGATATCTCGCAACCAAACAGCCCAGACTGATAACTTACAGAGAGGCGCACGTTAGGGAGAATACTTTCGCCGTAAGGGAGGAAATGGGTTTCAACAAGGACGAGACCAAAGCGCTTCTACTCGCGCAACCCAAACTATTTATGAGATGTAAGGCATCTTTTCCTGTTGGTCAAGGATTTTTTTTTACTACTTGTTGGAAAAGATACTCTGAAAAGTTATGCTCACTGTTGAGGCTTTGAAAGGCCAATTAATGACAATCGATTATTCATAAATGCTTATATAGTTTTGAGTAAGTTTTCCAGTCGCTCTTTCACTGACTGAGAGACATTGAGACACGATGAAGAAATGCTCTGGATGATTTTATAATTTGAATAATTAAAAAATGTTACATTTTCTTTAAATATCAGTAACTTGTGCAGTCGCCCTGTTTAATAATAAAATTCGTGATTTAGAAAGCAGAGACTTCGAGACGCGATGAAAAAACGATTCACATCATTTTGTAGTTTTGTTTTTTTTCTCTTATATTTACTTTTTTTTAATAAGGAGCACCGGTAATTCACCGGTAATTTTATTCCATTAACCCTTTCGTAGAAAAAATTAAGGACTAGAAATTACGATGTAGTCCTCATTTCATTATTTACAAAGTTTTTCGTGTCGTTTTTTCTATTGCTACTATGTTTCTATTAACATCCGATAAAAATTCGTATTTAAGAAAACGATTTCGATTTCTTTGTAATATTCTAACAGTTCACGTTCCGAACTATTGCAACAGTTGCAACAGATTAAGATAATAATAAATGCCTATATTTGTGTTAGTAATTTTTTTTTTTTTTTTTAGCGAGGAAAAATATAGTCGCGGTGTTCGATTACGTGCACAACAAGATGAAGCTGTCGCACGAAATCATATGCCGTAAGCCCAAAGTGCTGAACTGCCGATTATCTAGGCTTCAGATGCGCCACAAGTACCTGGAAACACTGGGGAAGAACCAGTACGATCCGATGAAGCCTCTGTACGTATCGCCGGAAGCAATAGTCAGTGGCACCGACGTGGAATTCTGTATGAATGTCGCCAAGACAACGATCGAAACTTACAACTTGTTTCAGAAAACTATCTAAGGAAATAAAAAAAAAACAGAAAGGCGTCGAAAGTACAGAAATAAATAATTTTTTTTTTTTTGATTGTTTTCGATAAAACAAGATATATATATTATATTATGTTTCATTATCAATGGTCTGCATTTTTCTTGATGCTGTTATAATAATACACACGTCGCTGTGACATGGTCAAAAATATATTTTGACACCGTGAATGGTTCTTAAAGTGTAAACAATTTCTTTTTCTTTCGTTTCTTTTTTGGTCACAGCGTATTCTTCGGTTTCGATGAGATAAAAAATAATCGCGGTCCGCAACGAAGCTATGCTATGCTCGGCGAATAAAAACGCATTGTGTGTTTAAAATAGAAACTCGGCGAGGAAGATCGGAACTACTTGAGGCACGCGAATTTGCCTAGAATTGAGCCGAAGGGTCGGAATTAATTTATTTTTTTCCCGGCTCGTTGACCTTAAAAGGCCACACAGGCAGAGTAACACCTCGACAAAGACAAGGCTGCAAAAATATCTCCGGTCTTTTAGGGTCGAAGTCAAACCTTCCGATATATTCCAAGATACAAATTAATTCCTCGCAGAGTGACGGAGATAAAAATCACAATGTAAAATCACAAAATGCCTCGAACAAGCTCGATCTTACCTACGCTAAAATCGAGAAATTTTTAGATTAACACTCGTAAGACTATAAAATGACGAAGAAAACGATTTCGAATACATGCGCGAGTTAATAACTGGAAAAGACGTGGCGACGATTGACTGGAAGTGAAGAATTTTTAACCCTTCAACGGTCGCTAGGAAGACATCGATCTCACGCTTGATGGACAAGGAAAAAATCGTTTTATCAAATATAAAAAAAAAAAAAATGCCTTCGAGAGCTAATAAATTAGAGAATCAATGAAAAACTCATCTTTCCATTGACCGTCGAAGGGTTAAAAGGATATTCTATATAGTTATCGATCTTTTGGTTCCCGAGCGAACGTTTGGATAAATGAAAACTTACAGAACTCTATGTAGGTCGAAAAACAAGTTTTCTTTCGTGGCTCGCGGGCTCAGAGTCCTAGCTAAATTTTCCTAATTCGTGTTTTTTCTGTATCACTCGAACGGAGTGATAGAGAATAGCGTCGATTATACCGGCGACCGTAAAAACACCGCCTATAATGGCGCAAACGTTCGTAGCGAAGTGACCGAAGGACTTAGTTTTTTCGGTGTATTTTACCATCAAGGGACTTAGCTCGTAGCTGAAGAATACACCGGGCACTCCGGACTCTCCGGTCATGACCGATATTTTTCGCGAGTGTCTCGTAACGGAGAATTGATTCGTGTGCCACTGCCAGTTATCCGCACGGACGTAAGTCGTTGGAACGATCTTGATGTAATGATGGAACATCATCGCACCTGAAACGTAAGAAACAAAAAATTATCGCAACATTACCTGTGAAAATCTGTTCGTTTGATGTGCGAAATGCTTCGAGACAAAACTGTCTCGATTTGATGAGTGAAATGTTTGTCGAAACTATTGTAAATTATAATGCAGAACTCGTAAGAAAAAAGTAAAGAAAGTTTTCCACGTGTCGCGATCGATAGCGAAAGAGTTTTCAAATATCCCGCGCAATTTTTGCCATGCGCAGTAGCCGTTTCCCGTAGCAGTCGTCTTTTCTATCGGAGAACATCCAATATGGCGGCTCTCCGATATATCGCGAGAGGACGTGCGTAAAACAAGCCTCCACCAGGGCTCGGATAAACAATTTCGATCTGTAGTTACAAAATACCACACAGTAAGTAAAATGCTCGTCCCAGAGATCGTCGCGAGATCGCCAAAAATCTCGGCCTATCGTCAGATTCAAATGTCGCGAAAAAATTATCGCGCCTAACGGTTTACAACCGTTCCGGTGCGAGTCTCGCGTATTCTCCCGAGTGGCGTTCGTCGGCATCCTTGACCTACGTCTTAGAGCAAAAAAAAAAAACATTAAAAAAAACTATAACTCAATTCGACTTTTCTACAGAGCGGATTAATGTTTGCAGGTTAAAAATGCCCGTGCCAGGCGGAGCTTATCAGATGGGCCAGCCGTCCTGCTTCGATAGGATGAAAATGGGATTCGGACTCGGATTCTGCATAGGAATGGCATCGGGCGCGCTTTTCGGAGGATTTTCGGCCCTGAGGTATTCGCACGAATCGACGAACTGAAGTCCTAGAGAATATCGACGAAAACAGTTACTGGTTTCTATTGAGTAATCGAGAGTACCCTCGTGGTCCAACCAACCGTGAATCGTTGGGTTGTTTTCTAACAATTTATCCCAACTCAACCACTCGATTGGTGCGCCAAACAGACTCTGATTCCCACCAAGCGTAAAACTTTGGGTTGCATTTGGGTTACTTTCCGACAATCTTCCCCAACTCAGCTAGTCGATTGGTGCGCCAAACGGACTGTGATTCCCATCAACCATTAAACTGGATTGTTTTTTAACAATCTTTTAACTCAACCAGCCAATTGATGTGTCAAACGGACTCTAATTCCAACCTTCTGGAAGTTTGTTTTTGGTTGATATTCCAAAACCAACCGTTATATGTGCTGTGACAGAAAATTGGCTGAAAGTTGGACTTTCCCAAAACAACCCAATTTCTAGTTCTATGTTCAGAGTACCGAAAGCTTTTGGACCAGGATTGGAGATCAGGTTGTTTTAGGAAGATCCAATCGTAATACCAACTGTTATATCTGTTGGATAGAAAGTTGACTCACCGTTGGCCTTTCCCAGAACAGTCCAACTTCCGACTTTATGCCGACAGCACGAATAGCTCTTGGCTCTGGGTTGGAAATTGGGTTGTTTTTATAAAATCAACCGTACACCAATCGATATTCGGCGCATATAATGGTTGGTGTTAAGGTTGGTATGTCAATATCACCGAAACATCAACCTCTTGGTTGGAATCAGAGTTGGTTCAGTGCACCAATTGGCCAGTTCGTTTTCAGGTTGGTCAAAACACGAGGGTTGTCATCGAGAAGCGTTTGGGCCAGGTGCCGGTCGTTTGAGCGACAATTCATTTAAACGACGAATATTTTGACCGACATACGTTCTGATTTAATCGGCCTTTTTTTCCCAGATACCGGCTATTTTTTATTTTATTTTTGTCAAATGTACTTGTCGGTTAATGATTCGTCGATCAAATAGTGTGGGCTAAATGATTTGTCAGTAAAACAAAAAAGATAGCGTCCAATGGCGGTATTCAAGTACTCTGATGCACGAATATTGATGTTTGTCCACTAGGTATGGCTTGAGGGGGCGGGAACTGATAAACAATGTTGGTAAGACTATGCTACAAGGCGGAGGAACCTTTGGGACTTTCATGGCCATCGGTACCGGCATAAGATGCTAGTACTCTGAGGGAGCTGTATATATACATACGCGTACAGATAAATTTACCGCATTGTCGACGTTATTAGACTGAGGCGTTGTTCCGCATACCGTATTGTGAAAATTCATAATAAAAAAATAAATGATAATTGTTGTAAGGAAATCGGCGATGGGCTTTGTAGGAATGTTACGTACCCTCCTCGGCGATCAGTGTGGTATTGTCCAAGGGATTGGTTTTCCCTGGTATGTGACGACCGAAACTCAGGTGACGAATTTTGTGGGTGAGATTGAACTGGGTGGACGAGTAGGGCTGAACGTCGTGCACTGCGGAAAAAAAAACATCGTGAGCCGCGATTACGGTTTCGGTTTATTTCCGGTTATCTCTAACGAGTTGTTTCTATCAGCAACAACGATGATACGAGGGTTTTTGTTATTTTTCTGTTACATTGCATGAAGTACACTTTAAGGTGGGGCGAAACTTCGCCACGGCCATGCCGCGCTCGGTCGGTAACAAAAACTGTAATCCCTGTCTTTTTATTTTTTTTTTACATGGGTGCTAAAGTCTTCTGAAAAGCCTTTAAAAAAAATGTTGAAGAGTTTTTCTTATCGACTGTGTTCCACATCGCCTTAAGGTACCTCCGACTTTTTTCAGATTCTTTTCTTCACAACATTTCGTTAACGTTTGGAATATTATTATTAATTTCTTGCTGATTAAATTTGTTCTTTTAATAATTTTATTACCGTGCATATGATTGATCGAAAAGCTTTCGCCAGGTGAGATGTGAAAACTTCCGCCGACCCTATTGACTTCCATGTATCCGTAGATCTGGCAGCCTTCATCGAAGCCGCGCTTAACTTTCTCTATCGACTCGTCGTTTTGGCACTGTTCTATCGATGTCGGATCTGGTAAGGCCCACTTCTTTATTCTGTAAGCTTTTCTCACCTCCTCACAGGTGTTGCAACAACTGAAAGCATATAAAATTTGACATTAAAAAAAAAATCCGATCAGTTCAGAACAATGTATACTTCGAGATTGATCGAAACTCACGTTATATTCATTTCTTCGTTTTCGGCTCCGTAACAAGAGCCGCAGATCGCAACTGTGGTGTTATCGTTCTGTAAATTACAATTCGAAAGTTTCTCGATCAATAACGTATCGCGTTTTCTCTTGCCTAAGGCCATCAATTTGAGAAAAACAGCTTTTTATAGAAGCTTTGAATATCTTTTGAAGCATTTATTATTCTACTAATGGAAATTCTGTGCTTTCAGATATCTTCTTCAATTAGTAATTGCACTAAATAAAACGCAATTCTGCTCCAATGACTGCAAAATATAAATAATTAGTTTTACCAGCTTGGAAAAATATTCTATACTTTTATCTTTCTGTAAACGAAAATGACAAATTCTCATACTTTCTCGATTAACGATTGCGCAGAACAAAAAATTGTCTCCTCATGCAATAGGAAGTTGAAACCAAAACCTTTCGAAAACTAAGCTGTGGAACGTTTGTTGCTTCACCGGATTGTCTCATTATATATATATGATTGATATACCGTATTTGTTTTCGGCGTGCTTTTGGTTTCCATTATATCAGTTTTTTTTGGATCCTCTATGGGTTTACCGCTGAGATCCAAGCGTCTCTTAAATATATTGTGCTCTATCTGTAGATGCTGTTCGCCTGTTGTGTCCATTGCGTCCAGTGACAAAACTGCACAAAACAACAAAGTTAGAAAAAAATAAAATACAAATTAACGATCCTGCATACATAAAGAACAGCCTTTGCACTTACGGTCACAAGATATCATGGGCACAATAATATCCAAATTTATCTTCAACTTAGACCCCCTCGAAGTATCGACAAACAATTCTTCGTTTATGCCCGGAGTCATGTAATCCCTGAGCTCCGAGACGAACAGCAACACCATTATAATCGAGCTTATGATTGTCACTGAAAAATTGAATACAAGTTTCAAAATTTCACGAAGGAAAATAATCTATACACACATCGGTGAAAATTTAGGTTAAAAATTCGTCGCTGCCACGAAAACGAAAATAAGGTGTTAAAATAGTAAAATCTTTTCAGGATTCTCTAATTTCATTGAAGTTTGGAGCGATTTATAAGATCGCGATCAGAAGCCGGATGGACAAAAAAGCTCGAGATAATTGTTTTATTTTGATTTGTTATTATTATAAATATTACCGATAGCACCGCTGAAAGTTTTGACGCGAAAATCTTCCAAGGTCTTCGGATAAGCGTCCGCCTGTCGCAACACTTCGACGATATTCATTTTTTCGCTAGGTATACAATATATTAATGTGTTTGGGTATTTTGACAGTGCGGAAATTCATCAAGAATTGTTCCTTGGGTACCAATTTGTCGTCGTGCGACCAAAGAATATGGATACCTATAGAAGCGTACTCCCTATGGCCCGCTTGAAGCAAAACTTTCTGCGACGCTTACGGCCGCGAGGTGTCTCTGCTGCAGTTGGATCGATAGGCTCCGCCTACTAGGCGGGATTTCGCACGGCGTGGGGGCAACTGCTTTCTCCTATTTTCAGCGCGATTTTTCGTACCGCGAAGTCGTTGGTTCGATACGCGAATAATGTCTTCTTTATCTTTCTTTTTTTTTTATCGTACAACGCAAATTAGTGAAGTGCATGAACTAACAAAAATGCACGTATCAATTGAAGTAAGAAAATTATAGCAAGCAAGCTAGCTTAAACAAGCGGGGCCTCCGCTTAAATACAACAAAGCTTACTCTTCGTCAAACGGAGAGTGCGACGGAGGTGGTAGCGTGCCAGCTTCATAACTATTATTTTGGCGGTTCGATCCCACGAGATGGATTTTTTTTTTTTTTAAATTTATTTCAATCCGAGTGATTATTTTCTCTCCGCGTGACTAGAGCTAGAAGGACATACATATAATTTGATATTAGTAATTAATTTATAGCCTACTTATAAAAAGACTAGTGAAGCGATCTTTTCCACATTTTCTTATCACATCGAAAAAAGCACAGGTGATTAACAGATATAAAAAGTAAACGTACCGATTAAAACAAAACAATTATGCAAGCAAGCAAGCAAGCTTAAACAAGCGGGCCCTCACCATAAATACAACAAAGCTTAATTGACATTCAACGAAGAACGTGGCGGAGGTGGTAGCGTGCCGGCTTCATAACGTACGTTTTGTGGGTTCGATCCCACGAGACGGGTTAATTTTTTTTTTTTTTTTCCCCAAAATTAAATACGAGTGCGATTATTTTCTTTCTGCATGACTTGAGCTAGAACCGCGTAATTATAATTACAAATTTTATTAGTTATAATTTAATAATGTTTAAAAATTAAGTTACAGCTCATATAGAATGCCTGCGAAGTGATTTTCAGTGAGCGACAGTATAAGCGTGTACATTCATAGTTGCCTGTGTATGATGGTATCGGATATTAAATCAATCGAAAGGTGTATATATTTTCGCGATATATATTTTTGACTTTAATCTTATATATGCAAATACCCTCGTAGTATGTCATACACTGCACTTCGCACTCACTGAAAAACGAAATTGCGCATTCTTAATCTTCAGTAGATAACTAAATATACACAGCGACGAGCTGCGAAGTTTAGTTATCCACATATACAGGCCCACTCTCAGCTAATCTTAGTTTACGAGATTGAAAATGAAATTAGTATTGTTATTTGGATTATCAACGTGCAAAGGGGAGCCGTCCATATTTTTTAAAAGAAAACTTGAAAAGTGTAAACTATGATTACTCGATGGAAACCACGGGAAGGTGGTGGGTATCTTCCATCGGGAATTGGGAAGGATAGAGGATGAGGTATGAGGATGGGAACATAATCTGGAACCTAAGGACTATTTACACAATACAGGTACAAGTAAAGCTAGGGATTATTGTATCCGGCATGGTTATTTCGTAACATCTATGCTAATAAAATCACGTATTCGCTCTTTTGAATGAGGAGATACGATCGAGTATCGTGCTATTTTACAAAAGGGTAGTAATCGCTTTTTTAAAATAGCTTATAAAAACTTATAAATAACTTATAAAAAGGTAGTAATTTATAAAGGGTAGAACATCGTAAGTATTTACGATGTTTGCTATATAAAATGAAGAGAGATGAAACTAACTCTATTTATAATGGTGTATTTCACGGAGCAGTTTTCAGAAAGGCTAACACAGTTAAAATCAAATGTCTATATATATAATAAAGGCCTTTGGAGCAAAGAGAATCTAGCATCTATTCTGTACACGGAATCTATCTACACACGGGTAGCTCAATTCGCTCATAAATATCTACCGAACGAATGCAAAGTGTTCTTTCGACTGAATGGGAACGTGGCAAGGTTAAACTATACAAATTAATATTTAATCCTTTGATCGCAGGCGTTCGAGCCTCAATTGCGTAAGTATTTACAATGATATAATAATATGCCAGACGATCAAAGGACTAATCATCCCATACCGATCTACTGATGGGTTATTTTCTTTAACTTCGCGTTAGGCTTCGCGCCTGCACAATAAACGGTGTGTCTTTTATTGGCTTTTCCGGATTTAGTGGTTCGCGTACGCTTGCCATGGTCTCTCAGGTCTCGAGATATCCACTTCACCTTACTGTAAACGTGAACGCGTATGAAAAGTCCGACTATGTAATTGCGGTGTTCACGACAGGGTCCCTCTATACACCAAAAGTCGGCGTGCTTCTCCGACAACGTGTTGTTGATACAGGTTTCGAGATATTTGTTTAAGTTTACTCTCTGTGGCTCGGATGAAAAAACGTCTGTAAAAACGTTATACATAGTGTCGTTGACTTTATTAAATTCATCGGTGGGGACCTTCAACTTTCCCAGCTCGAAGTTTTCTTTACATTTGTAAGCTTTCCAAAAGATCAAAAGCTCGTTCGTGTTTTCGTAATTTTGATTACTCTTCGATAGAGCAGCGTAGCAGTCCGAGCAATTAAATTTCTGCCAGCATTTGAATACGAGATATCCCGCCACGTAGGTCTTGGCGCAGCTTTCAAGAGTCAAACTCTCCAACGGTGGATTCGATTCTATGCTACATCTCTCCGCGATCCGATTATCGGCAACACTTTCGTCATTGAAGCAGCCGGCGATTGGTTGATCAATCCCAGAGTTGCTGTGAGCCTTCTCGATGGGATTGTCAATAGCGATTTCGTCGATCGGAAAGTCGTTGATGGCTTCCTGTGCCGTCCATTCTTCGCTTTCGCCCGGAGAAGAAATACTTTCATCCGTGCAACGATCAGGGGTTCGCTCGATCTCTTCATTCACGGTAGTGGCGTCAAAGTGACAATCCACAATTGAATCTTGATTGACGAGCGCGTCAATTTCCTTTCTAAAATCAGTTTTCTCATCGGAAGCGAGGCCCTCATTGTTGCTACGGTTTTCCAGCATTGGGAGCAGCGCCATTGCGTCGTCAGACTCGCAATTCGACGACGAAGAAGGTTTCATCAAGTTTGCAGTCATAGCGTACTGCAGGTTGCGACGGAAAGTCATTGCTGATGGGCACGGATTGTACCCACCGCGACCCCGCAGAATCGAAAACAGATTCTCGATAGGATCTTGATTTACTCTCGAAGTTATAAAGTAAATAGTTCCTGTCTTGCTCAAATCATCCCACAGTTGAAGAACGCTTCTGATTGTCATGATGAAACCCGAAACGCAAGGGAGAGTGGATTCTGATCCGGCTACGGTCCATTTTTCTACCCACGCTAAGCTAAATTCCAGGTACTCTTGCACCTGAGGTTGGGAAGAAGAAAGGGCTCGTTTCAATGGATTTGGATCCGTAGATCGACGACTGTTCAAACAATCAAAGAGATCGTTCAATCTCTTGCAAAAGTTTGCAGTCGCCGAACAATGAGGATGCTGTATTTCGCCCGTCAGGTGAGCCGCACTTAAGGCGGCAGAGACAGACGCGCTGAAAACCTGAGTCGCAAGGCTGACCGTCATTTTATCAAAGGTGTTCGGATTGATATGTTTGTCAGTCAGCTTTGGAGCTGCTTTGCAAGCGCGGTCTCTCTCCAGGTCCCTGAGTTGCGAAATAGGGCCCCACGAAATCTCATCTCCGTCGACTACAAACACCTTTTTCCCTACTAAATTATTGCGCACGCTTTTCATCAGGTGGGGAACGTCAAACATGAAGAATATTTTACGCGAGTCTCGAATCAAGAAAGGTTTTTCTACCGTAACACCCAGAGAAGTCATCGCCGTTCTGTTGGTAGCACCCTGGTCGCAGACTGTTGCTTTTATTACGAGCCCGATCGAGTGAACTTTGTCCATGACAGTCAATATAAGTTTTTTTAAATCTTCGTTGTGTACGCTCGAATGTGAGAGGAAGTAAGCAATCGGCTGCTTCCATGAGTATTTTAGCCCTCTCACCATAAATGTGAGAGCGTGAGAAGCTATCTTGTTCGTTCGACCAAGCTCCCCGAGATCTTCAAATCCCTCCACCTGATCGGCTTTAGGATCGTACTCGAGCAGTTTCTTCAGGCTTACTTCGTCCCACATCAGAACGCACTCACGTTCATCATCAGTCATAGTTGCGGCTTTTGTTGCTAATCTGTCAAATATACCTTGGCTTATGCCAGTTGTCAAATTCAATTCATTAATCCATCGCCTGATGAGGGAAACGCAAGGCAAGGCAAAATCCATTTTATCTCTCAGATGATTGTACGCTTTGGGTGATACGTAGAACAAAGCCAAAGCAAATTGCTTTTCGGCTTCGGACCAGGGTCTTTGCTTTTGGTGATCGAGCTGCATTTCAATGAAAGCTTGTTGATGGCTGTTTAGCGACTTTACGGATTTTGCATAATTGACGAGATCTGAAGTCTTCCGGGCAGCAGCCTCCAACCGACGTATTTTCTGCTTGAAAATCTTTATCTCATTGCGGAGCGACTTGATTAATCGGACTTGTCGAGCTTCGATAGATGTGACGGTGGAAAAACCTTTCTTTTGTGAATCCTGATGAATCGGATTCACAGGAGCGATCAGAGAACTGACAGGATCATCGCCAGACAGAGGGCGAAGAGCATTACCAGCCTGTGGCAGTGGAAGCTCTATTCCGACAGCGGTTGTACTCGTGTCGTCCTGATTTTCGAGAATAGTCGAATTGATACCGATCGCTGATTCGGCAACGACCGGTACACACTCTTTCGAGGAACAAACAGTGTGAGTGTCAACCGGCGATCTGTGGTCTTCACTCGATTCAAAAACGCGTGGTACGTCGCCGATTGCGGCTTTAGGAACCGCGAAATCTTTGATTTTCCGCTTACCTTGTCGGCCGTAGCTCTGAAAATCATGCGGGGAAAAGTGGCGGCTGCAAACTCTGTTATTTTCAAGCTGTGCGGGTGTCAAGTTATCCAATTTTTTATTTCTACACCGTTCAATCCATCTTGCTTGCCTGTAAAAGGATGCATAAGTAAAGCCAATATTCCACTGAGTCTAAGCATGGAAACCATTTCTCGCGACATCCCGAATCTATAACTCAATGAGGTGATTTTAATATTCTACGGTAATGCGTGCGAGACTCAGTGGTTTAATCATTCACACAATAATAAAATAGAAAAGAATACATGCGCAATGAGACCCCGTGAAACAAACACGAAATCAGTGAAGAGAAAAATTAACAGTTTATAAGATTTAAAAACATTCATCCGATTAAAAGGAAAAAACCCTGGGAATGGAGATCAGTTAATTCGAAACAGCCGATACATTTTTTTCTTCATTTTTTTCGATTTTTCTTTTGCATTTTTTTACGATTTTTTCGCAATTTTTTACGATTTTTTATGTCAGTTTTGTACGAATTCTGCTCTCAATTTTTTACGAATTTTTTATCACATTTTTTATAATTTTATTTTCTCAATTTTTTATGAATTTTTTTATCACATTTTTTATAATTTTATTTTCTCAATTTTTTACGATTTACTTCTCAATTTTTTAAGACTTTGTTCTCAATTTTTTCCGAATTTTTATGTCAGTTTTTAATTGATTCAAGAATTTTTAATCAATTTTTAAAGAATTTTTGTTCTCAATTTTTTATGATTTTTTTCTTCAATTCTTTATGATTTTTTTTCTCATATTTTTAGAGTTCATTTCTAAATTTTTTAAGAATTTTTTAATCAATTTTTTAACGTATTTTTTAACGAAATTTTTTTCCTCAATTATTTACGATTTTTTCCTCAATTCTTTATGATTTTTTCTCATGTTTTTTAGACTTTGTTTCTCAATTTTTTAATCCGTTTTTTACGAATTTTTTAATCCGTTTTTTACGAATTTTTTAATCCATTTTTTCCGTATTTTTTAATCCATTTTTTTACAAATTTTTTGATCCATTTTTTACGAATTTATTTCGCAATTTTGTAAGAGTTATTGTTCTCAATTTTTTACGATTTTTTCCTCAATTCTTTATAATTTTCTTTTCTCGTGTTTTTTAGACTTCTCTTCTCAATTTTTTTACGAATTTTGTAATCAATTTTTGAACGATTTTTTAATCATTTTTGAACGATTTTTTAATCAATTTTTTTACGATTTTTTAATCAATTTTTTTACGATTTTTTAATCATTTTTTTACGATTTGTTAATCAATTTTTTTACGATTTTTTAATCAATTTTTTTACGAATTTTTAAATCCATTTTTTAAGGATTCTTGTTCTCAATTTTTTACGTTATTTGTTTTTAATTCCTTATAATTTTCTTATCTCAAATTTTAACATTTCTTATTCTCAATGTTGTACGGATTTTTTTAAACAATTTTTTATCTATTTTTTAACAAATTATTAACCATTTTTTCATGTTTTTTCATGTTTTTTCATGTTTTTAAATTAATTGTGTACCAATTATTAAACAAATTTTCATAAAACATTCACAATCAGACTGATGCAACCAGACACAACGAAATGAATCCGGTTTGTTTTACGTAGTCGAATTGTGATGATTAGAGATTAAATATAAACCTGTGAAAAAAATTCGGCCGGAAGAATTGGAAACCAGGAAAGGAAAATGTCAAGCATGACAAACATAAACTTACGTGACGGCGTCGATTGGGAAGCGATGAAAAGTGACACCCGGGTCTCTACTTTTCACGCTTCCACATGTGCCGTAGACGCACACGTTATTCGCAGGCATTGCAAATTATAAATTTTATACCATTCGTACAGCTTAAAAATGAACACAGAAAACAAATCACCAACAATGTTACAAGAAAAAAAAAAGACGCGGATGCAGAACATGCGAGAAAAATGGTTAGGATGGAGGATTATTAATGCGACCGCGGGTTTTTTTAAATAAAATATGATTAATTGGTTAAGGCTTAGGATTAAAGGATAGCACACGTAGATGGGTTCGTTTGTACGTCAAAATAACCGGGACTTTAAACAGCACGTGCCGACCCAGCACGTACTCGATGAGAATCGGCGGCCGTAGTGTTCACTGCTGTTGTAAAACAAGGATAGCACGATTACCCCAACGCATCTACGCCCGTGAGAGTGAGCGAAACAGACCACTGGGGCATAGGCGGGAAACCATAGCGCTTGCTACGGTTGTAAGACGAGGAGAGCATCATTACCCCAACGCATCTATGCTCTTGAGAGTAAGCAAGACAGACCACTGGGCGGAGTCAGCGCTCGCGCCTAGTCGTCGCCTGATCGTAAGCATGTGTAGCGCTGTGAGTGAGGCACACGTACAGTACACATTTGTAAGCTACGGTAGCGACATCTTACCGTTGGGGTGATAGCTCGTCCGAGTACCCCAACTTTTTTAGCTTCAAGCTGGCTATAGGCCGTACGCTTCTATAGGTATCCATATTCTTTGGTGCGACTGACATTACGTGGGCGCATGCGCGAAGGAGCGAACGGCGATGCTGGCAGGCGGCAGCTCCTGATTGGTTGGGATTTTCACGCACCTGACGGCTGTGGAGGTGTGCGATCAGGTATTGGTTAAACGTAGTGTCCCAGTTCCTGACCGCGCCGGTTTTTCTGTTTACGTTTACGTTTACAGCACTTTCGATGTTTTTTAAATCTTCGATCTATCCGAATAATGAATTTCTGTACTTTATTCAGTGTCTCACGGTCCCAGTGTCCCAGTTTTCACGGCGTCGCAGCTCCAAATGGAAAGTCTTACGTACGTAAACGCTTCCATTATAATAGTCCGGGAACGGACAATTTCAAATTTTTTTGGAGTAGCTCGATTCCAACAAAATTCAACAAATGTATCCCGGCACTCAATTAATATCTCAATTGTTAATTTATTATCATTTATTTGAATGCAATAATTCTTTCTCGAACTTGGTCGATGCTTTTTTTATATTATTCGATTCAATATCGATATCGTGTTTGCCTCGGTTTCACCATTTTGTTACGATCCTACAACTATCGATAAACTTTTACAGAATACCACTTTTACACTATAAATATTTTTGTATCGCGAACGCATGTTTTTATTTAGGTCTGGATGCTCAACGCACGTAGTTGAAAAATGGTCACTCACTGAGACACTTGGCTCGTGTGTGTGTTAATGATTATCGCAATACCGCGTGAGCGGTTTATGTACTTTTCCGCTGATACCGTTAGATTTTCGAAACATCATAGTAAAGCGTACGCGTAGAACGTGCTCCTTAAAAAAGTAAACTTGTATCGACTGATCACAAATTACTTATTTTTCGTAGAAAAAAACAAACTTGGAGGAATATCGTTCGTAACCAATACTCAATAATACTGGTGAAAATCCAATTAAGACATCAATGCACTCTTCCTCTCGTTTATTTAAGGCACTCCGTGCCAGGAATACTTTGGGTGCCCGGAAATATATATAAACTCTTATTTATCATATTAATACAGAAATACAAATTATTTTTATAAACTACTGCGACAAACTAGTGTGAGACACGTCGTGGCCTTTATATATATAGATGTATACAAATTACGTTGCATGTTTTATTAAAATCAGATCCATCGAAATCAATCGTATTTCATTTATATACGATATTTATATATATTATATGCACGCGTTCGCTTAGAAATAAATGGACGGCGGTAAAATGCTTGCGCTCTTACGATCTAGAATCCGTTAGCTGCTCTCTTACGATTTTTAAAATGCTTTTAAACATTCGATACATTTTTTTTTCACTAATAATACGAAAAAATGAAAAAGACTGTTGTTTCGTATTAAATTTTTTAAACACTTCTATGGGATTTTTTTAGAATCTGTATTTAACATACGCTTGGAGCTATCACTCAATCCAATCATAGAAATTTATCGAGATGAGACGCAATATTCGATGTATTTACAGTTAACAAAAAAATGTTACTCTTTTTTTTTTCTTCGCCGAATCTATGAGTTTTCGCGACAAAGCTGAGCAGTGAGAGCCGCAAACGAATTCATTAGAAATTAATAAATAAAGAAACTAAAGTTACGTGGTTCGGTGTTGTACTTTTAGCTACAGCGCGTTGTTGAAAAACAAAACAAAAAAAAAAAAAAAAACACGCGACACGCGTCTTCGTTACGAAGCTCGCAAGTTATATTTTTACATTAATTATTATAATAAAATTTCTTCATCGATTCGGTAACGTGCGAACACAGTTTTCCTTCTTTCACGTGTAAGCGGAGGTGAGCAAAGTTGTATATGTTTCACACACATAAAAACAATGAGATTCACGAAAAATCACAAATTTTAGTTCAATTGAAAATTGAGATGGTTTTATGCATAAAAGTAGGTTTTTTTCTCATACTGTTTTGGATAATCAACGCGTATAATAAAAAAAAATGAAAGAAACGCGATAGAATCGTCAATGGGGTGTCGCTGAACTGGCTCCGGTGGCCAAGATTTTTTGTATGCTTTAGAAAAATGTTTTTTCCTCTTTAAAAAAAAAAAAATTATCAATAAATCCAATTGACTGGAACCCATTGATGCTCGATCGCCAGCGCATCGAGAGCAGCCACGACTTGCCTGAACGTCTCGTCAAAATCTTCGTTAACGATAACCATGTCGATGTATTTCTCGTAAGCTCTCTGCAGCGCGGCGGACTCCTCTAGGGTCGATTTCAAATCGTCCTCCTGTTGTGCGACGCAGAAAAAAAAAGAAAAATTAATTTTTACGGGTTTGAAAGTTGTTCGGGGTCGAAAGCATATATCGTGCGATTTAAGCGTACTTTCATATTAAATTACGGGAGTGTCTACGCGGATAGGACGAAAATACCCTTACGAAAAAAAGAGAGTTATTCGCTGGTTTCTTTTTTTTTTTTGTAAGGGCAATTTTTAATGAACGTGCAAATACGAACCTCGTACAACGACGCTAGGGACTCCAGTGTCCTGGCTCTTCTCGAACTGTACCTGATGGAGCTCTGTCGGTCAAACTAGCGAAAGCCAACATCAAACACGTATACGATTAAAAAACAAGCATTCGATTTACCGCTAAATTTTAGATTCAAAGTTCATTTCGATGCTACTGTTCGAGCGGGCTCTTTCATTTGCGAATGGTAATGTAGAGGGGGAAAATGGTACGTACTAGGGGCAGCCGTATCAGGAAATATCTAATTTTCTAGTAAAATATTATATTTAATACGAGAAGACAATAACGATCTCCGAATCGTCCAAAAATTGGTAAAGGCATGCGCGAACACATTCCAGAACTAAAACTGAGCGAATTTCTTCTTCACTAATTTTTCGTACAGTGAACCGTAAAAAAAAAATTGCTGAAGAGAAAATGTACTCAATTTCGAGTCAGAAATACATCCGGATCGTCCATCGTCCCAATTTTGCGACAGCCGCGAAGCTCGAAGCAATTAAAAAGATTTTTTCCATCAGCGAGCCGATAACTTGGCATGCACGAGTAAAAACGGTAAAAAGATCAAATTTGATCGTAGTAAAAAAAAAATAAAAAATTATCTGGCATACAGGGGGGGGACGAACGGAGCAAAAATCTCATCTACGTAACAAATTTTTGTGAAAATTGACTGGTAAAAATGTAATTAAATTAAATCGGTACCGTTAAATTTCTACTGCTGGCGCCGGTTGTCCTTCCGAGGTCGTACAGTGTCTTCAACTGTTCCATACCCGGTGCCGCGATGAATATGACGTAGGGCATGAATTCCGTGCTGTTGTGAAGAATCTTCAGCGCCGCCGGACTACAGTCGAGAACGCACATTTTTCCAGCCCTTATGAGCTCCCGCACGGAATCGAGCCTCGTGCCATACAGATGACCACCGTGCTCACCGTGCTCTAGATAACGATGCTCCCTGATGTCCGTTTCCATGGAGTCGCGATCGGTGAACCAGTAACTCTTGCCGTCCTCCTCCAGCACCCTCGGTGGACGCGATGTGACTGCGATGTTAGAAAAATCCAATGAAAATTCAACAAAGTAAATTGTAGAAAAATAATCGAGGTAAAAGTAAAGTAAAGTTTTGTGTAAATTTCAGTGTAAACTTAAGCACCAATTTAAGTTCCAACTTAAGCACCAATTTAAGTTCCAACTTAAGCACCAATTTAAGTTCCAACTCAAATCAAGTTCGAACTTCAGCGTCTGATCAAGTTCAAACTTAAGCACGAAACCAAGTTCCAACTTGAGGACCAAATCTGACAAATCTGCACCAGGTCATTGGTTTTAATCTTGGCATAAAGCCAAGATTTAAAAAAAAAAAAAAAATCCACTTACACGGAACGATGGTCCCGAATTTCTCGGCGTCGCTGTTGATCAAGCGATTCTTCAGAGTCCTCCTCCCGACGCCTCTCGGCCCGACTAGCGCCAGAGTCTTGCGTCTGAACGGTGGCATTCTCGCGACCTCCTCGTACAGCAAAAGTTCGGCGCTGTCGAATTCGCCGTTAGACTTTGACTCGTACATCTTCCTCTTCTTCTTCTTCGATATTCTCGTTCCGCAAATGCTGATCTTGTGGACGAAGTCAGCCTCCGGCGGTACGAAAGCCTTCCTGCGCTCCTCGAGCTCCAGAGACGGCACGAGGCCCGGCGGTCCGAGCCCTTCGCCCTCGACCCTGCGCGCCTGCCACCAATTCGGATCCGCCTGGTCGGTGATCTGGAGAACGTCCCCTTTCTGGAACGGCAGACCGATCTCTCGGCAGGGCAGCAAAGTGTCCTCTGAGGGATCGTAGTCGAAAATTGCTCGCATGTAACACTGAAAAAAAAAAGGAAAAATCCATCAAAAATTTGTAAAGCCAAAAAATCGATCCGGTAGAAAAGATTATGATTACGAAGTTTCTTACGGATTTTTTTAGTTCTTAGGCCATCCTGAGAACTTTTAATTGATTCTGCTCGTATGGCTTTATTATAAATAATTCTTAAATGTAATTAATTCTAAATAAATGTAAAACATGTATGTGAAATGTAATTAATTCTATTAATTATAAATAATTCTCAAATGTAATGTAATTGTTAAAAGAATAATTACCGTGGACTTAAGATGTCTGCTACCGTCGCTCGAGATACCGGGAGCAACTTTGAGCGACAGATTTTCATTGGCAGCTTGAATGGCCTGCTGAAGTTGGTCGGGGGTGTGAACGGGTTTGCCATTGACCTCCATTATCACCTCGCCGGAACGAAGGAGACCCTGACGCGCCGCTGTGCTCCCTCCGAGGATCCTGGCGATTATCAAGTTTCCGGACTCGTCCACCTGGACCGTCAGACCCTGCAATTCGAGAGGCAAACGAATAAACATCACGGAAGACTTCAATATATTTTTATTTTCTCCCCCGTCCACGAGTCAATTGGCTGAACATTGTTTATCTTCGATGGATGATTTTTGGAGATCGGTAGGGAGATATTTTTTCGAGGGTCAATGGGAAGATAGTTTTTGGAGATCAATGGGAATTTTTTTTTTTTCTGGAGATCAATGAGAAGATGTATTTTGTTGGGGATGAATGGTGGGACTTCTTTTGGAGATAGACATGGAAGGCCATGTGGTGAAAACGCGGTGCGCGAATAAACGCGCACGAGAAATTAGGAAGTGGCGAGGACGAAGAAGTGGAGGGGAAGAGATCGAATAATAAACCTAAGCGTCGGTAGCTTATTTACGGACTACAGTGGCATTTCCGTCTTGCTCTTGGTTCGCACCTCGCGAAGAATAAAACGCGTTTATTCGGGAAAGCGCGTTTATCCATTCTCTCTTTACGGTGTTGGAACGAGCGTGGCGCGTTTTATCAATGTGCGATCTGTAGTCGATTCGCGGAAGAAACGACTTTTTATCCGGAGGATAATAAATATAGAGGTCGGTGTGATATTGTTTATGGCTCCTCTTCGTCGAAGCTTATTTACGGGACGTAAATGGATAGCGCATGGAGGGTTTTGTCAATGTCCGACCAGTACATTGATTAAACGTTTATTTTTTTCGATTTCCTCTTCGTTATTCACATTGAACCGAAATCGCGGATTCTGACTCGGTTTTCATACTTGAAAAAAAAACAAAAAAAATGGTTTGGAGTTTTCGTTACCGACCGAGTAACTGCACGAACCAAAGTTTTACAATAATCAAAAGTGTCTTAAAACTTTGTTTATGTTCGCGAAAAAACAAGAAAAATGTTTTATAGTTTTTGTTACCGACCAAGTAACTGTTCGGACCAAAGTCTTACAATAATCAAAAGTGACTTAAAACTTTGATTATGTTCGCGAAAAAACAAGAAAAATGTTTTACAGTTTTCGTTACCGACCAAGTAACTGCCCGAACCAAAGTCTTACAATAATCAAAAGTGTCTTAAAACTTTGTTTATGTACGCGAAAAAAAGAAAAATGTTTTACAGTTTTCGTTACCAACCGAGTAACTGTTCGGACCAAAGTCCTACAATAATCAAAAGTGTGTTAAGACTTTGTTTATGTTCGAGAAAAAAAAAAGAAATAATGATTTGCAGTTTTTGTTACCGACCAAGTAACTGTTCGGACCAAAGTCTTACAATAATCAAAAGTGACTTAAAACTTTGATTATGTTCGCGAAAAAACAAGAAAAATGTTTTACAGTTTTCGTTACCGACCAAGTAACTGCCCGAACCAAAGTCTTACAATAATCAAAAGTGTCTTAAAACTTTGTTTATGTACGCGAAAAAAAGAAAAATGTTTTACAGTTTTCGTTACCAACCGAGTAACTGTTCGGACCAAAGTCCTACAATAATGAAAAGTGTCTTAAGACTTTGTTTATGTTCGAGAAAAAAACAGAAAAAATGATTTGCAGTTTTTGTTACCGACCAAGTATCTTGCAACAATCAAAAGTGTCTTAAAACTTGTTCACGTTCTAAAAATAAAAATAAAATTATAAATAAATTTACCAGTGGTTCATCGGGCTGTCTTCTGAGACCGACCATCCTCACAGCTTCCTGTCTGTCGTCGCTCGGCATCGTTGAGGGAATTGGATTCTGCAATTCCTGCGGCAGAGTTCGTCGCTCCGCTATCACGTCGTGTGTCTCCAAAAGTGCCTTCAGATGCGAACTCTTCAACAGGCCAACCAACTCTCTCGCGGAGTCGTTTCTCGAGGTTTGATAACCGTGACAGACCTCGTCGACTATGTCGCAGATCGCCAGGCACACCGGGTCGACGGACTCCGGAGGAACCTCCAGTCGCTCCTGGAGCTGGAATTAAAAAACACAAAAATTTCAATTAATTTTTATTTCTTCAATCTTTTCATCCCAACTTAAAATTTTCGTGACGCGGACGAAGAAAATTTTTCCCGCTTGTCGAGACCCACTTTGGGAAAGTCCGGTCTATCCGAGTCGTTAGGGACAAATTACCACCTCTGCAACTCGCAGGAATTCGTGTCGTAGAATCTGATTCAGCTGAGTCCACAGACGAGTGGCGCAGTGTTCGACTACTACGTCACATTTTCTTAAATTAATCGTACAATTATTCTCAGAATGTCACACAAGTCCCTTTTAAATTCAATGTTTATATTAATGTTATCAATTGATAACATTAATATAAACATTGAATTTAAAAGGGACTTGTGTGACATTCTGGGAATAATTGTACGATTAATTTAAAAAATGCGACGTAAATAAAAAGGATTAAATATCCTCAAAAGGAAAATACTTTTTTATTAGAAAAATCATATTAATAGCGTATACTATATTATAAAATAATAATAATATTATTATTATTATATGTATATAATATATATTATACATATATTATCCTCATATTAGAGTCGGAGTAAACGCAACTTTTTTTATTTCTCGATTATTCGCTCGAGTGGACAATAAGCTGGAGCGAATGATGACTAAGACGAGACGGTAAGATCGATGAAGTATCTTACGTAAGCGACAACGTCTCCGTGCGCTCGGATTCCGAGCTGCGTTCGTTATTATTTTCCTCTACACAGAATTTCTCAACCTGGCTAAAATTGGTCAAACGCCATGAATTCCTCGAGCTTCGCGTTCGAGCATAGCTCGAAGTTCGGGCGGAGTGAGAGTGTTTACACGAAAAGAATTTAACGTGAAGCGTTTCTCACTCGCGCTCTCGGGCCTTCCTCGCATCGCGACTTAATGGAATACACAAATTTGCCGACGCGCCGTCGATGCACCGGACGGTAAATCAAAATCGCTATAAAGCGGCCTCGCGAAACCGCGGAAGATTTATTTGCAAAACCGCTGGCGAACCGCGACGACGCGGCTCAAAATATTCCAAAGGGGAAAACGTCGAGATTATATTTAGATGATAAAAGTAGATTTTTTTTCACGCTTCGTTAATCCAGAAACACAATTCAGTGATAATTCGAAATTCAATGCTTTTCTCCAGTCGATGAATTATTTATTATAATATTTGCAATATCATAATATTTCTTAAACAATTCTTTCACGATCGATTTAGACGATGCAAGATTTTTTTCTCCACGTTTCGTTAATTCAGAAATACAATTTAATTCAGTAATAATTCAAAATTTATTGTTCTTCTCTAGTAGATGAATTGTTTATTATAATATTTGTGATATCATAATATTGTTTATGGTATTCTTTCTGATTTTCTGACGATCGCTATTCTTCGATTTATATAGCTTAAAAAAAGCACTAAAAAAAAAAAAATCACGAAGAATTCGTGTTCAAAGTTCGTCACAATATAAATAAATAAATCTCGTTCGCGCAGCGATTAGGATCCCTTCGGAACCTTCGGCAGACAATTTCACCAGTTTCACCTCGTCGGCGATGGTTCGCCTTCGGCCATTATGGAACACTCGCGAGGCCACGAATCGGGGCACACGGACAGCACGAAAAACAATTTAAATAACGAATTCAATAAATATAATAAAATGAAAAATAAAAAAGATCTTTCAAGGCGAGAATTTCACTTTCGAGTATGGAGAACGATTCGTGGTACCGTATGTTCTCCAGAGGGGGGAGTACCACCGCGCCCACCTGGTACCCCGTCAAACCACGTTTTCTCTCGCGTTTCGGAACTCGGTATGAAAATTTAAAAAATAGCTCGAAGAACTTGGGACTTGTAAACAAAACAAAAAATACAATAAGATTTATAGAGTACCAAGTAAACTTTGTTTCGGACCAGGAGTGTCGTGTCTCACGTTCTTCGCTTCGTTGACGGGCTTCTCGATGCCGTAGGTAGCGTCAGAAAACTGCCGCGCCTAACCACTTCCCCTTCGCTCTCGGTCGCGCGAGGCTAGTCTCGCGTACACGCGCGGCCCCCGTTCACTCGGTTATAGTGAAACAGGTGGGGGTCTCCCTGTCTTCTTCACGACTGTTATATTTTTCTCTCCGGGATCACCCGGTATATAGTATGCAACGGCTACAGGAAAGACGCAGCAGACGGGCTACGTTATGCTGATCCAGGGACGTCTCTACGGTTTCGTCTCCTTCGGGAGATATCTTGGAATAACATTCTGCATGATCGTGCAGGAAGGCCCGAATTTTAAATGAGGTCGGGCAAACTCTGAGTCCAATTTGAATTTTTAACAAGGCTGACCTCAAGTTTTAAAGCCAAACTTGACCTCAATTTAACTTTAACCTGATTTCAATTTGACCTCAAATATGACCTCAACATTCTACCCAAAACCGACCTCAAGTTCAATTTGGATTTTTATCTCAAGATTGAATTGAATCGTGACCTCAAGTTTGAATTAAATTTTGACCTCAAGTTTCAATTGAATCGTGACCTCAAGTTTGAATTAAATTTTGACCTCAAGTTTCAATTAAATTTTGACCCCAAGTTTGAATTGAATTATGACCTTAAGTTTGAATTGAATTATGACCTTAAGTTTGAATTGAATTTCGACCTTAAGATTAAATTGAATTGTGACCGCAAGTTTGTATTGAATTGTGATCTCAAGTTTTGACACTTGACCTCAAGTTTTCATTGACACTTGACCTCAAGGTTTCATTGAAACTTGACCTCAAGTTTTCATTGAAACTTGACCTCAAGTTTTCATTGAAACTTGACCTCAAGTTTTCATTGAAACTTGACCTCAAGTTTTCATTGAAACTTGACCTCAAGTTTTCATTGAAACTTGACCTCAAGTTTTCATTGAAACTTGACCTCAAGTTTTCATTGAAACTTGACCTCAAGTTTTCATTGAAACTTGACCTCAAGTTTTCATTGAAACTTGACCTCAAGTTTTCATTGAAACTTGACCTCAAGTTTTAATTGAAACTTGACCTTACGTTTGAACTTAAATCTAACCCTAGATTTAAATTCAAGCCCGACCTCAATTAAAAATTTCGAATTCCATCCATCGAAGTTTAAACCCAAAGAACTGCGGGACCCTCGAGTACAACTCCGGTACGTCCGATAGACCGACTAACGTGCAGAACAGTAAAACCGGAGAACCGGTACCGGTGGTACCGGTAACCCAAGAACTTTGACCACTGTGTATACAATCCCTACAGCCACTACAATCGCAGTCCGTATCGCGAGCTCTCAGTCCGTACTACCGGAATATCATGACTGTATCTCGTCGTGCCTCGGGTTAGTATATACACGTAGTTTATGCTACACGAGCAACGTGTTACACTCGCGTTACTTCCTCTCGTTTCACTCGCAATCATTCGAATGCCTCCCACTCTGGCGTCCGTGCGTGTGCGCGATTACGCATGCGGGGGCGTTCGACGGAGGCCTGAAATTACAAGTTCGCTGACTCGCACACTTTTCCACACTGTGCAGTGACACTCGTCCGTGTGGAAAAAAAAAATGTACAACGCTTTGACGGGCGGACGGGCGTGGGCGAGGTTTTGCACGTAAATTTTCATTGAGCACGCGAGAAGAGACATGTGTCTGGGTGTGTGCATATGTGCGACGTCATGAAACGTGCGGGATCAGATGGAGACCGGAGAGTCGAGATCCTCTGACCTATCGGCCATTAGCGAGTTCGTAAGGTCGGTCCGAGGGAATTTAAGACCGCGACTGGTACCAGTCATGATTCATCTTATTCTTCTTCTTCTTTTTTTTTTCTCTTCTTCGCATTATTTTTTCTTCTTACTCGGTTATAGTCATGACCTGGCATACTGTGGCTGTGTACAGGCTGAAAGTACATTCAGCCCGAGCAGTTAGCCCAGATTCTTCGGTGCCGGAGCCTTCTTGATTTCATTTATCGAGGCCGCTTCTATTATTAATTTGTTTTTCGATATTTCGAAAATTATCGAAGCGGAGCGGTTCTCACTGAAGCTTCGGAGCTCCACGTAGATAATTCGAACTTAGCGTCGATTTTTAAGACATCAGTTTGAACTTGAGGTCGCTCTTGGGATCGAATTTAAGATCGAAATTTGGCCCGATCTTCATTGCGTGCTTAACTTTGATCTTAAGTTCGGATTTAAGTTTGATCTCAAGGTCAAACTAATGTCTTAAAATTCGACCCTTGGTGGTGTATTCAATTTAATAAATGTAAAAATAACAATAATTATAATAATTTTTAAATAACAATCGTAATTATTATTATTGTATGTTAACATAAAAAAAATTATTATTTAAAATTTTCCGGCGTTTTTTGCGAATCGCATTTACGATTTGAATGTTCGAGGCTGAATAGGGATTCGTTTTCTGGCAATTCGAGAATTATAGAGTTCAGGAAGAAGGCAAGCTTGAGTCGGGCCGTTCGTTCGTAAATTTCTACGGCGATCTTAATTGCGGGCATTGTACACATAATTTCTATTCTCACAGCGATAATTATTAATTGCTGCAGCGATTTCTTCGCGGCTTTTGTTTCATTAACTGCGGCGGCGATACGCGAGCTCGACTCGACGGTGAGTGGCACGTCGATGAGATACGAGGGGATCCGAACGAGGTCACGCAGGCTATTAGGGTATTAGATAATAAAGAGTTCGCTGCATTGTTGCCCGTGTTCTCCGAGCAAAAGGATGATGGTTACGAGGGAATTTTAAACAGTACTTATTTCATTTAATGCCGTTAATCAATTTTCATAAAAATTACTTTTTGCATTATCAAAAATGACTTCCTGCATTATAAAAAAATTACTTCTTGTATTATAAAAAAATACTTCTCGCATTATCAAAAACGACTCTCGTGATTATAAAAAATACTTCTCGCATTATCAAAAACTACTCTCGTGATTAGAAAAAATACTTCTTGCATTATCAAAAATTACTCTCGTGATTATATTTTCACGAACATAATTAAAAGTTGCAAAAAAAGTTTTTTTTTTAATACCTCAATTTTGAAAAATGTTACTATATTTCAACGTCGCCTCCTTAACCCTTCAACAGCCAAGTCTGGATAACGTATATATGAAAAATATACATTTTTTTAAAATACAGTTTTCCAAATTGCAGACTAAAAAAAAAAAAAAATTCACAAAATTCAACTTTTTTTTTTTAGAATGCGTAAAATGTTACCGTATCGGATACGCCATCTTGGCAGTCGAAGGGTTCGGGCAATCTTCGAGTCAGTGATAGCTCGAGATTAGCGCGTTAGGGAAACGGATGAGCCACAAATAAATAGAGTCGGTGCTCGACAGTCAATTGTGTGCACAAGTAAAACCGGAAATGCCACCGGTTCGTCGCCTAACGACTTTCCACGCCTCCGCAGAGGAGAAAGGTAGAAACTGAGAAAATATGTAAAAAAAAAAAAAAAAAAAAAAAATACAAAAAGGACCTGCCGGTCACACGCTGTGAATATCCGATATCCCTCTTCCCGTTTTCTCGGATCCCCGTCTCGATTCTTTACCGTTAAAAAAAAAAAAAAATCTTCCTCTCCCTCGAATTCTCTCATTGGCTTCGTCTACCTGTTTTCGTGAGTTACCTGCGTCTCGCGACGCCGTGGAATGTTGCGGGCTCGGCGGCAGGTGAAGAGGGGACCGAAGTCAAGAGTGAAGCGAGGAGTGGGAGCGAAAGGAGTAGAAGGCCCGGAACGCGTAAACTCCATGACTGCGACCGTTCGCACACACGTGGAACGGACAACCACGTGTGTGAGGCAACGTTCACGAGACTTATACACGGTGTCCAAAAAAAAAAAAAAAAAAAATATGCATAACTGGTCATTGAGCAATACCGTACTCACGATTACCTCACAGCTTCCCTGCAACTCCAAACGTCATTATTGCGTACGATTGATAATAACGGAAATATTTTTTGTTTCTTTTTTTTTTTATTTCTGTTTCTTGTGACGACGCACAATCCACGAGGATATGCGAGGAATCGCCCAATCAGTTGTTACTTGGAGTGCGAAAGAAAATATGTTTCCGAAGAGTTTTCGGTTTCACAAAAATTACGAAACGTTTATGTTCGTTTTAATGATAACTTATTGATAGTTGCGGAGACAGTTTTTAATGTTTTTTTGTTGTATTATGACGAGGGACAATCCACAAGGATATGGGAGGAATCGCCAAATCAGTTGTTACTTGGAGTGCGAAAGAAAATATGTTTCCGAAGAGTTTTCGGTTTCACAAAAATTACGAAACGTTTATGTTCGTTTTAATGATAACTTATTTATAGTTGCGGAGACAGTTTTTAATGTTTTTTTGTTGTATTATGACGAGGGACAATCCACAAGGATATGGGAGGAATCGCCCAATCAGTTGTTACTTGGAGTGCGAAAGAAAATATGTTTCCGAAGAGTTTTCGGTTTCACAAAAATTACGAAACGTTTATGTTCGTTTTAATGATAACTTATTGATAGTTGCGGAGACAGTTTTTAATGTTTTTTTGTTGTATTATGACGAGGGACAATCCACAAGGATATGGGAGGAATCGCCCAATCAGTTGTTACTTGGAGTGCGAAAGAAAATATGTTTCCGAAGAGTTTTCGGTTTCACAAAAATTACGAAACGTTTATGTTCGTTTTAATGATAACTTATTTATAGTTGCGGAGACAGTTTTTAATGTTTTTTTGTTGTATTATGACGAGGGACAATCCACAAGAATATGGGAGGAATCGCACAATTGGGCGATTCCTTCCAAGTTATAAGTAATTAATACCTAACGATACGATACGCTGTTGATAATAGCGGAAATATTTTTTTTCTCTTTTTTTTAAATATTATGACGACGCGCAATTGACAAGGATATGGGAGGAGTCGCCCAATTAGTTATTACTTGAAATTAAAAAAAAAAATGTTTTTTCAAAGAGCTTTTGGTTTTACAAAAATTCGAAATGACTATGCTCATTTTAATGATAAACTTATTGATTCTTGGGATTATTCGACTTTGATCTTCGATGTGGAGGAGCCCGGGGCAAAACGGACTATTTTATAAAAAAGTAGTTATCGACTATCGGTAACTATGTTTTTTTGTCTATTACAAAAATATCCAGTTTTAATTTAGCTCCCCTTAATAATATTCACGTATATTCACAGCTAACAGATCGAAGCGATATTTCTCCATTCATTAATTTACGCTCTTTCGGTTCACAATTCAATAATTTTCTTTTAAAATACAAAAATCAACTCCCAATTTTTATTGGAAAGCAATAAAAAAAAATGCACCCTCACATCCAATCCCTACAAATCCCCACTTCCATTTTCGAAAAAAAAAACTTTCATTTTACACTCTCAAAAAACAACATTGAAAAAAATCAACCAGACATAAAATATTTTATAAAACACAAACATTAAAGCAGAAAAAAAAACCTCTAAAAAAATACATATTGTTTCCGAGCTCCTGCGGTTTACGCTGCAAGTACTGTACGCCGGGTTATCGATTATTCGGGGAACCCCCGTAGCGTGTAAGAGCACTTTTATCCGTTCCATCTCGGCGCGTACTCTCTAACGTAAAATAATAGTAATAAGAACAATGATAGGACATTAATTTACGAACCTTGACGAGCGAATTGACGACGGGGCTGTCGAGCAGTCCTTTCAGAAAAAGAAGATCGGTGTCGTCGGCCGCGACTTTCCCGAGTTCCTCGATATTGTCCCTCACGTGCATGAAGGCCGCTGGAACATTCACGGTGCACTTCTCCATAACTGTGAGTCTATACGAGTACGCTAGTTCTATCGTTCTCTCTCGCCCGTACAACCCCCGGTTCATGCATAGTATTGTGTGCGCGCGCGCGCGCGCTCGTTCGGGGGTCGGCAGAGCCGCGCGGAGGGGAGGTGGCGAGATGACGAAGGAAAAGCCGAGATGGGGGGATGCGAAAGGTTCTGCCGCTGTGGGCAACCCCTCTCTCGGGTGTGGCCCACAACCGGCCGAACCGATCAATATCCCCAGCTACAGGTGGCAGAAGGTTTGCTCTCTCTCTGCAACCCTCATACAGCAAAGCTCCCGTCGGAAACCGCGCGCACAGCAAATGCCCCCTCCTGCAGCCCCTCCAACCCCTGAAAACGACTATGGGAGGGTGATTAAAAATTATATATATTAAGCTTCGGAAAGTACGATATCCGAAACTTTGCTGTGATGCGTTTCTGTAAAAAAAGTTTGTACTCTTTGTCCACAACTTATTGTCCACAAACGTCCACAATTTTTTATTTGTTAATTTTATCGTTTCGAAAACAAAAGTAGAAACTAAAATTCTCAATTGCACGAGTAATAAAAGGGCAGCTTTGTAACATTGAAATCTGAACAAACGTGTTTGTCACTTATTTAACAAAATTATTTTTACGAAACTTCGTACTCCGATTTTACGAAATTATTTTTTACTGTGCGGGAGGACTAGTGATGAGCTTCACTTTTATTTATTTCTTTCTATTTATTTAGTTTGTTTATTTTTAACAATCAATTAGAATCATTTAATTTTGGAAATTGTTTGTCAACGTTGCCGAACAGGTTTTTATTTGTGACTCGGTACATTTTGAGGGCGTGTGTGTAATGTGATTAATTTTAACTCTCCCTTGCGTTACGTTTTTATAATCTGTTTATTTTTATTTTGTTTTTAATCCGAAATGATTGCTAAATTACAATTTAGCAATCATTTCGGATTTCTTTAGAGAACAGGACGATATTTCAGAACCCACAATTTTAATGCGGTTGCATCAATAAAATTGTTTTTGATATATTTTATTATTGTCAATAAAAAAAAAAAAATTGACCCACAATTCGGTCCATTTTTTTTATCCATCTCCCTCATGAGTATAACTTGAATTTACTATTTTCCATAACGGTAAATTTGGTGTATAAACCTCCGACCGGATCGAAACAGACGCAGAGGGTGAATTTTCCTTTTGCCTTCCAGTAACAGAAAAGGGTTAACAGACGCAGGGAAGTCACGTGTGAAAGTCAGCAGTTTGGGTAAATGAGAAAACGAGGCGCGGGAGGCCGGTGTTACGGGGCTGTGCGATAGAGCTCGAAAGCTCAAGGCTCTGGACGTGCCAAGACGTTAATTGTGTTCGCTGTTACGTCGTAATTAAGACTGGGCCGTCGTTGCAGCATCGTTAGTGCCATCGCAGTGACGTTTGCACCTTACGAACAGTTGCTCCGGTTATCTTAGCATGAAATACTGTTGAGAGCAGAATATTATAATTTTTATAATTTAAGGAGGGGGGGGGGGGGGGGGGGGAAGTCCAGCTCAAAATAATTAAATTTTCATTTTGGGTATTTGTACCTTTAGATATTTGAGATATTTGATTTTTCTTGTTTTCTGTTCGTTCGTCGAACCACACTGATGTTTATTTTTTTTTTTTTTTGCTGATCAATCACTTGGTTTGGTTATCCGATATCCCGTGTTTCGCAAGCCTCTTGTCTCTCCAATGTGCGGATCGTTTGGCTCTATCGAATGTCTGATTCAATTGCAGGGACATTGCGTTGAGCGTGTAACGTTTTATGGGATCGTGTGTCGAGTGTTGTCGAGACACGTAAAACCTCTCGATTACATTTTCGATCTACTTTTTTTCGAAAAAAAAAATATATATATACATACATATATAAATATTTTCAAAATATTTTTGACGATAAATTAAATAGATGGAAATGACAAAAAAACCTTTCACTCGACCGTTTAAATGATTCCAGTACTTAAAGGAGAAACTCCTTTTAATAAAAAGTTGGAAAGCTTCAAACATGTAAAATCTTAACAACAATAGAACATTTTTTGTTTGCCAGGACAGGATGGGAAAAAAAATGGAAAAAATTTTGTGAGCGAGTTTTTGACACTCTGAGGAGGTAATAAAATTTGTATAGATTTTTATCGAGCCATTGAAAAAGCCCGACGCTTTAAGGAGATAACGCAGACAAATCAGTCCGCACCAAAGGGTAATAATAATTTTTTTTTTTTTCTTCCTTCTTCTCTTTACCATTCTCAACGTGATGAATCTTCGCGCCGTTAACGGCATCCATACTCGCCAGTAGTCGACGATCTTCCGGCTTTTCCTTCCTCCCGAAGAAAACCATGTTCATTTGAACGGTAATAATTATTTACAAAAAAAAAAAAAATAGAAACAAAAACTAAAAAATGCCACTTTTTTTTCTTCTTCACTTTCTACGAACAATCTGATTCATCCTGCTGGATGACTTTGTTCACATAACGCGCACCCTGTTCTACGCGAAGGCACTCGATGCTTCAATGATATTTTTTTCTTGTATCCGACATTCCAAAGAATGAAACTGTAAAATCGAAGAAAAAAATTATAATGAAAACGAGATAAAAATAGGAGTTTCCCGTGGTTTTACGATGTCGAGACAGTCTCGTCGCGGTTGATCGCGAGAGGCGAGAGAGACGCGAAGCGAGCGCGCTCGGGACCGAATGAAAGGCGGCTTCTTACACCTGCGGACCTGGCAGCAGTCTTTCGAGGGGCCCAGGAACGGGGCCCGAGACAGGGAATCAGCCGAGGGGCTCGCACGTTTCTACTGGCTCGAACCGCAGCGCGACATTCGGCCGACCCGGGACACTCCCCGCTCAGTTTCTCCGTCACTCGACGATGTTAACGATACTTTAATTCGCAAATAGTATTTAGAAAATAAATAAATAAATTTGTTCAAAAATCCACATTTTTATTATTGAGAGACTCGATTTTATTATCATAAATCTAAGAACTTTTTTTTTTCTTAAGATTTTCTTTTTATAAAATAACGAATTCAACGGGTGAATTTTTCTTTTTTACGAACGAGTAATCATGACATTCTCCGTTCCTTAATGATATTAACGATATTTTTATTTCCAAATCGTGTTTAGAAAACAGAAAAAAAAGAAAATGAAATTATTCGTACTCGATTTTATAATTTTTAGGACTTTTTTATTTTAGATTTTTTTAAAATAAAATAATGAATTCGATGGGTGATTTTTTTTTATGAATGAATTATCGGGAGGAGAGAACGTGGAGGCACTTGCAAGCTTTCTCCGACAGCCGGCTAAGAACTGTTCGAATTTCTGGTCGCTTCTTTGGTTCCGACGAGGAAACGGAGGGACGGAGATATACACAGAGACACGCGGAGGATTTCTCGGGCGAACCAGCGAGAATTACCAGCTGGTATGTTTTAGGCTCTCGTGGGGAAGCTGATTATAGTGGGGATGAGACGAAACACAGGGATACAGACTGTGCTGCTCCGTTTCGCCGGTTGTCGGAGATTCCATAGTCTAGGAGAGAGAGCGAGAGAGAGAGATTGGTTTTGCCATTCGTAAGATTTTCGGCGAAAAATAGATTTTTTTTTATTAGGAGTTAAACGTCCGAGAGACTACGAATGTCGGGTAAAAATGAAATTTCAAGGTCGTCGAGTAAAAATCTTCGGCGAAAAGACAATAAAAAACTTACCCGCGATGCGGAGAACGCGAGACCTAATTTTGGCGATAGCGCAAGGATGTTTTTATTTTTATAAATAAAACGAACGAATTGTTTGTTCAAAAAATTATAAAAAAGGTACGAAGTTTGGAGAATGTGGGACGATTAAATGATAAAGTTAATTTTTAAGAAATTGCAGAACATATATTTAAAAAAAAAGGAAAACTCACCTGAGTCAGAACCCAATTCGACTCCGTCCCTGTTACCTCCCTTTCGTCTCCCGGCGAACGCCCTCGAAGCCGTGAATCCACAGCTGTTAATCGCCATTCTTCATTGATGGACACTGGCCGTTTTGCAATTTCTGGGAATTTTCAATAAATTACATTGAATTTTAAAAAAATGACCGTTGCTCAATCTTTTCGAAATTGGGAAAATGGCGACCGGTTTCATATCACTTCCGAGAAGCAAGTTTAAATTTTCGACACTCCGGATGTAACGCTCAGGCTTTTTCTTTAATTTATAATTCATTCGGACGAGAACAATTTTTTCAATTTCTGTGAATTTTCAATAAATTTATTTTTTAAATAAATAAAAAAATTACCATCCCACAATATTTGCGAACTTTGTAAAATCGCGACCGGTCTCAACTCACTTCCGAGAAGCGAGTTAACATTTTTGACGTTCCGGATGTAACGCTAAGGCTTTTTCTTTAATTTATAATTCATTCGGACGAGAACGATTTTTTCAATTACTGTGAATTTTCAATAAATTTATTTTTTAAATAAATAAAAAAATTACCATCCCACAATATTTGCGAACTTTGTAAAATCGCGACCGGTCTCAACTCACTTCCGAGAAGCGAGTTAACATTTTTGACGTTCCGGATGTAACGCTAAGGCTTTTTCTTTAATTTATAATTCATTCGGACGAGAACGATTTTTTCAATTACTGTGAATTTTCAATAAATTTATTTCTTAAATAAATTAAAAAATTACCATCCCACAATCTTTGCGAACTTTGTAAAATCGCGACCGGTCTCAACTGACTTCCGAGAAGCGAGTTTAAATTTTTGACGTTCCGGATGTAACGCTCAGGCTCTTTTTCAATTTATAATTCATTCGGACGAGAACGATTTTTCAAACGATTATTGACGCGAGAAATTGTCCGTCTCTTCTAGGACGTATCTATAGAAATTTACGCGTGTCTCGATAACGAGAAATAAATACACACGAACGGAACGGCGAACGTGTGCTACGAGACTACTCGGAGTCATCGAGCGAGGAGTCGCAAAGCCACAGATCGCTCTCGAAACCCTCGTCGAAAGCTTCTTCGGCCACCGCTCTTAAAGCTCGAAGTTTAGTTCGCGACGAAGAAGCACTCGCACTCGTCATCGACGATAAAGCCTTTGATTCCTCGACGACTATCTTTCCTCCCTGATCTCACCACGTGTCATGGTCTAAAAAAGACTGCTTTGCCGATTTTTGTATGCAAAAGAGTACGAAAAAAACGCGTAAATTTATTGTGAGACTATTTAAAGAAAAAATTGTTATCACTGTCGGTGAGACTCCGTGAAATAATATCTATCGAATACAGAGAGACCAAAAAATTGATGGTTTTTTAAATAAACAATTTTTAATTGATAAAAATAATCGTTAAATTTACACTTAATTTTTGAGTAATCAAAATATGAACAAATCTTGATCCTATTTTTTTCAAGACAAAGTTCTACATAAGATAAACCCACATAAAATAAGCAATGTAAAATTTGAGTTTACCTCAGAATAGTCGAACGATAATATTTGGATAATTTAGTTTAATTATTATTCAATCCAATAAAAATTATTAATCATTCGATTAATTTTTTTTTCTGTACAAAACAGATGTAACATCGAATGGAGCATGCACCTTTTTTAATTAACACTTTATCTTTGAGAGGTGCAAAAAAATGTATAAAATCTCGGCAATCCTTTTACTCGACGATCGTCTCTTCAACTTGTTATTTCTTTCAAAGATGTACAGCGCGAGGTTAGAGTATTCCGGGAGGGTCCGTCACACGTCGCCTCGTCACTTCCGACGACAAGAGCTTTCGGGAGCCTGCGATGGAGTAACAATGCTCGGATAAAAAAAAAAATATAAAAAATATAAAAAATATAGAAAGGTTGTAAGACACGAAAGAAGAGCTTTTTCGTTGATCCCGCGTTGGCATAGTACCAAGAACGTGACGTTACTATGCAGCCACGGGTCTTGCACTATTCATAGATCGAGCGTGACGTTGAGCTGTACTATGCACTAAAACACCGCCGCTATAGTTTCACGAAACATATATATGTCAAGTGACGATGGGCAGTCGTTATTGAAAATTCGATTTCACCGAAAAAAAATACGCAATCATAATAACAATCATTATACAATTTTTTTTTTTAACCGTCCGTTTAATTTACAATAATTTATATAATTTAATCTTTGTGCCTACCAAGCTCGATCGATTCTACCGGAGCTTTCGCGAGGCTCGAGGCTCGGCTGTTAATGTTTTTTTATGTTTCTTTGTTTACTTCAGCGGTGCACATTTTTTACTATTTTTTTTTTCGTCGACGGTGGTTTCGGAGAGAAAATAAATGTCGGATATGTTTTTTTTAAATAAATAGTTTCGTGAGCGAAATTGAGATGAATGTTTTTGAGGATAAAAATTACATTGTTCCGAGGACACGAACGAGTGTACTACTGGTACCAGTAGGCGCGAGTTAGACTACTCTCGATCGATTCACGGCGGTGTTCGCCTCCTCGAAACACCCCTGAAGGCTTCGCTTCCATTCTGTAAACATCGACGAGTCGGGGTTGCAAGTCGAACGACAAATTTTCCGTCCGATCTCGGATTCTTTTAATTTATTTTCCATCGAACCTTCAGTTCCGAATTGTATTGTCTTTTTTAAATTATTTGAACAATATATGCGTTCGTAATAGATATTTTTCTCCGCCATCAGTGAAAGGAGACTTCCATGTTGCTCTATGCATTTTTTTCAGAATTTTTCCATCATTTTTTGTTGATAAATAAAAAGCTCAAAGTTTTAGAACTGACGAACGTCGAACGAAGTCCGCATCGCTAGGTAAAGGGTTAATAAATTAGGATAAAATAATTTTTTTTTGTTATTACTTATGGCAATTATTGATAAGAGGATTCTGCATTCCTTCGTGAAAGGGTTAATTCATAGAGTCGGATCGTTTCTTCATTGAGAATGATTCGACGGGGTTGAATTTAAGGAAAAGAATTCAACGAGGTCGGTAAACGACTATCGCTATCTATAAGAGGATGTGCGAACGAAATAAAGCTGGAAGTTAAAAACTCCTGGGGACAGTTATCGACGGGCTTTTTACCCGAAGAAAACCGAGATTTCTTCCTTTCCGTGCTGTCTTCGAACGAGAGAACACTTACCGACCGTCGGTAAGGAAGGTTTCCCAGTAACTCCGGTTGCTATCTCACAGGAGCTCAATAATCCCGTAATACACAGTAAAGTACGCAATTTAAGGAGGTTCGATGATCGTAACACGGAACTTAAATGTACCAGCATTTTTTTGTATTTTTTCCACCCCTTTCGAGAAGAAATGGTGGAAAAAAATTAATTATGAAATTATATTAGATTAGATTCGAGATGATATATGAAAATGCGAAATTAAATTAAAAAATCTTTTATAATCGAATGAATTACTTTAGAGATAAAGTAATTTTTTCAATAAAAAAAAGATATTTCTTATATGCAGAGCCCCGATGTTTTTTTTTTGTAATTTTAGCATCACAATATTTATTTCTATTATCGCGTGAAAAATTTGATTTTCCCTTAGACACACTCGGTGAGTCGGTTCTTATCGACCTCGACGAAAATATTCTTGGGTCGCTTTAATACAAACAAAAAAAAATGATAAGCTGCTTTTTCTTATCTGCGAACGATTACGCGGATATCTTATCGTCAATCTCTTAATAGCTATGTGTGACAACTCGTGCTGACATAAAAAAAAATGCATTCGATCGGAATCTCGGACTTGCGATGTTGTGACTCTCAATATATCAGAAAATAAGAGACTAAATGCTGTGGCGCTTATTTGAGGACATTTTTAAAAATCGATAACGCGAATCTTTATCTCGCAGCCGAAATGAGATCAAGAGATCAACAAACCCGTGACGCGTTACGCAACCGCGTAAATAAAGATTCGACGCCCCCTCGAACGCCTCGATTACAACTAGTGAGAGCTCAATTGCGCGGTAGAATTTTTTTGGACGAGAAATTGGACGCGATAAATTAACCGTTTCGAATTGCATCAACTTAATCAATAACCATTCTTTCTAATTATTTTTCATGATTATATTAAAGATCGAAATTAAAGTACGAAAAAAAGTGTAAATTTAACGATAAACTTATTACCGTAATCTTGATCATCACACCTATTTTACAAACCAACTTTATTAACCTAATTTTTTATAAACCTTACTACTTTTATGAATTATATGAACCTTACTAAATTTATAAATCATATAAACCTTGTTAATTTGACAAACCTTAAGGGTGCTTAATACGTAAAATTTTAATTAAAAAAGAAAATTCGAGAAATTGGACTTGAAAAAAAATGTCGTTGGTTAAAATAAAATTTCATCTCCTGAGAGTGTTAATTAGCATAGTGTTTGGAATGCAAAACATGCGGAAAGTATTCGGTCTGCGATGCCGCCGCTGCTGCGATGACGATCGGAGCCGCTCTCGCGTCGCGTACGTGGGAGTGGAGATTTAATCTAAATTCAAGTACACGTTTGCCGCGTGAGGCCAGCGGAACGAACGAGCGAGACGGGACAGCAGTTGGATCAAAGTTGCTGGAGGAAGGAAGTATCATCGACCCTCTGCGGCGATCGTGTTGCGTATTTAGCTGCGAAATGACAAATATGACCGCGAATGGATTGGTTGATTGGGCTCGCACAAACGCGCGTAAGACTCTATCGTCACATCTCGCCTCGGAACGACAATTAATTCAGCGTACTTGAATCACGGATCGTAAGGTCGAATCGCATTGCAGCAAGCGCTTTCGAAGTTGACGCATAAAATCGATTATAAAAAGTACTCGGTCGGTAAAGAAAACGGCAATCCTTTTTTTTAAGGTTCACTATATTTTTTTTTTTATGTAAATTTAATGTACCTGACTGGAAGTTTTTATGCAAGAACTGGTACATTAAATTTAATGAACAATCGTGATGAAAAATTAATGTACTTTTTCATTGAAATTAAAGTTAATTATTAAAAATAAAGTATTTCGAATGTTTTTAATACACTGAGGATTTATTATTCATCACAACTGTACGCGGAATTTAATATAGCAGTTTTTGCTTCAAAACTTCCATTCCGGTAAATTAAATATCATACAAATTTTTTTTACAATATTCGAGATATTTCTGGCTAAACGCAAATTATCTAACAATTCAGTTTCCCCAAAAACATTCAACCCCGAAAAAAAATTGATTACAGATTTTGTTACCGACTGAGCTCGGATCGGACGGGGAAATTTTTTTTATGCCTCAAGTTTTACGATCCGAATTAAATATCATTATTACTTTTCGTAATTGTGCATCGCGACCGAGAATCGCGCATACCTTGGACGAAACCGAAGACAAAGAGTCTCAGTCTCAACCTTGGATTTAACGTTCGTGACTTGCTGTGCGGAAGCGGTGTAAGAAAGTGTTTTGTCCCGACCGACAAAATGTAAACACGAGATTAATCTCAAAAAAAAAAAAAATTCCGTCACGAAGAAATTGTGCCGTGACAGCCAAAAAAACAGAACAAATATTTGAGATTAAAGAAACATCGATGATTTGCCACATTTCTGAGGGTAAAATATTTCCTTCGCTATCTCCTCTCACTTTCGCCACCTCCCGAACGTGCAGACTCGACGTGCACTGCAAACTCTCGACTGCGGCGAGAAACAGCGAAGAATCGAATCCGAGAATCCGTCGAGTTACCAATCTCCGGGTATTATCTCGTTCGCTCGCGTCTACTCTCACTTTCCATTCCTATCCTACACAACTCGGGGATTGCCCGCGTTCCCGATTCCCTCCGTCACATGCTTGCACCTTACATACTTTTTTATTATTTTTTTTTTTTACTTCTTTGTTTCCACAAGGCTAACAGGTGTTTCGTGGCGGGTTTTGTCGGCGAGAAACTTGGTCGCGAAACACATCGGAGGATAAATCGCGCATAATTATTCATCGTTTATCGCGCACGATCGAGCGAGTGCTTTGTGATTTAGTGTCGATGATGCTTAACGACCGCATGACGCGACGTAACTTTCCGGGACTTCACCGGAATTCCCGGACTTTGAGGCGCCCGCCTTGCTCCCCTGCCGGGCCAATGCGTCGTCATACGAGGAAATATTTTTTTGTCAAGAAAACAAAAAATTTTGAAGACAAAAATTTAATGAGCAGAATTTAATTGATACTGAATTTTTATGTAAATGCATCGAAAATGTTGTCCATAAATGGTCCATAAACACACACTCTGATTTAATTTTGTCGTGTTATTTTTGTAATGTTTTTTAGTGTTTAAAAATCATTAGTATAGCAAATATAGTTTGTCACACACAAGAAAGTAACGTGCACTTCGCAGCTGAAATCTGCCTAGACAATTAATCAGTTTTTTGTACAAAACTTCGCACTGACCCGCGTGTCTCACGACGGAGATTTTGTTTTCCATTTTTTTGAATATCTGAATCCTCCGACCAGTTCGTAAATAGATACGGCGGGCCTCCCGTGGCTCAAAACGGCCTAGAAAATTGATCGTATGACACGTGGTCATATGAGGAAATATTTTTTTATAAGAAAAAAAAAAAATTTGAGACAAACATTTAATGAGAAAAATTGAATTAATAATGATTTTTAATGCAAATGCATTGAAAATATTGTGGTTATTTGAGTCCTGAAACGCTCGATTAATAAACACCCAATTAATATAAACTCTGATATTTTTGGATTTTATTTCGTCACGAAATATTAAAAAAAAATTTTAATTTTGGTTTGGTTTTTTAATTTTGGTTTGGTGGTTAAAATTATGAATATAGCAATTGTAATTTGTGACAGACAAAAAGTAACGTGGAGCTTAAATCCGTCTAGAAAATTGATCAGTTTTTTGCACCGAATTGCGCGTTTACCAGCTCTAAACATAAAAAAACATAAAAACATAAAAAACATAAAAAAACATAAAAAAAACATTTAAAAAAAAATCTAATATCTTCCCACCAGCTGGCAAATAGATACGGCGAGGCTCCCCCGGGGAGATCGAGCTGAGTTTCCTAGTGGTGGTTCGTGCATTCCCGTTCATCGCGTTAGTGTATCGGCTCGCTTAAACGAATATAATAGCGCCGACATTTCATACACGCATGCATAACTCCACGCTAAAATTGCCCGAACGAATATGTATGAAGCTCGTACACACTATACGATCAAGAATGATTACTGTGCTGCTACCCGCTGATTCACAACCGAGACGCGGTCCATCGCAGCCTCGCAGCACGCTCTCTCGACGCTCCGGGTTCGCCGCTACATCGATCTATAAATCGCTAAAAAAATTACGAATAAAAACAATCATTTTTTCTGCTTATTTTTTTTTTTTTAATGAAAATTAATCTTTTCCTCGCGTCCGTCGACGCGAAGTGTGTTTCAACGATTTGGTTATTTCGTTACGAAAGGACACCGAGTGCCGTGACGAGCGGTTCGGGCGTAAAACCGATCCCCACCTTCGGGCTCGGAGCGAAGCCCGCGAGTTCGACAAGTCTTATCGACGATTGTGACAAATTCCGCTCGCCTCGCGTCGCTACAGAAACGATGATACTGCACTGAAGAGTCGACGATGCCAGCTCCGACCGGCACGTGGTGATACACAGTCGATCTAAATTATTTTATTATCTGAATAGTTTTTTTTTTTTTTTTTTTTTTTTCAATCTTTTTCCGCGTCTCGCGGAGCGGAGTGTTTTTAATTAATCGTCGGACGGTCGAGGCGGTGACATCGTTCGCTCGCGCGTTTGGATTAAAGGGAAGCTACGATGGCGCGAAATATAGTGAGTTCGAGAATGTGAAATTTTTTCGAAATTTCTTTGGATCGAAATTTTGATTTTTTTTTTTTTTTTTTTTTTTTTTTTTTCTAGAATTTGTGCATATCTTTCGTGATACTGATGCTGAGCGTCGGAGTCCGCGCTCGGAGTTTGGAGAACGACAGTCGGGACGACGATTCGCCGGACTTCCTGGCCGACAGCGGACTTCCGGTTCCCTTCAACCTCGAGGAGATTTACACGGGTGGCTTCTACGCGATGCCGTTCAACGGCTCGTGGATATCCTCGAACGAGATAATTTACGACGGCCTGATGGGCGCCGGTATCGTCAAATTCAACGTCGAGACGCGGGAAATTACCACTGTGCTCAGGGCTGATGCATTGGTGAGTAAAACAAAAAAAAACCAATAATACAATAAAAAAAAGAAAAAAATGTCAAGTCCATTTCATCGATCCGGAATCGTCAAATTAATCACTGAAATTAATTAATTAATTAAATCAAGGGGGCGATGCCCTTTTTCACATACATATAGTCTTTCAGACACAATGCATGAAATTTACATTAAAATTCAACACATTCCTGTGAAAATTGAGATTGTCGAAATGAATAATAACAATAATTGAATATAATTAAATTTTTATGTATAAATCTTTCGAGAGAAAACAAAAATTTGTCTCAATGGAAAAAAAAAATAAAGATTTTAAATAAGATTAAGGGCTGATGCATTGGTGGGTAAAAAAAAAAAACCAATAATACAATAAAAAAAAGAAAAAAATGTCAAGTCCATTTCATCGATCCGGAATCGTCAAATTAATCACTGAAATTAATTAATTAATTAAATCAAGGGGGCGATGCCCTTTTTCACATACATATAGTCTTTCAGACACAATGCATGAAATTTACATTAAAATTCAACACATTCCTGTGAAAATTGAGATTGTCGAAATGAATAATAACAATAATTGAATATAATTAAATTTTTATGTATAAATCTTTCGAGAGAAAACAAAAATTTGTCTCAATGGAAAAAAAAAATAAAGATTTTTACGTTGTAAAAGCCAAACTTTCAAGTGACCATTTTTTTTTTCTCTTTTGGGTACTCAATGTATAGTTTCGTGGATTGAAGCATGGGAATTCATGATTTGCTTTAACTTAAATCCATCCCCCTTAAGAGCTTCGACAGATCCATCGAAACTTTGCCTATTGGAGAGTATTGAGAGATCCTTCTCCTCTGGCTCGGCTTACCGGCTTTCAAAAAGTTTATTTGTGCCCGGGTCTTTCGAGACCTATTGCCTCATGACCTCCGTCGCAGGCATCGCCGCGGTCACTCGGTGTACGGTATAGAACCGCGTAACTCTCGCGTTACGAATAGTTCAACCTTGCGGGAATATTCGGCGTTCTCGAAATGCCCAAGTTCGGCTTTCCCGACCGCGGTCGCCGAAGTTTCTCGGGCTGCTCTCGTTGTCGAGAGGATCTTCTTATTTCCAACAGTCGAGGCCTAGATCTCTTATCATACAGGACCTCGCCCGTTCCCACCAGCCTGTGAGAAGCCTACATAGAGAGCGGAGTTTTAATCTCAATTCCAGCAACGCTGTCGATCATTGGCAAACAGATTGCGCGGGAACCGTTCGAGGAAACTCTGGCGTACATCACCCTCTACAAAAACCGACCAAACGGCGAATGTCAATTTTTTTATTTGGCTCCATCGAAGAACAAAGTTCTTCACATAGGATCCGTGAAAAATTTATTGTTTTTGTTTTCACTTGTTTTCACTTGCTTGTTTGCGGAGATGCTGTGTTTTTTGTTTTGTTTTTTTTTTTTTTTTTCACGTGAACTTAGTTTTACGAGTGACTTGGGAGTGTCCGATCGTAATGCGCATGCGCGGTAGATCCACAGTCGAGGCCTCAATCTCTCGCCACATTGGACCTCGACAGTAATTTGTCAATTTTTTTATTTGGCTCCATCGAAGAACAAAGTTCTTCATATACGATCCGTGAAAAATGTATTGTTTTTTTTTCACTTGTTTTCACTTGCTTGTTTGCGGAGATTCTGTTTTGCTTGTTTTTTTTTTTCCACGTGAACTTAGTTTTACGAGTGACTTGGGAGTGTCCGATCGTAATGCGCATGCGCGGTAGATCCACAGTCGAGGCCTCAATCTCTCGCCACATTGGACCTCGACTGTATCGACTACAATGCGAGAATCCTATATAGAGAGCGGAGTTTTAATTTCAATTCCAGCAACGCTGTCGATCATTGGCAGATTGCGCGGGAACCTTTCGAGGAAACTCTGGCGTACATCACCCTCTACAAAAACCGACCAAACGGCGAATGTCAATTTTTTTATTTGGCTCCATCGAAGAACAAAGTTCTTCACAAAGGATCCGTGGAAAATGTATTGTTTTTTTTTTCACTTGTTTTCACTTGCTTGTTTGCGGAGATTCTGTTTTGCTTGTTTTTTTTTTTCCACGTGAACTTAGTTTTACGAGTGACTTGGGAGTGTCCGATCGTAATGCGCATGCGCGGTAGATCCACAGTCGAGGTCTCAATCTCTCGCCACATTGGACCTCGACTGTATCGACTACAACGCGAGAATCCTATATAGAGAGCGGAGTTTTAATCTCAATTCCAGCAATGCTGTCGATCATTGGCAAACAGATTGCGCGGGAACCGTTCGAGGAAACTTTGGCGTACATCACCCTCTATAAAAACCTACCAAACGGCCAATGTGAATTTTTTTTTTGTCTATTGAAGAACAAAGTTCATCACATTGAATCCGTCGAAAATTGCTTGTTTCCGGAGTTTTTTTTTATCAAGAGAACTTAATTTAACGAGGGACTCGGGGGAACCCCATCGTACTGCGCATGCGCGCTAGATCCACATTCGTCATATTGCGGTGCTGCCTCCGAGTGCTTCAACGAATGTCTCACAAAATTTGTGGTAACCCATTTTGTCCCACGTCCTCGTGCACCGCCCCAAATCAAACGGCAGCGGATCCGTGTGCACGTTACGTATGTGTAACGCGATTCGTTTATTCCAAAGCGTCGTCTCATTCGGCAAACCGATCGCGTGCGACAACTCTGTCGTTCGTTCGACAGCGGCGCGTCGTTACGAAAACTTACGACACATTGGCGCGTCGAGACTCTTGGCACCATCCGCCTTCGTTCGACGATGACCCAATCCTTACATTATCCAACGTTCAAACGCGATCTCCGTCAAACTTTATATCGCCGCCGATCGAGGCCGATAGATCGGATGAGAAATGCGAGCGACGGAAATCATCGGCGTCAGACTTTTCTGTACTCGCCTCAAATAAATTGGCGGAGAATTCATGATTTTGTTGTTTGTTTCATTGCGGATCAAATACGGTCTGAGTTATTCGCACGCACTGTCAAATTTTTTGTACTTTTTGAACTTTCCAAACTTTTTTGTACTCGCGACAAATAATTGGGTGGAGAATTAATGAATTTCATTTTTTTTTTTCATTGCAGATCAAATACGGTCCGAGTTATTCGTACGCACTGTCCGCCGATCACAGCCAACTGCTTATCGGATACGCTCCGCAGACGGTGAGTGATCAAGTAAAAAAAGATAAGATGAATCGGTATAACTAATTCAACGATTTCACAGAAATTTAGACACTCGGAGTTTCGCAAGTACGAAGTTTACGATCTCAAGAACAAGTGAGTGACTGTTTTATAATGAAAATAAGAAAATCAAGAAATATTTAATCAGTTCAAGATGGCGAAATTATGATACTTTGCACAATTATCAATTACCAAACAGCTCGTCGGAGAAGATCGCCGATGGGCAGCACATACTCCTGGCCCTCTGGTCGCCGGTTGGCAACTCGTTGATTTACGAGATAGACAATGACCTCTATTACCGTCAGGTGACCGGAAACGGCAGCGTCGTAATCAGAAGATTGACTACCGACGGCGTCGTCGGAGTGATATACAACGGCCTGCCCGATTGGGTTTACGAAGGTGCGCAGTTGATGCCCCCGAAGAAATTCCAAATTTTTCTGAAAAAAATCGCATCGATGCTAATTAATTAATTATAATTAATATTAATTAATATTTATAATATTAATTAATTATAATTAATTAATATTTATAATATTAATATTAATTAATTATAATTAATTAATATTAATTAAAATAAGCATAGATTGGATTTGAAAAATATTGTTATTATTATTATCATTATGAATTATTTTAATTTGATTGATTCAGAGGAAGTAATCGGGACCGGAAGTCGTGTCTGGTTCTCCCCGGACGGAAAGCATCTGGCGTTCGCCAGCTTCAACGACACCGAGGTTCAGGATGCCTCTTACTTCTATTACGGTAAACCCGGTGACATGGAGTACCAGTATCCCATGGAAGTAAAAATCAAGTATCCGAAGGTGAGTCGATCAACAAAAATGTATAAAACTGACAACTTTCCCAAAGTTGACATTTTTTACTTTTACTTATCTGTCTTTCAAAGAGCCTTTAAAATTAATAGACAAGCTCGTCAAAATCATATTTCACATTATCGGTTCTTCGATTTAAATAAATTATTCGTCCGGCTGATAAATACTCACTTTTCGATAGATTATGATTTCATTTTCTGTCCCAAATGGCGATTGAAACACTTAATTCGAATTCTTAATTTCAACGACCGTTTGCCGTTGCACGAGTAACAAAATAATACGGTACAAAAATTCGTTCGAGCGGAACGTTTTTCGAACGATACGGTTATCCGGTATCGGTAGCCCAGTTAAAGTTGCTCCAATACCGTTACTTTTTTGGGGATCGAAGAAAAAGTAAAAGAGCTCTCGTGCAGAACGGCACGTTCGAGTTAGGGAAAGTTGTTTTTGTTGTATCGCAAAGAGCGGTACATTGTGTACGCTCTCTGTCGGTAAGGAAGGACGGAAAAGGTGTCGAGCAACCGATGCAGTTCGCCATTTGAATCAACTCTTTGCCACCTCATCGACGGGAGGAAAAGATAAATAGAATGAGGCTCCGCAGTGATGAGGCTGTTGGCCATCCTACTCGACTGTCAATTAACTGATAGTTGGCAAACTCTGGCGAACGCGAACGTGATAAGTACCAATCGGGTAAACCGCGACGACTATCGGAGAGGTTACATGTCGTATATACATAACATCTATATTACATAGGTGTTTATATACATCCTTGTTGTTTTCATATCAATTACCATTGCATGATCTAAAATTTCACAATTAAAAAAATCGATTCCTGAATGACATTTAAAATCCATTCGATCAGTTTAATACGGCGATTCTTAATTTTTAGCTCTTAAAATGGAAATAAATATTTAGAAGTCACCAATCCTGACTTCCAGTAGGAACCGAGTCGTTTAATATTTATTCACTTTCATTCACTTTATTCACCGCACATCCTTGCGGTTCTCGTTATTTTCTTACGAATTTCCATTGCGCGACATAAAATATCATCGTCAAAAAATTTAGTCCTTAGAGCGTCATTAAAATTCCATTCGACAGTTCAAACAACCCGATTTCCAATGTCCAACTCTTAAAGTGAAAATAAAAATCCACAACTCACCAATCGTGACTTCCAGTGGGAACCGCGTCGCTCATTTCTTATTCGCTATTACCCGGTAAATTGGTCCGATCGTCTACGAACAGGTAGTATCGAATGTTTACACTGGAATCCGAGCCTCGCAATCGAGTTTACCGACCGGGGTAAGAACGATTGGCCGTGCGAGATGGAGACCCGCGGTTCGTCTGACGTCCCTGTGTGCATGCGAACCGGAAGCCCGCGAGGCGAGCTCGCCGGCTCACTGTACACCAATGTAATGCCACTTTACGTAAGCGCGTATGTTTGTATCTTCGTCTGTCTACGTTAGTCGCGAATGGGAGCGCTGCACTCTGGCAGTGCAAGCAGCCTCACTCAGTCTGATCGATAGCCCCGGCTTTATCGGCGAGCTACGAGGGTGTCCTCGCAGCTCGTGTGTACGGCAACGAGATACTGCACACCCCGTCGAATAGTCGTACAGTATACAGGAAATCTTTTGTCGCCACCCCCTCTCCCACCCCCCCCCCCCCCCCCCCCTCCTCGGCATCCCTTGAACGATATAGGGGAGGGCGGGGCAAAATGGCACACCGGGGCAAAACGGGATAATGAGACAAAACGCAATCCTCCAATAACTTTGGGACGGTGGCGATGGTTGTGTGTGGGGCAAAACAGGTTTGAAAATCCGGCTGTATCGTTGGGACAAAATGGGTCATCCGAAAATTATTTGAAAATTGAGTTTTGCCCTCAATGTCCCGTTTTGCCCCGCTGTGCCATTTTGCGCCGGTCTCCCCTACCCAATACTACTACCCTCATCGGTGGAAGTGAGGCTGTTTTGTGCAAGGATCTTGTGTGCGCGAAACTTCAACGGTACCCCTCTGGACCATTCGTGCCAACGCTTCCATGGGAAATCTTTAACCGGTGCATTCTACCCCTGGGCGCATGATGAAACTGACCGGCTGCGTCCGACGCGGAGTGAGGCTGGAGATAGGATTTTTTTTGAAAAATTGAAACCTTTTTTTTTTATACTTTTTTTTTTTTCAAATCTTTAATTTAGTGTTCTTGTAGGTTGTGTATACGAGAAGGAGATTCTGCACAACCCGTGGAATTGTCGTACGGATACAGGATATTTTTTTGTCACTCCCCCACCCATCTCCCTCGTCTGCAACCCTTGAACGATATACGCAACACTGCTACGTTCGTCGGTAGAAGTGAGGCTGTTTTGTGCAAAAATCTTGTGTAAGCGAAACTCCGACGGACGATTCGTGCCAAATTTTTTACGGTGTATCGTATTCTATCTTCTGGGCGCACGGTGAAATTGACCGGCGGCATCCGACGCGGCGCAAGGCTGGAGCTTGGATTAAGAAAGAGAAAAAATTGAAATTTGGGATACATTTTCTTTTTTTTATAAAAAATGTAGTGTTCTTGTAGGTGTTGTATACGAGAACGAGATGCCCTGTTGAAGAGTCGTACAGTATACGTACAGGACGATTTGGTCGCACCCCTCCCCTCCCCGCCCCTCCTACAATTTGTTTCTTCTTAATAAAACATTTTTTTTTCGTCTCAAATCTAATGAGAGCGAATTTGGGGTTGGATGGCAGAAGGAACTTAAAGCAGAGTAAAATTGTCATGCAGCTAACGTCCGGTAGTCTAATAGAGGCGGGGGATTGGTGGACGTTCGGGTGAGGATTTTAGCGGGCTATAAAGGTTCTGTCAGGCAGAGGCGGCAGACTAGGATTTTTAGAAAAATGAAAATTTGAGATAACTTTTTTTTTCGTCTCAAATCTAATGAGAGCGAATTTGGGGTTGGATGGCAGAAGGAACTTAAAGCAGAGTAAAATTGTCATGCAGCTAACGTCCGGTAGTCTAATAGGTGCGGGGGATTGGTGGACGTTCGGGTGAGGATTTTAACGAGCTATAAAGGTTCTGGCAGGCAGAGGCGGCAGACTAGGATTTTTAGAAAAATGAAAATTTGAGATAACTTCTTTTTTTCGTCTCAAATCTAATGAGAGCGAATTTGGGGTTGGATGGCAGAAGGAACTTAAAGCAGAGTAAAATTGTCATGCAGCTAACGTCCGGTAGTCTAATAGAGGCGGGGCATTGGTGGACGTTCGGGTGAGCATTTTAACGGGCTATAAAGGTTCTGGCAGGCAGAGGCGGCAGACTAGGATTTTTAGAAAAATAAAAATTTGAGATAACTTTTTTTTTCGTGTCAAATTTAGTGGGAGAGAATTTGGGGTTGAATGGCAGAAGAGACTCGAAGCAGGGTAAAATTGTCGTGCAGCTAACGTCCGGTAGTCTAATAGAAGCGGGCGATTGGTGGACGTTCGGGTGAGCATTTTAACGGGCTATAAAGGTCCTGGCAGGGAGAGGCGGCAGACTAGGATTTTTAGAAAAATGAAAATTTGAGATAACTTTTTTTTTTCGTGTCAAATTTAGTGGGAGAGAATTTGGGGTTGAATGGCAGAAGAGACTCGAAGCAGGGTAAAATTGTCGTGCAGCTAACGTCCGGTAGTCTAATAGAAGCGGGCGATTGGTGGACGTTCGCACCCAGAAAAATAATTTATTTGACGGCCACCGTTTATTTGGTTTTTTAAGTAAATTTTTTATTTTATTTAAATAAATTTTTATTTCATTTAAGTAACTATTTACTTAATTTAAATACATATTTATTTAATGCAAATAAATATTATACTTAAACCAAATAAACGGTGGCCGTAAAATAAATTTTTTTTCTGGGTGAGGGTGAGCATTTTAACGGGCTATGAAGGTTCTGGCAGGCAGAGGCGACAGACTAGGATTTTTAGAAAAATGAAAATTTGAGATAACTTCTTTTTTTTTCGTACCAAATTTAGAGGGAGAGAATTTAGGGTTGTAAAATTGTCGTGCAGCTAACGTTCGGTAGTCTAATAGAAGCGGGCGATCGGTGGACGTTCGGGTGAGCATTTTAACGGGCTATAAAGGTCCTGGCAGGGAGAGGCGGCTGGCTAGGATGCATCCCCTTGCCGCTGTACTGTTTCCGGTGGCCTGGATGAAAGGGTTATCTCGAGTGGTCGAGTTAAACGGAACTTTACCTCACTGCCGGGTCGTTTTCCCTCGGTATGAGCCGAATCGTCCTACATGCGCCCTTTACCTACAAATGCATTTTCCATTCGCGTTTCGAAGAAACAGGCCGGATAAGGAAAATTGCGAAGAGATCGCTAGATGTAAACAAACGTTACGATAATTATACCCCACGAATTTCGCTGCAAAAGGGAATGCGTTTAGGAATTCGTAGTACAATTTTCGTTTCAATTTTCGTAGTACAATTCTTTTGAATGAAATAACTTGACACAGGAAACAAAGAATATCGACCCAAAAAAGAAATGACTGACGAAGAGGCGCGTAAAACCGCTCAGGGTTGATCGTAATTAAAAAATAAAATGTTTACACCGGAATCTTGTTTTTATGGAATATTTGCATTTTTTTAAAATTCAGGTCGGCACGAAGAATCCTCAGGTGTCGCTGAACCTCGTAGACCTGACGGACGCAAACTCGAAGCTCGTTTCCCTCAAAGCGCCCATCGACGTGGTAACCCGGTGAGTACAAATTCGTCTAAAAAAAAGTGAGTACACAGAAATTACAAGTGGTGCATCGAAAACACGAGGCATGTAATATTTGAAGATATACATAATTCAATCATTTTTCTCGAGAATATAGCGTATGGGAGTGATTTCGGATTTTCGAAATCTAGTCCGATATGCTATATGAGATTTAGTATTTTCGAGATCCACTTCTATATGCTACGAAAGCCGAAACCCACTTCTGCATGCTATGAAAGCCGAAACCTCGAGAATATACAATCTTATATATATTTTGGAAAATTGTGGATTTATTCGTTGGTTTGAAGGTTTGTTCCGTTCTCCGCCCCAAGGGGGCGGGGAACGGGACAGGCAACCGCGCAAGTCGACATAACGGCCAGTACAAAAGTATAAATTAAGAAAAGCCAACGAACAAATGGATCCACCAACTTAGCAACGACTGCTCTTAAACTATTCCTACTCGTATCTCAGAACGTTCGCCAGCGTCTTGAGCGCCCCGAACGATACCCCGGTAAAATTCAACAATTCTTAGCGACTTCCTCGCCTACCACAATAACAATAATTACCATTTAACAATCCGATGACATTTACATTTAATAATTTAATGTTTCTTCAGTGATCACATACTCTACACGGTGAATTGGTTGACGAACGACTCCGTCGCTGCGATATGGACGAACCGTGTCCAGAACGTTGCCGAGCTCGTCTCCTACTCCAGGAATGGAAAGCCCACTTACCTGCTGAAGTTGGAGGAGAAGAAGGGCTGGCTCGAGATACCGAAGCCGGAGCTTCACGGCGAAAAATTGTTGCTCCTCAAGTATCAGGAGACGAACACGATGGACGGTCGTTACAAACACGTGACGAGTTACGATCTGGTAAACGGCAGCGCTCTGACGAACGAGAAGGATCTCAGTCCGTTGGTCTCGGCCGTGCACTCGTTTCTCGGTCTCGACCCGGCGACCGAAAAAATTTATTATCTTGCCACGGCACCGGGCGAACCGTCCCAGAGGAATTTGTATTCCACGCCTGCGGACGGAGGGGAGAGGCCGACCTGCGTCTCGTGCAGCCTCCTAACGCCGGAAGGTAATTTTCTCATGGCGCCGCTCGAAATTCCGGCCTGCCGTTTGCACGTCGCCGGCCTTACACCTCCATTCGGGCACCTCGAGAACCGCCCCGCGCGCGCTTCCTCTCCTCGCTGGCTTCTCCCGCTACCCCTTAATCTTCCCAGTCGTGTCCCACTTGGAAATAAAGTAAGCCTCTGTCTCGCTGACGCTCCCGTTACTTCCTCCCCCCGCGCACGAACGAATACGAAATTCGTACGTGCAGGAAAAAAAAAATTCGGGAAGAAAAAGGAGCGCCGGAGTTCAAAGCCTTCCATGGAGCTTCCGAGCCTTCGATAGACAGTAAAAAAATAATTCGTACGTGCCGGCAAAATGAAAAATGAAAAAAAATTGAAGGAAGAAAAATAAACGACGAACTTCAACCCTTTTGAGCCATACATTGTGAAACTATAAAACAAAACCTCGGTACTTCATGTGAAGATATCAGTTTAAAAAAATTGAAAACTAAGCGAAAGAAGGTGCAACACCCTCTGTCTTATTTTTTATTTTTTTCAGTTAAAAATTGTAGAATCAACGAGAAAAAGATTGTAGACCTTGTTTGCTAAACGCGCGAAACTTCTTCTTCTATCTACTGAATATTGATTATTGTGATTGAAAAAAAATATTAATTTACAAATTTAATCGACCAGGTAACAACTGCACTTACGCGGACGCCAAGTTCTCGAAGGACTTCTCGAACTACGTCCTGACGTGCTCGGGACCGGACCCGACAACGGTGGAGATCTACAACAGGGAGCACAAGAAGATCCATAGCTGGCAGACGAACGAATACCTGAGACGCAGGTTGAAAAGTCGTTTGCAGCTCACACACAAGATCGTAAACGTTCGGGTCAATGGTTACATGATCAGAGCGAGGATGGCTCTGCCGCCCGGTTTCAACGAGAGCCTGAGCTATCCGATGATCGTGCAGGTGTAAGTTAAATTAAATGACTAATTAAAACGAAGAAATATTAATTAAATTCCCACGGTATATCCGGCTCGTTCTCGCATCGAGCTCGCACGAGCGGAATATGTAATCGCGTCAAATATTAATTTGCCCGAACAACCTACCGAACCCCCTTAACCCCCCCCCCCCCCCCCTCCTCTCCTCCACGTGCGGAGATCGAATTAATTTGCACGCGCGTGGTGCGCGAAATATTGCATTATTAAAATTGTTTCACGTAATAACGTAACAACCCTCGCTTTTCATCTTATAAATCGTAAAAAAAAAATATTTCGTAAGGACGATTATCGTTATCGCTTTATTTTCAGTTACGCCGGTCCGAATACTGCGGCGATAAGGGACACCTCGTCTTTCGGCTACCATTCCTATTACACGACGAATCGTAGCGTCATTTGGACCGAGATCGACGGAAGAGGAAGCGCGTACAGAGGTAGCGAGATGCTCTTCGAGATATACCGAGCTCTGGGGACCGTCGAGATAGAGGACCAAATAGCGGTGACGAAGTGAGTTTACGATACTGGTTTTGGAACAACGAACTCTTCTACAGCGTACGCAGTAAAATATATTTGCACGTTTAACAAACTTTCTTCTCCATAAACGTCAACGATTCTTTCCTTGTTGACAAGACATTTTGCAACTAATGTTTGTCAAATTAACGGACGTTTTTGTAAAGTGACCAGGATTTTTGTAAAATGGGCAAGATTTTTGTAAAATGGACAACTTTTTTGTAGAAGGGACATCTGTTTGTAAAATGGACAACTTTTTTGTAAAATGGACAACTTTTTTGTAAAATGGACAACTTTTTTGTAAAATGGACAACTTTTTTGTAAAATGGACAACTTTTTTGTAAAATGGACAATTTTTTTGTAAAATGGACAACTTTTTTGTAAAATGGACAACTTTTTTGTAAAATGGACAACTTTTTTGTAAAATGGACAACTTTTTTGTAAAATGAACAACTTTTTTGTAGAATGGACAACTTTTTTTTAAATGGTCAACTTTTTTGTAAAATGGACACCTTTTTTGTAAAATGAACGAGAACATAATAATGGACATTTGCGGACAAGAAAGGTTGGTCCCAATTTTACTGTGTCCGCGCATGGAGGCTTCTTACAGCTGTCCGACCGCACATGCACCTCTACTACTCGCCCATTGCCTATGGCGCCACGTTAACCGTGACCCTTGGGATCGTCGTTTCAGAAAACTACAGGAAACCTATTCTTGGATCGACTCGAACAGAACCGGCATATGGGGCTGGAGTTACGGTGGTTTCGCTACCGCTATGGTACTCGCCACGGATCGCGAGAAAATCTTCAAATGCGGCATTTCCGTTGCACCCGTGTCGTCCTGGATTTATTACGGTACGAAAAACGTAACAAATTTCTCGCGCGATTCTAACGATGAATTAATTTCCTATTCATTTTCACTCTACCATGCACACATTTCCAGCAAAAATATTGATCCGGTGAGAATTTCGTATATTTCTCTATAGGACACAGAACTAAAAAAAAAAAAAAAAATTCTCCACAATTCTGGTATTTCAACGGGTCGATCGATTTAACAGATTCGATGAAAAAAAAAATTCTCCTCAATTCTGGTATTTCAAAGGCTTGATTAATTTAACAGATTCGATTTAGAATTTCGTGCACTTCCCAATAGGATAAACGCCTGAAAAAAAAAAAAAAAAAATTCTCCACAATTCTGGTATTTCAACGCTTTGATTGATTTAACAGATTCGATCTATACCGAGAGATTCATGGGGCTGCCGACCCCGGAGGACAACGAGGCGGGTTACAATCGCAGCGACGTAACACGATTAGTCGAGGGTATACGTGGCAAAAAGTACATGCTGATTCACGGGACGGGCGACGACAACGTGCACTATCAGCAATCGATGGCACTCGGCAGGAGTTTGGCCGTCGCCGACATACAGTTCGAGCAGATAAGCTATCCGGACGAGGCTCACGGTCTCGTCGGTGTCACTCCTCATCTGGCCCACACCCTCGATCACTTTTGGGGCGAGTGTCTCCATCTTTCTTACGCGAGGCAACCCGCGTCGTCCGTCTAGAAAAAATTTAAAAAACTTATAGAACATTTTTATCGTCCTTCGATCTTGCGTGTACATAAAACAATAAAAATACCGATGAGTAACTAAATATTTTCTATACCTATGAAATTAAAAAAACAAAATTTTATATTTTATTTATCCTTAAATGAATATATGAAAAAAAGAAATAAAAAGACTCATGGAAAATTTTTATCGTCCTTTGATCTTGTATTGTACATAAGAAAACAACCTAGGAGTAACTAAATATCTCCTTAACGTATGAAATTTCAAAATGTTAGTTTTACATTAAATCAAAAATTTATTTTTCCAATCAAATTTAAAATGCAGTCTTGCAATCAAACTTAAAATATACTAATATAAAAAAGTTATATTATATACTAATATAATATAAAATAAAAATAAATAAATATAAATAAATAATATAATGTAAAATATACTAATATAAAAAAGTTATATTATATACTAATATAAAAAAAAAAATGAACAATTACAACTTGTATAGTTTCGAATTCGTGTGCTTGATCCGATCTTATCGCTCGACGAGATTCGAGCATTGTGTCGGTGAGGCAAGTATAAATGCAATCGAGGCCGAATCGAGCGAACAAAGTAGGGAAGCGAGGCTCGTTTCGCTAGGAAGAGGTACAAGCCGAAGAGTTCTCGCGGGGTGAGAATTGGGCTAAGGTCTTAGCTTCCGTGGCGAGGAGATATATATCCGGCGAAGTTGGAGGGGGTGGTTGGGGGGGGGGGGGGGGGTCGAAGAGGATGAGGAAGAAGAGGCATATTCTATGTACAGCAAAGAGAACTCGATAGGTACTACGTTACTACGGCCGGGCTCGCGGGAGGGGTGCGGGGAAACGATGCTTTAATAGCCTGATGCACACACATAGCCAAGGTCTTCTTGGCACGCGAGTCTTTACTGCGGAAGCGACGCCGCTAGATTTACCGTTGAGATTATTATAGCCCGCTGCCATGGTTGCTTTCGAGGAGTCGATCCGCGGCCCTCCACTTCCGACCGACACCGGCTTTCCTATTACTGTACCGATACTACTTTCTCGGTGTACATCCATTTCGATACCGCGTCGTCGTTCTTCGTCCACGAGTAACTGCCCGATTAATGAGACCCAATGATAACTCGACTCCTCTGCACCGTTGACGCAGAAGTTCGACCCGCGGGAGAGTCCTCTGGCGCGGGTTTTATGAATTTAACAAGAAATTGTAATCAAATTCACAAACGCGTTGTGTTTTTGAATTTAACTTTGGCGCATTTTGAATTTAACTTTGGCGTATTTTGAAATTAACTTTGGCGCATTTTGAATTCAACTTTGGTGTATTTTGAATTTAACTTTGGTGTGTTTTGAAATTAACTTTGGCGCATTTTGAATTCAACTTTGGTGTATTTTGAATTTAACTTTAGAGCATTTTGAATTTAACTTTGCGGTATTTTGAAATTAACTTTGGCGCCTTTTGAATTTAACTTTGGCGCATTTTGAATTTAACTTTGGCGTATTCTGAAATTAACTTTGGCGCATTTTGAATTCAACTTTGGTGTATTTTGAATTTAACTTTAGCGCACTTTGAATTTAACTTTAGCGCATTTTGGATTTAACTTTAGCGCAATTTAAATTTAATTTTAGCGCATTTTGAATTAAACTTTAGTGCAACGTTAATCGACAATTTTGTCGATCGGCTTGGAGGACGAATAAAAAAAATTAAAATGTATATAAATGAGAAATTTGAAGCTGCACAAAAATTTGGCATTATTATTAAATAGGGTTGTTATGGCCCGCTGCCATGGTCGCTTTCGAGGAGTCGATCCGCGGTCCTCCACTCCCTTATATTCCTGTAGCGATCGTACTTTCTCGGTGTTCATCCATTTCGATACCGCGTCGTCGTTCTTCGTTCCCAAGTAACCTCCCGATTAACGAGATCCAAGTATAACTCGATTCTTCCGCACGGTTGAAGTGGAAGTTCGAACTCGAGGGAGCCTCGCTCTGGCGCAATTTTCACGAATCGAGAAAATATAATAATTAAATTTTCAAACGTGTCTTAATTTTTAATTAAACTTCAGCGCAAAACCAATCAACAATTTTGATCGGAGCAAGAATCTAATGAAGAAAAATTGAAATTAATTTAAAAATAAAAAAAATCAACATCTGACACTGAATACAAACATAACACTATTTCGTTTAAATATTCAGAGAAAAAATTTCTTATCCTTCCCCGCTGAACACAATTCTTTGCCAGCCAAGTTTTCGTAGTGTCGTGAAACGAAGAACGCTCGAACGTTCGGATAACGTGAGAATCAGCGGTTAAACGCGATTACCAAAGGGAATATCGGGATGAGTATATATATATATATATATATATATATACAATAGATCGAGAAACGTCATTCCCGTGATATTTCGCTGCCAGGGAATCAGCCTAGCGTAAATCGAGTGACGTAGATGGAGGAGCACGGGAGGGTGAGGAAAATCCTACGATGACGTACGTTCCGGTATGGCTGGATATACCGTTGGAAACGTATATTGCGTTACTAAAACCAGAAGGGCGTATGTCGTGTGCTTATACACGGGAGGTACGCCCTTACGATTTTAGTCACGCTATATGAGTATAATCCTGTGTTCCCGCGGCTCTTATAGTACTCGTACGCTCACGTTGCCCCGGTACCGATGCACCGAGAGGTACCGAGAGGCCGAATGCAATTACGGTGGAAAATGACGCGTCGTGCGTCGCGTGCCTCCGAGATATCAGTCTCACTCCTCCCGGGAGAGCCGCAAAAGTATTCGCCTCGCTTTTCTTCCGCACCGTCTTTCATCCCCTCCCTACGTTTCCCCCCTCCGAAAGACCACTGGTAAATTGTGGGACAAAAATTTGTTGAAAATCAAAAATGAAAATCTTAAAAACAATCGAAAAAAAAATTAACATCGTCAAGGAACTTTGGAAACTTTGTTTTTATCGCCTCGCCTTTCTTCCACACCGTCTTCCATTTCCTCTGTATGTTTCTCCGCTCCGAAAGACCACCGGTAAATTGTGGGACAAAAATTTGTTGAAAATAAAAAATTAAAATCTTAAAAACAATCGAAAAAAAATTAACGTCGTCAAGGAACTTTGGAAACTTTGTTTTTATCGCCTCGCCTTTCTTCCACACCGTCTTTCATTTCCTCTGTATGTTTCTCCGCTCCGAAAGACCACTGGTAAATTGTAGGACAAAAATTTGTTGAAAATGTAAAATAAAAATCTTAGAAACAATCGAAAAAAAATTAACATCGTCAAGGAACTTTGGAAACTTTGTTTTGATCGGAGTGTTTAGAACATTTCCGGATACTCGGACAAATTTCCTTGAAAAAACTTACGATTCGAGAACAATAATAATATAAAAAAATGATTATTCAACCACATTTATGAAAAACACACTTTTACCCACATTTTCACAATCCCAATATTCAGTCACGTTTCCACAATTTAATTTTTTCTCACACCACTTATCTGAGATTTCAAATTGTATAATAAAAAAAAAAAAATATTAACATTTTTTTGCCTGAATATAGAGTCGGCGGTGCGCAGAGTCTCTTCTTCGTCGGTTCGTCGCTTCGTCGGATGAAGGGACGTCACGGAAATATAATGTTCTCTCGTTAGTCCGGCGAGAGGGTGAGTCAGCATGAAAAATGAAAATCTGTCTCGGCATCGGATGCCTCGTTTTGGTTGCTTTGGCCTTGTAATGGGGCAAACTCGGTGGGAAACAGACAGTCAACATCGCCGGGGGCAGTGTCAGTTTCGAGAGCTCGAGGCCCAGCGGGGCCACCGCCAGCAAGAGCTTGACAAAAGGACTCGGAGTCTATTTCCCGGTCCGGCCGCGAGGTTGGCTCGCGTTTTAGTCCATTGTCACGATCCAGCTACCGGTGGCGGTGGCCCACCGTCGACAATGCTCGTCCGCCGACTCGTCCCTCTTCCCTTCCTCGCAGCTCTTCGATCCCTTCGTGCCGCGTCCTCCACCGAGGGCACCTGCTCTCGACACCCGACACACCGTTATACCATTATCGAGGTTACGAGGTCCGAGCCAACCCTTGGAATATGAGATCGAGATCCTGACGCTGTCTTCTGGAGCCCATTAACCGCCCGACAGAAATAAGCGTCTAGAAATTGTGCGGATTAGTTTCTTCTTTTTTACTTCCGGTCGAATTTTTCTTCCATGAATGAAAATTGTCCTAAAAAAATCGTAAAAAAATCGGCAAGATTTTCAGAGAGATACCGAGGAAGATACTCTAAAGGTATAAATGGGGTTTTTCCGACATCGATAAAATAACGAGATTCCTTGCGTGCAACACGGCCGGAAAATGGCCTATTATTGACCAATGATCATCATTAACCTGTGCGCATGCGCAATACTGTTTCGGAGGGTCAAGATCCTGACGCTGTCTGCTGGAGCCCATTAACCACCAGGCAGAAATAAGCGTCTGGAAATTGTGCAGATTAGTTGAATTTCTTCTTTTTTACTTCCGGTCGAATTTTTCTTCCATGAATGAAAATTGTCCTCAAAAAATCGTAAAAAAATCGGCAAGATTTTCAGAGACATACCGAGGAAGATACTCTGAAGGTGTAAATGGGATTTTGCCGACATCGATAAAATAACGAGATTCCTTGCGTGCAACACGGCCGGAAAATCGCCTATTATTGACCAATGATCATCATTAACCTGTGCGCATGCGCAGTACTGTTTCATTACTCCCTAGGAAGTAACAGGGCTCATTACTCCCTCCGGAAGTAACAGGGCTCATTACTCCCTCCGGAAGTAATCGGGCTCATTACTCCCTCCGGAAGTCCTGTTTCTCCCAGCAAGTCAATTCGCCGGTGACAGCAATGGTCGTTGGCGAATATGACGATTTCGGGACGTAAGAAATTTGGTTACTTTGGCGAATTCGGAGAGAAAGTATATTATGCTACGCGGGAGGAAAGTGCGAGATTTTCATCTCTTGTGAATTCTTCAACTAAACACTCGGCGAAAATTTCGCCCTTTCCTCCCTAGTAGCATAATATACTATTTTTCATTAACTATCAGACATAAAAATTAGCGGCGGAAAATAGTAAAAATTTGTTGAAACTTCTTTTTTTTTGCGTCTAGTAGATTTTTTCTTTCTATGAATAAAAAGTACCTTCAACAAGTCGTAAACAATTCAGCACGACCTTCACAAACGTAGCGACGAAGATATGCCGAAGATATAAAAAAATGGCTTTCTTTGCCATGTGTAAAGTGCTTGCAAGATGACACATATTTTACCATCATCCGTTTTTATGGAGGCATAATTTTGCCGACAATATATATTTCTTAGCGTATTTATAGTGGAATCGATACGACAGAACATGAGTAACACGTTCGACGAGGTGCCATGCCGATTCACCAAACAGTTTACCGATCGCAGGCACGAGAAGGTAAATCGTGATTCGGTGAGCAGCCGAATTTTCCGCTAAACGCGCCGTTTCACAAAACAGCTCATTCGATGCGTGAATAGTGAGCGGGAGGAAGCGAATTCAGTGCGCGTGTCGAATTGGGGAGGAACCCAAAATAAAAAATCGAACATACGTTGTTAAAAGAACGAAAGAGCAAGGGGAATGGAGTGAACGAACGAGCGGGTAACTGCGGCTCGGCGCGGATTGTGCAGAGGACGAGAAAAAAACGAGAGATAAAAAAAAGCAAACTCATGACAGGATTGTGGAGAGGGGTGCAGGAGGTGAGAGGCAGAAATTGGGGTAAAATTTTTGACGGCTTCCATTGTATCGACAATTCGTCCACGGCTTATCGACTTTCTACGTCGCCAGCCAAATCTCGCGGAATTGCTCTCTCTCTTAAATTTTTTTAACAAACTCTGCTATCAGACACCAGTTTTATACTATAAAATAATTGGCAACTGGCGATTGTAAACACAAAAAAAAATCATCCAGCCTGTGTATATCAGAGCGGGGTGGAACTTCAAGTACGTATGGACTTGGAATGTGGGAAGTACTTAAAGTACTTCAAGTACCATGTACGTGGAATTGCGGTCATGGTACAATTGTTTAGTCTGTTCATGTACCAAATTTCAGTGCAATCGAAATGCCTAATCATTACCCTTAAATCGAGTATATTGTATTATTTATTTAACCCTTTGGTGGGACACGGGGTGTGCCACCTTCTTTCGTTCCGTTTTCAATTTTATGAAACTAATTTCTTGACATGTACACCCAGAAAAATAATTTACTTGACGGCCACCGTTTTCAAGAGACGCGGTAGCGTCTTATTTAAATTAAGTAAATAGTTACTTAAATGAAATAAATGTTTATTTACATAACATAAATATTTTACTTAAACCAAATAAACGGTGGCCGTTAAATAAATTATTTTTCTGGGTGTAATACCGAGGTTTTGTTTTTATAGTTTCATAATGTATGGCTCAAAGGATCAAGCATATATATTTTGGTTCCGTGCTAAGAATAGAATAATCTTAAAACAATAATCTCCATTGTTTTAAGAATAGATTTTTCTGCGCGAAGATTTCAAGGCAATAAAATATTCACTACTTTGAAGAACTTGTTACGGCAAGAAGTACATACCACTTAAGGTACCAAGTACCGAGTCCCTAAAGTGCGTGGTACCTACACAGAGAAAAAAAATCAATCGAGTCAACAAAATGTGCGCTTACGGGTGGCGAAACAAATGTTTGGTTGATCGAAAGGAATACCTCGTTGATCGAACTAACAGGCCGTCGATTCAAATTTTTCTTTAATTTGTTTCGCCACCCGTAAGCGCTCATTTTGTTGACTCAATCGATTTTTTTATCTCAGTGTAAGTACTTCAATTTCTTTGCCCTACACTGTAACCGGAATAAAAAAATGGAAAAAAAATCTCCCTTCATTTTATATCTTGAGTTATAAAATAATAACTCGAGATCTATTTGATAAAACTCGGTTTCGTTATTTTCCTTCCATTTTTGTCGTTTTTCATCGAGCGATACGATTCCCCGAAGACAATCGCTGATTTTTAGTACGATTTCGCCCCATCCGGCCCGACCGTTCTTCTGCCCTTTGACTCTCCCTCCGCCCCCCTCCGTGTCCACTCAACAACGGTCTGTAACTACTGCAACCTACCTAGGCACGTAATACGTAATTTATGCGCATAATGCGACCGTAATAACGCGGCTTTCGCGACATCGTCATAACCCCCCCCCCCCCCCCCCCCAGTCCCCTTCTTCCCCAGGAAGAAAGCGCCCGCTCAGAAATGTGGATGAAATACGCTATAAGCACCGGAGCAGCTCGGCTGCTCCACTCCGGCTCTTACCGCTGCGACCCTGCATCATTGAGTGTTGTATGCGCGGAACACAGTCAGCAAACACCTATTGTGTTATGCACATCGTCCACTCGCTATTTGCAAGATCGCGTCTCGCAGTTCCGCGGACGGAGAGATATATTTTCGTCACGAAAGGCTGCGACAAAATCCCCGAAGTAGAAAATCCACGAGGGTATCCAAACGGTGTATAACAATAAAAAAAAAGAATAATAAAAAATAAAATACATATAAAATAAAAAGGTAAGGATTTTTCAGATTTTTCGTATGCAGAGTGGAAAAGTGAGAGCTCGTGTGGAGTGAGTTTACGAATCCCGCTAGATATAATACGCATATATGCATAAGGTACGGGCAGACTCTGGCGCGCAACGGGCCCTACACGTACACGTACCATAGAGACATCGGGGTATGCCGTGATGGGTACATAGGTAGAGCCGCGAGAACCCGAGGTACTTTGCAACTGTGGGAACAGTTCGGGATCGGAACAGCTCTCGTGTTTGCGGAGTGGTGGTTTCTGTCGGGTACGAGGTGCCGGTGCCTCGCTACCGGGGCAACCCGTTTCCCAGTGTGGATTCCGCCACGGGCGCTATTAATCGAGCCAATGCAAATTCAGCGGCAACCCCGGAGGAACTCCGGGAGAACGTACTCCTCGTCGCGGCCTGTCTTCGCTCGTGTTGTGAAACGACGAGTTCGCCTCGTACGAGTACGTGTTCATTGGGTTTACGGCACCGAATACATTGCGGTTTTTGGGATGTCTCTTATGAGAATACCGCTGTGTTTCGTTCGGCATTGAGATAGGGGAGACCGGGGCATAATGGCACAGCGGGGCAAAACGGGACTGTAAGGGTGAAACTCAGTTTTCCAATAATTGTTGGATGCCCCACTTGGTCCCAACGATACATCCGGATTTTCAAACCTGTTTTGCCCCACGTACCACCATCGCCGCCATCCAAAAGTTATTCAAAAATTGCGTTTAGTCTCATTATCCCGTTTTGCCCCGGTGTGCCATTTTGCCCCGCTCTCCCCTAGGTATTTTCGTCGAGAGAACAGAGGGAACGGGGAATTCGCTAAAACGTAGGTTGTTCCTACCTTGTTCGTCCGTTAAATCAATTTGAATATGAATAAAATCTGGTTGACAAAAAACAATTCCGTCCGTCCGTCCGTCCGTCCGTCCGTCCGTCCGTCCGTCCGTCCGTCCGTCCGTCCGTCCGTCCGTCCGTCCGTCCGTCCGTCCGTCCGTCCGTCCGTCCGTCCGTCCGTCCGTCCGTCCGTCCGTCCGTCCGTCCGTCCGTCCGTCCGTCCGTCCGTCCGTCCGTCCGTCCGTCCGTCCGTCCGTCCGTCCGTCCGTCCGTCCGTCCGTCCGTCCGTCCGTCCGTCCGTCCGTCCGTCCGTCCGTCCGTCCGTCCGTCCGTCCGTCCGTCCGTCCGTCCGTCCGTCCGTCTGTCCGTCTGTCCGTCTGTCCGTCTGTCCGTCTGTCCGTCTGTCCGTCTGTCCGTCTGTCCGTCTGTCCGTCTGTCCGTCTGTCCGTCTGTCCGTCTGTCCGTCTGTCCGTCTGTCCGTCTGTCCGTCTGTCCGTCTGTCCGTCTGTCCGTCTGTCCGTCTGTCCGTCTGTCCGTCTGTCCGTCTGTCCGTCTGTCCGTCTGTCCGTCTATCCGTCTGTCTGTCTCATTAAAATGCAAATAGTAAAAATTTCGATTCAAGTGACCAGGAAGTTCCGTCGACCGATTTCCACTGACGCTAGAACCGATTTTCTTTCCTCAGAAGCTTTCGAGCCCCATTGCCCGTCTCACTCCCTGTTTCTCTCACTCTCTCCCTCGTCTCGATGATCGATCGTCTTCCCTTACTTCTTCTTTGCTTTTGCTTTTCCTTCTGGCTTTTGCTTCTTGCCTCTCGGTTCCCCGATTCTCGGCACTCGTGGGAGAAAACCTCCCGGCCGGGCTCTGGTCTCATCGAGAGGAGCACCTTTCGCCTCATCCTTCCTCGAACCTTTGCCAAGAATCTATTCATCCATTTGGTACGTGACGCGACGCCACCCCTTCCGTCTCTCGCTATATATGTATAACCGCTCATATCCCTCTTCCTTCCTTCAACCGCCTATCCCAACCCCCAACCTCCCCCGCCCACCCCCTCACTCGATGGACTTGGATAATAATTTATGCCGAGCGCACCCAATACCCGGCCGAAGCATCGACGGTACGTGAAATTATTTTCCGATCGTCAGAACTGAACACCTCGTAAATTTGTTTCCGCGGGACGAAATCGGCGATATTTTTTTTTTTTTTTTTTTCGTTCTCGTCAAAGAGATTTTTGAGGCGGGCGATATATCGCAGTCTCTCTGCGGTAACTACGGGGAGTTATAATGATTTTCTTATTGCTGTATCGAGACTCGGAGTCGCTTTCAATACAATTGTATCTTCGGTGATTCTATCGCTAGTCTGTTGCGGTTAAATTTGAGTTTGAGCTTTATCCAGTACTTAAATTTGAATGTCAGTAAGAGAACTTATATTCGCACTTCAGCACGAAATGGAGTTTGAATTCAAGTCCGCAATTAAGTACAAAATGAAGTTTGAATTAAATTCCGCAATTAAGTACAAAATGAAGTTTGAATTAAATTCCGCAATTAAGTACAAAATGAAGTTTGAACTTAAGTACAAAATGAAGTTCGAACTTAATTACAACATGAAGTTTGAACTTAATTACAACATGAAGTTTGAACTTAGGTACAAAATGAAGTTCGAACTTAAGTACAAAATGAAGTTCGAACTTAATTACAACATGAAGTTTGAACTTGAGTACAAAATGAAGTTCGAACTTAAGTACAAAATGAAGTTCGAACTTAATTACAAAATGAAGTTTGAACTTAAGTACAAAATATAGTTCGAACTTAATTACAAAATAAAGTTTGAACTTAAGTACAAAATGAAGTTCGAACTTGGGTACAAAATGAAGTCCGATGCTTAAGTTCAAGAACTTTGAGTTCGTTCCGACGACTATGAATTCGGCCCCCGGGTGTTGCGTCAACGTTAGGGACCGCAACATACGTCAAGGGCCGGTTCAACAGCTCTGTCAACGCGAGCCATTACGCAGGTATAATATATATGCGGTTAGGGAGGAGACGGGAATTGAATTAACATCATTAGAGGATAGCTAACGCGAAGCCGCGATTATTTCAGTGCTCGATGCAGCCGGCTCACGAGCCGAGGGACTTAATAGGATTAGGCCCGAGCCCTGACCGCGACAATGGCCGCAGGTGCTTTCGGGCGGATTTCACGAGAACGCCTGTATGTATACACACACACATAACACGCATACACGTAAACACAACCCGGCTATTAGTTTAATTTGAGTAATTCGAACGATCTACGCAATGCGTCATTGTTTGCGATCAAAGTACACAAATATCCGTTGTATGATTTTCATTACCCCGAAGGCACCGTGCTTGGTAAATTATGGCTGTAGATTTTCGGACCTGCATCCGGAAGCTTTAAGGGGAGAGTTTCACTTTTTCGGATCATTTAATAATTTTTTTTTTATTAATTTTTTTTTTTGTATTAGATTTATTTCAATGAAACTGATTTGGCGACAAAAAAAAATCACTCTTCGTGTTAAAACATCAATAAACGTATTACGTTTATTAATGTTTTAACATGACGAGGGGTTTTTTTTTTTAGTCACCGCACATTGATACGATGATATTAGTGAGATGTATTTTATTGAACATAGCGATCGTTTTTTTTTTTTTGTCATCTGCGTAACATCTTTGAAAATGAAGAACAGCAGAAAATTGTCAAGAATTTCAAAAGTGAAAATAATTTTCAACGACGAAAATTTGTTAGTATCGCGTGATAGCGTGACACGCGATACCTCGTATCGTCCCCGTCTCCGGGTACGTGACCGGTATAGTTGGGCACGTATGAGGAGCACATAAACAATATGTTCTTGGCGAGAGGAGTGTACAAGTAGATACAGCCCTTGTGCACCAGCTGCCAAGTCTGCTGTTTCAGCACCTGTTTCACCAGTGGATCGCGCGATAAAACCCTCGAGGAAAGAATTTCTCCTCCATCAATACCTTCGCTGCATAAACACAGGGCAATTTCGGCACATACGGCCATATTTTTTGAAACCTCGACACCAAAAGCCCATAAAAAATTTTTTATTGGAACTTTGTAATAAGCAATATAAATATAATAATAATTAATATGCGCAATATAGACATATAAATCATCAATATTATTAAAAATGAATATTATTGATTATCAGTGTTATTAATTATTTAGTATATTATTATTTCATTTTTTTTTTTTGTGTACGATATACGATTTGTATCGATAGACGAATAAATATAATAATAATTAATATGATCAATATACATATATTAATCATTAATATTATCAAAAATGAATATTGTTGATTATCAGTGTTATTAATTATTTAGTATATTATTATTTCATTTTTTTTTTTTTGTGTACGATATACGATTTGTATCGATAGACGAATAAATATAATAATAATTAATATGCTCAATATAGACATATAAATCATTAATATTATCAAAAATGAATATTATTGATTATCAGTGTTATTAATTATTTAGTATATTATTATTTCATTTTTTTTTTTTTTGTGTACGAAGATACAACGATTAGCATTATCACCTCGATCGACCCTCGTGGCCGCCTCTCAAGCGGGGAGCAATGAATCACCGGTGATTAGTCGAAACTTTCGACAAATCGGATCGGCGTTGATATCGTCGCGGCGTTAATTGATTATCCTCGAAGTTTCAGCCTCCTTTCAGCAGTCACGTACCTCGGCGGAGTTATGCGCGCGGTGTGAACGGTGTTAAATTCACAAATCGATAGACGAATAAATTTCCGCCCTCCTGTGCGGACATTCTCCGGCTTTAACTGACCTTTCGCCGAGGTCTATGGGCTTCCAGGTGATTCTCATTACAATTCCACGAGGGTCTACGGACGACGCGATAAATCATTTTCACTGCACAGAAATAACTTTGCCTCAGCGTCTTACGTGACTACCGTAATGGCCGCAGTTGTAAACCGGGTACAGTTATAAACTAGAGCCGGGCGGTATCGTAATCTGACCTGTGCCGCGGGGTGAATGTGTACGCGCAGCGTTGGACACGAGTGGAAAATAAATTAAGAAAAAAAGAAAAATAAGAAAAGAAAAAAAAGGGGGGGAAAAAAAGAACTCGAAGAATGAACAACAACAGTGCTTTTTGTCATGCAGGAAATGCACGGCGCTGTCCCACTGTTTGTGTCGGTCGGCTTAACCGATTCGCCGTGATCACGCGATAGGATGTACACATGGGGGGAAAGGGGGGGGGGGAATAGGAACACAAATGTCGTTTGGTTGTAAATCATTTGTCAAACGTGCACTTTCCAGCGTTGATAAATTAACTGCAACGAATTATTAGGGGTGAGAGCGTGTAATCCGTGGAAAAGAATGATTTTGACCCATCGAGGGGTCAAATGTTTCTGGGGATATGGAAAATGGATTGTCTGCTCGGAGTTGTGGGGTAAATACGGAATACGGACCGAGGCTTTTTTTATTTTTTTTTATTAGCGAGCAGATATTCAGGCTTGAAAAAAATTCTACAACACAGTGTAATATGTTTTCTACATTTCGTTGGAGATACTTTAGATGCTCGGGAGTAAAAAAGCTCGTCGGGTCGTAGCAATTATGAACCATCGGTTACGAGATTTTTTTTCTTTCTATAATTCGTTCTCCGCAATTTTTTTCCCCTTCTTTCGATACTTTCATGTAAAGTTGTTTGGGACGTTCTGAAATATCTAAAAATGAGTCAAACAATTTCCTAAGATCAAGGAACAATAACAACATAACAATACCGACATTGCGTATTCGACGCGTGTCCCAAAAATCAATATTTACCCAATTTAAAGTAATGTTTATTTACTTCGAGCAAATATTCATCTGTTAAAAATTAATATTTATTTAAGTAACATTAATATTTGCTTACGTACAATGAATATTTGTTTATATAAAATTAATATTTAATTATGGGGCCGACCGTGAAATAAAAATGTTCCATCGGTGGTCGGTCCGCGCGGAAAAAAAACCTCGGCGCGAGATTCCGAAGTCGTCCTAACGAGAAACTGTGGTTGCCGGCTTGGGCCGATAACAACAGTGAAGGGATGTAATTTTGTCGAGGGATGAAATTGGAAAATAGTGGGAGGGAGGACCCGAGAGACAAGCCTGTCGTCCTTGACCCGGAGGGGGGGTTGGGTTTGCGGCGTGGGTGATTGAGAAAAACGTGGAAAGGTGGTGCAGGGAGTCAAGGGCGAGCGTGCAGCCGCATGGCCTCCGTGCGTTTGCGCTCCCGTGTGTGTGTCGAGAGAAAACTAAAGAGCCGCGCGCTGTACAAACGCTACTTGCGAAAAGTCGGTCCGCTCGTACCGCAGTGATATTATTATTTTCTCGTGGGATCGATATAGAAATCCGGGGCGCGAGGGTGCAGGGGCGAGCGGGGCAAAACGGGAATGGCGGGGCAAAATGGGAATGCGGGGCGAAACGGGACGGATGATCGGGATGCATCGATGGGGCAAAACGGGGCGTCGTGAAATTATTGGAAAATTGCTTTTTTAAAAACACGATTTTCCAATTCAGGACGTCCCATTACGGCCCATCGATGCATCCCGATTGTCACGCCCGTTTTGCCCCACTGTGCCATTTTGCCCCATTGATGCATCCTGATTGTCGGTCCCGTTTGGCCCCACTGTGCCATTTTGCCCCATTGATGCATCCTGATTGTCGGTCCCGTTTTGTCCCACTGTGCCATTTTGCCCCATTGATGCATCCTGATTGTCGGTCCCGTTTTGCCCCACTGTCCCATTTTGCCCCATCGATGCATCCCGATTGTCGGTCCCATTTTGCCCTATCGATGCATCCCGATGGTTGGTCCCATTTTGCCCCATCGATGCATACCGATTGTCGGTCCCATTTTGGCCCACTGTCCCATTTTGCCCCGCTCTTCCCTACCGTGCCGACGAGAGGGAGTCATTCGGTGCGGTTTCGAAAAGTGATCGCTCTGCAACCTCGGCTCCGAAGCGATAAGGATCCAAGTACTACCGTTAACGCTCCTAGCGCGCCCTCTCCGGATAATAGACGGCTTTCTCTCGTTCCCTTTCGTCGAGGTGATGTGTGGAGGAAGGCGCGTGTTAACGGATATCTACTTTGCATAGATCGCGACCGTGAACCTTTCGACGTGTTTCCGGCCGGAGCGCTATGTGTATGTGTGTTCGCAACGGCACACGGCACTCGCAACACTGCTTTTTAGAGCGTGAACGATAGCACAATCTTCGCGAGTCCTGAAGTAGAATTTGTGGCGAGAGAAAAAAAAATTAAAGGATATCTGACCTTTGTGGAAAAATATTTAAATACATCGGACGCGAAGGTTCGTCAATCGTGGCATTGGATCTTGGGACGTGTTTCGAGCTCCGCTTAAAAAATGAAAGGGAGGTGTTGAGACTTTTTTTTTTTTATAAATTCGGAACGACCGTGTCTTGACGCAGGATAGTAAAAATAAATATCGGGAGGGCGAAGATATAAAACAATATTTGCGAAATATTCTTTGTATCTCTTGTTTATGATTATTTATTTTTTATTCTCTCGGTTGAAGATCATTTTTGGCTAATTAGTAGCCTAGAATTGTCGTTATGTTTATTATAGTTTTTTTCCAGTGCAGAATTTGCTCGAATTTGTGGGGAGAAAAAAAAATAATCAAACCCTATCTGACCTTTGTGGAAAAATGTTTAAATAGATCGGACGTACGGTTGGGCAATCGTTGCGTTGGATCGTGGTGAGTGTTTCTAGCTCCGCTCAAGAAATAGAAGGGACGGAGGTGTTGAAACGCTTTTTTTATGAATTGGGGACGATCGTATCTGACGTGTGCCAGAGGGCAATTTGATTCGTTATGGGATAGTGGAAATAAAAATTGGGAGGGCGAAGATTTTAAAATAATACTTTTGAAGTAATTCTTGTATCTCTTATTTATGATAATTTTTTTAATTCTTTTGGTTAAAGATATTTTTTGGATAATTGTTAGTGTCAAATTGTCGTCATGGTTTGTTATAGATAAGTCTTGGATTTTTATTTTATTTTATTTCATTTGTTTTAGGGTCTCAACTTTAATCGATAAAAAAAATGATTCGAGAGAGTCGTGCGCCAGTAGTGTAACCCTATATGTGTCGGACGCGACAGCGCCGCGATGAACCGAAACTGTAACATCCCAGAAGCACCGCTTCTATTTCGAATCGCTCCCCGGCCTGTGCGAGACACGGCGATCGACGCAGTTTTGCGGATCCGAGCGACAGGTCGACAATCAATTTTCGTCGCTGTCACTTTTCGAGCTGATGAAGCTGTCCGCTTCCACCCTAACGAACGTTTACCCGGGAATATAGTTTTCCCCACATTTTCACGTGATAAAACACAATTTAACAAAAAGTGAAAAAAACAAAAATTAGATGAAAATAATTCCCGAACAAAATAACACTGTATAACTGTTTTTTCGGTCGAAGCATTGTAGATCCAGGTATTATAAAGAATTTACGGTAGTTCCGACTTTCCGAACTCCTTCTGTACCTTAAGAAACCACGCTTCCTCGCGCACCGCCCACGAAAACAACTTCAGATGTTCAGACACATTTTCACGTGATGAAAATCAATTTAGCAAAAGGTGAAAAAAAATTAGGTACAAATATTTATGAACAAAATAATCGTACACAATTTTTTTTCGGTCAAAGCATTATGGATCCAATTTATGAAGAATTATTGTAAAGAATTTACGGCAGTTCCGACACTCGGAACTCCTTCCGCACCTCAAGAAACCGCGACGCGCCTGTAAAGGTAACTTCAGATGTTCAAATTAGGATGCACATTCTCACGTGATGAAACTCAATTTATCAAAAAGTAAAAAAATAAATTATATAAAAATATTTCTAGGCAGAATAACACTATACAATATTTTTTCGTTCAAAGCATTATGGATCCAGGTACTATGAAGAATTTACGACAGTTTGGATTCTGAAACTCCTTCGGTAACTTCAAGAAACCGTGTTTCACGCGCACCGCCCATTAAGACAACTTCAGAAGTTCAGAACAGGACGCACATTTTCTGCACATTTTCACCTGATGAAACTCAATTTATGAAAAAGTGAAAAAAATAAAATTAGACAAACATATTTCTAAGCAGAATAACACTATACATTATTTTTTCGGTCAAAGCATTATGGATCCAGGTACTATGAAGAATTTACGACAGTTTGGATTCTGAAACTCCTTCGCTAACTTCAAGAAACCGTGTTTCACGCGCACCGCCCATAAAGACAACTTCAGAAGTTCAGAACAGGACGCAAATTTTCTGCACATTTTCACCCGATGAAACTCAATTTATCAAAAAGTGGAAAAAAAAAAAAAAAAAAAATTAGACAGACATATTTCTAAGCAGAATAACACTATAAATTTTTGTTCATTCAAAGTATTATGGATCCAGGTATTATGAAGAATTTACGGCAGTTTGGACTCTCGGAACTGGCTCGGTAACCTCGAGAAAACCGCGTTTCCCGCGCGCCGCCCATAAAGATAGCTTCAGATGTTCGTTATAGGACGCAGCGTGTGACAGAAACTTCGTCCAGTAGATAAGTCCGGTGACCGAGCAGACGCTCGTACCTCTTCTCCATCTGTTCCCCTTGGTTTCGAGGAGTCAGCTTCCTCCCGATCTCATACGGTTGCTCCCTCACCGCGACACCTGTACCCGTCTGGACGCTGCGCACTCCGGAGACCAAAAAAAGCCCCCCAAAAGTAGAAAAAGCTCGTCCGTCGTAAACGACACCTGTACCGCCGATCCAACCTCTACTACAAGCTTCGCCCTCTCGCCATCCCCGGCTCTCCTTCAATTCCACCTGAACGCCGAGAGATCGAAAAAATTCCTCTCCCTCACCTTGCATTTTCACCAATATTTTTTTTTCTCTCCATATTTTTTTTTTCCCTCTCGCCCCGCATTTTTGCACTTTATTTTTAATATTTTGTATTCCACACAGACACGGCGGAGCGGCAGGAGCAGCAGTCACGTCGATCCCCTCGGAGGTTTCTTTTCCCTCTCGCAATTCGTCTCCCCTCCCCCGCCTCTCCCTCCCGGTCCATTCGCACAGCTTCTCAGCGGCGTCTCTCGTCTCCGCATCTTCCTCGGCGCTCTCGCTGGGAGTCCCGAGCCAGTTTCCCTCGGTACGGGTGTACCGGCTTCATTGCTCCAGGTCCGTATCGAAAACGCTCCGCCGCCCGGCCAGTTTGAGCGTTTATTTCACGAGGGCGCGCACCCCCGTGAGTCACAGGACTGAATTTTGCGATGCACGGGGCGGGGTGAGGGGAGGGGGAAGGACGAGGGGTGCGTCTGGCAGGGGAGGGGAGCGACTCGCCTCCGACCGGAGGGGCTCGAATCCGAGACAAAGATGGTGAATCGGAGTGTGCAGTCCCCCGAAGAAGATCGAAGGTGCGGAGGGGCGGGGGGGGGGGGGGGGGGGTTGAAATAAATACGCGTATTTCGGCGGGGGATGAAGGGGGAGAAAAATGGAAAAATTTGAGGGAGAGGGAGGAAGTCGGGGGGGGGGGGGGGGGGGGAGGGGGGGGGGGAACGGAGCCGAGGGTGGAGGCGGAGGCGACGGGGGATGAAAGGAGAGAAGGGCAGTTGGAAGCGGGGAGGGAGGAGATCCGAGGGTGGGAGAGCACCAGGAGGCCGAGGCTGCGGCGTAGCCTCAGTGCCGGCGCAGTGGCCGGGCCATCCGGTGTCCTGTGCCCAGGTCTCCTCGTATAACTGAGTTTTTTCCATTCTCTTCCCCCTCACCCACCCCCCACCCACGGAACAGAAAATAAATAAATAAATAAACAAATTTGAAAAAAAAAATCGAAGAAAAAATATTATTAAAAATAATCATCGTCCCCCCCCCCCACCTTTCTTCTAGTGTTTGAACACGGGTTCCCGCGCGCCATCTACTCTCGTCCGCACTGTCTGTCTAGGTGAAAAACGTAATTAAATTAAAAATATATATAAAACAAAAAAAACTAATATTATATCGAAAGGATTGGAAGAAAAAGGAAAAATGTTTGAAAACGGTCGAGGATAGACTGAGGGTGAAATAGTTGATAAAAGGTGTCTCTGAGGGCCGAGGGAAGTGGGAGAGGGCATGTAGGTACGACGGTCCAGGAAAACAGAAGGTGATCGGTTCACGGTGCGGCAGACTTCACGACTACGGCTTCTCTTTGACGCCGCTTTTGTGCTGTGTGATTTAAAAAAAATTGTCACGATTTTTTTATTTATCTTTTTTTTTTTTTTTGCTGCTTCCGAGAATCGTGTGTTTTTAATATAATTCGGACGTTAAAGAAAAAGAGAAATGTTTCATCGTGGTGAAAAGAAGTTGAGAGGGTTGTTTTGACGCTGGTTAAGCTCGAGGCCGGGCGCAATAGCTTGCGAAAGAAAAAAAAATTGCGAAACGTTAATTAGTGCGCGAGTTGAGAGTTGAAAAAAAAAATAAATAACGCCGCAGGAGAGAAGAGGGAAGGGGGAAAAAAAAACGAGAGGAACGAGGGATATACTTACGGCTGCGGCACGCGAGGCACGCAGCAGCTAGCGATAGCGGGACAGGAGTGGAGAGGAGGGAGCCATGCCGCCCGGGCGAGCTTGCTGTGCTGCCTCGAGTCCCCCAGGATCATCGCGCGAACCTCGATTCCTACTCGCCGTTCGCCAAGGCAAACCCTAAATCGTCGCCTCCGCTCAAGGTAAGGAACCGACAGCCTCGGCGACTCCTCGAACCCCGAGAGGCCTGCACGTGCAATCCTCACTTTACAGGTGTTTATATCGAATCCGAAGTTCGCGGGTCGTTGACCCTTAGGCTGGCCGGCTCAAAATTCACGGACTCAACGGCGCGGCTCTGTCATAGCCCATAAATGTAATTTTTTATTTTTTTTTTATTTTTGTTTTTTTGTAGATAAAAATCTTTGGATAGGTTTATGTTTTCAAAATCATAATTCTGTCCGGCTCGAAGGTCATTAACCCTTCGAAGGTCGGAGCAAAGAATTACCAACTGAAGTTAATTTTTTTCGGTTTCTTGAGGTAAAAAAAAGAGGCGTTTTTTCTATCGGTGCTCTTTTATTCGCCTTGGTATTTCGTTAATTAACTTGACCGTTTGATGATCTGTTTGAGAAAAAAAAAAAAAATTTATAATAATAAAATAATAATAATACTTTAAAAATAAAGCCAATAATACAAAATATTATTCGTGCTTTATGATAAGGACGGAAAGAGTGGATGTTTTGTCAGTGGTTCTTAAAGGGTCGATTAAAAAAAAAAATTAAGATTATTGGGAAAAATTCCGACAAGATTGCAAAAAATAGAAAATTAAAAAAGGTTAAGGTTGAATGTAAGTAGTGCATTACATTGGGAGTGAAAAAGCTACTTCGGGGATGTCTGGTTGAAAATCTGAGAATTCCGAGTGTCCCGCGGATCGGCGTGCGGGGTAGACGTAAGGGCGACGGGGGTGACCTTCTCGGAATTTTATATATTCGGTCAGAGGTGTGCAGGAGCCTCGGTTATCACGTAAAACGAGTTGCGAGGAGAGTCGGAGGTGAGCGTGAGAAAAGCGTGCGAGGACGCGGTCGTTATCGAGAACATTTCGCGAGAGGTCATACCCGAGGGACAAAACACGCCCTTGGCAACTGGCCTTCTCCACGTTACCGCGTACCCATATAAAGCTATTCCTCAAGCTCTTCTTTTTTTTTCCCCTCTATTTTTCATCCTCGGGAAAGAAGCCCATTTCCATTAAATTTAATTTGCGATCAAAGAGCAAAAGTGAAAAAATATAAAAATTACACCCTTATGATAAAACTTTATCGAGCTGAGACAGGAAAAATTAGACTCTTGTCGAAAGTTTAACTAACAGGCCCGCGAATGGAGAACACGCCTCGCTAATAATTTCAGTCACGCGATATTCCGAGGTGATTTCGCGACGCTAAATAAATTCTGATAAAAATTAGCACGTACTCCGGGCAATAATCGAATTAATTTCGAACGGATAAGGAAAAAGTTTTCTGATTATTTGCCGAATAAGTTTTTTTTTTTCTTTTTTGATGCGTCGTTTGCGTAGTGCGCTTCGGGGTATTTTCCTATCTTTTCGTCTTTCGTTCGGGGCGCTTCACGGCTATGCTTATTCAACTTATAAATGTGTTAATATTATATTTAGTTACTTTTATGGTCAAATTTTTTACAAAATTCTTTTATTAAAATGCGCCTTTCATTTTCCACAAAATGGGAATTGTGAAAAAATAAAAATAAAATGGACCGTGAATTGTCCAGAGAATCGTCGAAAAAGTTGAAAAAGTCGATCGGAGAACTGCGCTGGGGAGTAAAACTGTTTATGCGCCGTCCGGAGGCCGCACATGAACGAGAGGAAAAAGTATAACAAGATGCTGGAGTACATCTCGATCTATCGGTGCATTTGTCTCCCCCTGCGAGTTCTACCTTTATTAATTTGTTAATATTACATTTAGTGATTTTCATTCCGTAATTCTTTTTACTGCGCTTTTTATTTTCCACAAAACGAGAATTGTGAAAAAAAAAAAAAAAAAAAATGGACCGAGAACGGTCCAGAGAATCGTCGAAAAAGTTGAAAAAGTCGATCGGAGAACTGCGCTAAAGAGTGAAACGGTTTATGCGCTGTCCGAAGACCGCCCAGCGTCGTCGATAAATGCATCGGGACGAATCGAGAGGAATGAAAGGAAAAAGTATAACAAGATGCTGGAGTACATCTCGATCTATCGGTCCATTTGTCTCCCCCTCCGAGTTCTACCTTTCTTAATTTGTTAATATTACATTTAGTTATTTTCATTCCGTAATTCTTTTTACTGCGCTTTTTATTTTCCACAAAACGAGAATTGTGCAAAAAAAAAAAAAAAAAAAAATGGACCGAGAACGGTCCAGAGAATCGTCGAAAAAGTTGAAAAAGTCGATCGGAGAACTGCGCTAAAGAGTGAAACGGTTTATGCGCTGTCCGAAGACCGCACAGCGTCGTCGATAAATGCATCGCGAACGAATCGAGAGGAATGAAAGGAAAAAGTATAACAAGATGCTGGAGTACATCTCGATCTATCGGTCCATTTGTCTCCCCCTCCGAGTTCTACCTTTCTTAATTTGTTAATATTACATTTAGTGATTTTCATTCCGTAATTCTTTTTACTGCGCTTTTTATTTTCCACAAAACGAGAATTGTGAAAAAAAAAAAAAAAAAAAAAATGGACCGAGAACGGTCCAGAGAATCGTCGAAAAAGTTGAAAAAGTCGATCGGAGAACTGCGCTAAAGAGTGAAACGGTTTATGCGCTGTCCGAAGACCGCCCAGCGTCGTCGATAAATGCATCGGGACGAATCGAGAGGAATGAAAGGAAAAAGTATAACAAAATGCTGGAGTACATCTCGATCTATCGGTGCATTTGTCTCCCCCTCCGAGTTCTACCTTTCTTAATTTGTTAATATTACATTTAGTGATTTTCATTCCGTAATTCTTTTTACTGCGCTTTTTATTTTCGACAAAACGAGAATTGTGAAAAAAAAAAAAAAATGGGCCGAGAATGGTCCAGAGAATCGTCGAAAAAGTTTATGCGCAGTGAAACTGTTTATGCGCCGTCCGAGGACCGCCCAGCGTCGTCGATAAATGCATCGCGAACGAATCGAGAGGAATGAAAGGAAAAAGTATAACAAGATGCTGGAGTACATCTCGATCTATCGGTGCATTTATCTCCCACTCCGAGTTCGTTTCTCCCCAAGCTTGTCCCCCCGTGTAACAGCGCTTCCCGGCATTGAGTGCGTGCCATTTAGCGAGCGAAGAAAGCGCCGAGCTGCACACAACGTAGCGTCGAAGTCTGCCGCCGGGCGATAACGAACTTGCAACTTGTTTTCGGCCTCGACGAGGGGGGCGAAGAGAACGGGAAGACGAGGAGAAAACGAGAAACGATGCTGCCGGTGATGTTCGTCGCCACTTTGAGATTTGCTGCCGCTGGCTTCGGCTCCTCCGGCTCCCGATGCATTGTCACATCTTCGCCCCCCTCGTCTCTTCCTTCCTGCGGAGGCCTTTTGTATCTCGAACTTTCTCCCCGAGCTATCGGCGTTATCATTACTTTGTCTCCGGTAGATAACAAGTTTGAAGTGTCGCCCGAGTCTATTCGCAGCGAATGCGGGCGACGACGAGAGGAGGAGGAGATGAGAGGAGACAGAGAGCGAGAAGCGAAGTCGCTATTGCAGGGTGTCCACGGAAAGGCGAAGACCGAGTCCACTCGAGTAGAGAGCTTGCGGACGATTATTGTTTGTTTGGATCCTTTTATTATTTTTTATCGAAGCGTCGGGAGATAATTTAAGCACAAAAGTCGAAGTTTCCGGAGATCGATACTTTTTACTCGAGTTCCTCGTGACGTTTCGCGGCTCGCAATTGACTTACTTAATTTCAAGTGGGCCATGTTGCGCACGTTTCGCTTGGTGCTGAGATTCTTTTGCGCTGGAACGCTCAGCGTGCGCTCCTCAATTCACACGTTTTCGACACAGGCTGCATTCGAGACACGTTCAAGAGAACAATTAAGGATATTTTATGTAGCGTCACTTCCGGTTTGAAAATCTGGCTTCTCGACCGGAAGTGACGTCATTCAGGAAAACTTCACCACCGGTTTGAAAATCTCGGTTTTTTTTTAGCGGAAGTGACTTCGTACCAGAAATACGGCATTTCCACTTTCAAAATCTCGATTTTCGACCGGAAGTGAAATCGTACCGGAGAACGTCACGTCCAGTTTAAAATGCGGAGTTTCCGATTGGAAGTGAAATCGTACCGTAAATACGCCACTTCTGGTTGGAAAATTTCGGTGTCTGACCGGAAGTGACATTATTCAGCAAAACGTCGCTTCCAGTTTGAAAATCACGGTTTTTGACCACAAGTGACGTCATGCTGAAAATATGTCAATTTCGGTCGAAAAATGACATTTTGAAACCGGTAGTGACGTTTTGCCGAATGACGTCACTGCCGGTCAAGAACCGTAATTTTCAATTCCCGTATGACGTTTGAAAGGGTTAATTCCAATTTTTGAATAAGACGATAGGTGTCGCGTTTCCTCCCGGCCGTTTCAGTTTTACTCCCCAATTTCATTTTTCTTCAATTTAACCTTCGATTCCCTTCCCTTTCGACTTTCCTACACTGATAAAAAAAAATACGGTTGAATCAACTAAGATTCGGGCAGGGACGTTCAACTAAACATTTTGTTGGTACAGCTAAAAAATTGATTAGTTCAACGATTTTTTGGTTGATTTCATCAAAATATTTTTGAGTCATTAAAATATTTTGTTCGACCAACTAAATATTTATTTGAACGTCCCTGCCCGGATCTTGGTTGATTCAACTGTACTTTTTTTATCAGTGTATTATTATCATTATTATTGCGATTCAACGAAGATAAAGTACGATCCTGGCGCGACTCTGGTAATACATGTACTCGAGTATGTTCTCAAGTTCATAGTTCACCGACAATTTCAATTACTTCCTTCCTCTCCTTCTCCTATATTTCCCCTCTATCTATACACACACACACACGCACACACACACACACACACACACATATATATATTTCTCTCATCCTTTCCCCGGCTCCTCCCGTCCTTCGATTACTCGTTCGTACGCGAGACACGATTCCCACCGGTGTAACCGGTATGTGTGTTCGTCTTCCACCTGGCAACGAGGACACACGACCAGAAGAGCAAGAGCGAGGAACTTGAATTGGATTTGGAATGAGAAATCCTCGAGTTCGCCCGCGACACTGAGGCCATCAGTACACGGTTTCGTTCCCCCCTTCCCTGCGCAAACGCCCTTCCCTGCCCACTTTTTTTTTCCTCCCCACTCGCGCCGATCTCTTCGCCCTGTCTCTTCCACTTCATACACAGTCGAAAGCTCGCGCTTACCCTGTGGACAGAGAAGCTTACGACGAAGAACCGTCCGACGCCTCGCCCCCCCCCCCCCCCCCCCCCCCAAAAGCTCCGTTTCCGATTCTTCTCGTCGGGAATTTCTAAATCTGCATGACATTTACCTGAAAGAAAAGTACCTCGCTCCGTGGAGGGAAATAAATGTAAAGCCTGCACGAACGAACGAAACGGCTGAGTTCTCGCCTCTTCGATTATCCTACCGAGTTCGGACTGATGCAGCGATTTTATCTCCGGGATAAAACGTACGTGGAATTTCGGGCCGTACGGACAGCGCGACGCGGTCTCTTTTCTCGAGCATCGTTCGGAGTTCGATCACCCTCGGACTGCGTGTAGAAAAAAAAAAGATGGAAATCGGTGAATTAAAAAAAAAAAAAATGTTAACCAGGTTTTTTCTAATTTGCGGGGAGTGAATGGATGCAACATCCGGTAGGGCTTGTGTGGAGATTGCAGAGCAGACTGTGCAGCGAATGGGGTTGAAGGGAAAAAGAAGACTGCCAGACCGGGAAGGGCTGTAGATGCTTATCGTATAGAAAAGTATGGTATAGAGTGTGAGTTTAAAAGCTCGTCTGCGGTTTCTTTCGAACCCATCTCACTGTAATCCCGGAACGGTCCGTTCGTCAGGGCTTATCCGACGTATTGGGAAGATCTCGAGGTCTCGAGACTAATATTCGAACTGATTTTCCGTTTTTCTTTTTTTTTTTTTTTTTTTTTTTCATCGTACTCCTGTTCACATTCATTCCTGGCTTTCGATGGAGTGACATTCGTGTCTGAGGTTCGTAGACTGAAAAAAAAAAAATTAGCCTGCGCGCTGCAGAAGAATAATTAAAAAATTTCAGTTCTTACAATTCCATGTGATGTTGAAACGAGGACGGCAGGACTTTCAAGGTGACATGTCATCCCTTCAATCCCGTGTGGAATTGTAAGAATTGAAATAACAATTGTTTTTCTTTGGCAGCCCACAAGCGAATTTTGCTTGAGTCATTGATATTTTTTTTTTCAGCACATAGATAAGTCCTAGGCTAGGCATAGGGGAGAGCGGGGCAAAATGGCACAGCGGGGCAAAACGGGATGATGGGACAAAACGCAATTCTCCAATAACTTTGAGATGGTGGCGATGGTACGTGGGGCAAAACGGGTTTAAAAATCCGGATGTACCGTTGGGACAAAATGGGGCATCCAAAAATGATTGGAAAATTGACTTTTGCCCTCACAGTCCCGTTTTGCCCCGCTGTGCCATTTTGCCCCGGTCTCCCCTAGAGAACGTTGGGTCAGGTAAAAAATGATTAATTTTTAATTTTTGATATATCTCTTAATTTATCCAGCAAATGTATAAAAAAATAACTATACTCTCTGCACTCAAGAGCGAGAAATAACAAAAGAATCTATCATTTTAAACTTCCGCCGTTTTCGAGTAGACATTTTTTTTTTCTCATACACATACACGTACAATCGAACATAGAAATTTCGAGCATAAATAAAAGAAATTTATTTTCCTCAAAGCGGCACTAGCGAATGCAGGGTTAAAAATGCGCGATCTTCCAGGACCAACTTCTTCATTTCACCGGAGGCGAGCTTGAAAACGAGCTCCGCGAGCCGTTTCCGGGAAACAAAAATTTACGATGAAGAGACCTACTGCGCCGAATTCCGCACATGTTTCACATTTGACGATCATCGGATCCGACAATAAATATCCTCGTCTTCGCGAGGAAAAATCCGTGCAACTCGGTGTATCGCGCGAGGCCATACGAGCCAAAAAAGATATCTCCCAGGAGTCGGCGAGTCGCCATTTCGTCTCGTGATTTTACGAGCGTGCGTGTGCGAAATGCAGTCGACAATGGCCGAGAGCCGCGAGTGGTCTCGTCTCAGTCGGCTGGAGAGATTCTTCGTAGCGGCGGCCAGGAAGGCGCAACGAAACTGCTGTGCTGCACCGGCCAGCAGTAGTGTCCGCAGACGTATGGTCGGACGTCGGACGCGCGAGACCGAGACGGCCGGCGCGTACGTGGGAGCGGAAGAGGAGGAACGGGAAAATGCGAGGAAGGAGAGTGTCGGGAAAATACATAGAAGAGGCGACGAAGAAGTTCGTCGGTTCCGACGTTACCGAGAGACTCCAAAAGCTTCTTGGTCTCTCATACGCTGCCGCTGTTTCTATTGCCGCTGCTCCTGCGGCTGCTGGTGCAAAGGATCGATATCCTTGTCATAAGCTGGCACGGGCTTGGGGACAGCACGTGTCAGCCATTCCCGGTCTCGTTCCCTCGCTCGCGGCTCTCCACGGCCGCAAGCTCGGCCACGAGCGCACCAACGATTATAGATTCGCGAAATAAGTAATTTCGACGGAACGGCGAGGGGCAGAGAACGATGCACACTGTCTCGTTCACTTTCCATTGCATTAATTACCGCGCTGGTAATTGTTGTTATTATCGCTATATTTAACCCTTTAACACGGTGGTAGTAGGTCATGTGCTCTCGGGTTAACCGGACGCTTCTTTCGCTGGGAGATTCTACGTATATTTATCTGTCTGTGCTGTTAAGTCAGCCCGTCTTGGATCTTCTGGCGTTTTGTATTAGGGGAGAGCGGGGCAAAATAGGACAGTGGGGCAAAACGGGACAGCGGGGGTAAAACTCAATTTTCCCATAATATTTTGATGCCCCATTTTGTCCTAACGATACATCTGGATTTTCAACGCCGTTTTGCCCCACCTTCACCGCCACCATCCAAAAGTTATTGGAAAATTGCATTTTGCCTCATTATCCCGTTTTGCCCCGCTCTCCCCTACATTTTTTGTTTAGTTCTCTTTTCTAGGGAAATTGCTGGGGAGGGCATTGTTAAAATTATTTCGGATGCGCCAGTGACGCAGATGTGAGGAGGCGAAAAAGATGAGAGAAGGAGGTAATCGGCAAAAATTTATAATCCTTGGACTAAATGAATCGTCGTTGCGTGGTTGCACTTTTTCTGGGAAGCAAGAGGGATATAAAGCTGGAGAGTTGGTCCGGGAGATAGCTGAGGGATTAATGGCGCTCGGCCGTTTGTCAGACCAGCAGGAAAGCTCCATACGCGGATACTGGACGTTCGTCCACTCCCGTCTGCACACGACCGCGGCTGGATGGAACACACCTCATCCTCCTAGTGGCCATGCTGCCGATGCCACTGCAGCCTCCTCTCCTCCCTGGTACATACATCCTATATTCCTGGCTGTGCCGTCGTCCGGGCGCGGATGCAATTTAATCTCTCGACAAATGAACGCTGCCGGTAGCCTCGAATCACGGTGCGTGTAATAAATTTGTTGTTTACCGTCGAACCGTCACTGCACTGACGGAATCTCTACGCGATAAAAAAAAAGGCGCAGGACGAGATAAAAGGATCCGCGGGCTTCGTCAACAAGAACCAATGAAGAAGCGCTCGCATTAGATTTGAGAGAGATGTAATTGAACGAACAGATGAATTGGTCATTAATTTTTACCACTTTATTGATATAACAGTATTTATACACGGAGAATCGGTTCAAAAAAGGTTGAATCGTATTCAGTACTTCAAGCCGAATAAACTTTTCCTTTACCAAAACTTCGTACAGTGCACGGTTTTTTAGTTACGGAAAGCTGAAGATTTCCACCAATGGGGCGCTCGATAGACGACGCGCTCGATAGGTGGCGCGCACAGTTTCCGGAGTCTCATTGGTCGAAAGCTTTGTAAGCTCGTATCTCGAAAACTATGCACATTAGAAGATTTTTTCCTTGGAGAGTTCTTGACCAGTTTCAAAACTGATCAAGAACTCTCCAAGGAAAAAAGTGCATCATCGTATTCAGCATTCAAATGCTGAATACAATGATGCAGTCTACGACAATTTTTGGCCTACTTGTCTCAACATAGATACTATCACATTCGGAGTGTAATATTGATTATCCGATAGAATCTTACTAAGAAAATCTTCCAATTTGACTTCACAAATGACCGTAAAATCGAAACGTGTCATGGTGTTATTTGGAATGAGTCCGTGGGGTCGAATAAAAAAGATGGAAAGGGCGAGATTGAGCTCTCGAGGTCGTCTTATCGATTCCCAAGTTTGCGATTTCTATCGTTAGCCGCGCGGAGGGAGAGGAAAAAAATATATATCGATGAGACATTAAAGGAATGACGATGGCTGAGGATCGAAAGACGTTGCGGGACACACAGAGGCCTTGAGGATTATCTCGTTTGGGATCAGGGGGTGGCCGATAAGGGTCGGTTGAGTGAGGGGGTCGACGCAGTGTCAAGAGACGGAGTGAGATCAAGGATCGCGAGGGGGAGGATGCACACACCGGAGCCGTAAGTCTAGTGCCCCGGGGGTGGTATCGGCTACCAATTGGCCGGATGTATCTAATATCGCGGCAAGGTAGTTCCCGCAGGAATACATAAGTGGCCAGGATACACGAGACCACGAAGCCACCAGGAACCAAGATCTCGATTACCGACCTGCATCTTTGATTCAGTTTCATATTACGCTGTTATATACTTGGTTCCGGTCATCGATAAATGGATTCATAGGGGAGAACAAGGTAATCACTTCCTTGATCCAAATTAAGCGTCCATATAATGCATACAGATATGCCACAGTTTGCCATAGAGAAACAATATATAAATGGTTTTTCACGTCATCAACAATCAATCGTGAGGAATTTTTTACCCAACTTTTTATAACCGAGGAAAAAAATAAAACAAGTTTTTTTTTGTCTAACGTCGATAGATTCCCCCTCAAGATTTCACGGAGTAAGGGCGACACGATAGAGGTCACTCTTACTCCTTACAGGTGAACAGCCTCAACAGCTAAAAAAAAGGTGTGGGATTTCAATGAGTGTTCAGAACCGAACAAACTTTCACTCTGGCAAAACTCCGTACGAGGCCTACTTTTCGTAGTTTGAACTGATAAAGTTTTCGAATAATGAGAGGCCCCGAGAAGCGACTAAATCTTTAGATCCTCGTAACGCGAAAACTATCAGCTGTAATGGAATTTAATCGAGGTCAAAGTGCTCAGTCGGGAACCGTGAACATTATGTGAGCCTTTATTGAGGTAAATTTTGTGGCACCACCGAAATAACCTGCGATATGAAAACCAAATCTGATAATCCAATACTGATTAATACTGCTTCCAATATTTTTCATTAAGTTTCAAAGTAAATTTTTTTACAGGGTATAGTACTGCGTTGTGTTCAAGGTCGACTGAGTTACAGGTTGATCGTTGTTCACATGTCTAAAGTTTTCCGCACATAGATTTGCCTGAAATTCTGTGGGAATTTGCTAGCAACCTTACAAAAATTTTCCACGCTCATACGACTTGTGGACACTAAGAACATTCAGTAAATAAAAATTGAAAGCAATATAGTCGTTATCTGCGGCTATACGTAAGATTAACAGTCGAGGTCATTTCGTTGCTGCAAGGTTGCGAACGTTAGCGACACAAGGCATTATTATATGCAGACGTATACATATTGACCAAAACAATTTATTTACAGGATTTCAAAAACAGGTGAAATCAAAACCAACAAAAAAGCACTTATTTTTGGAATTTTTGCTATAAAAATGCCCGCTAAACTTTTTCGTTAGTTGTCGCTCCGGAACAGTAATTGGAAGAATGGAGACAAGTTTTGCAAACAAGATTGCTAGAAGTCGGCGCTTAGAGCTTAGATCCATGAAACATTCGGTGGAGCAATAACTATTTATTGCTCCACCGAATGTTTCATGGATCTAAGCTCTAAGCGCCGACTTCCAGCAATCTTGTTTGCAAAACTTGTCTCCATTCTTCCAATTACTGTTCCGGAGCGACAACTAACGAAAAAGTTTAGCTAACATTCGGTGGAGCAATAAATAGTTATTGCTCCACCGAATGTTTCATGGATCTAAGCTCTAAGCGCCGACTTCCAGCAATCTTGTTTGCAAAACTTGTCTCCATTCTTCCAATTACTGTTCCGGAGCGACAACTAACGAAAAAGTTTAGCGGGCATTTTTATAGCAAAAATTCCAAAAATAAGTGCTTTTTTGTTGGTTTTGATTTCACCTGTTTTTGAAATCCTGTAAATAAATTGTTTTGGTCAATATGTATACGTCTGCATATAATAATTCCTTGTGTCGCTAACGTTCGCAACCTTGCAGCAACGAAATGACCTCGACTGTTAATCTTACGTATAGCCGCAGATAACGACTATATTGTTTTCAATTTTTATTTACTGAATGTTCTTAGTGTCCACAAGTCGTATGAGCGTGGAAAATTTTTGTAAGGTTGCTAGCAAATTCCCACTAAATTTCAGGCAAATCTATGTGCGTAAAACTTTAGACATGTGAACGACGATCAACCTGTAACTCAGTCGACCTTGAACACAACGCAGTACTATACCCTGTAAAAAAATGTACTTTGAAACTTAATGAAAAGTATTGGAAGCAGTATTAATCAGTATTGGATTTCGCAAGAGTGCTCGCGTGTATAGCTAATATTGACACGGAACTAATAAAAAAGAGACATCGTGTGGCGACACTATCTTATATATTACACCAGCGGACACGTGTACGAGAAAAAAGTATGGTCTGCCTTGGTTATCAGCGGTTAAACCAAGCAATTAAAACCCTATCTTTCGAAGTCACGAACGCCGATAAATCTATTTACTTATGCGTACGTCGCTGCCTCTATATATACGTGGGTGTTGCGTGAAAAAAAAATCATATTACTCGACTGTAGAAAAAACTTTTGACGGTCTTGTGCCAATCACCAAAGTCAAGTGAGTACAATTTGTTATAACTAAACTGGCTGTAAATTAAGTTTTACCGTAAATTCCGACTAAGTTCCAAAGTTCATGGATGATAATATTTCGCAACGTTCTTCTCATTGAAATATTATCGTAAAGAAACTATACACATCATTTGTATCCGCAGGGCGATGTTCGCAATGTTGAAATTTGTGGCAACCATTGCCATCGTGTTACTGACCGTAGCGGTTGTTGTCGGTAGGATTCCGCCGGGATTCTGCGTCGAATTGGGCGGGCGGGTTAGTATTCTTTCACGGCTTGACATGTGAATTTAACCCTTTCGCTTCTGAATCGTCATTATCCAATTATCCTAATGCAACGTTTTTTTTTTTTTTTTGCAAAAATAAAGACATCTTGTAATTAAGTTGCATGAAAGGGTTCAATTTATTGACTTTCGTGGAAAGCATCGTTTTTTTATCGCTATAATAATACGATGGACTGTTATTCGTTTGTTTAGTGCGAGACCTATGAAGAGTGCTGCTCTGAGAGGTGCCGGTGGGTATCAGGTAAACACATATGTCATACGGAATGAGTACGACATGCCCTTGGTTGATATACAGTAGAACCTCGATTATCCGAACACCCATTATCCGAACCCTCTGTTATCCGAAGGTACGAAGTCTTGGAATTATCGAGCTTGTACTTATAACCTAATTTACCGAACGTACGAGAATCTTTTGCCACTAATTAAACTCTTATCAGCATAATGTACGTCCAACGAGTAATAAAGAAAAAAATGTAAATGAAATGTGTAAATATTCGTATTTTTTTTATTAATCAGGTCATTCTGATAAAACCAACAAATTCACTCCTGCGTCCGATTTCATGTTCTTTTTCTTTTAAGTTCATCGGCTTCTCATGCAGAATATGAGTATTACGCGGCAGTCACTTCGAAGAATTCATGAATCTTGTATTAAAGGAAAAATATTCGTGAGATGCGAGAAGCGCGCGGAGGAACTTTTGTTTCCATTACCTTCGGCGTAAAACTTCCGTTCGCGTGGCTCAAAGCGAGTGAACTATGCGGCGAGGGGGCTGCGAGATAAAAGCGGAAGCCGAGAAAGAGGTGCGAGTGACGGATGAGAAGAGTCAGTGAGAAGAATAAGGGCTCGGTTGGAGACGGAAGTGGAAACAGTAGCAGAAGCTTGAGGGGTATGGAGGAGATGAAAGGGGATCGTTTAACGAGCGAGAAAAAAAAAAGGTGGTACCCAACGATTTGGACCGGGGCTGAAGGGCGAGGTAAGGGCGGGCGGTGAGTTAGTGTGACGAAGGTTGCGTGTGGTACTGAGAGAGAAATGGAAGAGCGTTAAAGGGAAAGGAATGGGGAAAAAAGGAGTCGCGCGAGGCAAAAAGTGAGAGAACGGAAGAACTCTGCCCGGGATCCGGTCAAACCCTCTTGCTCGCTTCCCCGCTCGCAACCCCTCGTGGAACTTCGAGAGATACTCGACCAAGGGGACAGAAAGGACTAAAAGCCGACGGGACCGGCATCGAGACTTCTGGCGGTGATGCACTTCGCTTTTTCATTCGCACTGCCGATGCGACCTTTTCAAGAGGATTCAAATGCCGAGGAAGGTGCGCATTGGTGACTCGTTCTCTCCCACGGCAAAGTAGGCCGTGCAATAAACCCTTAGAATCGAATATTCGCGTTGACTTGCGTACGAAATAATAATGTCAAAAGATCAAACTGAAAGAAAAAAAAATGCATTCGTTTTCATCGTGTCTGATTATTCATTTGACGCCGTAACTGATTAACAGTCGCTCGCGCATTCTGTTTCTGATTCGTTGCTGCTCGATAGATGCAATTATTAAACGGGATTCCGGGAGCGAAGCCTTTGCCAGCTTTCGCAATTTATCACGTTTCTCTCGGCCTCTCGTTCGCGAGAGAAATTTCAATCCTCCCCACGGCGTTCCACGGCGTTCCACTACGAAATTCATGGGATACCTCGAATTTCATCGACGGTTCGCGGGTCGTGTTTATTTCTTTAATCGCGGGTCATCTCATTACCTCTTCCGCGTCATTGTCGTGAAACGAGAATAATTCACGGGGGAGGTTTCGATCGTCGTTTATAACTGGCGCCATCTCTTCTCGATCGACTCCTCTCACTCCCCTCATTTCGCGAAATCACTCGCAGAGAACAGTGCCGCTTATACTCTCACACTCGCGTTTTAATGGTGATTCGCGCACTCTGGACAGGAGCCGTTGGCGCGCGGCTGGCGCTGTTCCCAATCGAGGATTTCCCGACTAGGCTGCGCCCGGGGGATTCGTAATTGAGCAACGATAGCCTCGTTTTTTTTTTATCTTCTTCTATTTTTTTTTTTTTTTTTCTATTCTTTCGAGATAGATTCCACTTTACTCTTGCCATCCTGCTATTCTACTAGGATTATCCGACGAACACTGCTGTTCGATCATCATCCACTCCGCTCGATCATCGGCTCTATGAAAAATAGATTATCGAATCGACGCCAGCGACGTGCGCCTCACTCACCGCCCCAATACGAAACGAATCCGATTAATGCGATCAAATAGAATAATAACTCCGGGAAACGAGGGGGATTTGACGATTGCAAAGATTTCTCGGACCGTCGGGATACTTGTGAATTTGCCGACGTGAGAATATCTTCGCGAGGGGCAAATTTACTGTCGGATTATACGATCTTTTGTCTCATCAGCGGATTGAGGTTCGTCAGCGGAGGTTGAAAACTTCGAGCAGAGATGATTTCACGCTGAAATTTGAATCTTGATCTCACCCGGGAATTTGAATCTTGATTTCACACGAAAATTTGAATCTTAATTCCACGCTGAAATTTTAATCATAGTTTTCACCCTGAAATTTGAAACTTCATTTCATGCTAACATTTGAATATTGAGTTCACGCTGAAATTTGAATCTTCATTTCCATGCTGAAATTTGCATCTTCATTTCCATGCTGAAATTTGCATCTTCATTTCCATGCTGAAATTTGAATCTTCATTTCCATGCTGAAATTTGAATCTTCATTTCACGCTGAAATTTGAATCTTCATTTCACGCCGAAATTTGAATCTACATTTCACGCTGAAATTTGAATCTACATTTCACGCTGAAATTTGAATCTCGATTTCATGCTGAATCGGTTACTTTATTTTATGATGAACTCTGAATTTTCGGAGCCTCCTCCAAGAGGACAACTATTTATCAATCGTGTGTAAAATTGAGGTTGCTTACTCGTTAAACTTAGTACGTAACTCGATACACCGAAACTTAAGTGGTTACTTTGTAGTTCCCGTGAATATCCGGAGCAGCGAGTTAAGCTGATTCATGGTGGGGGCGATAAATAGATAGACGTCTGGGTAAAGAGCAACGCAGCGGGAAATCGTTGAGAGAGATAATTTCCTCTCGAATGGTATACCCGTTTGCAAAGTTCACGGAGACGAGACGGGAATCGACGAGCTAGGTGTTCGGAGTGGCGAACGTACGGGTAGAGATGGAGGTAACGGTAAAGGCTTAGGCAGCATAGGGGAAGATGGAGGGGGGTGGGGGGGGGGGGGGGTGCAGGATGAGACGAGAACAGGAGTGGGCTCCGGTTCCGTGTACGTTACGTAAGTGGTCTAACGAAGACAGGGCAGCCGTTAATGAGTGCGCGCACGAGCGAGGCAAACTCTGAAACGGCTCAGGAAGGGGTGGCTTCTCCTATTCGTATTTTCAAGCTTAATTGGTATTTGTGCTCCGTCATCGCGCTCCGGGCGGGCAAAATGGAAGAAGGTAGGAATGATATAGAGATGAGAGTGAAAGAATTGAAGGCGCGTGGGCTGAGAGGGCTTGACTCGTAGAAACTGCAACATTCCAGTTCACCCTCGTTCCATTTCGTTGAATTTTTCAGTCCTGTCCTTTTTTTCACGCCTGTTGAGGACTACCGATCGCGAAGACACACGGGGCACTCCCGCATGACGTCACTTCCGCCCGAAAAATGAGATTTTCAAACCGGATGTGACGTTTCCGGTCGAGAACTGAAATGTTCAAACCGGAAGTGACGTTTTCCCACGTGACGTCACTTCTGGTTTGAAAGCTGAGTTTTTCCAAACCGAAAGTGACATTTTCCCGCTTGACGTCACTTTTTACCCCGTTTCACCGAAGGTGACTTGGATCAATGAAATGTTACTTGGGTCAATGTTCGGAACACGAACTCACTAGTTTTTCGCGCCAAGTTCTCGACCGCCTTTACATGTCAGCGTTCCAATGGAAAAGCCATTCGGGCTGTTGTTGGCATTGAAATTTTTCTGAGAATTTCCGTCGTGCCTGTGAAGCTCGTCCGGATTATACGTAGGATTTGTGCATTAGCGGGACGTATGCGGCTGTTTGGTATAGCCGCAGTGTCTCTCCGGCCCACGGAACCTCAGATCCCATTTTGCGTTTTCACCGCACGCTCCTCGCTCTCCTCTCCTGCGTTCCATATCCTCTCGACTATAGATATATACACGGAGTGGAGAAGGCTCTCTCCGCAATCCTCGCCAAACTCACCCCAAGACGTTGAAAGCCCGGCGGCGGAATCGGACCGCCGTGGAGGATACCAGCGGGAGGCTGTTCGCTGTCACAACCCCCTGTTGTTCCTCGGCCAGCGGGACGACGATGACTCCCGTTCCACTTTCTCAGAATCACCGTAGGAGTTGGGAGAACTAATTTGTTTAATCGGCTCACTCGTCCCTCCACTCTGGACTACTTCAGTGGCTTTTGAATAATTCGTTGGTGCCCGACGTTGGACCAATCCCTCGCAGCTCCGGATTTCGCTTCCTCCGAGCAAACCCCCCCCCCCCCCCCCCCCCCCCTATCCAACTGCCTTCCTAAGCGACTTTGGCACTCGTGAATCCGTGAAATAAAGTTAATTAAACCATCGCTATTTCCACACAATAATTGTCAACCGAACTGTGAACGGAGGCTCAACTTTGGCCGCATTCATCTTCCGCGGTTGGAATTAACAAAGGCGGTGATGAAGCCTCATTTGCTGCTCTTTGTTCATCATTTTTTTTTTTTTTGATAAATCATGCAAGAAAACTGCAAGCGATTTGTTCGCTTGCCGCTTTTGTTTTTCGTGTAGAAATTTTCGGACTTAAGCAATTGGTTGCCGGACCTTTGTGTTTCCAATGTAACTTAAAACTGTTGTGGAAAAGTTCATTTCCCGCTTGCTCCGGCTGTTCTTGTCGTTTCACGGCACCGTCGTGGCTCGAATAACAATGGAATGGGGGTGGACCAGCTTCGCTCTATCCGGTTCGATGCTACAATCCACCACTGTTCGTCTACAGCGAACGCTTAGACCAAAGCGTACGTGGCAATGGGACAAGATTAGCCGGAGAACGCGGTTCGGTCACGTCGATGAAGTCGACGATAAGGTGAAAGAGAGAAAGCGACGGATAGAGACAGATAGGGAATTCTGGAGAGCCGCGAGACAGCCAGCGGGAACATTTCGCTCGACCCTCGACAGCTTTAAATTAATTTGTCACTTCGGCTATAGAGAGTTCGAATTCTCGCTGTCTCGCTACTAGACGGGCCACTCGGGAATGTCCTTGTCGTCGCCTCCCAATCCCCGCCACTGTAAATTCAAGGCTCTCGCCACGTTCGATATTCATGAATTCGTAAACAATCATAATCCATACTGTTTTTACTATATCTATACATATATCTCATTTCACTGGCGAGAGATCACTGGAGGAGAGGGAGCGGGGCAAAACGGGCCGTCCATTTTAAACGAGGCTTCTCTTCGTCTCCCGCGAAAAAATTGGTAAAAACAATCAGATTCCACCGCAAGACGACGCGAAGCTTGCTCGGTCGGTAACGAACTGTAATTCATTACATTCTGAAAACATTGATATTTTAGATAAATTGGAAGCGTCGTGACATTCGTTACAGGTTTTGTTACCGACTGAGCACAGAATTGGGGTTTCCACCTACTTTTGGGCATTATTGGCATTGCCGTCTATAGAATCCTTTATCTGCACACACTGTCCTATATCCAAGAACTGTTTTCTAGGCCTGATGCCACTCTGCGTAGATCTTCTCGAGTACAAGCCTCCACTTTCCACACTCCAGCTCATCGCACGACTACCTACAGCACAATATATCTATACAAGACGCTTTCGGAGATAGTAAAATCAGCTCCATCACTCAACACTCTAAAAAACTCGCCTTTTCGACCACCTATTTCAGCAAGAACTATCAAACGGTGGAAGGTGGATCTGTCGAACAGCCACGATGGTACACCCAGAAAAATAATTTATTTGACGGCCACCGTTTATTTGGTTTAAGTAAAATATTTATTTGATTTAAATAAATATTTATTTCAATTAAGTAAAATAGTTACTTAAATGAAATGAATATTTATTTAAATAAAATAAATATTTTACTTAAACCAAATAAACGGAGGCCGTCAAATAAATTATTTTTCCGGGTGTAAGAGTGCATATTGCACTATCCTTCAGCACTCTCTTCATCCAACTCTTCATCACTTACGTAAACTTAAACTCATTATCTACTTACCAGAAAATTAAGAATCAAATTATTAGTAAGTATTACTATTATAATATTAATATTTTATTCTACCTTTACTCATCTATCCTATTATATTCTCACTGTATTTGCTCATATTGACCCATCGTTCAACTGGGGCACAATGAGCACAACAATGCTATTAACTCGTCGATGGAACGACTTATCGGTATTTTTGCAAGATATCTTTTTTTACGAATATTTATCGTAGGCATCCATGTTTGCAAGGAACGAATTGAATAGTTGGTGGTCGGACTGTTCAGTATCGCCGGATGGAGGACCGCGATGCCTGTTTTCGCAAAATAGCCGAGCAGACTTTCGTCTGGCGATAGAAATTTATAGGACCTTTTTTGTAGAGCATAACATTCTCTACAAAGAAGGTCTTACCGACATGGTTCATAAACCCCAAGCTCCGGTTCCCGAATGAATTCAATCGTACAGGGGATTGCATATGCATGAAGAACTAGACATACATGGCTCGTCATCCAAAAACAACGGGACTATCGATACACCGAAACTGAAACACCGAAGTCGACGCATCGTCCCTCTCAAATATTTACAAACAACGAAAATGGATATCCCGATCGATTGGCGGGTCCCAAAGAGCTTACGGTTATACGATTTCCTCCGTTCCTCGCCGAATTTTATACAGCGCATAAAAGCTCACTCCCAAAAATATCTCGTTACACAGAGAATAATGAAAATGGTAAAAAAAAAAAGCCGAATAAAAAAATAAATGAAAGAATAAAATTCCCGCGTGACAAAGCTGGAGAACGAAAGACTATTTCGCTGAAACGGGGATACAGCGAAGCGCACGAAAAGGGGATGGTGCGATGAGAGCCGCCTTTGGCGAAAGAAGCCAAACAAACGAGCGAGCGAAATATATGTGAGAGATCAGTTTCGCTCCGGAGCTGAGTAGGTTGGTGGCTGATGGTTGAAAAAAAAAAAAAAAAAAAAAAACGAATTCTCGCGTGTTTCCGACCGTTTCGGAGCCTGCGTTCCCTCGGGGGGGTTTTTCACGGGAGATAAGGCACGGAATCGTTAATTTAGCGGGAACAAGGATGGTCCGGACATCGACCGTACAAAAATTGCGACCCTTTCCATTAATCTGATCCAAACATTAATTTCTTTTTTAGCTCTCGTCTCGCCACCGACTGAAACGGATATCCTTAAAATTATAAATTTCCACTGCTAATAACAAATAAATTACTTTCTCGCAGCTGCCATATACGGGCCCTTCCGTAATAAAGCATTTTAACAGCAATCGATAAAACAGAACTCGCTACGATAATACAAATTTTTTTTTATTTTTTTTTTTGATAAAAAAAAAATGAAAAGAGAGTAAAAATGTAACACGTAAGAAGTATAGTGGGTGAGTGCAGAATGGTTGTTTACACGGGGCAGTTATGAGAGCCGAATATACGTGCCGTGCCAGATTCGTCGTCGAAACGGCAAAAAGTTTTTCCCCTCCGAAGTGCTCGGGGCCTCGGTGTATGTTCGTGTATGTGCATGTGTGACTGTGTGTTCATGTACATGCGCCCGTAAGTTCTTCGCTCCGGTGAAACATAGGTTCGGCCGGACGACGCGGTAAATATAAAAGTTCGAGATGACTGGCCTTCCTCCGAGCGCTGGGGCTGCTTCCCGAACGCATTCTTCCGCCCCCGCAGTCAGGAGCCTGCGGGCAGAAAAATCACGAGGCCAAAAATTGGAATCCGTGAGGAACGAAACTGTGAAGATGCGAGCATAAGCTTTATTCGACTTTCACGGCCTTTTCGCTCCAACCGTCGGTGCTTTTTTTTACCACCATTTTCTCCGTTAGAACAGACCGGATATTGAATTTTGGGCTGTCGTACACACGCTTCGTCCAATCCCTTAAAAAAAAGGCTTGTGCATTCAAAATCTCTCTTATCCAAAAACGTCCGCATTTTTTTTTCGATATGAACACTGCCCGTCGACAATAAAAAAACAAACAAAGCTTCCTAAAAAAGCTTTATAAAAAATTCCATTTTTTACTTTATTTATTTTCCGACAAAAAAGTCTCGCACAGAAAAAATTATATAGTCAGAGAGACCGTAGTAACTTTTTACCATAAAATATAATCCGCCTGACGGACATTTTTTAGTTGGGACGACAATCATGAATCATAAAAGCAAATATAATGATAGTTCAAGCAATTGAATATTTTTCAACAGAAACTATATGTATAGACCTTCCCTTACACTCCTGAATAAAAATGTAAATTTAATGTATAATTTTGATGAAAAGTGAATATACTTTTAAAGTGAAATTAAAGTAAATGATTAGAAGTAAAGTACTTTCATAAAATTGAAGTAAATTATTAAAAGCAAAGTATTTCTAAAGTTTTCAATACACAGTACATTAATTTTCCATCACAATTGCACATGAGAATTAACATACCATTTTACGAGTAAAAAATCTCCAGTACTCGTACATTAAATTTCACACGAATTTTTCACAGTGTAGGAAATTATTCCCTGCACTAGAAATATCAATATTTTTTCTCAGTGCATCTAACGCGAACTACACGGGTCCATTTTGCCCCCACGCGCCCCATGTCGTCCCACTCGCCTCTTCGAATCAGAACTAGCGGGATATTGGATAGTACAACAGTGCGACGTAACCACGCGTATACAGTACGGAATGCATTAACCTTACGCCGAGTGAAACCCGGAACCGGCCACAATGAGACGAACGGATGGAACCCTCGCGAGATAGTTTCTGGGTTTCCAGACGGAAACGTTAAATGCTTTGGAACCGAATCACTCGCATTTCTGAATGGTGTGTATTCCGGTGAGTACCGCGCGGAGTTCCCGACACCCCGGCTGCGCATTGGAGAACACAGCCGAAGACGGGATGGATGGAGGTGGAAACTGGATGCCGAAGTGGATGCTGAGAAAAGCGGCACGAGAGTCCCATGGGCTGAATGTACCATTCGCACAATGACACCGCCGCGCACTTTAATCCACCCGCGGGGGCCCTCTCCAGAAAATTACACGCTCTGTCGCTCGGACTAAATTGCGTATACATTGCAACGGGACGCCCCGGTATTTCGGAGTACTGAGGGACCGCTCGGGCGTTTCAGCGCGTTTCGTGCGTTCCAGTTGACACTATCTGCGACGGCGTGCGAGAAACGGAAATCCTTCGGGAGGCACCTCGCAGTTACCGCGCACGCCGACGGCGCGGAAGACGACGACGGAGCTGCAACGAAGTTTCAGCGACGACAAAAAATAACGGTGTTCGCGCAGCCCGAAGATGCCAGAATGGTTGAGGTAAAAGATGGAACTCGGAGGGTGTCTTGCAAAATTGGATCGGTCTTGAATGTAGGAAAAGATGGTGGAGATATTTTATGGAGGGGAGAGCGGGGCAAAAGAGATCACCTTTTCAAAAGATGGAATATTCGTTCCATGTTCCGTGAGAAATTGACGAAAATTGTCAATCTTTACCCCCTCCCTCCCGGTAAAAAAAATTATAAAAAAAGGCTTATTATTTTTACGATAAATTGGAATTTGCATTGAAAATCTTTCACCCTCGAGCTTCATATTGGGTTATCTTTATTAAAATTCAGTGAATAAAAGACAAAAAATAAATAAAATTGCATAATAGTCGGAGATTGCTGTTGGCTGAGCTGCGAGATAGATAGACAGAGATAGGATGTTATACCGATGGAAACCGGTAGCGCGAACGGCGAAGAATGCTCCGATAATTAATTTATGAAACGATAAACGTTCCTCCTCCGCGAGCGGGTACGCTAGGCGAGAGCGATAACGCGTAGGCTGCTATCATTGGGGAGTGGGTGGTTCTTCAGCCCGTGGTATCGGTTGCCGACGATGAAACGAGGCGAGGTGTTCCGAGGGGAACGAAGCGAGACAGAAGTTTCTGCACCCGCTGGGGAGGCGAGAGAGGCATAGCCGTAAGCGTGATCGATTAAGCTCTATTTCCCGGAAGCTCTGTCAGAGGAGCTATAGTTAAGGGGGATGAGCGGAAAGCGAACGCGAACGCGCCCCAGCGACAAACCGGTCCAGCACACAAGAGGCGTGTTCGCTAAACGCGAACGGCAATATCGAAAGCCGCTAAGCCTCGACCGATATCGTCAGCCCTCGTCATCCGATCGGGCCCGATTTGGGCGTCAGAATTAAAATAAAAAAAACAGGGTTTGTGGAATTAAAAAAAAAAAGAAAATTAAATTTGGCGTACCTCTTTCGGATGGAGATGTATAGGTGTTGCGTCCTTAAACTTTGCCTCGACGATCGGGGCGGTAAATTATTCTATGTAATGCAACCTCAAGATCCATGACCTAAGGCTTATGTCTTAATGCCGTAACGCTACACTGTAAAAAATGTCTGCCCGGAGATTTATGTACCTGTATTGGAAGCTTTTATGCATAAACTAATATATTAAATTTAATATACAAACGTTGTATAAAATGAATGTACGGTAAATAAAAAATGATAAATAAGTGGTATTTTTAATAAAAGTTCTTTAATAGTACTCAAAGTGTTAAAAAACTACTTTAAACGTACTTAATGTTACATAATATTTGTACATTAAATTTAATATACTGGTTTATGCACAACAGCTTCCAATATCGGTACATTAAATGTACAATTTTTTTTAACAGTCTATATAGGTTGTGCGTAAGCATATCTTATACGCCTTTCAAGGGTGGACCATCGTTATTTGAGTCGCATCACACGTCCTCGCTTAAGAGATAAATTCCAGAGAAAAATTGAAATGTTTCGCTGTTGCTGTTGTGCCTGTTATGTCACTTCCGGTTAGAAAAATCTCATTTTTAATTCGAAAGTGACGTCACGCAGAAACATTTGAATATTTTCTGGTTTGGAAATGTAATTTTTCGACCGAAAGTGACGTTATACCGGAAATACATCTATAAATTTTCGTACCGTAAGTGAATTTTCGGTATGACGTCACTTCTAGTAGAAAAATGATATTTTCAAACCGGAAATGACATATTTCATAGTTATTATTACTATTGGGGTAAGGCGCGAGGCGATGGCCAGTTATAATTATCGTTAATCTTGCTAACTTTTAATTTCGGCGGCAGTTCCAATTGGGAGGAAAAAAGGGGTAGAAAAAGCCAAGTTTCATTATCATTCTAGATTGCCCAAACAAAAGGTATATTCGTTCACCGAGAAACAGAGACGCGGGGGAACGAGTGCGATACAAGGCACCGAGAAAATGAAGCTCCGGAGTGTCCAATCAACGTTTCTGGTATCGCACAGAGGTCGACTACTACAACCACCGATTGTCCGTGTTCGTGGCTCGAATTTTTTTTATTTCGCATTTCGATTGTACAATTGGAATTTCCAACACGGATTTATCGAACACTCGTGTCCCCCCCTCTTCGGCGAACTCGATCCTGCAAAACTTCGCTTCCCTCCGTTTCCCTATCTCCCGCATTGGCGTCCACTAATTGGAAGGATTCGCCTCCGTAAAATTTGTTTTCACACCGACTCGTGATCGCGCGACTAAGCCTCTGCAAATAAAACGGTACTTTGCGATACTGCGCATGCCCCGTTTTTTTTTCTCCGACGGCTTAAGAAGCGCCATTTTCGCCATGCGTTACACGCATGAAAAAGGAGACTTTTTGTGCATGTGTAAAAAAAAATTACGATCGTTAAAAAAAAACAAAAACAAAACAAAATCTCATAAAATCTGACCGCTCGGATAGATTTCGAACAAGCTCAATACCAAATGTCTTCGATCAAAATATTATACTCGTGTGCAGTTTTACGACGAGAGCTCAAAATTTACGCAAGTTAGATACAACAATCAGTTTTCAAAAATCCCTTAGAATGTCCAATTCGGCCTCAATCTTCGTAAAAATTGAATTTCTTCAAAAAAAATATTGTCTTCGGTTGTGGGAATTTTTTTAAAGGATCATAAAACACCTTCAGAACCATGCAAAAATCCTTCGTGGGGGATCGAAGTCAACAGGGTTGTCAAATTCGATCCCCCACGAAGTATTTTTTATGCTAATGCAGAAATGTTGCCGCAATTCAGCGACGTCGGGTGCGAGGCTTTCCCGCATCAGCAGGGCACATCGGTTGCGGCGGCGTCAGTGATAACGGCAGTATGCGAGCAGACCGAGCGGGTTTCCAGGCCAACTAAACCTCCGTCTTTTGCATGCCCGGAGCAACGACGAGGAACGAGGGAGTTTCTTATGCGCGCAGCAGACGTAAGCCAGCGACTGTATCGACGAGTCGGGAGACGTACCGTGGGGCTTCAAAGAGCCTCGGGAATGTACATTCAATAATATATGCAGAAATATATACATATACTGTGACCGAAAATTTTAGCACCCCAACGAATAACACAAATCCAAATCCCAAACGGTACCGTAATCGCCACAAAATATCCGTCTTTCGATCGCTTAATTTATTTTAGAGACGCCAGCTGAGATTCGTACTCGACACGATCGGTGATCGATATTTACGTCAAAAGACGGATAGATCGCGAGACTGCTCAGGTTGTGTATCGGTAGTAGGGCGGTTCGGCACTCGTGAAGAGGGAGATTAATAACGTCATGGATGGTGATTCGACAGATATTATTTATTCGCAAAAACAAATAGAGAGAAGTGACTCTAAACAACTGCAAAAAAAAAATCCCTCACTACATTCTTCCCGGCTACTCAGTTCACCGAGTCGAAGTACTAAAATTTCGTCATACAAAATGGTGTCCCCGATCCCGCATTCAGCAAATAACATAATCGAAAGGTCAACCCTAATCCGGAAAAACGCCAGAGACAAGAAAAATATATAATAAAATAACTTAGTAAAATAAGAATCACGGTAAAATTTAAGTACGGGATCGGTCCCTATTTTCCTTTCTCTATCTTATATTTATGCGCGATTGTACCACCTCGAACGCGCGGCGTACTAAATTTCCAATATTCAATGAAATTCTACCACGGTATAAAATACTATGAAAAATTGTTCAATCAAGATTTATTCATAACAATAATACATCATGCGGAGAGATGAAAAGACAGAATGAATCTAAAAATGGATGAATTTATGTCACAGGATAAGAGATAAAAGAAAGTCCCGTGGGATCTACCGTGAGGCAGTTGATGCAGTTGAGAAGCAAAAGGACGATAAAATGAGCTCGGGTGCATCAGATAATACCGAAATGCCGCATTGACGACGAGGGTTGGATTAACGATATGGGGTTGAAGACTAACGTTTCAAACGAGGCATCGCGCGGATCGAGGATCAGAGAGAATGTGTAAATGGAGTCTATCGTGTGAGGAGGCTGAACAGAAGCTTTAGCGATCCGTCAAAGAGAATAGCGGTGAAATATTTTGATTCATTGGCATTGATTTACTAAATGAAATCGTGAAAGAACCAATTGATCAGTATCTACTGCTTGGATTGGATTTCAATAGAGGTGTTTGTACGCGGATCGACACCGATATATAGTCATGTTGATGGAAAGGCGACGAGTATCTGAACTACGAAATCACGAAACTTCAAATGGGTTTCTGTAGCCTTCGGTAGAATTTTTGTTTCAATTTTAAACAATATCGATACGATCATATTCACGGTCGAATACTGAACAAACTTTCTCTTTGCGACATTTTTCTACGATGCATAGTTTTCGAGATAGAACCGAATAAAAGTTTCAAGATCGACGACGCGTCGGGCGATTGTGCGCGCCATCTACCAAGCGCCCGATTGGCTGAAAAGTTTAACCGCTCATAAGTAGAGAACTACGCCTCTGAGAAAGTTTTCGCAAAGGAAAAGTTGCTACCGTTTTTGACGCCCAATACGTTCCTGACTAGTTCGGCCCGATTCTGCGTGTACATCACTAATGGGGTTGAAAAAATGTATAAAACATTATTATTTTATATTGTCTCTTCGGAGAAGGAAACTAAATACCGTTGAAACGAGAATGGACGTAACTAGTTTCTTATTAATAAGGAGAGGCGACGACATTCGTATTTTTTTTCTTCGTAAAGTGCATCTACCATAGATGGAGTTGAATCTCCGTTACACGAGGTGACACTCTGTCGTATCCACTCTGACGAATAACAGAATGTACTGCAGCATCTATATTATCCGCTGAGGCTTCCCGGTGGAACAGATGCGCGACAGTGGGTTCTCTCGTTGAGTTATTCGGCCGGTGGTCGAGGTCCGGCGAAAAAAAAAGAAAAACCTCACCAACCATCCCAAGGGAGGGATGAAAATAATACTGTAAAGCGTGAAAGTTGAGTATGCATGGAGCCGGAACGAAAATAGAATAAATGCATCTGATGCAGCTGTGCATCAGCAGAATCGCACTGTTGAACTGTGACAAAACGAAATTGTGCATTGTTGTACACAGATGCGCTCACCAAGTTCCCCATTCTCGTACATTCCATTATTCATCGTTTATGTGTGTATGTCGTTCATTCTCTCCGCTGAATCGAATTTCGTCGGCCGTTACTGAAGCGTCATTAAGAATGAATAAACAAAATGAAATACTTTTCATCGGCGCGCGACACGCACATTTTTCATCTTTTATGGATATTTATTGGACGATAACCGCGAATCTGCGTAGGATTAGCGGAACGCGCATCTCGTGAAATGATGATTGATGTCGGGCCCAATTAAATACGATAAAAAGCTCGTGTCGTCAATTTGTAAATTTAAACGATTTTTTTGGAATAGATTTTATCCCTTTTGCAGGACACGTATTTTCAGTGTATAACCCGAACTCAAGCGTGAAATTAAACACAAGTCCAATTTCAAACTTAAGTACGAATTCAAGTTGAAACTTAAGTACGAATTCAAGTTGAAACTTAAGTACGAATTCAAGTTGAAACTTAAGTACGAATTCAAGTTGAAACTTAAGTACGAATTCAAGTTGAAACTTAAGTACGAATTCAAGTTGAAACTTAAGTACGAATTCAAGTTGAAACTTAAGTACGAATTCAAGTTGAAACTTAAGTACGAATTCAAGTTGAAACTTAAGTACGAATTCAAGTTGAAACTTAAGTATTTTTATGAAATTTCATAAAAAATGTTTGGATAAACAGTAATTTTGAAAGCACGGAAAAATATGTATGTTCCGCCGGAAGCGAAAGGGTTAACAAAACTGGTAGCGCTTGACGTAAGTTATATTACGGGCTTAGCAGCCGGGCGTTTTTCGCAAGACACGCTCGGCACTCGAGGATCGAAGAGTAATGGGTCGATACGAAACTGATGTGAGTCGTTTTTCGAAGATTCGAACTTGCTGAGAATCGAGGCTTTTCGTCTTTCCTCCGCATCGCTGTTTTTCCATCGCCCATCGGGCCGCCGTCTCCGTTATCCCACTTTTCCTCGCAACCGCCTCGACGGATAGGAGAGCTTTACTCATTTCTCACCCGCTCGCCTCCCCGCGCCGAAACTCCGGCACGCTCTTCCGTCTCTCTTCCGCGATACTAACCTGGGAAATTGAGATAGGAAAACGCTTTTGCTCGTCGGTTTACGGGACCTTCTGGTTACCAATATCCTCCTCGAGCTCGTGCGTCCTTTTATTCGGCTTCTGGTGCGATATACCATGGGATACCACGAGGATATAGTTCCCAATCCCGAGGCCACCGCAGCTGCAACATCGTACAATGTTTCATCGGATCTTGCGGCTTTTTCTTCGTCGTCATTGCGCTTTCTTTGGGACGCTTTACGATACACCACATCCACGTGTTCACAGTACAGTTCGGAATGAAAAATTGCACCACTCACGTGGCATCGACCGATCGGCAGTCTATCATGCGCACTGGCATTGTACAAAAAGCTGCAAGTTCGATTGAAGATTTTTCGTGAGTATCAGCTGATTAATTTTCGGTCTTCGTGCTCAGAGTGCGCGAGAACTGCTTTGAGGGTAGCAGACATTCTTCTTCTTCTTCTTCGTCCGTCTGGTTTTGTGCCGCTAGGCCAAGCTCCAGAGCAGACAATCTATTTAGAGTACAGTATGAAGTATGGTATAGTGGCAGCCCGATTTCCCCCACTCTTCGTTCTTCGGCCCTCAAGAGGCGTGGCTTTCGCTTGGAGGGGATGCCAGTCTGGCGCCGTCGTATGCGCGCGCGCGACATATTGCGCTACTGCGCACTCCCACTCCTCTCGCAGGTAGACATAGTGGGGGGGGGGGGGGGGGGGCGTCTAGAGGAAGGGAGAACAAGCCGGCGGACGGCAACCGAGGCTCCACTGTACCCTGTCTGATTGCCGGCGAACGCTACTTCACACATTTTGCTATACAACTGCTCTGTGAAACTCGAAGTACATATTCCGCTCGTAACGCCCGCGCCCGCGGTCATTAAACACGGTAAACTGCATCCCTCGCCCGCCGGCTCTCCGCTCTCTATCGCTCACCTCCGACATACCACGGCTCGTAAACAACGACCTGCAAACGGCATAAATAAACCGGTAACTCGAGGAGAACTCGTAGCAGCAACGGCAGCATGACTGGCCAATTGTTTAGTTGCGAACTGTGCGAAGCCACAACTACACTCGTAAAACGTCACATGATATCGGCCCCCGACTATCTCCCTCTCAACCCCTTCGCTCGCAGCCTTTATCGCTGACTCCCACGACACCATCTGACACTGGTGTCTCGTTGATCATTGAAAACAACTAATTTCGAAAATAAAAAAAACAGCTGCAAATTAAATTCGAACATTGCTCAGTCATTATTGTTTGTCATCGCTCGCTAAGCTTTCCTCTTTCGGAAACTATATTTTGATTAATTTTTTATGTCAATTTTGGGCTACATTAGAGCCCGACAATGGCAATTTGTGGGAGAATAAACATTTTTATTCTGATACATTTCAACAGTGGATTATTTATTGTTGTATTTTTTTACATAGTGATACTTAGATGAACTTACGCGCGCTGTTGCGCGCGATTTTTCCTTTCCGTTCGTAGCCGGGTGAAAATCGAATCGGTTGATGGTGTGCTTGTGTCGAGAACAGCGGATCGGGGTGGAAAGAGGAGAAGTGCCCGGAGGTTTGATCTGAGCCAATAAACTCGCTACTAGCAAGTCCTTCCCGACTTCTTTTTCCCTTACTTCTCGCTTCCTTCCCTCGCGCTCTCCCGAAGGATGCTTTTCTTGCCTTTCACCGCCTGATACGTCCAGAAAACGATAAAAAGTCGGTACCAAGGGTGAAAATAGAAGAATCGAAGAGCCGGCAATACTGAGCATAGCCAGTTAAAATGTTGTTCCTCCAACTTCGTTGTATTTCTTTCCGAAACTATCCGGCTAGATAAAATACTACTTTCTTTTCGATCGGAAAACCTTGTAACTTCTTTTTAAATCGTGTTACGCGAAATGAAACTATTTTTGCAAGGATAAAAGTCGATTTTCAAAGACCCGCGAAACTCATTTTCCCGACCGATTAACAACAATACAGATACTGCTTTGCCAGCGGATAAAAAAAAAGTTTAATCACTTCAGGTCTTGAAAATATAAAGTTTTGCCAATAGGAAAATCGAATGGATCGAAATAGTCACGTTGCCTTCGGAGGGTCGAGCTGAAAATCTAACGCAATTATAGCTTCTCTCCGAGGGTTGATCAACGCGATATAAATTGCCATCGGAATAGCCGATACGGATGTTTACCCAGTACCACCCACTGTTATCTATTCATGGATCCATCAAGGCTCTCCGAACCGCTATCAATGGAATCAAAGCGATTACACTTTCTGATCGCGCGAACCGTGGCCCTCGGTTTTTAGGGCTCTCGAGGGTGAGCTGCAGGATTCGTCTCCGTCGCGATCCGCCCTTGTGCCTCGCGGCTAAAAAAAAACACAAACGAAGCTGGGGTAAAACGCGGGAGAAAGGAGCCAGAGATAGAAACGAAATTTACACGCGGAGGAAGTGGAGGGGCGGAGAGGGTTGTTGGAGTTGCAGAGAAAGGGAGTGAGGGATGGAAAAAGAGAAAGCCGCTAGGTAGAGGATAACGCGGGCTTTCAGTTGAAGGGTCGCCGAGCCAGAACGGGGCATCGGCTTCCGGCCGATTCGCATTTGGCCGATGGAGTGTACGCGAAGGGTGGACCAATTGAATATTCTACGAGGGTCGAGTGAACCGATTCGTCGGATTGGCCGACTCTTCCCTCTCTGTCGGAATCTGTCGGCTTGTCTCGCCCTTACGGCTAATATATATCTGTATATAATATACGTATATATATATATATATATATATATATATATATATATATATATATATATATATACCCGAATTCCGCATAGGTATGTATATACACAGTTCGTAATCTGCATATCGAGATTTCCGTCACGAGCTATGAGGCCGTGGCTTTGGAGATCGTGACAATTTTTCATCATTGATGAACGTGAAAAGTCGACGCTTGTACAGAAAAACGTCAATGACGGTTAAAAAAAAAAAAAAAAATTAGATTTTTCAATCCGGAAGTTGACGTTATCCGAAGGTTCGGAAAGTTCGAACGAAGGCTCGCTGTTGTCGGTACCGTCGGTAAAACAGTTGCCGAAGAGGTCAAGTCCTAAATGGTCGCTGATGTCTTGCGGAGCGCGGGGAATCCCCTCGAAAACAAAACTTCTTCCGAGGATTTCCACGTTCCTCGAGGATGAGAATTGCGTATCCCGGAGGATCTTTATACCGGACGCGGTCGAAGTGTCCCCAAGATGGTACTTGCCTCGGAATGTCCCGGCATCGAGGGGTGAGGCTGGCGACGAGAGGGGCAGAGTAAAGAGGCGATATATGCTTACGCCGGAGTGGAAATTCCGCGGGAAAAGCGTGCCGTGGAACAGGGAGGAGGATACTGCGGAGGGTGAAAAAGAGGGGGGGGGGGGGAGGGAGGAATCGAGAGGTGGAGGATGCGTAGACCGGCGGTACCGCGCTTCTATCGATCCTCAAAGCCCGCGGCACGCATCTCGTTCGCGAGGGGCTTTGAGAGCTGTACACCTCATCCTTCGCCGAGCCGGGATACAGCGCAGGCAGGAGATGTTCGTTTCAGCTCAAAGTTTGCCGGTTACATGGCTGCCATTTTCCGCGAGCTTCGAACTAAAAAAAAAAAAAAAAAAAATTCTCCCTCCAGGCACCGTTCCCTTCGTTTCTTAGATAATTTACGAAGCCCCGAGGCCGGACAAAGTTCCCTCGTCGCGCTGGATTCACAGAGGGAAAGGAGATAGTCAGGAGATTAAGGCCAATTCGGATTTCAAAATTTCATAAATTCGTCACGGACAAGTCGACGACAGGCGGAAACCCTTCACAAAGGAACAAGAATTGAATCCCCACGAATCCAAGGACCGAAAACGTCGAAACTTGTTCGAGTTTCTACTATAGTTGGCGACGCATTAAGGTTATGCTCTACCAACGAGCTTAATCGACACTAACCGATTCCAGTTGGTTCGAGCTTGTCGCTATCGATTTTCGAACGCGAGGGAACGCATTTCGCCCGAAGGGGTCAAAGTTATAAACCACCCCAGCGCACCCCACCCCAACTCGCGTTACGAAATCTTGCACCGTGGGTCGTTTCCACCTATAAACTGCTGAGAAATCGGTGGACGAAGAAAACTTCGAGGAGAAAATATATAGATGGGGGGGGAGGGGGGGGGGGGGGCGAAGAACATCTTCATTGCCTCTAATAATAGCTTCGAAGCATCTATCTCTAGGGATAATAAACTCTTCATAGATAATTTATGAAGAACCTCCGAGTTACTCTACATCAAAAATTTTCCATCTTCTTCACTCCGCACTTTTCCCAGAAACTCGCGTCTCGAATAATCTCATTCTCCGGAGTCTTACGGAATATTCAATCGAAACGAAATGATCCGAGCTGAACTTTCCCGTTGGGTTATTAACATTTTATGCCAGAGGCACAAAAGTTTCCCGCCGGACTCAATCTTACTCTCGTCGTTTCGCATTTATATTGGAACAAGCAGCTGCTCGTGCATGATAGGTGTTGGCTTCGCTACCTCCGCCATTCTTCCGTAAATCGAAATGCGGAGGAGGGAGGGGGTGTAAGATCGGGGACTGCATAGTTTCCTTAAAGAAAAATCGGATATTGTTGATAGTCCGAACAAGCTCCGAAGAGGCTGGGAGAATATTCGGCTGAAGGAATTGTCCCGGAAGAGCATCAAAGATTAACGAAGCGTTGAGAGAGGCGAGTGCACGATCTCGAGCCAAAAGAATCGAGGGAATGGGAAAAACAGCGCCGGGGGATGCTTTCGAGGGGTCGGATAGATTTACGGAGGTAACCGCGTCGGCCACGCTCCCGAGGACTCTTAATGAATTAACGATGATTAACAGACAGGGGTCCGGCAATTCTGCTGATGATTCCGGGAGGGAAAGTCTGAGGGTTGTCTCGGTTCTTAATTAACCGAAGCCCGGGAGGTCACGGGTAGCGATGCAAGACAGGGACGAGGAACGGTAGAATGAGACGATGAATTCCTTGATTCATTAGTTTTGGTCGTTGACTACGTTCAGGGTAAATTCCAAGTACTTTTGAAACATAACACATACGTTCTTTTGGCGTCACTTCCGGTATAAAAAACCAAGAATTTCAAACCGGTGGTGACGTTGCAGATGAATTATGTTATTTTTCTGTGGAATGTACATAGAATGCAGCCAGTAGCAGAAACGTGTTAATCAAGAGACGCGGTAGAGTCTCGACGCCAAGTACTTAAAAAAAAAAATTTAAGCGAGCGAAGGACGCTACCAAGTAGTTATACTCCAAAATGCCGGAAGTATATTTTTGCACTACGTTACCTCTTAAATAAATCATCGGATCGAAATGATATTAATTTTACTATAGAATGTCTATCCAAGCTTTCCAGTTCGCTTAATTCCGAATACATTCGTTCGGTGGATTCTTGTGTACGATGATCGCGATCAGCAATCGATCGAAAATTTTCCGATTGTGCGTGAGTTATCAAGGAACACAGGAAAGTCTGTAAAAGATGGTGTGCGATACGTCCTGAATGTATTTGGAATTTGTCTCGAATGTAACGAGCGACAGAAACGGATGAAGTGAGGAACACACGGATAATCTTGAGGCGTAATTCAGATACGGTTCTTCAGCGACTCGCGATGAGGTGAACGAGAATCATCATCGAAAGTGACACGGGCATTCTTCTTGAGGCCCTAACACGTGCGTGAATAAAAAGGCGATGAGTCGGGAAGCCCTAGGAGCGAGGCACACACCTGTTATGCCGGAGGTTGCGCGATTTCCGTGTACCGAAGTGGCCCTGACCTACGAGGGCGATAAGGAGAGAGGGTGGCGCTGGCTCTAGCTGGGGGATGACTGCGAGACTAGGAGGAGACGAGAGAGAGCCCCGGATCTCCATGGCAACCCGACAACCCTCACCTGTGCAAGGTAAAAGCGGGGGTGGATCCAGTTGGAACGCGCGACCTTCTACCCCGGCAGACCGGCCTTCTCTCCTTCGTGCATCGATCCTTCGGAAGCCGGAAGTGCGTGCGGCTCATTCGCGTGAATGGAAACCCGGTGGCCATTCAGTCGAAAGAGTCGCGGAGTGACTCCCAGGACGATGGAGGCACGAGAGTTCAAGAATGTTTTCATCATCTCTATCCATTTGGAAAGTGCATTAAATTCCTTCGCAGTTCTTCATGCATGTTCATTGACGCAACGCTGCGTCAATGAGAACGAAGAGTTTGATCCTCCAGCAAGTCGCATCAAAATTTCGGTAAAACAAATCGTGGAACCTTATTCCGCGTCGAAAACCCAGCAAACTTTCCCTTTGGCAAAACTTCGTACGGTGTACGGTTACCGAGCTACTGAGCGCTAAAGTCCTCAGCCAATCAGAACGCTCGAAAAGCGACCCAAACGTAAATCGCCCCTATCTCGGACGCCGCGCACTTTAGAAAAATGTGCCCAAGGGATTTTTTGCTCGGTTTGGAACGCTGAACAAGATCCAACCATTTTCCCCCCCGAATTCCGTTTGACTTACCTACGTATGTGAGTTTCCAGCTCTTGTACAGGAACTGATAAATCCTCGTCTATCCGTATCACTTTGCTTGCGTTTCGCTTGAAAAGTGCATTCCCTTCACGCCCGAGCATTTCTCCGTCGACCTTATAAGATCATACTGCTCAACCAGCCTCCCGACAAGTGGCCGGGCATAAGTTTTCACAAAAGTTAAATGGAGCCCGTGACGCTGAGACGTTCTTTCACGGTAGCTGGCTTGCCGGTACTACCCTTCAGGTCCCTCTTTCTTCTGGTGTTGCGAGTAAAAGAGGAGACGGGTATTCTCGCAAGCTCCGAAGCAGCTGAGCCGCGAGGGTTGACACACACACACCTACACACATAAGCAAACAAAATACAACCACTCCGGTCCACACCCACGATGCCTGCATACGGAAACTCGTGTACGGAGAGCCTCTGCTTCTCTCGCAGCGAACACACAACCACGCGCGAGACAGGGAAATGAATACGACAGTAATTTCATACCTCGATGCAACAAGTGTGAACCCGCTCGTAGTAGGTAGAGCCCACACAGAGCCCCGTAGTCCCAAGAGCTTGCGAGGGATAACCGAGTGAAACACGTAGATAGGAGATACGTTGGCTCTCGTTTGTTTCGCCGAGGACACCAGTCGCTCGAGTACACACCAATTGTTCCACGATAATAATAATCGTGTATTTAAAAAAAAAAATGACAGTGACGAAAGCGCTCGATGGCGGTGTTGGTACGGCGAACGAGTTGAATAGCAGAGTGGATAATCTCCAGTGCACTCCCACACCGTCGCCAATGTATCAGCGATAATTCCATTGTTTTTACCAGCCCAGCTAGACCTTTATATATTTGCATAAAAGATAATCCACTTGTGAATGTGAATGTTTGTACGTTTTACAGTTGAACACCTCAAGATTGAACTACATTTCAACGTTGGCTCAAGTTTGAGCTTCATTTCAACATTCGCACAAGTTTGAACTTCGTTTCAACAATGGCTCGAGATTGAAGTTCATTACAATATAGGCTGAAGTTAGAACTTCATTTTAACAGCAACTCAAGTTTGAACCTCGTCTCGACTTTGTTTCAACAATCCGCCACTTTGGACTTCATTTCAACGGTAGTACAAGTTTGAGCTTCGTTAGCACACAAGTTCTAGTTTGAACTTCTCTCGAACAATAGCTGAAGTTCCATTGTTTTTACCAGCCTAGCGAGACCTTTATATATTTGTATAAAAGATAATCCACTTGTGAATGTAAATGTTTGTATGTTTTACAGTTGAACACCTCAAGATTGAACTACATTTCAACGTTGGCTCAAGTTTGAACTTCATTTCAACATTCGCACAAGTTTGAACTTCGTTTCAACAATGGCTCGAGATTGAAGTTCATTTCAACATTGGCTCGAGATTGAAGTTCATTTCAATATAGGCTGAAGTTAGAACTTCATTTTAACAGCAACTCAAGTTTGAATCTCGTCTCGACTTTGTTTCAACAATCCGCCACTTTGGACTTCATTTCAACGGTAGTACAAGTTTGAGCTTCGTTAGCACACAAGTTCTAGTTTGAACTTCTCTCGAACAATAGCTGAAGTCTCAACTGGCCATGTTGGAGTTCGAGCGTCGCTGCGAACTCCCGAGAGGTTACCGTACGGCTGAGAGTAGGGTGGAGGCTCGGAATTGGGGTAGGACCGGATCGTGACGTAACGAAAGCTCTCGATCCACTCTGGAGACCGGCCTCGAGTGACTTTTTCCCCGACGGTCCGGTTTCGCTGCGCTGGGCACACCTGTCGTTGCTCGTCTCCTCGCTAGATGTGTGACGCAAGCCGTACGGAAGAGGCTGAGAGGGCGAAGAGGCCATCGGAAGATTCTTCGCCGCTCCTCTACACATCGACCAGCTTCCAACACAGCTCCGCCACTCCTCGGCCGCACTCCGGCCGTTTCGGAGATTTCGTGAGTGTCTTCTCGCGGTCTCTCGCGCCTGTCGCGGTTGTCGTGGTTCTATAAGATGCGCGGGCTTCTATTTCGGTTAGCGGCGAAGCAAACTCGTCCGACGTCACGTTCACTACATTCTTGTTCGTGAAAGTTTGCCACACCGTGGACACACATCGACCGGGCAACGCACTCGTGGAAACACACACGCATTGAGTACATTTGTATATAGAATTATGACTGTGCGGCTCGCGGTGTATTGGAAGACGCAACGGGACACATCCGGGGGTTGGTACGAGGGGAGGCGAGACGAATTCTTCTCTCATCTATGTTTATTCAGTTGCGAGGTTAGAGTCATCGTTTGCGCTACGCGCTCACTCCCACTGTTCGGGTCAATCGTTGAACAATTTTTTTTTTTTTTTTTTTAACACCGTACACTGTAAAAATTAATTGTAAATTTAATGCACTTCGACTCGAAGTTTGATTACATTGAATTGAACATTAATGTACATTTTCGTAGAGTAAAAATATCAGATATTAAAATTATAAATCTTTTGCCTGAAATTTCCATTAAAAATGAAAATTGCAACGCGCATGCATCAAAAATTTTAGAATCAGGTTATTTAAAAAAACATTTTTCGATAACGTGCGTTAATTTTCAATAAACACTTTGTTACAGTGCAATTGTCCACGACCGACACAAATCGCGTATTTTTTGTTGATCGAAGTTTCCGCGCACCCGGCCGGCGAGACCGTAAAGACACATCGATGTGAGTGAATTTTCATTTTGCTTAATTTCCGCACCATTCATTTATCTTATAACAACACAAATAAAAAAAAAACGTCTGTTACAAATTTGTGACTCAGAGCTAATTTTATTCGTCGAATGGATCCTCCGTCAATGCGTTTTCCATTCCCCGGCTGGAAAAAACAGCGACGAACTTCGTTCCAAAGCTTTTCGCAGTACCAACAGCCGTCTCCGATGTTTATTTTATCGCTGCCTCTCCCGCGTAAAGGTAGGAGATACAAATAAAAATAAAATCGACTCGCGGAAACAACATAATACATTTACCAGGATTACAACACGGATAGTTGCGTTACACTCGGCGTAACGCGAAGCTTAGTGGTTCTAGTTTACGGTCGTTGGTCACGGCTTCGAATAGTATTCGAAGGTGCAATGAACCCCCCCGTTGTTACACTCTCTACTGGATTTCCCCATCGATCCCGCGATTCCCCACTCTCCTTCCCTCCGTCCGCAGCGTCCGCTCCGCTGGGGTACGACTGTTCTCTCCACCGTTGAGTTTTATCGCCGGCGATAAGGTTCCTCGTAACGTTTTTCTGTACGAGGACACGTCGCGTTCCTCTCCCCTTTCGACATTATACTCAGTACATATACTGCGAACAGAGCGTTCGCCGAGCGAGCGAGAGTGGCCACGGATGCCGAGCGAGCGAGCACCGGAAGTGCGACCCGCTCAGCAGCCCGCTCGTTTACCGTACGAATGAGTACATTCGAAGCTCCGACGAGTGTTTTTCGTAATCCCGTAAGAGGCGAATCTCCTGATTACCGCTGGCTACGTGCCGCCCCGTTCCATTCTGCATTCTCGCGCCAGATGCGGCGAGCCCGCACAGCGCCGGTACGCGGGGGACACCGGGCCGGTGCTGGCTTTTTTTGAATCTATTTTCTCGGGCAACGGGGCGGTGCGGTCGGTTCGCCTATGAACTCACGGGCGCGCACCCCTTTCAGCGGGTATTACAATGCACCCCGGAGCCTATTCTTGCGACGTTAGCCGGGAGGGTCGCGGGGTCACGTGGACGACCCCGCCAAGCGCCGGAGAAAACCTCGTCCGACCCGGCACTGTCGGTATCTTCTGGCAGCGGATTTATGACGCTTTTCTTTCTTGAGCTGTCAAATTAGAGCGAGGCGCTTTGTCGAAGGTTTTTTTGTATGGATAATTGTCATGGCTTTATTAAAGATGGAAGGCACAGAGGTTAAAAAATGGTGGCCGGTTGAAGAATATCGGGGTAGTGAAAGGGTTAATAGAACGGAGGGTTCAATGAGTGGGCATGTTAGGCCAAATGTAGAAAATCGGTAAAGGTTTAAATAAGACACACGTTAAATGGTAAAAAAAAACAGGCCAAAGGTTAATTACACAGGTACATTTTTTTGAAAACAGGCAAAGGGTTGATGAGACACGTAAGAAGGTTAAAAAAAAAAACAGGCGAAAAGTGAATGAGAGACACAGGTAAAGAGTTTTCAAAAATAGACAAAGGGTTAATGAGACACGCGTAAGGTTAAAAAAAAATGGCCAAAGGTTAATGAGGCAGGTTGAAGAATATCTGGGTAGTGACAGGGTTAATACAACGGAGAGTTGAATCAGTGCTTGCTAGGAACATGTTAGGTTAAAGGTAAAAAGAATTGGGAAAGGGTTAATGAGAGAACCAGGTTAAAAGGTGAAAGATAATAGGTAAAGGGTTAATGAGACAGGTAAGAGGGTTAACAATAAGCATCGGGTCAAAAATAAGCAAAGGGTTAAAAATAAGCAAAGGGTTAAAAATAAGCAAAGGGTTAAAAATAAGCGAAGGGTTAAAAATAAGCAAAGGGTTAAAGCAAGCGAAAGGTTAATGATTCGCAGGGTCAGAAAGGCGTTTGCGGCAAGGGAAGGGTCAACGTAACCCCGTTCGACGGTTCATAATTACGTCTTTTACTTCGATATTATTACAAAGTTTCGGAACCGTGAAAAGTTCGTCGAACTCCGAGCTGCCCGGGAGATAAGGAGTGAGGGGGGGGGGTGTTCGGATTCTTTAGAATTCCTCCACGCGCGCGTCTTCTCGCCCTTGGCGATAGGAACTTCCTCCCGCGGCAACGCGACAAATATTTTCATGACACCCTGACCCACTTGGATCCGCGGTCAGCCAAGCGGTGTCCGCCGTCTCGAGCCACGTGCCTCCGCATCGTCGCGACGATATGAATGAGATTAATGGTATTCTTTGACACGGACAGAGGCTTTTATCATCAAAAACAATCCATTAAATATCGCGCGACGGGAGGAAGCGATATTTTATCTGCGACAGAAGATTACACCGATACATCCTCTCAGGACTGTCGGGCGTTGAAAATATTCCGGGACTCAGTGAGTTTCAACGAAATATCGAAATTTTGTTTCGAATTCAAAAATAATTCGAACAAATTTGTGGAATTTATCGCTCCATCATGCCACCTTCATCTTTCTACTTGGAATACATTTTTTTATTCGGCTCTCATATTTCGAACATAATTCGCGAGGGATGTGCAATCGGCTGGAGGACTCGAGAGCGCACCCAGACACACCCTCATTCGCCTTCTCCGGTCGCGAAGTCGTCGCGCCCTCGAAGTTTCAACGAGGAAAACTTTTCCACGGGATCTTCCCATATGCGACCCCGTGACCGAATCCGCATCCTTTGGTATTTTCTGTGGCCTCCAGGAATTGGCCCGCGAGAGTGACTGAGGTGGAAGCCCAGCAGGCGGACGGGAAGTTCGGCGCGATCCGGCGGAGGCGAACTGCGGAGAAGAACTTCCCTCCCGCGAAGCATGGAGCGATCTCGATTTATTGCTGCTTCCAGCGACGGGGAATATCGCTGCATTGCGCATCGGAGACGAAATAGAAAAAAAAAGGGCATCGAAAAGCACACACAGAAGAAGAGACGGAACAAGGGTCGGTAGGACTGAGAAAACGGAGAGAAGAACGGAGGAAGATAGTGCCCCGTGGCTGACCGGCAATCGACCACTCGAGCACGAATATCGAAGAATGCTTTGAACAGCGGTGGTACCGCTCGAATCCTGAGAGATTCTGCGGACCGGGAAAGTGAGGGCCACCACGGTAAATAAATAGTGCAAAGACTTCACGTACATGATGTGAAAAATGTTGATATTCCTTATCAGAATTTCTATTCATTGTATTATTATTATTATTATTATCATATTTAGATAAATATTACGATATTTATATTATTATTGTTATTTTTATAATAATTAAGTTCATGTCGATTGGGCACTCACACCGATACTCACGAATACTCACAGATATCCGTGAATACCCATACTGCGAGCGCGCGAGTCAACTTGATCGCTAATAATAATAATAATAATAATAATAATAATAATAATAATAATAATAATAATAATAATAATAATAATAATAATAATAATAATAATAATAATAATAATAATAATTATAATAATAATAATAATAATAATAATAATAATAATAATAATAATAATAATAATAATAATAATAATAATAATAATAATAATAATAATAATAATAATAACAATAATAATAATAATAAGTGGAATAAGGCTGTGCCCTAGTCACTCTTCGTCGACCTCGAGGTACTTCCTCGTCGGCGAGAATTTGACGAGCCAAGAGTTTTCTCCGGGTGCTAAGCCTCCCGCAATGGATATTATACCCGATGGGAAGATCGACTTATCCTGAAGACTCTGCGGTCCGTGGTAATGAAGTGCCACATCGGTGACGGAAGACGAACGACGCCCGGGGATAATACCGAGCATCATGCCATATAGGTACGTCGTCTAGTGGAAAAGCCCTCTCGTTCACTCGCTCGTTGTAACCCAGCTCGGGTGATTAATTGCGCCGATTCGCGAACGAAGCGCTGACTGCGAAAGCCGACGGGGAATATTCTTCGGGCCCTTACTCCGGGCCCTCACTCTCCAATCAGCCTCATTTTCTCCTTCCGGCAAGTCAAACGATGCGCGGAAAATTAATAACCGTCCGATCGATGGAGAATATATCGTGCACGATATATATCTGTCTGTGTGTGTGTGCACGAGGCAAAACGGATCGTCTTTACCTATTTTGCCGGAAGGTAAAAAAGTCTCATCCTAAATGGAGAACACCGGTTCGTTTTGCCCCGGTCATTCCTACATGCGCGGCGCTGGAAAAAATTGCCAGCGTTCGTCAGCACTCGTAAATTAGATTCTTGGATCCATGTCAAAATCCCACTATGCGTCATGGTAAAATTTTAAACTGACGCTCGTCGTTCGTATTTTTTTATTTTTTATTTTCTGATCAACGAAATGTTTGGGAATGCGTTGCACTTGTTATCTCGAGATAAAAAGAAAAACTGGGTTATATGGGAGGTAAAATAAATTAGATGTTAGGAGACATGAGGAGGGTTAATTTGCACGTACTGCAGTGAATGGTAAAAGAAAAAACTGACGAACACTTTCGTAAAGAAGCGAGGAGAAATTGTAGTAAAAGAGAAATGTTAGACTGCAAAATCGTGTCATCCGCTAAGAAAGTCTCCTCGCAGACGACGCTCCAATTTCAAGGAACGTCGGAAAAGTTCCAGCTCGACGCGATCCCTCCAGAAGCATGTGTAATAAAAAAATTTATGGACGTGAGGTATTGCGCACGTACAGCAGTAATTTTTTTTTTTTTTTTTTTTTTTAAGTATATTCAAGCTTTTATCGCGAGTCGCTGTATTTCAGTCAATTTCCTTTTCTGTACGATTTTTTTATTCTTTTTGCCTTTTTAATCATTCCTCAACGAAGTTTATTGACCTTTCGTTAGAATATAGTGTACGCGATGAGAATACCGTTCCTCTTCCTATCTCGCCGACTGGTTATGCAGCGGCGTCTCGTTACGAAAACATTCACGCGGATAGCTTCCCCGTCGGCATGAATACCGAATTCCGTCCGGAAAGCGAAAAAAAAAAACTTCTTTTTTTTCTTTTAATATCAAACTTTTTTTTTATACCATCTGTAACGGAAGCTCAGTCTGGCTGTGTACGCTCGCGATATGATAGATCGATAAATTCGCCCGGGATGAAGAAAGAGTATAAGAATTTCTGCCAATAAACTTGCAAGCTTCCGTAACACGAGACTATAGAAATAAATTGCTTTCTCACCGCGAGAGGTTTGTTACGTACTCCGACAAAAAATATTGAAAAATAGCGCTCGCAGGCTTGTATTAAAAATAAAATAAAAAATTGATCCTCTTAATCGTAAGAGAGATAATAGAAATTGATTTAAAAAAATATTGTAGAAGATTGTAAAAGATAAAAAAAGAAAGTTCTACGCGTTTTTCTCACACAAAAAAAAAATGCATAGTGAATTTAAAAAATCTGAAAAATTTCATAGGTGTTCAGAAAAGTGAACGAATCATTCTCATAAAAAAAAAAGTTTGGTTTCCGGAAGATTTCTTGAGCAATTTTATTTTTCATAAATTTGTTAATAATTATTATGGAATTATTATTATGCGAAATTAATCATTTCAGCACCTTTAACGTGCTTGATTTTTTTTTTCAGATTTTTATACCATCCAGAAGTGTTCGCAGTGCCCTCTCATTTCTCTAAAACTTATGCGAAATGAACACCATTCGAAAGAACTACCTTAATTAGCCTGCCGGTCGGGGAGGACCGTATAAAACTTTTCCGTGAATTGGATCATAAAAATGGACCATAGAAATTTTTGGGGAAAAAATCCGCGAAAATGACGGTCTCAGCAAAAAAAAAAAAAAATTGATGAAAGAAGTATCGAGTGGTGCGCGGCGCCAGCCGAGCGTGCCTCAAATAGTCGATAGTTCAATTAGTCGGTGGCTAATAGAAAGGGAGATCGCTTATAAAATTTGCCAGGTCGCCGTGACGCGACGAGGCAGCTCTTTTTTTTTTCCTATGCGGTGAGTCTGTGTGACGACGGGGCGTGCTGGAATATATTTTCCGCAATTCTGGTACCGCGAGCTTTTTCGAACCCCCGCCTCGCACACTTTTTCTCAGCGCCTTTCTTCCCCCTCCACTTTTCTGGTTCTTTTTTTCCCCTTTCTCTCGCTTTGTTCCGGGCAGAAAGGGCAGAAAGAGGGATACGGAGAGAGAGTCGAGGAACGTCGACGAGTTACGAGCGACAGGTCTACGAGCTTCGGCCGACGAAGCGTGCTATCCCCGGCACTCTCCCTCCCGCCGCTCCCGAACTGCGGGCAAGGGGGGTGAAAGCGAGAAAGGGTGTACCGTAGAAATAGCCGACGAGGACCGGGCACCAAAGTACCGGCAACAGCGAGAGCGTGGAAGGAAATAATTATTTTCCCAGAGCCTTTAATTGACGACCCGAATATTCCTCTCCGGTCCAGAGAATTCCCACAATTTTATTCAAACCCCTCGTCCATAGGACCGCTTTAAAATCTCTTGCTTTTTTTTTTTCAAGTCACATATATTTAAGGACAAAAGTGGACGGGTTTCAATGATTTTTGGCTGACCGCACGTTTGAATTTCAACATTTTTTTCCAATATAATAATAATAACGATAATAGTGATAGACAATAGCACTGTGCACTATCGTCGTGTGCAAAAAAAAACTAATTTTTCGACCAGAAGTGAGGTCACACCGGAAATCCGTCACTGCCGATTTGAAAATCTTATTTATCGACCGGAAGTGAGGTCGTATCGGAAATACGTCAATCCCGGACTTGAAAACCTAATTTTTCGACCGGAAGTGACGTCATTTCTGGAAACACGTCTGGAAATACGTCATTTTCCACCCGAAAGTGAGGTCATATCGCAAATACGTCACTTCCGGTAAACTTCCGGAAATCTAAATTTCCATTTTACAAATTTCATAGTCCATAGCGAGAGCGCGAAGCGCCCAAGCAACAACTGCCCGTCAGTATTATTTTAATGACATATAATGTATTTAATAAATAATATAATAATAATAATTATTATTATTATTATTAAACCCTTTTGGGAGCTTAATGTTTAGATAGTTTCAAATGTCTTCGCAATTCGCAGCAAAAAATAGGTGTATCGATTGGTTATCGATTAATCGGAAGACCGGCCGTTCAGTAACGATTTGAAATCGTGGATATAAATATTTGTTTCGTCTCTGTGGAGGCGCGCGTTTCAGCGATACAACGTTATTGGCTCCCGAGGTAGATCAAACGTTCCTCGGGGATATTTTTCCTCGCATTTTCATGTCCGCGGGAGCTTTTTTTTCAATATAATGTGTAACCATGGAAAGCACAGATCGACTGTGCGCGTCCTCCCGCACGAGAAGGCCGTTGTGCGAAGAGGTAAATGGCAGAGCTGCGGCTCGCGAGGTTTGTGCATTCGCGCGATTGTACTTTATTTGTTTGGGTACACAAGCAGGGCAGAAGTATCGTACAAAACATAAGCATAGCGTATCCGCGCGGCGCTCGATATGTGGATGCTTGAAACGCTCGCGACGACATTTTCTGATTTTTTTTTTTTTTTTTTTTTGTGCGTTTCTTTGTGTCTCGTTTTCGCTTTCTCTTTCGAGCCACCGACATTCTATCTCGTCGGTGTATAGCGTTTCCTGCTGAATTGTCCTTTTTTTTTCCAACGAAACTCGTATAACGCCTCGGTCTATTAAACTCTCGCTCCCAACGCGTGTGAGCGTCCTGGGAGATGAGTCTCGTAAAAGTTGTCTCGTCTCTTCTTCGCTCTTCGAACCTCTTATTCGTAGACACCCCTTTCCTCACCAACGGCCCGCGCAGACCGACTGTAAACTCACGCCACATACGCTTTTGCCCCGGAGAGGAAAAAGCCATTCGTATATTTTTTTTCGTACTTTTTTTTTGGGAACGTCGCTCCGAGTTGAATTTTCAATGGATTGGTGTTTGTGTTGAAGCGCATTTTGTCGGTAATTTATAGGGGGAAAAAAATTATTTCTATACCGACGAGTCGCATGAAAGTTGTCTCGCTGCTTCTGCAGTGTTCGGACCTCTTATTCGCAGACACCAACGGCCAACGCAGATCGATTGTAAACTCATACTCATACTTTTTTATTTTCTATTTTAAAATTTTTTTTTTTATTTTTGGGAAATTTGCTACGAGTTGTATTTTGCAAGGGTTGGCATTTGTGACGAAGCACATTTTTCGGTAATTTATAGAGGAAAAAAAAAAAACACGCACGCATTTTATAGCGACGAGTATCGTAAAAGTTGTCTCGTTTCTTCATCACCGTTCGGACCGCACATGTGTAGACACAATTTTCTTCGACAACGTCCGGTGCAGACCGATTGTGAACGCACGCCCCATACGCTTTTGTTCGGGCGAAGAGAAAGCCATTCGTATATTTTTTTTTTCAACAGTTGTATTTCGCAAGGAGTGGTATTTGGGTCGAAGCGCATTTTTCAGTAATTTATAGGGGGAAAAAAACAGAAATCATTTTTATACTAGTGCATTAGTTTCGATGAATTTCACTTTAGATATTTTATGATTTTTATCAGTCTCGTTCCCTCTGATGGTGCACTCGTCGTAAATCAAAAACTCCCTCGTCTTATCGCCCGCTCAAAAATATCGCGGGACTTAGCACCGATCGAAGAGAAAAATGTATGAAGAGCCGAGTCATCCTGATGAATAACTCGAACCAAAAAATGAATAACGATTCGGCGACCGTTGAAATCTGGTCGTGCTCGTTTCGTTTCGTTACGCGAACGAATCTGTCGCGCCCCATTGCCGAGGAAACTGGCAGGTGCCCCGTTGGCTGACCGGCCAATTTTATAAACGATTCTCCTCTTCCACAATCATCCACTCTGGCTTCTCCGAGCATCGCACATCTGTACACACCGAAAACAAGCGCGTTGTTCCGACACGCTTTACACGTGTCAAATCGTCCAGTGTACTTTTTTACACATTTTTTGTTGCTCGTTGATTTCCAACAAAGCGCTCCACGTCTGTTGTCACAAGAGTGATGAGGAAGCAATGCGCTAAATTCAATACGCACATTGTTTCCTCATCAGTGTACAAACGAATGCTCATTGCTTTCCCATTTTCCAAGATTATCCACAAAGCATTGCGCGGCGAAGTGTGCTGGTTATTTTCCGGCTTCCTCATGGAGGAGGTTTTGAGGATGATGGATACGAATGAGCAAGCGACCTGCTGTTCCGTTTACATCCTAGCATAAAAAAGACACTGTGGTGACAACACCTAAAAGGAAGTAATGCGCTAAATTCAATTCGCACATTGCTTCCTCATCAGTGTACAAACGAATGCTCATTGCTTTCCCATTTTCCAAGATTATCCACAAAGCATTGCGCGGCGAAGTGTGCTCGTTACTTTCCGGCTTCCTCATGGAGGAGGTTTTGAGGATGATGGATACAAATGAGCAAGCGACCTGCTGTTCCGTTTACATCCTAGCATAAAAAAGACACTGTGGTGACAACACCTAAAAGGAAGTAATGCGCTAAATTCAATTCGCACATTGCTTCCTCATCAGTGTACAAACGAATGCTCATTGCTTTCCCATTTTCCAAGATTATCCACAAAGCACTTACTTTCCGGCTTCCTCGTGGAGGAGGTTTTGAGGATGATGGATAAGAATGAGCAAGCGACCTGCTCTTCCGTTTATTTCCTAGCAATAGAAAAAACACTATGGTGACAACACCTAAAAGGAAGCAATGCGCTAAATTCAATTCGCACATTGCTTCCTCATCAGTGTACAAACGAATGCTCATTGCTTTCCCATTTTTCAAGATTATCCACAAAGCATTGCGCGGCGAAGTGTGCTGGTTACTTTCCGGCTTCCTCATGGAGGAGGTTTTGAGGATGATGGATAGAAATGAACAAGCGACCTGATATTCCGTTTACAGCGTACCATAAACCTCGTGTTTAGCATAAAAAAACAAGATTGTGGCGACGACATCGATGAGGGGGTAATGCGCAAGTTTCAATTGGCAGATTACTTCCTCATTAGCGAAACGCTACCATTCGGAGTGTATCAATCGACCGACCCATCCAAGCAAACTCATATACCCGTCCACATTGCCATATTGCCACATCAACGCGGAGGAAAAATATTTGGGCACTTATGAGTCGGCGACAGGACTGGTGCGGCACTCGTCAAGCTGTCGCAAAAGTGCCAAAAGTTTCCGGCCATGTAGTATTCCTCGTGTATAGGCCAGCAGTTCACTTCCAATCCCGGGACGACGCGAACCACGGGCTGGATAGTGTTTCCACGAAGAACCGAAAGCACTGTCGTCGTCGGTCTCATCCCCGACGTCAGTGACGAAGGACGGTGTATGGATCTGGAGGCGTCTTGGCAACGAGCCATGCGACGACTTTTTCCACCCCCCGTCGGCCCCTCGGGTTGTCTATATTCCCGTATTTCGTACATAGCCGGTCCGCCTGGCTGATAGCCGTACAGTATGTATACAGAGTATTGGAGAACCGCGAGCCACCAAAGCTCCGTAGCAAAACTCATCCCTGCCTGCATCCCTTGGCCCGGCGTTCGTTCGGTTCGAAGCACAACGTAAACATCCCGATGGTCGTGGGAGAGCAAGTGGGAGAGGCGGATTTTTCTTCCTCCTCCTTTCTCATTCCTCTTTTACTTCTTTCTCTATAATCCTCCGAACGGGAAAGACTGTGGAGCTTGGAGAGCACGAGTTACGGAGGCGAATTTTCACGAACTTATCGCATGATTCACCCCCCCCCTCCAGCGACGAATCTTCCCTTGAATGTCTTGTGTAGGTTCGATATGTATTGGACATGGCGGGGGTTCAGTGATTGGCCTCGGGGAATTCGGACCCTTCGCGCACTTTGCCGCGGTTTGGGGAATTCCGGGTCTGCTTTTTCAATGGAGACCTTATTTTCGATCCCGAAAGACCTATGAGGAAAGCCTCCAAGGACAGAATTATTAGTTGCAAGTTCGACCTGGATCTCGTATTCGAACTGGATCGAGGGCGCAACCCTGGCAGACTTTTGTTGGTCCAATGTCTTCATCGTTGCGTTACTTTATCGGGAATGAATGTTTTTGGGCTGGTTTGTAGTGAAATCGATATGACACGAGGTAAACATCATGTACGTTGGGGCGTCCGTGCTGGTGTAGTAAACAGTGTAAGGGTAGCCCTTACATTGTTTACTACAGTTAAGGCTCTCGAAACGAAGCCGCTCCGCAAGATCCATTCTTTGAGTTGAAAGTATGTTACCTTCGCATTGGATTTCCCGAGTGCCAATCACTGTGTCGCCCATCGAACCAAAAATAACTTAGGAACCAGCGGGGCTCTTATACCATCCAACGGTCCATAGAAAAGCGAAGAATGCTGTGAAATCTTGTAAATCACAAGATTCCTCGAGGCTCTCAGCTAAAGATATGGCTGTTGGGTGTTCGAGAGACCGTGAAACTCGACTGAATATTCACAATCTCTCGTGGAATGTTCTCGAAATATATTTCTCTTCTTTTCTCGACGGTTTCCTCCATCCGGCGCTATGGGAGGAGGAAACAAAGGTGGGTATTTGCGTAGCGCGGTCATAACGCAAATATTAAGAATAGCTGGAAGGGAAGTATGCAGCGAATCCTTGTAGATTCTCTTTCGAAGCGTTCCCGAGACGGTTTTTGTCGGGAGCACGTTGGGCGCCGGATTTCCAGGTCTCGCCGTTTGTCCTCTCGGAAGACATCTCGGCAATTCCAGGATTAAACGGTTTCCTGAGCGCCTTTGCTAATCGAGGAAAATGGAAGCTTCTCAGTGTCCGCGGCAAGTGGTTTCGAGGTGGTCATCGTGCTTGTGAGAGAGCGTGGAGCTTTAGTGGTCGCGAACCCGCAATCCCACGAATTTTACCGGTAGAGTTAAAAGAAGTGGTTCAACATCTGTATGTGCGAACACGAGTTTATTGTTCCTCTGAATCCTTGAGAATGCGGGCGGAGAAAAGTAGACACTGGGGAGCGGGGAATTGGCCGAGAGATATGGACTCGTCCGAAGGATTAAAAGCTTTGAAGTCGCCGGAACGTGAAAAGAAGAAAGCGAACAGCTGCGCTAATTTGCTGGAAAACCCCGCAGACCGGAGAGTCTTCCTCGGCACAGTGGCAAGCCCGAACGAGTTGACCGTCTACATATTGACGCGTTGCCACGGAAGGCATTGAGTACTCGAGAATAATCTTCAATCGCAGTTCACATGCGGAGAGGAACAAGATGATAGGATGGAGACCAATGAATTCGACCCTATCAGGATTTAGACTAGAATTCATTGGGATGAATCTTCATACCTCTTCGCTCTTGTCCCAATCCCAGTGGGGCTTTAATGGAGACCTAATCTGGTCGCAGTATCACTCTGGAAGGTCTTGCCGCCTAATACCGTACGAGGACTTCGATAAAACACAAAGGAACCATCGCTTTGGTCGAAAGAAGTAACCCAGAGGAAGAAAGGAGATTTCCTCACGAAATCGACCGATTGTAGGGAAGACCGGGGCAAAATGGCGCAGCGGGGCAAAACGGGACTGTGAGAGCAAAACTCAATTCTCCAATAATTTTTGCATGCCCAATTTTGTCCTAATGATACATCCGGATTTTTAAACCCGTTCTGCCCCACGTACCACCATCGCCACCATTTCAAAGTTATTGGAGAATTGCGTTTTGTCTGATTATCCCGTTTTGCCCCGGTGTGCCATTTTGCCCCGCTCTCTCCTACCAACTTCGGATTCGAAGCTTTATGCGACGCTAATTTGCACTGGAGGAGGACCGGAAAAGCACCGGCGGCTGGGAAGTGTTTCTCAGCACAGTGGCCGACAAGCTCCAACAAGTACACCGTCTACATTTTGACAAATCAACTTCAATCGCAGTCCACACGCAGACATTTGGAGCAAGATTATAGAATGGAGCCCAACGAACTCGACCCGATGAAGATTCAGCGTAGAATTCGTTGAGTTCAATCTTTCCTTCCGCTCTCCGCTCAATCCCACGGTGGCTCCAATGGAGATCTAATCTGGTCGCAGTATCTCTGGATTCTGGAAGGTCTTGCCGCCTAATACCGTAAGAGGACTTCAATAAAACGCGAAAAAAAAAACCAACGCTTCGGGCGAAAGAAGTAACCCAGAGACGAGCAGACTTCACCCCTAAATCCACCGATTGTACCAACCTCGAATTTGAAGCTTTATGCTGCAGTCAGGCAATTGGAACTCGGTGTGTCGCAGCCAAATTGTGGAATCTCGTACCGCACACCAGACGAGCCAGCAAAACCGTCTTTTAGGCAGTTACCCAAGTCTCGCATAGTGTCCAAACTCTGGCCCATTCCCCAACAAACTAAGGCGTTTCTTGCCCTATCAACTCAGACACCCACCCCGGCCACGGAAGAGTCACGCAAAGATTTGCACAAAGCATACCGGGACAAAGAGTCACGAAAAAAATTAACCCGAATCCAGAGCCGACGAAAAGGAGCCACTGCAATCCCGCTGAGTAACGACCGTCTGTGGCGGAGATGGGAGGAGGGGGGGGGGGGGGGGGGGGTGAAGTTTAACCAAAACCAGCGGAGGAGAAGTGAGAGATAAAGATGAAAGGGAAAAAAGAGGCGGGAAATGAAGGCATGACGGTAGTCAGAGGAGAAATTTAAAGAGAATGGTGGATAGAACATGCTAGCTGCGGAAGCAGGTTGTACGACGGTAGCGGCGGGTTTGTTTAGGGACCAAACAAACAGGGGGCCGATGTGTACCGTGGAAGCTTTGCAGGAACATACATCCGAGGTGGAAGCTCGCTGCCCTCGCTGTATTCACGATTCTACTGTGTATAGTCCTATTATGGTCCAGGGATTCATCCTGCTGAATATGCTGTGTTGGTTCTGTGTAACGGTTCGGTCGGGCAGCAGCCGAAACGTTTCATATCGGAGCGACGCCAAACGTGTTTTGGTACGACCTCTCACCGTCCCCGTCCTTTGAAGGGATGGAAAATCGTGGATGGCCTGCGCCGGGAGGAACGCAGGCAAGAACGATCGCGCGAGTCGGCAAAGGGCGCAGTTAACCGGGCATGGAGATTGCACGAATCGTATTGCAGCTAACGGCCGGCAGAGCCGGTAAAGCTGAATTAGAGAGAACAGCCGCGACTATTATGTGTCATCCAGTTTATACATACCGCCAATACGTACGTGGCCGTTACCGTCCGTACGGAATAGATTGAACAACGGGGATTATCAGAGCTCCCGCGGGAGCCTCGGGAACTGGGGATATGGATTTTCGTGTGATGCAGTGAACGTGCGCTTGCGAGCAAATGTAAACGATTATCGGAATGGAGACATCGGTGATTAGTGGAGCGAATGAATTCGAGAATTCCGAGGGAAAGGCGTCGGTGGGATGTCGGGCGTGGGAGATTACGGGGGCTCGGGGAGATAATTCGGTGACAATTGGACCGTTGATAATGCGATCGGTAAAATGTTTCAAGAAATCGGGACTTATCGTGATGATGAAACAAAAAAAAAATGTTTGACGAACAACCATTTCGTCGAGAATTTTCTTGAAATTACAGAGAACGAAGCCTCGAGCAGCAAAAAAGACACAATGGGTTCGAAAAACCAACATCATTTATTACCGACTATGTCGACAGGACGAGCCAGTTAATAATGCCGGTCAGTGCCTCGAGGGACTGGAGGCTGGAATAGATATTAAAAAAATGTAAAAAACAAAACAAAAATCTGCTTAATCATCGGCTATAAGCGTTATAATTGGCCGGACATAACAAATAGCGAGGATAATTCACGCTCCCGTTCTCTTCCGTCCGCACTGCGGGGAGAGTTAACCATAGATTCAACTCGGATGAGCTTATTACGCAGAAATTTGTGGAATTCGCTGAATTAATCGGTTCATCTCCATTTTACTGCTTCCCTCGATTGCCCATCGGCTCCTCCCACATCGGCGCTCCTTTTATTAACTCTTCCCCGTCTCTCACCCCCTCAAATGACAATTACCATTTGAGACACTGAATTTTCGACTAATTTTACACGTAATACAATTAATTGCCCAGCATAGATAATCCCGGCTGCGACGACAAAAGCTATTATAAATGTGCGTATCCCGTTGTAATTAATAGCGCTCCGACTCCCCCTTCTCCGTTTTCTTCCAGACGTCTGCGGAACAATAATAACACGATCCTCCATTTCTTCATCCCCCCCCGAGACAAAATTTTCGCCACTTTCCTCAGCGCGAAATAAACCGTTGTACCGTACAGTATAACTTAAATTATTATCCCCGTTGAGTATTATAATTTCTCCGTGAGAGATTTTCCTCCGGCTAGCTGCTGCTGCCGGGTTCACCGTTTTCACCCCCCTGGGAAACGGTCCAAGGCAGCGAGGCTCCCGGTGTAAAAACAAAGCGAGTCGGGGATGGATATATACGTGCAAAAAATAAAAACAAAAAAAAAAAAAGCGTGGGATGGAAGCAGAACGAGACTGTTTTACGAGAAAGAGAGAATGAGGAAGGGATTAAAAAAGTGAGAAAGAAGAATAAGCATAAAGAGAAGTAGAGTGGTATGCGGGGTAAGGGATGGGGCGGGTGAGAGAATTTTCACTAGGTCCGAGTCCCCTTGCGCCGAGTCTGCCCCTTCTGACGAGGATCTTCCGCACGCCCCGCATTTCCGGCTTAAGTTCAACGGGCTAATGCGCCGTAATAGCCCAGCGCGCAGCCGAGAGAATCCCGTTGTAGGCAAAGAGGGAGGAAGTTGGGACGGCGGTACCGACCACCGATCGTGTATGTGTCCTGTGGACAGGAAACTCCGGCTACACGGCGAAGCGGACGGGTTAATAGATTTTTTTTCTTTTTTTTTTTGCCGAGTGAGGGGACGTTGGTCGGTAGAAAAATAAAAATCTTCAGCCGCTCAGCGATCGGTGAAGAGATCGTGGCGAATTATACAATGTCGGTATTCGGAACGAATACCCAAATTGGAGATACTAATTATTAACTTAGCCGCAGATACCATTTTTTTTTTTTTTTTTTTTTTTTTTTTTTTTTTTATTTAAGCTATATTTTATACATATTTTTATAAATCTCAAGACGATTGATAATTATCGTTTCACCTATGACCATCGCACCGACAAGATCCGGTAGCCGGGTATAAAAAAATAATATCGAAAAGAATATTTATACAAGTGTTAAAAATGTCTGAAAATTTATACACCGTCTACGAAGTTTTTATGCACGAGCCGATAGATTAAATTCAATACCGATTCACAATAGCTTTGCAATTTAGTGCACTAATTTTGCATACATTTTCAACAGTGTACTCTCAGTCCATTATAACGTATCTTTTTTTTTTTAACCTACTTAGCCTGTGAGGGCTTCGAAGCGAGCCGGTCAGCTTCACCGTATCGTCGCTGAATCCCACGGGAACTCGCAATATATACACTAAAAGTGGCCTGGCGGTCCCGCTGCGTCATTTCCTTTTTCCCCGCAGGCTCTCCGGAGGAGAATAGGTAGTTTAGTAGACAAAGCGTCGCGAGCTCGAAACTTTCCGTCCCTCCCCGCCACGTCCGGAAAAATACCCGAACCACGCAAAATCCCGCCGCAGCGAAAACACCAACAACCCCTAAAAGAGTGCCCAAAAAAAAAAAAAAAAAAAAAAAAAAAAAAAAAAACCTCCCCCGGAAAAACCCGCAGAACCGAACAATGAACAAACAACAAAAACTGACAATAAGTAGATAAAGCGTGGGGGAAATGGAAAAAAGATTCAACCGTGCGTGTCGTCGAGCCGCGAAGACAAAAAAACGAGCCCCTTCAGTCGATGAAACAAAGACGATAAGGGGTGGAAATTACGGGAACAAAGCTATACAGCACACAGATGGAGGCGCTTCTCTCCAGGTTCGAATTTTGCCCCAGCGAGAAAGAACAGAGTCGCATCCAGCCTCCCTCTCTTCCAACCCTTTCGGTCCCTTCTATTTATTTCCCTTTCATTTTTTTCTCTCACACCCCTTTTTTCATCTCTTCCACTCGTTAAGACGCCAGAGACCGAGAGGAATCCACAACCTGTACACATGTATTTATATATATATATATATATCTGTGTACATGGCTGTACACAAGTATACACGGATGGGGAAAGCCTCGCCTCGCGGCAAAGAGACGCCATCCACCGCGGGGTGCTAATTACCCTTTAATCTTCCGGTCGATCGATCGAGTGGGCGAAAGTTTCGTCGCTTCCTCGCGGGTACGTCGGGCGAACCCGTCTCCAGTTTCTCTCGCTTTTCCGCTTTTGGCGCTCAAACCTCAACCCTGCCCGCTTCCAACCCCGTCCATAAAGCCCGTCTCTCCGCTCGCCTCACTCGCGTGCCCTTCCTCCTCGCGACTGTGGCGTCTCTCCCGCTTTCCTCCACCCCCCGCGGAAGCTCCGTCACAGATCTCTTTCTTCGCATTGTTTCGCCGCCACCGCGAGAGCCCCGCAAGAAAATGTCGCGGATGCGGCGACGGGGAAAATGAGGGTGCGAGGAGGGCGCAATTATTTCGCGGCGAGTCAGCGAGAGAAGCGCGGTTCATTTCGAGCCATTGGACTGCGGAGAAAAGAGCCCTCCCCGATCCGCACGATATCTTTCGCGGCAGAGCGGACTCGCCGCAATGGAATTTTTAATTCACCCTCCCTCTAGATTGTCGGGACGAAAATTAGGAAAAAAGATCACGGAGCATTTTTTTTTTTTTTTTTTTTTTTTTTTTTTTTTTTTTTTTTTGCCGAAGGCAAACAGATATTTTATACGGGGTGATTTTGCGCCATTGCGCCGGAGTTTATTACGGAATCGGTATGAAATCGTGATTTCTTGCACGCGAATTTATTCACGTTTGACGATCGGATCGGCCGGATTTGCATAGATAGTACGTACACACGACACCCCTGCGTGTCATATTGCGTTTTATTCGTCCGTGAAAAAGTCCCGGTGGCAGGTTTTTGTGGATACACACGATATCGTTTCGAACGATCTACGTTTATGGTGGGATCGTTTTTTTTTTTTGGCAGCGACATTATGTGCTTTCCCGTTGCGGAGGCGACTGACAGTTTCGAGGATGCGGGAGTGTGGTGTACCGGGGGTGATTTAATGTTTTGGCAACATATTTATGTGGGATGGTTTTCGGGGCTCCTAGACGAGGAAACATTGTGTTGGAATTTTTTTTCTAGGGTGCACGGTTCTCGAGATAATGAGGTTACACGTTTCGCCCGGTTTTCGAGCGATCTGATTGGCCGGAAGCCTCGAAGGGTCAGAACGTCGTAAATCTTCATCGGTTTTCCGAGCGATTTTTTTCCCAATTTTATACCCATAAAGGCCAGGCTCTTGAGAACACTTTGAAGACAATCTGAAGACTCTAATCTTTAATAGTGACGGATATATAATTTTTTTTTCTTGTACGGCGCAAAAGAGAAAATATTTAATTGCTCACAGTACAAGGAAAATTGGTTTAATGTTTATTTCCAATAAAATTGGTTGTAAAAATTGCCTTAAATATCTTGTACAGTGCCAATGTGCGTGTGCAGTTTTGTCGATGCATTTACACATATTGACTTGGCAATGCATCACGTGTTTTGATCCGCTAACTCACGGCACATCCTTTCCCGCCCTCATTCATGTCTACGGTAGATAATCGATTACATCGAGTTCAATGCAAAGAAGCTTCGCCATTCCCTCACGTAAGTGTATGTACATAATATCAATATAGAAGTCACGCAAGAGACCCCGAGTAAGTTCAGACAGACTGAAAAGTATGAATATATCATACCTCGGCACGAAGTTTCGGACTCCGGTTGCAGCAGGAAATAATATCACTGAGGTTAACGCGAACGGGCGCTATATACTGTATATAGGGCATTGCATGTCAACGGTGTCACCTTATTTGATCCTTTGTCCATAAATATATTTTTTTTTTCTTCGTGACTTGAAATATTCAACGAATTTGATTAACTTATATATAAAAGTTGAAAATATCTAATTGGATGTGTATAAAAAAAAATCCTCTGTGAAAAATAGAAAAATACAGATGTAAAAAGATCGAATCAGATGAAAATTTACAAAAACCGATTTTTTCCAAATATGTTCGCGAGAAATAGTTTTGGTAGTAAAAACGAATGTTCGTCATTAAAAAAATTACCTCTGTCTCTCCATGTAAAATTTTTCGTCACGAACTACACGGCACCCTGGAGGCTAAAAACTGTCCGGATTGCCCGCAGAAATTAAAAAATTGAAAATACGAAATTAAGTTAAACTGTGCGTTAACCCTTTATAAGTCCCACATCCATTCCCCTCTTAGGCACGTTAGTCCCGTTTCGGTACGTTTTCGGGCGACGTGACTTGCCCGACTTCCATATTGACTTGGGTCAAGTCAATATGGAAAGGTCCCTGCGGCGGAAATGTACACTGTTAAAAATCATCATAAATTGAATGTCCCGCACTGAAAGTTTTTATGCAAAAACCGGTACATTAAATTCAACGTAAAATTGTCATAAAAAATTAATGAGCTTTTAGAGTGAAATTGAGGTAAATTATTAAAAGTAAAGTATTTCTGAAGTTTATAATAGACTGAATGTTAATTTTTCATCCCAGCTGTACATGAAAATTTATATTTGCTTATTCATTTGTTACATACCAGTTTATGCATAAAAACTTTCAGTACCTGTGCATTAAATTGCATGCAAATTTTCTTACAGTGTATGCATACATCGGTCCCGCACGATAGATGCATATTTATACAATATTCAATATGAATGTAATACACAGCTACCACCGTGTTGTACATAACTACGGCATTCACATAAATATTTGAGAGGAGACTTGCAGGTCGAACGAGGGATGCCAATAATCGTTTTATTCGAGATGTTTATCCGGCAGGCCGGGGTGGCTAATATTGGATGGCAGATACCGCCGAGAGAGAGAGAGAGCTGCGCAGGCAAATATTCGATATTTGCGACTATCGATACATATAAAGAGGAGCAGACTCTCCGTGCGAGGATACGTAAGATTCTTAAGCAGAATCTTGGGTAGAATCCTCGGTGAGAATTGCCTCCGTTTCAATGAAATCGTTTCTCCTTCGTTCCTCTTCATTGGGCGCGAAGAGCCGATAAAAAGGAGGTGACAAGGGCGAACGGGAAGAGTGAGAATCGGGAAAGTAAGCCCGATCATACGCACGGAAAACAGTCGAGAGGGCGGACAGAGTGGAAGGTCTTGCCGGCTTGCGTTAGTTTATCGATTTCCAAGACACCCGGAGCGGCGGAGCAGCGGCATCATCCCCAGCATCCCGTTTCGTCCCGACGTTCGCCCGAGAAGAGAGACGCTCTGTCTGACGCCTCGCGCCTTCGAGGAACCCCGAAAGTCGGCGAGAATACTCACTTTCCCGTGGCCCGCGAGAGTCTCACCGGAGGATCACGAAATTCCAGACATCCCCGCTAGTCTCCTTTCGCGCCCGTGTGCAGCATTCCGGTACTCATCCGCCACGGGCCCGCGTCGTTCCCTCGTGTACACTTTGGACCGTGAATTCCTGGACCACCGTCGAACGGAGGGGAAAACAAGAAACACGGGGAGAGAAGTTTGCGAATTCCATTCTAGGGAATACCCCAGTTACGTTTAACGCCCGTGACGCAAATTTTTAAGTTCGAACATTTTGTCGAAGAACAGTTGGTCCAGTGATGGTACACATGAAGTCCCACTCGCCTCACTTGCGGCACGAATATTGTATTTAACAAAAGCTCGATGAATAATTGCCATGCTGAACAATTATTATTATTATTACTATTATTATTATTATTATTATTATTATTATTATTATTATTATTATTATTATTATTATTATTATTATTATTATTATTATTATTATTATTATTATTATTATTATTATTATTATTATTATTATTATTATTATTATTATTATTATTATTATTATATGTCCTTATTGGAATTATTGTTTCATTCCATATGGTGCGCAAAGCGATTTGCCGAAATTATAGCATAAATAGATGAATAACTGATAGGATGGAATTATATTAATTGTACGCATGTGTCTAGGAGAAAAGATTCAACATTTGCCGATCGGTTAACTATCTGTCTGCAAATCGCAATCCTTGCTACTGCCCATCCATATCGAATTCTACGAAAACCGACCTGCCGAAATGATAGCCGACTAGCAGGTTGTTGTGGCTCGGACGCTTCGCGTCCTCGCTATGGACTATCATAAAAGTACAAAACGAACATTTGAATTTCCAGAGATGTACCGGAAATACGTCATTTCCGGTTTGAAAATCTCATTTTTCGACCGAGAGTGACGTCGAACCGGAAGTGCGTCATTGCCCGGTTTGAAAATTCAATTTTTTGACCGGAAGTGAGGCATTTCCCGATAAAAAAAAAAATGAGATTGTCCAACCATAAGTGACGTATTTCCGGTCGAAGAATGACTTTTTTTGTACACGACGATAGTGCACAGCATTGTTGTGCACCGCGTTATTGTGCACAACTCACCGGGACGCGTAGAATTGTACGAGCGAAGTACAATGAATACGCACTGAAAAAAAAAAAAAAAAAAATTGGATTAACCAAGGTGCATTCACCCACGTTCAAAAGCGCTATTTAGTTGGTACAATAACATTTTTGGTTTGAATCGAAATATTTTGAATCGACTGAAGCGAACAATCGTTCAACAAAATAATGATTTAGTTGTACCAACCAAATAACAGCTTTGAACGTATGTGACCGCGAATTTGGTTAATCCAACAATTTTTTTTTCTCAGTGTGGGAATTGTTACCAGGGCCTGTAAGGGCGTAATGTGACTTAAAATAATCAGCCCCCCCCCCCCCCCCGGTGTGGAACAAACATACAAACAGCTTTGACAACTTTCTAAAATACATAATAGACGGAATGAAATTTTGTATGCTGAGAATGAAATGTATAAATCAAATCAAATGAGAATCAAATATTCAAATCAAATCAGAACGAACTGTTCAAAGAAAACTCACTGAGAATCAAATGTTGAAAAGTCCGCATCTGAGGTCTCGAGGACGAGCAGATCGCTGCCACTCGGCCAAAGGACACCCTCGAAAAGGGTCGAGAGGATTTAGCCATACTTAGCCGAGAGGGCTGGTTCAAAATTTTTTAAGCAAGATTCCTCGAGTACATCTCGGGCCAAGATCCGCAAATATCATTTTGCGCACGTGCCGTAGCGCGCCCCCTTCCGGTTGCGACCACCTTCGTTCTCCCCACTCAAGCTTATCAGCCCCTTTTCTTTCCTTCGTCCAGACTCGCGAGTCCGACATTCCCCCGGGGACTAATTCAGTTAGTCGAGCTTCGCACCGTTGACTGGTACTGATGAATGGAGCGTCTTGTCGGTACGACGCCGGTGGTTCAACCTGCATGTTGCTTCCTTCCATCGCCCTGCGCTTTTTTCACCCCCGGCTGTCGCACCGCTATCGCCTCGAACCTCCTCACTCCAGCATCGCCACCCTCGCTAACTCACTACCTTTTTTTTTTTTTTACCCTTTCGCGGGAGCGTCGGGCGTTCGCCTCTTTCCGCTTCACCCTCTTCCGCCCCCCTCGCCCCCCTTCCTGACAAGCCCTGCAACGTTTCCGACCCTTGCGCTCGATGCCGCGCTGCCTCTGTATTTATATTTATATCCTGATTTCTCTCGATGCAGGAGTTCTCCACCCGCTTTTTCAGCCCCTTCACCCTCAACCCCTTACCACCCCCCCCCCCCCCCCTCCCTCCACCCGACCGTCTGCCGCACCGCTGACGTAACGTCCCGCTGACGTCACACTCCCCCGAACGCACGGGAGGCCAATGCGTTCGCAACGCGGCTTCCTGTAGATATAGAACGGGCCGAGCGGAATGTTTCCACTGTAAGCTTATTCTCAAACTCGCGCGAAGGTTGAAATTCATTTTGGGTGAAATTCGTACCTCGGGCATTTACTCGCTCGCTTACCACCCGCGGATGGCTCGAACGGCTCGGGGGACTTAACTGGTTCGAAATTTGTTCACATAACAAATGCACTTGTTCGTCGGCTATGAAGAATTTTTGATGCGTAATTATCGAACACAAACCTCGGAGAACTCGCCATAGCCGATTATCATTATTATTATTATTATTATTATTATTATTATTATTTAATAATAATAATAATAATAATAATAATAATAAAACGTGATAAAAAGCTCACCGAGCGTCTTTGGACCGTTCAAAAGAATTATGTAATAATAATAATTTATTATTACATAATTCTTTTGAACGGTCCAAAGACGCTCGGTGAGCTTTTTATCACGTTTTCTCGGAATGATGGAACAAAGAATGGACTACGAGTTTATAACCCGGTGTTCGCGTTTCTTGCACTCTTCTTTGGCTATTCCCGATCGAGTATCCCGCAGGTAAGAGACAAAAGAACGGAAGGACTTTCCCGGTGGGAACGACGCGAGCAGAACAGAACGGCATCACCGGGTTTTCTTCCGCTACCTCCCAATTACCGACTATTCGAGAAGCGAAGACAAGAAATATCTGGCGTTTTTTTTTTTCTTCTTCGTCCCCTTACCTAACAGTTCGAGCTTTTTCGCTCGCCAATCCCCCCCGGATATCCTATACTTCGCGCTCTTTTCTTTCTCGATTCGAGGTCATGAAGTTTATATGTATATATACATACATACATATATATATACTGTGTATATAGATGCATATTTTTTTTTTCTTGGCCGGAGAATGGAAATTCCGAGAACGGGCTTTAAATCGCGAATGGTTATTGACTGTCGAGTCCGATATCAAAATTTATTCTTTTTGTGTGCATATGTGTATATGTATGTATACGTATGTCGATGATGTAATCTAAAAGCGATAATCCCACTGGTGCCTCGTTATCGGAGTTGGCACGCTCGACAAATTTGCCGGCTTCGAGTAAATTAATACACCGGCGAACGGCTGCGAATTTACAAACTATTAGCACGAACTGTTAGAAACAATTATTACGTTTACGCGACAATCGTAACGCTTTCGGTAATCGACGAACACTGGTGGCGCAATCCCTCGAGCGGGCAAAGCTCAATCGCTCGGATGATTAATTGGGTGTTTCTATGCAGTAAAAAATATATATACGTATATTTAACAAGAAAAAAAATCTTTTTCCATAGAAATAGTTGACATGAGATTTTTTTTACCTAGTCGTATTAATTTTTTTTTTATAATTGCATAATGAAAAAGGGATACATTGTGGATGACCGACAGCGGTAGATGCGCGGTTGGCGCACGGCTTCGGTGGTTCCCCAAGTCAGGCAGATTCGATCGCGGTCAGTACTTGGATGGGTGACCGCTCAGCCGCGCGCTAGCAACGGATCGACCGTTCAACGGGAGGCGCTTTTTTTCTGAGACTTTGGTGTTTCTTCCATTTTACAACACTGTCTGTCAATTTCACAAATATTTTTCGTGAAATTAACAACAATGTAATTTGACGTTTGTGGACGTTTGTGGACAAAAAATGTTTGTTAAATGGACAAATCTTTTTTACCGTGTAAATCGGCTACACAGTAAAAAAGTTTGTACTTTTTACAACAACTTATTGTCCACAAACATCGAAAATTTTTTATTTGTTAAATTTAGTTTTACTAACAAAAGTACAAACTCAAATTATCAATGACACTGGAAATTAAAGGAGAGGTTCGTATATTCAAATAAATTATAAACAACAGTCAGTTATTTAACAAAATTATTTTTACGAAATTACTTTTTTGACTGTGTACGGACGCACTGGAAAGTTAGGTAGCTTAGCTGAGTGCGGATTGGGAGTGCTAGGGGGGAATCTGGATGGGTTTCCGTAAAACACCAAAAAGGGCATTCGGTGGAAATAGACCAACAAAATATAAAAAACAAAAATTATATACATTGTGGACGTTTCTGTAGGGTCATTTTTTTAAATTATTTTTTTACGTGGGAACTTTTTTACCGTGTAAGATCGGACTTTGATGGCTCTGTCGATAAAAGCGCTCGAAGGCAACGGTGATCAATGGCGCGGTAACGTTTAATCATCGAATAAAAGTTTCGCTCGCGAAACGTTCATAAACCATCATGATCAATGTTTTTTTTTTTTTTTACGGTCGTAAGTCGTGTTTGAACTGCGCGGCCTTCCGCGTCCTTCTCGCACGAGTACATATAAACACATAAAACGGCCATCGAGATTTGATCGCCGATCGTAAAAGTGGTGAAATAATGTGGACACTCGTCGAGCTTGATCCAATCACGCCAAACGACGCGTTAGGACAAAAAAGTAAACAAGGCTTCTATGAAACTATAGATCGTAACCACCAATGTGCCCGATGCTAAAATTCTCCGTGGGTAAAACAGGTATCTGTTATCGGAGCTTCGTTCTTTAAAATCGATCGTCGGAATTACTATCGAAAATAAAATTACCCGCTTTCGAAGGAAACAAAAACAAACTCCGTGTGGCTTTAATATAAAATCTGGACAATACTTGAAGTACAAAACTTGTTCGGTCCTTCAAGTACTTTTTAGTACTTCCCGTAGTTTTTAGTACACGTATAGAAATATTATTTCATGAGTAGCATAAAATGCTATTTCTATTAATGTATGATTATTTGTCTAGACTTTTCATTAAGTATAATTAACGAGATTTTTGTTTAAATTCATAAAAATAACAAAAATTGATGAGAAGGGACTCTTTTCGTTTATTTAATGACATTCTTTATAACATTTTTTTATGAATTCTTTTCTAAAGAAAAAAGAAGCAAAGAATGGATTAAAAAAAATAAACTGAAAACGACGTATTACGAAAATTCCAGTTAGCGATTTTCTACAACAAGGAAGCCATGTGCAAATTACGTTGCACCTTTATGTTTGAAAGCCTAGATAGCGCTTGACGCTACGAACCTAATTGCGAAAGCTACTTGGAAAAAGTACTTCATACTTCAAGCACTCGTGACACTTTGTACTTTTAAGTATTTTTTTTTTTGTACTTTGCCCAGCTCTGTTCAATGTCCGCACGATAAAAAACTATAAAAAACCCACCAAAAAATTATCAAAAAATGGACATCTCCTGAAATATCTTTTCCCTGAAATCTGCGCGTTTCCCAAGCTCCGAGTTAGCCCGAAATCCGGAGAGCTAGGAGGATCGGCGTTGCTCAATTCTCCTCGAAGCTCCTGAATCGCCGTCATGCAAATATTACACAAGTGCGCTCAAACTGCCCTTTCCCCCCCAGTAAACTTGGCGTGAATCCTGCGAGAGGCGTTACGTCGCAGCTGATTCCGCAGGACGGACCTTAACTCCTTGTATACGAGGCGGCGGTATATCGCGCCGTGTGCACACACGTGAAGGGGGACGTGTAGTTAAATGCATCCTATAACGACTACAAAACGAGCTGACTATATAATACCGTGTAAGATCGTTTGGCGGTAATGGCCCTCTCTCGTGGTCCTTTATGAATATATTTTGCCTGCAAACGTGAGGAAGCATCCAAGACAGTATCTCGGCCGCCACTTTCCCCCCGTTCCTTGCCGCCGTATATGAAGAAGGCCGAGGCTACGAAGTTACTGCCTTTTTCCCTCGGTTATCCCGGAATCCCCCACCGGTGTATATAGCGTATTCATCCCGTGGGAAACGTAGTTGGCTGGCGCGGTACAGAACCATCTCCTCGGCCATCCTTTGCCACTCGCTTGTATATTTTCCCCGCCAGCCAGTCGCGGTAACAAGTTGAAACGACGGGAGCCCAAAAAAAGCTCGGATTTTTCTCGCATCCGAGCACTTTCTTTGCGGAACAAAAAAAAAAAAAATGAAAATATTAGCGGCAAAATTTTTCGCGATATAATGAAAGACCTGAGAGACGTTGTTCATAATAATATCGTTATCGAGAAAAGATTAGAGCGCTAACCCCCCGTTCAATGCCCCGTTGCGAGCCGCACGGGGCGTTTACGATAAACGAGGGATGAACGTGACTCGATAAACGATCTTCGCTTTCATCGGATTATCCAGTCGATCTCATCGTCTAGTCCTCCGCTCCAGTAACCACCCGGGATGTTTTTAATGAGTTAAACTGCCCGAAGACATAATGAAATTGACGTTCTAATATGGTTTTTGTTTAATCATTGACGCGGACTTTAAAATGTGAGGGTTAGTTATTAAACTCAGAAAGATACGCGAGTCCGATGGATTCGGAACATTTAACTTTTGATCCTACAGCGTGAATATTATTTCTTAAATGGTCGCGGCGCCTCCTCGGACATGTGGTCCACAGTCTGGCGTATCGATTTTGCTACAAAGAAGCCAAAAAATATTTTTTTTCGACAGAGTTACACCGCGACGAAGTTGCGGGTGCGAAAATCGAAAATAACAGAAACATTGAAAAAATTAAAAAATAAAAAAATTGATGACTAATTAATAAAAATATATGTTCGATGATTTCAGGTGAGGAACTGGGGATTGGTGGGTCGAGGCTCGGCCCCAGGAGTGGCCCAGGGCTTACCCTGGGGACCTGGAAGCTGCCCTCGGGAACGTAACGAGAAACGATAAGGCGGCTCAGGCGCGCCGTTGGCTGCGTGAAGCTGGGGCAGTGGCGGGCCTCGGCAGCGGAGCAGCAAAAATAGGAACAGCAGGAGGCGAGCGATATGAACGCCAGCGTCAACGTCGAGAGGAACTCCTGGCGGCTACCTCCCGACGAGACCGTCCAGGTCGCCGATCCCCGATCGAAGTCTGCTCAGGTAAAAGAGGTAATCGATTCAGGCCAGCACTACATATTGGTGTCGTTCATCAGTGTATGCCTGTCTCGTCGTTTGTCTCGTCTACTAATAACTATTGTACATTTACAACTAACCATATAAAATTGTTATAAATATTATCGTGTGTGTGCTGTCTTGTATCGTGTATTTTGTGTTGGTTTAGTTGATTGTTATAATTTAAATAGACCCTTATCGGCACAACGATCGACTTTGAATTCAATCTATGAAATATCAAGAATTATCTCAAGATAAAGTTCTAAATTTAAAAAAAATTGACATCATTTGTCAATTTTTCTTTTAATACGATCCTCGGATTGACTAATCTTGCTACTTAAAATTATACAAATTATATAACAATATTGTTTTACCGTACAAGCCACAAACACTCTATTTTGCAAGGTAGTGTAATTATTACTTTCTTTATACTTAACAAAAAAAAAAAAAAATACACACACACAATAATGGTGGGATAGAAGTAAAATATGATTAAAAATGTTCTTTGATGTAGAACCGAGATTTAAAAAAAAATGAAGAATTTTTATTTTTAATCAAAGAGTTTTGGATTTTTTTATGAATTTTTTTTTCTTTCTCGAAGAACTTTTATTACGGGAAAATTGCGATCCTGAAGTGAGGAGTGCAGAAACGGGGTGAGTTTCGTGCCGATCGTGTAAATCCAATGATCCGATTGTGCAAATCTTTTTACGAGGTAGCGAGTAACGATCGTGGATCGGAATACATTGAAAGTCGGGAAAAGCGCGGACAGTTAATTCAGCGATTTACCGTTACCCTTTCGTCTTCGTCTTTGCCGATCCCCGGGAACGATTCCTTATCCCGTTGCGAAGACTCGTCGGACACGGCGCGCCTTCTTCGGAACTCGACGGAGAGGAGTCCGACGATTCCGTGCACTTTACGACTCCACTCCGCTCTTCGCTCGCGAGAGTAGAGTCCCGAGACGCTCGTTAAATCCCGGTTACCGGGGAAATGAATGTCACGTGGATTCCGAATCCTCCGGGTGCAACAGCAGGACGGCTGGTATGCGGCAGGAAAGGATAGAAAATTCTTCGAACAGGAAACTCCGATCCTTTACAATACCTTTCCGGTGAAAACTTTCGCGTATTTTTTTTTTTTTTTTTGTAAAGTAGCTTTCGTTTTGGTGAATTTTTATTTCTCGTTTTTCAGGCAAAGTTGATTACAACGAAGCAAAAAAAAAAAAATGAAGCTCTGCAAATAAAAGTTGATTGCGAGGAAGCATTTTTTTAAATTTATCATTTTAAGGATTTTTTGTATGGTTTTGTTTTCTTTTTTTTTTTATGTGCAAGTATTGTGTACAGTTTGAGCATGGTGTGTTTTACTAGTGGAGTCAAAATGCGAGAGCACGGACCCTTGAATGAAACGGGACGTGGTCCGGTCTCGGTGTAATTAAAATGTTTTTGACAATGACCTGTGAAGTTCAGGTCGTCCAGGCTTCATTGTCTCGTCGCACTGGTTACTTTGCTCGATTACCCATATTCGCAACGCTGTCATATTTTCAAAAAAATATCTCCGATATTAATAATTTTTTTATCCGGAAACAATTCATCAACAGTGAATAGTGAATGCATCCAGAACATTTTATCGAACACTATTCCATCGCAAATTATTTCCATCCATCCAGCCGCAAAAATTGAAAAAGTACATGTTCAGAATAGTGACATTTCATCGGGCACAAAAGTGCCAAACGGTCAAGCAAAAAAGAAACTACTCTTTTAAGCGCCAGCTCGCTTTGGACTTAAATGTAAAAAAAAAAAAAAATGAATTTCCTAATTCGCAAACGGTAAACAGATTATTTAATTAAAGCAAAAAAAAAAAGAATCTTGAACGACCAACTTTTATCTGCGCACATGTAAATGTACCTTTAGCATAACCAAATATTAGCTCGTTGAATTCTGACGATGTTATGGCGGGTGCAGTGGGTAGAGGGGGGGGGGGGGGGGGGGGGGGGGGGTCAGTGGTACGATGCGGAATGCGACGTGTGCGAGACGAGGGCGGAGGTAAGCGAGGGTGTGTGTGGATGAGATGAGGTTTCGGAGCGGGCTAATGCAGCGGCTCTATGAATGCAAAGTGCGAACACGAGTAGTGTGCGGGAATTTCGCTCGCACCGTCGTTCGCCGTGCCTTAACCGTGGGCCGCCGCCTCCGCCGCCGCGGTTGGGCCAAATATTTATGGTAATAATTCCCATTATTCAGTCTCCGAGAGATACCGGAGTCAAGTTTTAATTATGCACGTGGGATAGGAGCGCGGTAAAACGGGTGGGACTACTGACAACCCCGAGCGGTTGACTCCTCCGACATATATTCGCCAATTTCGGCGTCGAGCGGAAGGGTTGTCGGTCCCGTTTCGGAGCATAAATATTTTCACCCTTTCGCCCCCGCCCCCACCCCCCCCCCCCCCCCCCCCCCCCCCCACTCCGCCCTCCCCGCTCGGCCGCCGTCGACTGTTCCACCGACTTTGTAAACATCCGTACATGCCACGTGAGTTATAACATAGGATACATAACGGACAACGAGGAGGAGAGACAAACATTCGAGATATCGGCAAACAGAGAGATTACATCGAATGTATTATCGGCGAGGGGAACTGTATAGGTATAGACGGTGGCTTTTGGTCGCCGAGAATAGTCGGGGACACAAAGGAGGCAGTAGATAAATCAGGGAGACAATAGACCCGGAGACAAAAGACGAAAGGTCGGCCGATGCGGCAACTGGAGGTGCGACTCGGGTGTGGAAGGGAAAATGGAATTTTCGTATCGCGAGGTACATCGCGAAGGGGAGAGGTCGAGAGACAAATATTTTTTGGGAGAGCGGTGGGGATCAGTTTTTTGCGAATATCTTGGTTGGGAGCGGTTTTTTGGTGAAAATTGTAAGAAGAGAAATTAAAGACAATAATATTTTATACAAAAAAGGTCCTTAGGCATTTGACGGTTCGTCGAGTAGTTTCGAAGTTAGAGCTCCGACAATCCGGGCAACGATACCTCGTCTCGTGCACTAAAGGACATAAAGCACGCGTATAACTGTGAGACGAGATTTATGAACTCTGTGCCAGGATCGTGCTATCAATTCAGAGATAGTCGAATAAAGAGTGACAAATTCTGTCCACGCGCGAGAGTCAATGAAGTGGAAAGGGAGAGAATACATTTTTTTTTTTACATCGAATCAACGCTATATCGAACTCTTACAGTGATATATTTAATAGGGCGCACAGTGCAGTGCGGTATGATCGATGACGATGTGAGGTCTGGTGTGCGAACTCGAAACGAGGGACAATCGTGAAAGCCACGAGCCGTGAAAATTCCCATCCGATCTCAATGATTCCGCTCGGCCGAGCATCCGGTCGAGCATCGCTTGCACTCCGCACTGGCTGCGCTGCTACTACTGCAGCGTACGCTCCACTCCGCGAAGCGAAGATTGTCAAACACTGCGTGACAGCGGTATAGACCAGGTGAAAGATGGTGTAGACCGAACGGAACCGCAGTTACTGGCCATACAATAAATTAGCTCTGAGGCTTTCCACGTCACTCTGACGATCCAACATTCACATCTCCCGAGTAAAAAAAATCATAAACAAATTAATTTACTCATAAATGATGCAACACAAAATCAATCGATCGATATTCGATTGTGATATGGATAATCGTCCATCTGTCGATAATGTGTGGACGATTATCGAATAAATCGACGTATGCATGTTCGATAATCGCATATATCGATGTATATATTATCGATAATCGAATATATCGATGTATATATGATCGATAATCGAATATATCGATGTATGTCTGATCGACAATCGAGTATAACGATGTACATATGATCAATCATCGAACATAACAATGTGTTTAATCGATTATCGAATACATCGATGCATTGATTAATCGATAATCAATAATTGAATAGAACGGTAAACGAAGTACGAAAGTTAAACGTGCCTCAAAAGAAAAAGTGATCGCCAGTTCCTCAAAGTGCCAATAACCGCGCGGTTCGCCGTGCAGAGTAAGCGAGGGTGAAAAACGAGAGCGCGGAATTGCGGCTAATTGGCCTATCCACTCCGGTATCGTTAGCTGGAAGCCATATCGAGAGGCCAGAAAATTAGAGCGATAAGAGACCGAGAGCGAAAAAGAAAGAAGTCGAAGAGCAAAAAAAAAAAAAAAAAAAACGTAACCGCGAGCTGGAGGTCGAGTTTCCGGGTGGTTGGAGGGTACGCGAGTTCGGCGACAGACGGACGGACGTAGCTTTCGAAACCTCGGAGCACCGGTGAAACCTCTCGTCACGACACTTTCCACGCAACAGTGAGCAAAGCTGTAACGACTGGAAGTCGAAAGGCGACCGATCTGCACTTGTGACCGGCAAACACATTCGGTCCTTCAGCGAAAACCCGCACCCCCCCCCCCCCCCCCTCCCCCACCCCCTTCGGCCGGTTTCCATTACAGGAACTCACGGTCGCGTAGCTCAATCTCGTAAATGTCATATCTCTCGTGTATGCGCCGGGAATCGGTCGGGTCGATATTACTAGGGTTGTCGCCCGCGGCTGCTTGATTACCGCACACTGGACGATGGGATAGTACGATGGTCGCCGACAGTTGGTCCCAGAGACATCAGTGTGGCAGATACCCGGAGAGATGTATTTTCGCCATTGGGAGGGTAAAGATGGACTTTCTTGAAGTTTGCGACATTTCCCTTGAGATCGATGTAACGGGAGATTTCTCATACAAAGCTGACGCCCGAAGATCGACACGGGCTTAAGAAGGCTCTCCTGACGTCCGAGTGATATAGAAAAAAAATATATTGTGAGTGCTAGAGGGCGAAGCGATGTTTTCGAAGAAATAAAAAATGGCGCACAAAAAAAACAACTCAACATTTGTGGATGACATTTTTGCAGAAACATTGACTGTTCACTACAGATACTGTGCGTGAAATACCAGCTTGATCGGTCGAGGCATTCTCGAGTTATAGCGGTTTGGATTTTTCGTGTCAGATTCACACACACACACACACACACATCCGGACATTTTTTCTAAATGTGATTTTTCGACGATTTGGAACATTCTGAACATGTTTTCATTAAAATCTCGGATTTTTTTTTTTTACCAAAGAACGCTTCCTCTATGAGAAAGCAACATTTTTTTTAAGTTTCTTTTTACCTCGGGTCTTCCCTTACGGGGTGTGAAATGTTCGTGAGTGTGAGTTGAAATATTTGGGCCTACGGAGGGCTGAGAGAACGGTTCGGAATGTCCCAAGAGCATGGGAATTACCACCGTCGGTAACAAAATCTGTAATCGTTTTTTAAACCGTCCCCCAGACCTTTATGGTTAGAAACAAATTCTTCGATTTGGGGGTAATAAAACGTAGTTATTCAGAAATTCAGTAATTCAGGATCAATATTACTAGAGTTGTCGCCCGTGGCTGCTTGATTATCGCGTACTGAACGATAGTACGATGGCCGCCGACAATTGGTTCTCGAGACGCTAGTGTGGCAGGTAGCCGTAGAGATGTATTATTGTCATTGGGGGAAAGATGGATTTTCTTGAAGTTTGCGACATTTCCCTGGAGATCGATGTAACGGGAGATTTCTCATACGAAGCTGACGCCCAATGCTGGCCACAGGCTTAAGGAAGCTGTCCTGGAGTGCGAGATATAGAAAGAAAGCAAATTCGACTTGACATTTTTTGTAAGTTGCTTTTTACCTTGGGCCATCCCTTAAGGGGTGTGAAACGTTTGTCGGTGTGGGGGTGAGTTGAAGTAATTCACGGAGGGGTCAGAGGAGCTTCAGAACGTCACAAAGACCATGGGAATTACCACGGTCGGTAACAGAATCTGTAATCATTTTTCAAACCATGCCCACCACTTATGGTCAGAAACAAAAACTTCGCGTTGGGGCTAATAAAACATGCTAATTCAGCAGTTCACGATTCTAACCCGATAGCGGGAATGATTAATCGAGTTGCTGGTAGTTTATACCTTGGTAATTAATCACTTACTTGGGTTCGAAATTTATTCGATTCGTACGATAAAAAAATGTCCTCATCAATCACAAATTCTTAGGAAGTAGAAACGGCGTTTTTTGTGCAGACTAGTCCTTAAAAATAGTTATCAAACTCTGCCTCTCGTAAAGTGTTTCTCTGACTCTTGTTTATTAACATTCACTTTATACCCTCGGTGAGTAACACAAGTTTAATGTCCGTTTAATGCAAGTAAAAAAATAAATAAATTTGACATTTTTTATAGTTTCCTTTTACCTTGGGCCATCGATCAAGGGCTGTGACATGTTCGTGAGTTGAAATAATTGGGCCCGCGGATGGGTGAGAAGAGCTTCGTAACGTCCCGAGAGCATGGCAATTACCGCGGTCGGTAACAGAATCGGTAATAATTTTTTTTAATCACCCCCGACCATTTATGGTCAGAAACAAATGCCCAACACAAACAAAAGAAATAATAAAACTCGCTAATTCAGAAGTTCAGAATTCCTACCCGATAGCGGGTGTGATTAATCGACTTGCCGGTAGTCTATACCTCGGTAATTAATTAACTACTTAGGCTCGAAATTTATTCGACTTGCACCATAGAAAAAAAAAAAAATCCTCATCGGTCATAAATTCCCACGAAGTAGAAACGGCTTTTTCACTGCAGACAATACTTTAAAAAATAATTATCACACTCAGTCTCTCGTAATATTTTTCTGACTCTTGTTAACATCCCCTCCACACCCCTCGGAGAGTAACGCGACTTGGATGCGCGTCAAAAAAAAAAGTAATAAAACGAAGAGGGCGAAGAGTGCATCTACTCGAGCACGTGTACACTCGCCGAATGCATTACACGATGCTCGGTAGTGCGGTACGTGGCGCTCCGCGAGAAAGCTGACAAAGATGAAAGTGAGTAACTCGTGAATTACTGAAACAACGTGGATCGGTACGTGTCGGAGGTAGTTCCGTGCCGAACGTCAAGTGCTTAGCACGCCCCGTGGAAAGCCGTGAGTAAGAGAGGAGCCGGGCGAGCGTGGAACACCGCAAACAACGTTGGAAGGTGGAATAACTTGATTATCGGTCCCGGTGCCAGTTTCTCGGCTCGGTGCTTTGCCAGCGTTGGGATTCCGTGGGTTCCTAGAGGCGACCTAACCCGGACGGGACGGACGAACGAGTGCGACGGGTGCGAGTGTGTGCGAGCGCGCGGGGGCGTAGTCCCTCGGACCGTGTCAGGGCTCGTCGACGGCGAAGGGTAAAATCAGCCAGGCAACACGTGCCGTTCGCCGCGAGGGATCGCACCCGCGTATGCCGTACGTGCAAGTTGACTACGTAAGTTGCCGCCGCGCTTTCGATCGCGGAAACAGTCGGGCGTCTTGCCTCGATGGTTAATGAAGTGGAGTTAAAGATAACTCGATGAAAGTCAATAGTCAGTCGCGCACGGTTCACATTCGCCCGTACGAGGAAACTAAAATTATAATATTCGTAAACGATAAAAAAAAAAAAATTGATCGTCGCTACACTGATAAGGCTATTTATCTATCGCGAATTATCATCGATAATTCAAATCAATCAATATTATATGATAATTATAATTATTATGGAATATTATCGCTTGAACAACGAAAGATTAATATTATAATATCATAATTTATTATTCGTGATTATAAAAAAAAAATGTGGTACATTTACAATAATAATAATAATGGAATAACATATATATGTTATTCCATTGTTATTATTATTGTAAATATGGCAAATTATTTTGTTTGATTATTTAATTTTATTAACACGATAAATTATTTATTGTATCGATCGATGAAATTAATAACAATTTCACAAAAACGTCCATCGCAAGACGAAGCAACAAAAAAAAATTATAAAAATTAAATTCCCCGATTGGCAGCGAAGCGCGACTCGTGGGCGACGACGCCTGTGTCGTACCGGTGTTTTACTGTACCCACAATCTACTGATAAATATTTCAACTGCACAGCGATTATTGCAAATTATCACCAATCAATTAATCGATAATATCATATAACAATTAAAATTATTATACAACATTATTGATCGCATAATCAAATATCATCAATATTATAATATCATAATTTATTAATAATTTGTTCCATTTATGATAATAATGGGTTAAAATATTATATAAACGTGATAAATTACTTTTCCATTAATCCACAAAAATAAAAACAATTTCGCAAGAGCATTAATCGAAGTACGAAGTAGAAAAAAAAAAAACATAAAAAATTGAATTCCCCGATTGTCAGGGAAGCGCGACTCGTGGGCGGGCGATACCTGTGTCGTACCGATGTTTCACTGTACTCCGCCGTCTGCAGTTAAACATTTCAACTGTACAGCGATTTCCACTAGGCAACGTGGTCCGCGCGCGCCCCTTTGACTTCCGGCTCCCCCATTTCGACGCCGCCGAGCGGTCTGTCGTAACAGTCACGTCGGACGAGGCTCGAGGGTGAGATTGAGCGACGCACACAGCCGCGAGGCCGCACACATATCGATAGAGAGATATAGTCAGGGGAGAGAGAAGAGATCGGAAACGGGAATGGAGCACAGTGTTGCCGGAGTGAGACGGACGGCTGGTAATAGCGACGGGGGGGAGGAGGAGAGGGGGGTGGGAAGGGTGGTTTCTGGGAAGCCACCCACGAGCCCCGCTGGGAGTCGAACGGCTCTCGGCCACCCGCCACCCCCCGGCGGGCAACGCGTTGCTAGCCGTACGTACGTACTACGTCGTGTCCCAGCAGCACCACCAGAAACGACGGGGGAGGTGAGTGTGAGGACCAGAAACACAACCACGCTTAGTCCGGCATTGTCTCGCCGTGAGTTCGTATCGACGATTTCTATACTCCCTCGTATTTTGCCTTCTGGCTCGCCGGGAGGGGTAAGAGTATAACGCGCGAGAGATACACGAAACGTGTCCGTGTTTGTCCGCTGTGTATCGGCCGCGTGTGCGTATTCGATGCGCGGGTGAGAGAGGGTGTCCGGCGAATCTCGGTGGATTTGTCATGACGCGATGCTCACGGCTTCGCGAGTATCTGGTGAGTGAGTAGAGGTACTCCGGGCGAGAATGCATTTTTAAATATTTTTTTTTGTCGTTAAAATATACATGTATGTGCGTGAAATTCTCGGGCCAGCCCCTCGTGACCAGGGTATCGAGGGCATGGTTCTGAGACTCTTTTGTGGAGGACCGAGTTGGCTCCAATTTATAGAATTGTGGATGTTTTACAGCTGTTTTGAATAGGTGTGTCCGATAGAATGGTTTACTCATGTATTGTTTGGAGGTTTGTTTTTCTTTTTGGTGTCAAGGTTTGTGTTGGATTGCGTTTGCGAATCTCGGTGGATTTGCCATGACGCGATGCTCACGGCTTCGCGAGTATCTGGTGAGTGAGTACCGAGCGAGAATGCATTTTTTAATTTTTTTTTGTGGTGAAAATATACATGTATGCGCGTGAAATTCTCGGGCCAGCCCCTCGTGACCAGGGTATCGAGGGCATGGTTCTGAGACTCTTTTGTGGAGGACCGAGTTGGCTCCAATTTATAGAATTGTGGATGTTTTACAGCTGTTTCGAATAGGTGTGTCCGATAGAATGGTTTACTCATGTATTGTTTGGAGGTTTGTTTTTCTTTTTTGTGTGAAGGTTTGTGTTGGATTGCGTGTGCGCATTCGATGCGCGGGTGAGGAGGGTGTCTGGCGAATCTCGGTGGATTTGTCTGGAGACGATGCTCACGGATTCGCGAGTATCTGGAGAGTGAGTACCGGTATTCCGAGCTAGGATGGATTTTCTTTTTGGATATAAATATATCTATGCATGTGTGTGGTTATGTTTTCCATTTCTTTGACGGCGGACAAAAATTCTCGAGTCATCCCTTCGTGACCAGAATTTCGAAAGCACGGCTCCGAGACTCTTCTGTAGAGGACCGAGTTGGCTCCAATTTATAGAATTTTCAATTGCGGGTGTTTTCCCAATCTTTTTAATTGATGTGTCTGATAGAACGGATATATTCATAATTTTTTTTTTGTGTGATGGTTTCTATTTGTTTACGTCTGCGTATTCGATTCGCGGGTGAGAAGGCGTCTGGCGAATCGGCGTGGAATTGTCATGACTCGACGCTCATGGCTTCCTGGTATTTTGAGCGAGGATTGACTTATACATACATGTATACTTGTACATATATATATTTATATATGCATATATAATATTATTATAATTTATTATATTATTTATATGTATATAAATATATGTATGTATGAAGTATATCGGTTTTCCAATCCTTTGACGACGGACACAAATTCTCGAGGCAGCCCTTCGTGACCAGAGTATCGAAGTCATGGCTCTGAGACCCTTCTGCAGAGGACCGTGTTGGGTCGAATTTATAGAATTTTGAATAGTGAATATTTTCTAGCTCTTTTCAGTAGGTGTGTCCGATGGAATGGAATATTATTCATTTGTTGTTTGTGGTTTTTTATTGTTTTTTTTTTGTGGTGTTTTGTGTTGGATTGCGTTGCTGGATAATCTTGGATTATCAACTCATGAGGTTGATCCGGAGCGATCCGGACGAATTTTTTTTATTTAATTTCATTGCATTTTTTTTATAGAATCAAATTTTGTATCTGGCGAATCGCAACGTTTATGCGGGAATAAACGTTTGCAAAATATGAGCTTTTTCACTCAGCTATTCAGGCAGCTTCGTGTGCGAATTTGCATTAAAAAAAATAATAACGTCGGTTTTTCGGTGGATGAAATCGCTCGAATAACGAAAGGGTTAACGAACTCCGTTCCAAAAAGTTTCTTCGTTAAAGAGAAAGGTCGTCTGAGGGGCTTCCTGGCGGAAAAAGAGTGGATTCTAAATGGTGTTTCAACGTCACTGTGTCGCGACAGTGAAAACGTATCGATTATATCACGAGGTCGAGTCGCCGCGACCGAAACCTCACCGAGCTCGCCTCCGCACCGCCCGCGAGCTCTCGACGCTCCGACAGCTTTAATAAATTGCAGTGAAACACCAATTTTCTCGCCGGTTTTCGCTATACTGCACTCAATTCAAATTGTGTCGATAAAACATTCGCGGTGAAATGAAGCGCGTGACGTTTCGCGTCTTTATTTTTTCCTTTCATCTCTTCACCGCTTTGATTCTCAAACTCTCCCGCGCGATCTGACCGGTAACCGGACGTATCTGGAGACGTGCCATGACGGCTATTTTTGGTAAGCGTCAATTTACCAAAAAATTACCGTCAATTGACCGCCTTTTTTAATTCCAGAAAATGTTTGTTGTGCCGTGAGCGTCATTTTTATTTGAGTCACAAATATGGTCAGAACAGCAAAAAACGTCGTTCCAGTCGTCATTTGACGGTCGTTTTTTTGTCACAAATTTGGTTAACTTTTTAGCTCTCCGGATTTCGAATTTTTCTCCCTGGTTGATTTTATATCCGTATTTTCGTTTTTTTATTCATCAGTGAAACAATATTATAAAATGAATACAAAATATTTGATTTCTGATTAACGCGATTGGTATTTTGTTAATTTCGAAGTTAGAAGTCGCGGAGGTTTTTAGAGTTAATGTCGCTGTTTGTCACAGTGCGCTTATTTTCGATCTGGTCAATTGACGGTCATTTTTTGTAAGCGTGAATTGACAAAAAAAAAACCGTCTTATTTATTCCAAAAAATGTTATGCCATGACCACCATTTTTGTTCGGGGTCACAATTATGATAAAAACAGCAGAAACATCTATCTAGTTGGGCATGTGAACGTCATTTTTTTTGTCACAAGTTTTGTAAACTTTTCTGCAGTCAAGGTCGATTTCAAACGAATTTTTCTCCGTCGGTGATTTCGTAATCATTCGTATTGTCATTTTCTCATCAATCAATCCATCAATGAAACAATATTATAAAATGAATACAAAATATTTTTTTTCTTATTAACGAATTTTAATGGTATTTTTATTGGGTTAACTGGTTCTTTCTTAAGTTCGAAATTGGTACCGCGGAGGTTTTTAGAGTTAACGTCGCTATTGTCACAGTGCGGTCATTTCCGGACAATTGACGGTCACGTGACAGTCGATTGACAAAAAAAAAAAAAAAAATGACCGATCACAAAGTCAGCGCCCATCACAAGCCGTATCTACTTTTAGCATCTCGCGCGCTGCCGCGCTGCTCGCGACGAGCGTGTTTGATGACAGATTTCACGGTCGCAGAGACGAGATCAGCCACTCGGTTGGGACAGATGGGCGTGTTGCGATTTTGTAATGTCGGGAAAAGGGAGAGGGAGAGATCCGACCGGTTCGGATCGACGAAGAACGCTTTTTGTCCCCGTCACGCTAATATTATTCGTGCGTGTATACGAAAACCCGCGGATGTGTACACAGAGACGTCTCGCGGATCTATCTTTGGCCCGTTCTAGCCCCGAATAGTCGGCTATTGTACGCCCGTCGGACGAGACGAGTCAGTCGGGGCAGCGAAACTGCATTTTCTAACGACTCCTAAATCTTGAGTTTCTGTGCGGTATTCAGTGCGACTGACGCAGCAATGACTGGCGAGTGATGCAGTTGCAAACATCTCGGTCGGGACGCGAGTTTGGGTAGATTGATAGGTGGATCTTGATGGATTGATTATTTTCGCTGGCGAGAGAGAGAGATCGCGCGGGGCCGTTCGATGATCGCGAGGGGCGGCGGAACCGCGACTGTGGACAGATGCACGAAAATACAGGACTATCTGGTGAGTCGAAGGACTATCCGAAGTACTTTTTTTTAGGAGTTATTTCTGTGCGGTAAATTTCTGGCAGAAAATGTAAGGTGGCCTAGCAGTCCGTCATCTAAGACATTAAATTGGAAATTACGTAATGAGCAAATGTGGCAATTCTTTTTTTATCTGCATCTCTAGTGAAAAGACATTGGTTGGGGGAAAAAAATCATACCGACAAAATGATGGAGTTCTCAAGGTGATTTCCTGATAGCATTTTGTTTTTTCGGGGTGTATTTCTGTACTGTAGATTATTTTTGTTGTGGCGGGAAATGTGAGGGGGTCAAGGAGTCAGACATCGAATAAATAAAATTGGAAATTGCGTAATGATGTGGCAATACTTTTTTGGTATATTCAGTGAAATGACAATGGTTGAGAAATAAAAATAATCATACCGACAAAATAATGGAGTTGTCAAGGTAATTGCCTGAGTCCATTTTTTTTAACGAAAAAATTATGCTGCGATAAAGATCTCTTTCAATATCGATTGAATATGTATTGAATATCTATTGAATATCTATTGAATACCTATTGAATATCTGTTGAATATCTATTGAATATCTATTGAATATCTATTGAATACCTATTGAATATCTATTGAATACCTATTGAATATCTATTGAATATCTATTGAATATCTATTGAATACCTATTGAATATCTATTGAATATCTATTGAATATCTATTGAATATCTATTGAATATCTATTGAATATCTATTGAATATCTATTGAATATCTATTGAATATCTATTGAATATCTATTGAATATCTATTGAATATCTATTGAATATCTATTGAATATCTATTGAATATCTATTGAATATCTATTGAATATCTATCGAATATCTATCGAATATCTATCGAATATCTATCGAATATCTATCGAATATCTATTCAATAGCTATTGAATATCTATTGAACTAATTTATAACGAATTTGTGCCACCTGTGTCCCACTCAGAATGCAAAAATGTTTAAAATTAAATTTCCGTCGATTGACTGGCTGCGGCATCGAGTCCGTTCGCTACAATGTCTTGGCCGATCGACAAGACTGAACAATTTGTCGACAGGCAACGGCTCGAAGTGAACCCTTCCACCGACAAATCACATTATTTACGATCTTCCACTCCGCGCACACAGACGACGGAGACAAAACTCGAGAATTTTTACCATCACCGAAACTCCGCTGGAAACTCGAGTTCTGGACGTCGTTCGAAAACGTTCAGGATAAACTGATGTCCGCCAATTTTCGTGCGTTTGTGACGAAAGAGCGCGAGAGTGTAACTAGGGCGACGCCAGAAGGAGGGGGAAGTGGGAGTCAGAACTACAGAATTCACGAAAGCGTGAATTTGGCGCGAGAAATTTCGTCTGGCTCGCGAGAGGAAACCGAAGATGCATAGGATTAGGATGACGGTAGAAATTCACGCTCCCGTAGACCGTCGAATAGAGCCTGAGCCATGTAGAGCGGAATTATTCATAGCGAACAGGACGCTGAACGGGTATAGGATAGTTCTTGCCTTTGGGAACGCGCGAGAGAAGTATCAGGAGTCGGTAATGTTCGCCGATTACCATTAGCATATCATCGCCGAAGTGCGGTAAATTTGATCGATAGTTCCTTCTCGATTAATCAAACGGAGCCCTTTTCGATGTCCAAAATCATCCTCCATTGTCCGTGACCCGTTTCACTGAGTGTGATCTATTTTTCGCGGGTAACAATATTCGTACAACGAATACGGAGCCCGCAATGTATCGAGCGGTCACGTTAACGCGAATAGAACGTTCTCACGTGGAGTACTCTAAACAGAGTTCCCTTTATATGAAAAGAAACGGTCGAAATTGAGAAAAAAAATTGTAGATTCCTATTCAGAATTCAAAGCTGAGCAACTTTGTCCTTTGGAGAAATTAGATACGATGCATAGTTTACGAGTTACGAGCATGTTACGTTTGAACCGCTTTTCCAGCGATCTCATTGGCTGAAGACTTCACCCGCCGTTTACTACGAAACCACGCATCCTACGAAAATTTACCAAAGGCAAAGTATACTCGGTTTCGAGCCATGAAACCGACTCCACAATTTCTGTGCTCGATTTTCAGAAAACCTTGTCAAAGATTTAAAAAAAAAAATTCAAAAATATTAAATTCTTCCAAATAATAATAAAAAACGTAGTGCCAATTTTTTTTTTTCATATCCTCCTAGAATTAGATTTGAGCTTCCATTGCCTCTCCGTTTGCCCACCGTTTCTCCCTTTTTCGAGCAAATAAATTCCCCAAGCCCCGACCAACGTTATTATTGGGACGCACTGTTGTACTTCATCCAAAAAACAATATTCCCCGCCGAGCAATTCGAAGCTTTCAATTTCCGGAACCCGTGCCCACGGCTCTGTATCCGTCGGGTTAATGCCGAGGTGCAAACAGGTTCTTAACAGTCCTATCTGGCCCGAACACCCCGCACTCCGAGGTTCCACTCCCGCGAATGCGTTTTCCGGCCCAGCGACTGTCGTATTAATAATCCGGCCGGCGGTCCCCACACGACGTGCGGCAGTATGTATTACACGCTCCGAGAGTGTTCCGGTGCGCTCGAGAGTCATCATGTCGGCGGGGGCGCATAACCCGAATGCAATATGCATGTGAAAGCTCGTTGCAGCAGGGTGTCCGACCCTGCTGCACCCAACGCCCACACGGTCCTCCCTCGTCCCCGTGCGAGGGTACAGGCTGGAACAGCCCGATGAGAGACGCGCACAATGTCGACGTGCCCCCGTCCGGGTGATATCCGGTTGGTCCCGCTGGACTCCGAAACCCGGGCGTTGCTTTCGGCCCTCGCGGTTGATGCAACGCGACATGATTATAACCGCTCGCTGGCTCACGAAAGCTCTCTGGATTATATGGAAGGACAGGCAGAGGGGGCGGTTGGGCTAAAAGGGGTGCGCGCGGGGGGGGGGGGGGGGGGGGGGTTGATACAGAAAGGGGTTGAAAGGGGGCTCGTGACGTTGAGGTCGTTACGCGTAATTTCTCGTGGAGCTCGCGAGATATATGCCCGAAAATGGAAGGAGCGGCCCCGCGCACACATTATGCAAGCCGGTGTGTCGGTCCTTTTCATTACACGAATTTTCGGATCGGATATCGGGGGATATATCGTTATTAATGTGTGTACGGTAGATAGGATGATTGGAGGCAACGCGACGATTGGATAATTCGTTATATCCTCGGGTAATTGATCGATCCTGATTTTGTTGGGAGAGAGGGAGTTGCTGTGGGTCATCCGGGAACGACGGATTGGGACGATGCACGGGGAAATGTTTGCTCGAGCGCGCATTCGATTTATCACCCTCGATATCCCTGTCGGTGATTAAATTTTGGGGCTGAGGGCGAGCGTCTGATTTGGTAATTAGGAAAAAGTGAAGTCGTATAGTTGTCATATTGTTCGTGGACAAAAGTGTCTATGCTAAAAATGGGACTTTTTTTTCTTGTGCGGCTGATTTTTTGTCATTTTATTTTTACTTTTTATACCTTTGGAGGATTCTCTTCTCTAAACGGACCGATGAAAGGATACCAAATTTATAGATGACATACTCGAAAGGTCGACACTTCCGTTTGAGCAATTTTTCAAAAAATGTTTCTACATTTTTTTTTTTTTTAAGTGCCAACTTCAGTTGACACTCGAGTTAGAAATGTAGTTCGAAATCAAGTTAAAATTTCGTCAATTATCAAATGTGAACTTAAAAGTGAACTTAAGTTTGTGCTCAAGTTGGAACTTAAAAATCGAAGGATGAATAACGAATTCACATTTTAACGACATAATAATAAATAAAAAAATCCAAAAGAAGCAAAAAAAAAATAGATACACGCCGACGTACTTGTCGATTCTGTGCGGTATTTTCCAGCGGAGCTGTATCTCAGGAAAATTAAATGGAACACTCCCGCATATACATCGCGATGGAACGTGAAATGCAGAAATTTGCGAACAAGCTAGGTGGAAGAGTTTCTCTCGAACGTTCTTCAATAATAAAGCTTTATCGGGAATTCAGACGGCGAACCGATGAGAACGAGTGCGATCGGGAGATTCCGCAAACCTCGAGTGCAGACCGAGCTTCATAGATAATTGATGCTTTTCTTCTCCCTGTACATGGCTAGCTTCGACTTAAAAAAAAAAAAAAGTACATACTTGGCTCCCGATATTTCCGTCTAATTTTCTCGTCGATTTCATATCGCTGTCGTTGTACATATACGTACATTTATATCGTACATACGTCGATAAAACAAACGTTGGCATGACCCGACGTCAATCGCTTTTCGCGTTTAGAAACCTTTCATAACCGTCGGAAACAATCATTGCTCGGCTACCTGTGCACTGCACCGAGGCACGTCGTATAACCGGGAATACTGTCGGGCCAAAACTATATGTGTGTCGATAAAAGTTCAGCTGACGCGGGTAAAGAGATAACTATAAAATGTCTACGCTATACGTTTCTTCAGGATTTTTTTTTCTGCTTTTATTTTTTCATCACACATGAGTTACGGAAGTGAAAAAGAGGAACTTTGCCGAAAGCGTCGAAGATGTCCTAAAAGCGTGGCGATATTTATTGTCTTATTATAAAAATTGGAAGAGACCATTTTTTCAATTGATTTTATGAAAATTTTGTATTTTTGCAATTTTTTTTTTTTCAGGACTTGACTTACGGCGAGGGTGGCCACAATTGGAGAAGCATTATATTTTCGTTGCTGGTGATCGGTCTCGTTATCGCTGGCATCGTCACCGCCATTTATCTCCTAGGGTGAGTTTTGTGTAAACCCGTACGTGACATTTTTTTAAACAAATCGCTCTGTGGATGATGATAATCCAAAGAAATAATTTATTGCTTGACTCTAAAGTATAGTACGAGACAGATCCGATCTACCTGAAGAATTTTATACTTAAAATAAAAATAAAAAAAATGTTACATAATAATTTTAAAGTATATTTAAATTATCATTGGTTTTATAAAAGAAATTTTTTTTGCTTCATAGAGGAAACTTGTTTATTTCTGTCATCTCTGGCATTTTTATTTCCACTTTTGGCATCCTCAATTTTGTATTAAATATATATATATTTTTTTATCATAGCCTAGCAATTAATATTTGTTTAAAAAAATAATATATAAAAAATTGCGCAGTTACGTCGACGAACTTCTTTACTGGAGCGGTAGACGTCTCACGTTGGACGAGTGCCTTAGCGGTGACCTTTCGCCCCATCGTCTGCCACCGGCTTGGATATCACACGACAAGTTCGTCTATCAGGCTGACGACGGCTCTCTCGCTCTACTCGATACTTCGAACAACTCCGTGTCTCTACTAGTCTCCAATCACACTCTCGTAAGTATTTTCATTTTTTTTTTTACATCAAGCTCATCGCGACTAAATTTTTTAGAGCAATAAATGAAAATAATTTTTTATAATAAAAATTCAAATCAATTAAAGAGACTTCAATCTTTTTTTAATCACAGAATTTCATCTCCGCGGTCCCAAAATAATTATTTACAGCCGAAAGTTCGTCGATCGCAATTTTTGTTTTTGGCTCAAAACAAAAATACAGCAAAGAATGAAAATCATTTTTTATAATTAATTAATCAATTAAAGACTTAAATATTTTTTCGTCACATAATTTCAGCCACAAGCTCCCAATAAAGATAATTATTTGGGGCCGAAACTTTGTCGATCGCAATTATTATTATTATTTTTTTTTCATAACGAAAATATCTTGCGCGTAGATTTAGCGGTAAATCAATTAATTCGGAAAGCAATTACCAGTTTCCACTATAACCCGAGAATCCCGAGTCCCTTTCTGCGTCGCCACAAAGAGATAGTGGCTAATACCTCGAGTGCCTCGTGCCGCCGACACAGCCGGTAGATTGAATCGCGTGCGAGTTCGCCACGAGCGAAACGGTGTAACGTCGATAATTGATTGGCCCTTCGGTGCATCCGCGGGGGCTGAACTACCCCTTTGTCAGGAACATCAAGCGGGAATAGACGGTGGATGATTCGTGCCGGTTATCCAACGGATTTCCGCCATTGTGCTACTTCCCATGTATAAGTTTAACGTTTTCCATGCCAAATTCTGTTAACTGGAATGCGTCGTTGCATAAACGAACGTCCCGCCAATATCGCGAATTCGCAATGGTGCGCATGCGCAACCGCTCGGATTCTAAATCACATCAGCGGGACAAATTGTTGAAAAAAAATTTGCAAAAATTCTAAAACAGTGACGTCAACCATCGGAAGACGATGTATAAATTTTGTAATAAATCGTCAAGCTGTTTCAAAGATACGGAACTTTATCGAGGCAGCAGCAATAAGCTACTGCGTGTCGAAAGGCTGATGGGTAAAAACTGGAATCATCTCGCTTTTCCAGATTTTTTAAATAAATGAATCGTCGATTTTCTCCACTTTTGTTTTGTTTAAAAAAACTTGTTTGTCGTTTCAAACAAATTAATTAAATTAATTATAATTATCTCGCTTTTCCAGATTTCTTTTTTATAACTGAATTATCGATTTACTCCACTTTCGTTTAGAAGAGCTTATTTGTTATTCAATATATATATATATATATATATATATATATAACGATCCCATGCTTCATCCGCTGTGAATTACACCTCCGGAATTGGGACGGAGCGTGTAACGGTTTGCCTCCAAAAAATGTTGGCAAATTAAGGGTCAGAACCGAATTTACGGGGGTTCATGACGTAACAAAGCCGCTATCATTAATTGCTAATGGAAGAGAGAAACCACACCGGTAAGCCGACAATGCGTCGCCGGTAACAAGACCGCGGGTCATTTGGGGTCGGTGATAGACGCAGAGCATCGGTCCTGCGGTGCGTCGTCACATCGCCGCAGGAACCAAAATGACATTTCGCCGGCTACAAAACCCCGAGCACCGCAGCCGACCGTTTCGAACCTGCGGGGAAGGGGTTTCGGTGACGGGAGATCCGTCAACGTATGGCCGAGCGAAATTTCGTAATGACCACTCATACATATACGCACATTTTACCCCGTTGAATTTCGCTGCAAGGCAAATTCCAGTATAGTGGGCCATGCATTTTTTTTTTTAATTTAAAAAAATCATTATGGTACTTTTCTATCCTTAATATTTATTTTAAATTCCCCTGTTATTTTATTTTATATTTTAAAAAACAACAAAAAATTAACAAGTCTCTGCTATGCGACTCGATCGTTGATATAAATAAAATCTTCCGTGTAATTTTAACTCATCGCCAATACGTTGGAACTCGCGAAAAAAAGATTGTTTTCATTCTTACTACTCAATTCAGAACTCCCAGCTGGGATAACAATATACTTATGGCTAGGGGTAATGGAAAGGCACTGCCTTTCCTACCTTCCTTACTTCCATTTATTTTCCTCTATCTTTGATTCTTACTTAATCTACCTATTTAATCCTATTACTGTCTCTATTGACCAATAGTGCGTGTTGTTTAAACGCTTACGTATGTAAACATTTTTGTACTTACAGGGTTTAACAATGAACCATAATAATAATAAATAATAATAATAAATACATTAAACCATAATAATAATAAAAAAAGAACTCTATTATTCGACCGCGTACAAAATTTGTATGTAAAAAAAAATCTCTAGGTTAAAAAAAAATGTCCATTTCTTCGTCCCATCCTCGCTGGTATCGCGGAGTTCGCATGAACAACCACGTCTTATTATTACCTCAGAGAGGCCCGGACGGAGAGGCGAGCGTTTTATACGGCGCATTCTCGATATACCTGGGGTGGAACAAAAGCCTATATAGTCTTATAGTATGAAAACCTGTACAGTCTTCCGGCTCGAAACCTCGAATTCCCGACGTTCTGGGCTAGTTTGATTCGCGGCAAGGGCGCGGGATCGATGGAAGGGGAAACTGAGAAGATAAAACGGGGTAGAGAAGCATATGAGGGTAAAACGGTTTGAAAGAGAGAGCGGAGGGGGAGAGGGGGAGGGGGGGGGGAGAATACGTGGGAGGAAACGTATATGGTACATAGCTGTGTACACGAGGGCTGGGAGAGGTATTGCATTTTACGCTCGATGGCTCGATCTCTCGCGGCTGCTTCGGATGGTCGCGTGTATAAACGGCACCAAAGGGATCCCCGCCGTTATACCGTACGCGGTACGGAGAGACGGACAGAAAAGAAATGAGAGAAGAAAGGGGATACGCGCGGAGGGTGATTGATCTGCGTACTCGGAGGCCGTCGCCGATCGCGGAGAAACGAAATAAAAAGGTAACGTCGAAAGGGACGGGGGAAATAGAGGAATCGACGAGAAATGCGGCGACGGCGGAAAATTCTTTGCGTCTCTTTTTCTCCGACTCTTTTGTAATCTCTATATCCGGCGCGGAATGAAGATCCTCGAACAAGGTCGATTCCAACTTTTATTTTTCAACTTTTATTCTTTGAATTTTTTTTCTTTTTTTTTTTTTTTTGTACATGAAGTGATGACATTTTTATATACTTTCAAGGAAATTTGACGGACATCGGTCAGGGAATAAAATAATTGTTTCTGTGAACTTAGTATTGAGGGGTCATCCGATGGGTTGAAAAATGTCGGACGGTAGTCGGGAATTTTATTGCCGAATGAGTTTCGGCGAAGATGCATGCGTTCGCGAAAAAAATCGTCTATGAAAGTTAATCAATAGAAAACATTGGTAAACAAGGATAAAAAAAATGCCTAAACTTAAGTTCAAACCAGGGCCGTACAGATAGGCCCGGCCTAGCCGGATAAAAGATCTTATCCGGCTAATGGATTTTATAGTTTGGCCGGCTGAACTATTTTAGTCGGCTAATCCGTTTTAGCCGGCGAAACTAATAGTCTTGGAATTTTTTGACGAATTTTTATTTTATTTTTTCTAATGTTACCTGCAACGTATTCCGAAGTATTTTCGCCCGCTGAACACGAATCCGCCAGCCTTTTTGGCCTTAAGTACAATGCCACATTAAGCGACTCGATTTTATGCACCTGGCCGAGTAAAATAATTTAGCCGGCTAAGACGGCTTAGCCGGCCAAACTATGAAATCCATTAGCCGGATAAAATATTTTAGCCCTCTAGGCCGGCCTATCTGTAGAGCCCTAGTTCAAACTCGCTGTCGTGCTCTAACTGACAACAGACAAATCGTATTTGGTTGCCTACGAAAGGAAAAAAAAAAAACAAAATTATGTTTTACGCCCCTCGGGCATGGGAATAAAAACACCCGAGTAAAATCAATTCGGCAAACTTTCTCCGCCGATAATATAAAAATCCATAGGATGCACTTTGCGATTCACATGGGGTGGTTTGCGAACACGAGCGCATCGGCGCTGTCGCCGCCGCGCTCAAATCGTTCTACATTTGTATTATGTATACGCGAACACGTTCGCCGGAGGGAGGAGGAAACGGAAGGATTTGAAGTGGAAGGTACGGAGTTGGAGTACAGAAGGACGAAGGGGAGGCGGAGAGCGGAATGTTGGACCGCCTGTTTGGTGGACTCGTTCCAAATCCTCATTCCTTTATTCCTGCAAATTCTCGGCGAACGACGGAGAGAGGGAAAAGCTTTTTTTCCACCGTGTCTTTTTCCCTCCGGTTCGATGCTTTCCATTCGGTTCTTTCGAGTCCCATCGGAAGGTACGAGAGAGAATGCAGCCGGACCGGCATCGATCGACGCGGTGCCGATCCGTTCTGGTTCCGGCGTGGTTCAAAGCTGTCCAGCAAAATACAAGGACCAGAAAGGATGTACTCGCTCCGGCGGGCGAGTACAAAATCCCGACGTCGAATGCTTCGCGCGCTCGGTCAGCATGAGAGCGGTATTATTGAGGAAACGTTCCTCGACCACGAGAACTCTTTATGTTCAAGGATTTTAGGGATTTAACGGATAGCTGTTGTCTACCGGGGTTAAGAAGTAGAAAAATGGTGGGAAGAATTCGGTTTTGCGAAAACGACGGAGTGAAAGGATTTCAATTCAATTTGTTTTTGAGCCGAGGTTATTCTCACGAGTTCGCGATTGGTTCGGTAACGGTTCTGTAATCGTACGGCGCATAGTTTCGTAGTCGTTGAGAGTTGAAGCTTTCAGCCAATGAGATCGCTCGAAAATCGACCGAAACTTAACTCTCGGTATCTCGGAAAGTGCGCACCTTAGAGTAATTTTGTAAAGAGAAAGTTTACTCGGTTTTACACCCTGATTACGACGGTACCATTTTTCAACGAATCTTCGCGCTCTTTATATAAGCCATATGGAAAATAAATAAAAGATAATAATTATATCGAGAAAATCAGATGCATTACTGCATATATTATATTTTTCATGACTTTAAGCGGATGAAGGAATCGATTGATATGGCAATTCCATTGGAACAAATCCGCGAAAGTGAAGGAGATTTCTTGAAATTTTTATATCATTAATACGTATTTATTTATTGTAATTTAATGGTTGTTTTTTTTTTGTTTTTTCAGAGGCAGCTTAACGTTCAGGGATACCAGTGCAGTTCCGATTTACGCTACGTTCTATTCAAGCACGATGTCAAGCCGGTAAGCATAAGTAGTAACGGACGTTAGAACGACAATCCTGCGTGTAGTTGTGTAGCTTCGTCAAAAACTGGCGTGAAAAACTGCTGTCGCTGTTCGGAGGTTTCGAATAAAAAATAAAAGTCGCTCCTTTCATGCGCTAACTCAATGGACGCTTCAGCCTTGATTTAATTATGCCCGGGCAACCCGTTCCCGGCTCTAGTCGCGGAGAAGAAAGGGACTTTTTAAAAAGCTACCGCGAAGCGGGCACCGGACAGGAAGGGGATTCCCCGCTCGGACACCGTTCGTTTCTGCGCCCCGCTCGCTTTTCTCGTTCGCTAATGGAACCCTCTGTTTCGCGCTTCTTATTTCCGTATCTCCAGAATAAAAACTCTGCTTTTCATCCGACTCTCGGGCAACTTCACTCTTGAAACAACCGAGGGAAATAAATTTTTCGACCGTGAATTTTAATAGACCAGATGGCGATAATTGGTTCTCGTTAATTTTAACTTTCGAGGTTATTACGTCGTCGACACAGATTGTGATTAACAGACCGGAAACGTATGTTCCACTCCGATGTACGTGCCGATCATTAAATTTACGACTTACAATTAAGAATTCGTTACACAAGATTTTTCAAGCTAATCGACGTTGATTTTGATACTTTGATTCCTCATAAAGGAAACTGTTTTCGTAAATAAATGAGATTTTAATGTCAAAGTACTTTCTCGTAGAGAAAGCAGTACGCAACATTTTTATAAATGAGGAAGCCATGTGAAAATTACTTTGCACCGTTTTGGTGTTAATATTGCGTGAATTATTTTTAAAAAAATTGTACAGCAACGGGTAAATGTGCAAATGCGACATATTTTACTGATAAAATATGTGTTTAATCGTATGGAGGATTCGTTTTACGTTGGACTAATTCTGGATGAATTGAAACTGGGCGAGGGTGTTTGTTGTCAGACTGGGGCGTTGACGTCACACGCGCCTGGTACGCCGGGCTCCTCTACCCCCGGCTACCTCCGGTCAATCGCTCGTAGAGCCCATTCACGAGAGTGGGTCGCGCTCGCGCATTCCCGCATGCTATCGGCTTTGCCTTCCACGTGAACACTGCACGTCGGCGACGTCCACGAGGAATGCATTAATAAAAAAAAAGAAGAGACTAGGCCGTCTCGTCTGAACGCTAGACACTGTGATACATAAATGATATGTCGCATTTTATTATCCTGATAAATAGCGTTTCAAAATTTGGACAAAAAGAAATTCGAGAATCGTATAGAGTGCCCAAAACTGAGTAAACTTTTCCTTTGGCAAAACTTCGTACGACGCCTAGTTATCGAGACACTGAGCCTCGAAGTTTTCAGCCAATCAGAGCGCTCGAAAAGCGGTCGAAACGTAAGATGCTTGTATCTCGAAAACTAGACGCTTCAGAGAAAATTTGCGGAGAGAAATTCTGTTCAGTTTTGAATCTTGAATAAGGGTACACAGTTTTTGAACGAGTTTTCACACATCCTATTCACGGAGAGACAAAAAAGTAATTAAAAAAAAAAGAATAGAAATGTAATTCCCAAATTTCGGACTTTTTCTACTCTCTCTCACCCGTCCCTTTAAATATTACAATAAAAAAACCCCGAGACGCAAGAAAAGTTAAAAAATTGTTTAGCCTCCCAAGCTCGGACAAGTAGCGCTAGAAGAGGAAGTACCCTCGAAGCTCCTGTTCACAAGCAGTTTGCATATATTTCGTGCGCCCGAGATTCACCGGTTGCTGGAGTTCCGTGTTCGGCGGTACTTTGTTTTATTTTCAACCCCCTTCTCGCCGTGCGCGCATTTCCCTTTCGCCTCCGTTTTTCAAGTTTGGGCGGGTGTTCCGAGTTGTTCGTCGCGTGCGAGCTACGAAGAGCGACGGGATACACAGGACAACCGTCGGGGATGTAACGACATGATCAAGCGCACTTTAAAGTCGTTTAAGCAACGCGACGTGATTTGAATTTTCTCCGCTGAGAGGCGGCGAGGGTGGATGGCCGAGCGGCGAGATGAAGAGACGCACACGCCTACCTCTTTCGCCTCACTTTTCCCTCCTCCCTGCCCCGCGCCCAGTTTCGTTTCCTTACGGCTAAAAGAAAATTGCCTTAGACCAGGCACTCTTGACAATTTTTATTTTTTTCTTCGTTCTATTGTGATAACTTCCTTTTCCTCGAGACCCAAAACGAGCGCAATATAATCTTCCAGCTAATTGCGTCCCGCAACAGTGGCAAACTTGCAGTTAACGATCGCTCCGTTTTCCCGAGTACCAATATAATCTTGGTCCACTCGGAGCACTAAACTCCAAATTACAGAGTCAGGGTTTTCATGCATAAGGCTATTACTTACCGGTTATTAGATTGCTGGCCAGGCTTTCTAGCTCCTGGAGTGTTGTCGCATCGATCATCGTGTTCTTTAATGTGTTTCAGGTCTTCAGGCACACTTTTACTGCACTCTACACGGTTTACGACGTTACCAACGAGTGAGTATCATATTCATCCCTTACGAACACAAAACCGTAGCTCATTTAGTCGATCTAGTTGAGGAACACATTTTTCACAAATCGGGAAAGTGATCACTAGCGTTTGACTCGCAAACGGTCCATCGGACCGTATTTTTGCAAGACACCTTTTTTGTAGAGTGTGAAATTCTCTACGAAAAAGGTCATATCGATGCACCTCGTAAACCAATCGGATTCCGAGTTAATCCAGTGCCGATGATAACTCAAAGCGTGATTGTCTTCTTCAAGTCACCACACACCCCTCCGTCTTCAAGCATCGCCTCGGGTCCAGCAGACTCGTCTGCAGTATGCAGCCTGGCTGGGAAACACGACGTCCCTCGTCATGATATCGGACAACGATATTTTCTTGAGAATGACGCCCTCCTCGACGAAGGACCAGAGGCTCACGGACACCGGCGTCCCCGGTGTGATATACAACGGTGTACCGGACTGGTTGTACCAGGAGGAAGTTCTACCGAGGCCCGAAGCGGTATGGCCCAGTTCGGACGGCTCGAAACTACTTTTCGCCAGTTTCAACGACTCCGGAGTGACGACCCTCGAGTTCCCGTGGTTCGGCACGCTGATGGGACAGGATTCCGCGAGCTCAAGTCCAATGGGCACCGCGAGGAGAGGATCCTTTCCACCGTCGAGATCGATCAGATACCCGACACCGGGCTCACCGAATCCGGAAGTCGATTTATGGATGCTGGACGTCACTGGTGGGGCATCGACGAAGACGAAGAACAGCTCGACCGACGGTACGTCATTCGCCAGGTTGAGGCTGAAACCACCGCCCGTCTTCGATGGCCAGTGAGTAGATCAAATTCGATCGTGTCTTACTTCTTTCTTATCGGCAGAAGATGAAATAGAAAAAAAAAAACCGGAAGCCCGAACAAGGACGTGAAATTGGATTTTTTTTCCTTTGCAGAGAATTCTATCTGATATCTGCCGGTTGGGTCGGTGAGGATTCGGCCCAGATCGCTGTTGTGTGGATGACGAGGTCGCAAAATCTCTCGGTGGTATCCGCCTGTCACGCACCGAGCTGGGAATGCGAGGAAACCCATTCGGAGCGAGCCCCCGAGGGCCAATGGCTCGACGCTCAGCCACATCCGGTCTTCGCGCCTGACGGTGACAGCTTTCTCCTGCTCGCCGCCGTTCAGGAAGGCGGACAGGAACATTTCACTCACATCAAGCACATCACGCTTACCCAACAGAGGATAGCCGTTCTGTCCCACGGACGATACGAGGCAAGTGTCGCATAAAAATAAAAAAATTAATCTTTCGACATTTTTATATAACATGAACTGTTATATAAAAATGTCGAAAGAACATTTAGTGCGAATTGAACATTTAGCGTCCATAAAAATCATGAATCATGACTCATGATTTTTGAAAATCGACTAATAATTATTTTCAAAAATTCTGGCGCTCTAAATTTTGGATAGGCCAAATATAAAATATTGAAATATGTTTGGATGTTTTAGGCAAGTGTCGGAAAAAAAATCCCGAATTTCGAAGTTTTTATACTAGTCAAATTTAGCGCGAGTCGCCGGTGACTCATAATTTTCTAAAAAATTTCTGGCGTTCCAAATTTTGGAGCCGTAAAATATAAAATACTGAAATATGTCAACATTTTCTTGGTTTCGTTTAGGTGAGCGAGATACTTGCCTGGGACACGCGCGCTCATCTCGTTTATTATCTCGGCACGAGGGAGCGAAGACCGGGTCAGAGGCACCTGTACGTGGTCCGCGATCCGACGGCCGACGACCCTCGCCGTTTGGAGCCCCTGTGCGTGACCTGCGACCTCGGGGACGTTCTCTGGAGCAGTAGATTTTACTACACGAATTGCACGCACTTCGGTGCATCGGTCAGTCCGCCGAGCAATCACACACCCGTTAATCCAAACAATCCAGGATACTACGTTCTTCACTGCGAGGGTCCTGGTCTTCCACTCGCTGGCGTCCACTCGATGTCCACTCACAAAATGGTCCGAGTGCTGTACGACACGAGGATACAGCGGGCCGACAGATTGTCACAGCTCGCTTTGCCGACGAGAAGAAGCTTCGAGGTGTGTAGAAGATTGACACCGACCCGAGCTCAGTCGGTAACGAAAACTACTCCATTTTTTTTCTTTTTTTTTTTTCTCAAAGCCCCTGTTCTGTTTTGAGGAAAAGCAGATCATTAGCATCTGCTCGACTGTTAGACGAAGACGCTGATGATACCCTTGAATAAAACAGATTTGCAGTCTTCTTTACCGACCGAGTCGGTTTCAAGTCTGTTGTTCTTGCCTGTACTCACTGCTTATTTTTCCAACTTTCTGCACAGGTGCCCCTTCCTCAGGGCTGGAGAGCACAAGTTCAGCTCTTGTTGCCGCCCTCTTGGCGGGAGGAGCTCCGGGACGCGGCATTTCCGGTTCTCGTCGAGGTCAACGGACGCCCCGGAAGCGAAGCAGTTACCGACAAGTTCCGAATAGACTGGGGAACGTACATGTCCAGTCACAACGACGTCGTCTACGTCAGGCTCGACGTCCGTGGCGCTCGGGGTCAGGGAAAACGGGCCCTTTTTCGCAGAATCGGAGGTGTCGAAGTTCAAGATCAGTTGACCGTGCTTCGACATCTACTGGACACCCTCAAGTACCTCGACGAATCGCGGGTCGGTGTCTGGGGCTGGGGATACGGCGGTTACGTCACCGCGATGGTTCTCGGCAGTCAGCAAAATGTATTCAAGTGCGGCGTTGCCGTCAATCCCATCGCTGACTGGTTGTACTACAGTAAGACAATTGTTCTAACGTACAAAAGGGCGAGATGAAAGTTTAAACGATTTTTCGCGTCCTGTTGCTCAAACGGATTCAAAAATCGATTCAAAAATTATTGACACACATTCACCGTCAAAAACTGAACAAACTTTCCGTCTACAAAATTTTCGTCAAGTCCCTAGTTTCCGAGTTACGCGCAAGTTACGTTTCGACCGACTTTCCGGCCCTCTCATTGGTCGAAAGTTCAACCGCTCGGAACTCCTGAACTATGCGCCGTACGAAAATTTGCCAGAGGGGAAGTTTGCTCGGCTTTGCAGCCAGAATACGATGCAACTAATTATTTCCAATTATGATGATTATTAACATTATTGTGGCTCGAATAAGTGACTTTTTTTTTTTTTTTGTAAAAATTAGATTCAGCGTTCACGGAACGGGTGCTGGGTGCGCCAGCCGAGAATTACAAGGGTTACGTGGAGGCTGATCTGACTCAACGAGCGAGATTAGTACCGAGTCACAGTCTCTATCTTCTACACGGTCTAGCCGACCTCACAGCGCCTTACACGCACGGCATTGCCTTCGCCAAGGCTCTGTCCGAAGCGGGAGTTATCTTTAGGTACCAGGTCAGTAATTCCTCTTCGTTCTCCTCTCATTCTTCATCTTCAACTCAATAAATTTCTATGTAGCCAATGAATTTGTTAATTCATCCAATGATCTATGATACGCAGAGCTACGCGGACGAAGATCACGCCTTGACGGGAGTGATCGAGCACGCCTATCGTTCCATGGAGGACTTCCTCGCCGAGTGCCTCACTCTGGACGCCTCCTAGTGCCTCGATACGATTTCTCCCTCGTTATCGATAACGCGTCTATTCACGACATGCTTCTGATAGCGTTCTCGTCCTTCGACACAAATAACACACCAACACACACACATACACTCTTGCATAATATAACAGCGTAAAAAAAAAACGAAGTCGGACGAGAAATCGAATTTCCTTTGAATAATTATTAAAGAAGAGAAAGAAGTAAAAAAAAAAAAATTCACCGCGCTCACTAGCCCCTTTGGTCCCGTACGAGAGTTGGATATCCTAGTCGCGATTTATTATCGGGAATCGAATGCGTGAGAGAGAATGGGTCGGAGAGTGAAAGTAGGTGTATTTGATGAATGAAAAAAATTCCACATATGCAAGCGAAATTAAAAATCGCCCGTTGATACAAATACGAATAAGTCACCGTGGATGAATAGATAAATAAGTAAAATACAACTTAAAGGAGCGGTAAAAATGCTCTTCGGAGAGTGAAGGCTCTAGCGTAATTGGTAATTGGTTAAAAAAAAAACAAATGTCTACTGCCGTTGCGCTACGGCCTCGGAGGGGTGAGATGAACTCATAATTCGTTTGTACGAGCAATAGCGTTACAGCGTTGTATATCTGCCTGCGCGTCGCTGCGATATTATTATTATATCATTCCTATGTCTCGCTGCGAGACGGTGTGAAAAAAAAAATGATTCGAAGAAACCTACGCGATATTAACCCTTTCGCTCTCAGTGAATTTCCGAACTGATTATTCGACTAAAACACCAAAAATGTGAATAAGTAGTTCTTTTCAATATCTTAAAAGAATATTGATTTCATATAATTTTTGTTATTTATCTTGAAATGAATTGAGATTTTAACTTCACGTTATGAACATCGGAGCGAAGGGGTTGGTCGATGAAAAGGTTGGAAAAAAAAAATTTCTTCTCGCAGCCTGTAAACGCAGTCCCCTTAAAAAAAAAACGAAAAAATATGAAAAACTTGCCTACTTGTTGTACAGCTTGCTGGCGCCTAGTCGTATCATGTACTATACGTAATTGTTACCACCTACTAGATACTTGAGAGTTTTCCCGACTTTCCACCTGAACGTTTGTACATATTATTATTATTATTATTATTATTATTATTATTATTATTATTATTATTATTATTATTATTATTATTATTATTATTATTATTATTACTATTATTATTATTCCTATTATTATTATTATAAATAAATTCGATGCTCTGGATCTCGATCGTCGTATATAAATAATAGTTTATAGTGTGACAAGCTGTATCGAAGTTTCACACTGGCCACGTTCGCGACGGTACTTCGATAATGAAAGAAGAGTAATAACAATAACGATAATTAAATAAATAAATTGAAAGATAAAAATAGTATTACACAAATAATCGCATTTACGCATCGCTTCGATAATCGTCGAAGGGAAACGGCCTGGAAATACTGTCGAGAACGTGGTCACTGAGTCGCGATAGGGTCGACCGTGGGGGATTGATGGGAAGTTGACAAAACGGCGCGATTGACGATGAAAGATAATGATTTAAAAAATTAATAAAAAAATTAAATAAAAAAATAAAAACGAAGTGACCGCGTCGCGACGCTGCCTGCAGCCAGCAGCCCTTATATAATGCCGACAATCAAGGCTAGTGCAACTAATCAAACAATAAATAATTAATGACGATGAGGTGGGGGAAGGAGGTGAAGGGCATGGACGAGAGAACGACGAAGTAATCGACGAGGTGTTTTAGACGCAATGGGAAAATAATACGTGACTATACAATTGACAGGGCGTAATTGCGCGGAAAAAAAAATAAAAAATGAATAAACATTTACACAAAGAGACACACACATACAGACATAACGATATATAATTCGCTGTGAATCGTACGTTGGAAAAAAAATCGTTAACAATATAATAATGATACATCTTAGGGTAGTCAAGATGAGGGGTGAATGAGAAATCGGGGGAGGTGCTATTTCGCCAGAGGGTAATAAGCCTACGGTGTTCAACTCTAATGGTTATGGCATAAGTTGCGGGAACGGGCAAAATTTTGTTATTTTAATGAGTTAAAAAAAAAAGTAAAAAATTATACAAATTTCATATCTCATTATTGTCTCGAAGACCTTTGGCTAAAAATTGAGCGACACTTTTTTGGTCTCAACAACGATCGGGTTATCCATGTAATTTTATATTGTCATTGTTGTTTCGATCCCCGAATACGATTTCACCAATTTTTTTTTTTTTTTTTTTTGCGGTTCTCAAACCAAATTTAGTGAGTGTATAAAAATCGCCAGTTAATGTTAATTACGATAAAAAAATTTTGCCGGATTCCGATAAACAGTAGTATTAAGTGAATCTCAGCGGGCTCATCAGCAGCTTTCCACCCCACCCCCGCGCGCGATAGTAAGATTTAAAAAAAAAACCTCAAAGGGCGTCCTTCGTGAGACGCGTCGTTGGCTAAAGTTAATCAATGAAATTTAGTTATACGTAAGGGGGTATAAGTCACAATCAATTATTAATGATAATAAAAAAAAGTAAACAAAAGGAAGAAAACGAGCGCGAGAGAAAGATTGTAGAGAGTGACCGAGCATGGGTGTAAGATTGTAGATAGTTGAGAGAAAAAAACGCAACAACAACAACAACAAAAAATCGAGAATAAATAAATGAAAATATGAGCGAAAGAGAATTCGAAATTTCCATCGCGCGTCTAAAATCTCGCGGTGGACAATGCGCGTAGGGTTATCCTAATAATAGCTTTTGGTAACGTATTATCGCCGCTAGGCTGCAAAGCACGACCTGATTTTCACACGGTATCGCTCGACCCCCAGAAATCTAGTGGTAACGATTAAAGTAAAAAAAAAAAGTAAGGAAAAGGACAAAAAAATAATGAAATATTAATAACAATGACGGTGCATCCAGGAAAATCTATCGAAGTCACAGCCTGTTGATACTAAAAAAAAAAAAATTAATTAAAAAAAATCGATCCACGAAGACCCTCGACGTTAAAATTATTATAAAAATTAGTGTTAAAGATGAATAAAAAAAAGAAAGAAAAAAGACAAAGATGATGTTTTTGGAATGTCGAAATACATTTTACGTGAAGCGAGGTCTAACATATTGGCGACATAATGGATACGCCGTATTTTCCTCGGGAGTTTCACTCAAGTCAATTAGATTTTTTTCAATCGTGATAGTCAGCGAGATTGATTAATTAAATTCGTAAGTTCGGGGTCTTCCGCTTAGGTGTCGCGCGGGGTGTTGATACGTTTAGATGAGAGAACGAAAGAGCGAGAGCGCGAGAGAGAGAGAGAGAGAGAGAGAGAGAGAGAGAGAGAGAACGAGCGAGAACGAGCGAAAGAATAGTGATAAGGAAAATGCGTCGTTGTTTATTAGAATTGAATGTGCACTTGAGTTGCCGACGATTTCGTGGATCGCACCGCGAGGTATACAGTTATCTTCGACGAAAAAAAAAAAAAAAAAAAAATTTGAAAAAAGAAAAACGAAAAAAAAATAAGGTGAAGAAGAAAACGATAACAAGAACAACACCCACGAGATAATCATGTTATTAAGACTCTGCGTTTTTTAATATCAGCGAGGCTCGGCCCGGGCATCGGGCGGACAAAGTGTTTTCAATAAACTGTTACATATTACCTGAAAAAAAAAATTGCCACATCGTTAATTTCATTTAAATCCTTCATCTTGTTTGCATTGAACCATTTGGATTAATTTTTCATTCATTTTTATAAAGTTTTTATTACCGACCGTGATAATTCACACGCCTCCGACGATTCAGCGGAGATAAAATGCACTACTTATTATCTTGGCTGTTTTACCGGACCGATGAGAGAACGAAATCCTTTTTACCGACGGCTGATAATGCAGTGAACACAGGCAGTTCTCCACAACTCTACTTCCGGCATAATAGCTGCAGTTGGTGAGGCTTCATTTTCTCCCTGCATCGCCAGGTGGCCGAAGTAAACTTTCAACTACCCCTTGCAAAAGTACCCGCAGAGCCGACTGCTCTGAAATCGGCTTCAGCTCAACTTTGTTTTCTTATGTATATATCGTTCGTAAAAAAAAAAAAACTATTTTAAGCATGAAGTTGCAACAGCGGTCAATATTTTAAGTCCAAAGCGTCATGGTAAGAAGACGCACAAGCAAGAGGAAGAAATCGTCGCGATTTCCGGACACGATACGTCGAGGGAACCCATTCACTGCCGGTGAATCGACGTCCTCGAAAGACATTAAGTTCAAAGACATCGACAAGTCTCTTCAGAATCAGCAATACAGGTAGAGGGTTAAATCCTGTAGAATAACTAAGGGGGAACAAATAAAGCTGACCAAATGCAACCTTCAACTTGCCCCTTTCGAAAGTACCCACAGAGTTAACTACTCTGAAATCGACTTGAGCCCAAATTTTTTTTTTTTTATGTATGTATCGTTCGATGAAAAAAATTATTTTAGGCATGAAGTTGCAACAGCGGTCAATATTTTAGGTCCGAAGCGTCATGGTAAGAAGACGCATAAGCAAAAGGAAGAAATCGTCACGATTTCCGAACAGGATAAATCGAGAGAATCCGTTCACTTCCGGTGTATCGACATCCTCCAAAGACATTGACAAATCTCTTCAGAATCAGCAATACAGGTAAAAGGTTAAAACTTATAAAATAAAAGAAAATTGTTAATATTCTCCTTGAAATAAAATATTTTCCGACAATCTGACAATCGATCATCGCCGAACTTTATGATATAAAGACCCTACGAGCATCCTTACGCGACCCGATCAAAAACCCTCCGGTCTGCTCAATCGTCGATGAACGTCGACGAGAAAGATCGTCAGCGATTGAAGCGACGACAGTCCGACAGTAGCATCGTATTTCTGGGAACTTATCGGAAAGTCCCTCAGCTCGTGGTTTTGGACGAGAGCAGTGACGGTCGTTGCATCGAATTCGTGGAAAAACCGGAAGCGTTGATGTGCCTCAAAGCCGAGAAGGTAAGACCCTCAAAAAATCTTGGACGAACAATCCTTTCCATTATAAATATCAATCTTACGACAATTTTTCATCTCGCAAAATAACAAATATATCTATATACATCAAAAATATTTTACCGTTTTTTTTTCTTTCGATTTCAGGATTTCATACAAAAATTAATGGAATATGGAAGAAAATTATTTTTGACACTGGCAAACAGTTAACAAATTTATTTCGTGTAACAATTTTATATTTTATTATTAACCATGATTATTAATAGAACTGATAAAACAATTAATCGGTTTTAAGAATGAATTTACATTTGCACAGATGGACTGCCAGAGCAGTGAGGATTAAAAATCGATATGATTCAAATGTAATTTTCGGAATCGATCTTCAGCTGCAGGTACGCCACGATCCAGGCCGAGTCGCCACCAGTCGCTTCAATCTCCGATTTACCATTTTTCATGATTTTCAGTTCCCTCGAGAGCATCTCGTCGACGTAGGGACGAGATTGAAGAGTCTTGAGCTTCGAGACATCGGCGTCGGTGAGCGGTATTGTCGGAATCGTCAGATCCGCCGGGAGTTCCGATGGACGAAGGCCCAACCAACGAATCGTAGGACAAGCCAGACTTTCCCGCTCACAGGATAAAGTTATCGAGCCGTATCTGTTATTAAATAGAAAAAAAAATATTAGCTTTAAAAATTGCCGAAAAACTTTATCCTTAGTCCTCGATCCGGGACTACATTTAATGTATATTTCCACGCTGATCTGGAATCTACCCCTCATTTTATACATTGATAAATATTTAATATTGACAATTTTTTCGAAATGTGATTTTTCGATGTCTCCGATCATTCTGTACACGTTTTCATTAAAATCTCGAAAAACGTTTTTTTTTTCACCAAAAGAAAGGTTGCTCCACGAGGAAGCGAAGAATGAACAAAGTTAGCGATCTCGATCTGATGAATCCATTAAATTATTTTTTTGTAATTATATATAATTTTTTTGAGATCCTGGCAATTAATTTGAAACCCCAAAAATGCATGGTATTTTTCTCCGATAACGATAACGGTTTCGACGTCGACTCACTTGTAGGTAAACATAATTTCCATTCCGTAAGGATCCGCGTCGACGAGAAGGTAGACCGGAAGTTCGACTTTTTCGGCGAGTATCTTAACGAGCATCCTCGTCGCCACGTCCGGAAAGCCTTTTCCGGTTATTAGAATACAACTTAGTCGACGGGGACAATATTCATCCAATAACTTCTGAAACACAGTGTCCTTCTCCACGACGATCACCAGTTTCGCCTTCGTTCTAATCGACGTTGCGTTGCAGATGTTTCGAGGTATCAGAACTCCTTCGAGACTGTCAAAATTTATTTCGCTGTCGTCCGACAGCCTCAGAGTCATTTCTCCGGCGGCCAATCCTTTCGCTGAGGCTACCAGTCCTGGAAACCAATTTTCTTTTAACGTTTCGAATGATAATATCCGCGTTACCTAAACATCCAAAATTGACCGGCTGACAAATTTCCAACGGTTCCAATAGTAACAGAATATGGTACTGTTTGGATGGACTTTTAATCATGCCATATCCAACCGATAAACCTATTTGTTGCACGATAAAAAATATTTGTATTTTTAACAAAATTTTTTTATCCACAAACGTCCACAATTACTTTCTTGTTAATTTGAGTTTGATTTTTAAAAAAATTAATTAACAAACATTTTTGTAAAATCCACAAAATTTGTTTTCGTAAGATTAACAAGAAAATAATTGTGGACGTTTTGTGGACGAGCCTAACAGTTCCGGAATGCAGTTAAAAAATAATAATATTCTAATTGCCTAAAGATCTAAAATTGACCGGTTACAACTTTCCAACGGTTCCAATAATAACAGAATGTGGCCTTTGGATGGACTTTCAATCACACCATGTTCAACCCCTTTCGCAACATTTTTCTTCGTTACACAGTAAACAAGATTTGTACTTTCAACAAACTTTTTTGTCCACGAACGTCCAAAATTGTCTTAATGTTAATTTTACAAAAAAAAAAAAAAAGGAAATTGTAAAATCCACAACCATTTTTTTCGCGAAGTTAACAAGAAAATAATTGTGGACGTCGGTGGACAAGAAACTTTGGTGCCTATTTTTTACTGCGCAACTTGACAAAACCTTACCCATTTCCCACGGCGCGCATCTCAGCAGATTCGCAAGATTGTTGACGATCCGATCGACTTGTTGCTGCTTGTTGACCGATCTCGAGGCAGCCTCATCGCCCTTGAGCTCGTAGAAGAACGACCTCCGTGTCTCCGTTCTGCCGCTGTCGAGCAGTCCGTGAACTTTCGCCATCGTGGTCATCATCAGCGCCAAATTGTTTCTACTTCGTTCCAATCCGAAGTCGATGAGTCTTCGCTGTCCCAAACTGTCCATCGGCGATTCTTCGCTCTCGTGGTTGATGCTCTCCGTGTCCATTGATTCGGGAGTTTCGAAGACGCTGCAGGCCTCGAAACCCGCACACGTTGCCGGATTGCTTTCCGTCGTGACGGACTCGGAATTCAGGGATTCTAGTTGCTCCATCAGAGTCTCGATGGTCGACATTTTGTAGGACACACTCGGCAATTGTCCGGCGCACAATTGCTCGACGATCCCGAGAACTGTTTTCTCGCATCGATCTATCAGAGATTTTCTGTGACCGGTTGGGAAAATATGAGGAATTATAGAATTTTAAGTACGAGGGAATGGAGCATGTCTGCACTGGGAGGACAATTCAACAAGTCTTTCGGAAGTCCATCGCCTGTTTGGATAATAAACGTGACTCAAGATTAACAGAATTTGCAGTGTATCGTGGATTTTAATTTATGTTTTCATCACGATTTTTATAATTAAATTATAAAATTAATTATAATAATTAAATTTTTATTATTATAATTAAATTAAATCGAACGAAATTAAGTTATATTAAATTTAATTATATGAGGTAATTGCGCAATTAATCGTACATACCTTAATTCAGCGTCATTTTTTATGGATATATCAATAACTTTCTCCGCCACTTGAGCCTCTATCGCACTCGTAGCTCTCTCGACTACCGCGACACTAGACGATTTTTCGGTAAATTCTGGAGAAATTGTTCTTTCGGCCTGTTCTGTAGGTATTATCATCGTTGGCACCACCGTACAGACCTCAGCAACGGATCTTTCTAAAATAACCGAATTTTCTGGAATCGTCAAAAAAAAATATGAGAAATTCAATTCAATATTTTTCTTTTTTAAACAAAAAAATTCCTAAATAAATGATGAATCCTTAAATCTGCGAGCCTTGGGCCAGATCTTAGGAGTGGATTTTTTCTGAAACAACCCAATTTTCAGGAATCGTCAAGAAAAATATGAGACATTCTATCCAACATTTTTTTAAAGCAAAGAATTCCCAAATAAATCTTGAATCCCTAAATCTGCGAGTCAAATCTCTTGAACTCAAAACTGTTCCCTTACAAACGAAATATCGTCGAAAAGAAAATCTGAAAAAATGTCTCAACCAACTTGAAACATTTCTGTTTTGTCCACGAATACAAAAAATTATTTTACAAATGTGAAATTCATATTGACAGCAAAAAACAAATAAATTCTCTCTACGTCGATGCTGAGCTCGACGTTGCAATTTAATTGCAACTTTTTCCATCGACTTTCGTCACTCAACAGCCAAATGTCGACAGGCGAGTATTCCGATAAAAATGTGCCACCGAATTCAACGATGTCCGCATTCTCACAGCAATAAACATATTAAATTTCCACTTTGGGCGAAAGCCCGTGGTATTGGCCGTGGTTTGCACGGACGTCGATGTGAGAGCGCGAGGGACATTGTTACATCCCCGTCGGTGTGTGTATGGAGACACACTCGTATCGAGTAGCGAAATCTCGAGAGGCCCCGGGAGAGAGCGAGAGTAGAGGGTGCAAAGTTCGGGGGCCCTCCCGCTGTGCATTTGTGAGTTATCCCATTGAGTCCTCGGCTACTGTGCCCTAAAGACACTTCAGGCCCATTGTCGAGGGGGAAGGGGGCTCGGCTACTCGGCAAAACGTCGATCGCAACGAAATCTCCTGTCTGACATTCTCATCGACCGAAATATGAATTTTTATTCGACTTAATAGTCACCCAATCGACATTGCTATGAATTTTTATCGAGCCCGGAGAGACCAGGTACATTTCGCACCCCTATCTTCAGCGCGGCGTTGCTCGGCCAAAAACAAATATTTTTCGGCTTGTTTGTAGTGAAATCGATACGCCAGGAGGTGGACCACGTGTACGTCGAGGTACCACGTCGATTCAGCGAAGACTGTAGCGACCAGAGGCTTCGGAAGACAAATGTCCGAGCGCCCCGACCCAGAAGTTATGTGGAGTGAAAAATAATGTCGGTCGGCAACGAGGATATTGTTTCGAATTTTTTTGTTTGTTTTTTGACGCGAAGTAAATTCTCGCGACAAATGAAAAATTAATTTGTTGCACGAAAAAAATGTATAATCGTGTCACACGCGAGTTTGGCCGAATAAATGAATAATGCTCAACGCCGAAAGTGCCCTTCGCGATTTTGCATAATTATGCCCGATTGTGTCGTAAATAAATGGAAGATATAAATGTATCTCACAAAAGAGGCCCGATGGATTTTATCTCACCGTGGCGCGAAAGTGCGACCCGTGTCCTTTGCATCTGCGCGTTATAAATTTACCGACGTCCGAGGTCCGCAGGTCAGCAATGGGTCAGGGACGTTTTGACGCTGAGAAGAGCGCGCTTGCGGTTCGCTACGAGGACGAACGTCCGAACAATTGATGGCTAACGAGAACACGGGCAACTACCACGGATTTTTCCAGCGTTGTGGCGCGTGCCAAAATATTTTTCCTTCCACGGTGGATCGAGAACGGGAGGGTCGAACGTGATTTACCGATGTTTTATAACTGACCGTTTCGCAAGTTATTTACACCCCGACCACACAATAAATATTCAGTGAATATTGATGATTGTTTATGCCTTCGTAACCGAAGCCAATCGAGCTCTATTGATTATCGTTATAATACATGATAAAAAAAAAATCTCGTTTAACGACATTTCTCGTCCAGAAACGTCCGCGCTCTTTTTTCTTGATGATTTTACTTTTTTTTTTGTTCAGGTACAAATACGGATCGTTGAGGAGACAAAACAAAATGTAAAATCAGCATTAACAGAAATGGTGAGCGTCTGTGGTTAAGAAATGTTTGTGTAATATAAAATGTTGTGTCGAACGAGTAACTCGTAAATATTAAATGTCTAATGGATATACCATGAAGTATTTTTTTTATATAAGCATATTTTAGATAAAGATATTCGTTATATAAACAAAAATGAATCTCCTGCCACCATTTTTTATTACCGAGATAAAATAAATAAATGTTTTCTTTTGTTATCACTTCTTGTAAAATCGGGATAACATTCCGAGCGCAACTATTATTTTATTTTTATTTACGTAAGTTACATACTTCTTGCTCTGATATTTACATGTAATTGGGCTAAGATAAACAAGTTTTTTCCTTTTTCTTTTCTTCTAACCACATCGGAAGTGCAACTACTATTTTTATTTTAAGTTACATATTTTCTTGCTCTGCATTTATAATATTTTTTGCTCTGATATTTGCATGATTGTAATTGGGCTTTGCCCGTTTATCATGAAATAAATAAATAAATAAATAAGGAACATTTTTTTGTGCTCGAAATTGACGGACTCTCTGATAACCAATAAAAATCGACGATAATTTTATGCAATCTTTTTTTAATATATATATATTTTTTTTTTTGCCGAGTACCGAGACAGTCTTTTGGACCCCTCGGCCGGACCCTCCCGGACATAAAGGGCTTGTTCACGGAAAAATAATGCACAGCTCGTACGAGACTCTCCTCGCTGGCCGATCGCATTAAAGAGACTCCGAGGACCGGTTCTTACAAAGCGCAGGGGATAGTATTACATTGTGCAACAAGTATACATTCGAAAAACACCCTTAAGAACCGCTCGAAGCTTCAAATAGCCCGTATATAAACGTCGTCTGCGAGGAGAGTCCCGAGCGTGTCCTCAAAATATCGGTTGGAAACTCGGCTACGATATTCACTAACGTTTCATTTTATCGGCCAGAGAATTTATAATGCGCGCACTCTATTTCCGAGGCCTCGTCATTGCACGAAAAACGAAACGATCTCGGGGCACGAGATGAGAAAGGAATACACAGGAACGAAAGGAGAATAAGGTGTCGATAATCCCTTCGGCTCTTGGTCACCCCTCGAGCCTCAACAATTGCCACTCGTACTTATTCCCCGAGGAGATTTCTATGCGTGTACACGTGTTTTTCGTACGGACGAATTTTTCGAGCCAACGAATAAAATTTGTATATAATATATATTTTGTATTTTTTTTTTTTTTTTTTTTTTGCATACTTTGAATCGAAGATTTGGAGAAGGGTCTGTATGAAGATTTGGGCAAAGTCCTGATTTCCTGGATCGATACTCGACACCGCGTCGCGGGGGTGAATTTTTATTTTCTGCGTCAATAAAGATCGGGAAAAATCCTAATCGGGATTACGCAGGTTTGCGACGCTCGATAAATAAAAAAATATTTCACGGATGAGCGGGTTTTGAGGTGAAAATGTGTCGAGGAAATTTGAGACTCCGGAGAGTCTACGAGATGTTATTTGAAAATCGATCAACCGAAAGTTCGATTTTTTATTAATGCGGTGAAAAAATTTAATAAATCGTATCGTTTAAACATTTTTAAGAGTGAGAAAAATATTATATTATATAAAAGATCAGGAAAAATCCTAATCGAGATTACGCAGGTTTGCGACGCTCGATAAATAAAAAAATATTTCACGGATGAGCGGGTTTTGAGGTGAAAATGTGTCGAGGAAATTTGAGACTCCGGAGAGTCTACGAGATGTTATTTGAAAATCGATCAACCGAAAGTTCGATTTTCGAATGATGCGGTGAAAAAAAAAAAAAAAAAAACGTATCATTGAAAAATTGTTCAAGATTGAGAAAAGTATTGTTGGGACAAACGGTCGCAAGAATATTTCGAGATCGACGGGGAACCGGAAGGCAAGAGGCGATCGATCGAATCTCCCCGCCGGATCTCGACGACTTCGCGACTGGGCCGAGAGAACTACAATGAGGAGATAGCATCGAATTTGTTCAAACCGCAGGAGGTGTGCGACGCAACGGCAAAGTTAATTCAGCGAAATAATGAAAGCAGAAGAAAGATGAAATAAAAAAAAATATTAGTTCAGAAAATCGTTACAGTAGCGAGAAGTCTCAAATATAGACGAATCTTTTAAATGTAGTTTAAAACATGTTTAGTGAATGTAGTTAGTATTTCTAAATATATATAAATATTTGTTCTTAAATGATCGTGAAAACATTTTCGAAATTGTGACGTTTAAAATTTCCGTTCATTTTTACAATCAAAATTCGTCCGACAAATGTTCCATTCAAGCCCGAATTTTGATCATACAAATTTAATTTCCATTTTTTTTTTTTCGTCACCTTAAGTTCGATCCGACGGGTGAAAAATTCGACTGCCTCACGATGCATCACAGAATAATTTTTCAAAGGTAAATGGATATAAGCAGCATTAACTCAGCATTTATCCTTTGCAGTTTAACCTTTATAATTTAATTCGTGAATTTTATTCTATTTTTTCACCATGCTCTATTATACCCTCGACTCCGCAACTTTGCTATTTTGTCACACAGTCTTCTGGGAAATCATTTTTTTAACGACTCTTCAAACACAACTCGGTACCTACGGTTTGTTCTTAAAAAAAAAAAAAAAAAAAAAAAAACTCGGGGACTCCCCGTGGCAGCAAGTACCGAGGGAAACACTCTCGAGACGAAAAGTCGGCTCTCGTTTTCGCTCCCGATAATCGTGACGTTGAGGCGCGTTTCATCGAGTGCCCACTCGAGAATCACCGCAGATTTTTTTTTTTTTTATTGCCCGATGAAACGAGGTTATTGTAGCGACCGCATTGCTTATACGTGCGTATAAATTCGTGTAGGTCGTTGTCGTACTCACCCGGAGGTCCCGCGATGCTTCGGAACCGGGGATGCCGCTCTTCAATCTCGTCCCCCGGCGAACGGCTTGAACGAGCTTGGGAACCCCGAATCCCGATCGCTCCCCGCTCCGTCACTCCCGACCGCGAAGATCCGAACAGAGAGTCGAACGGATCGGCGTATCTTTTTTCACTCCTCGCTGCAAAAATTAAAATAAACCACATAGCGAATTAGTTTATTTTATTTTTAAGTAAAAAAATAATGTTGATGTTGGCAGCGATTCGCAAACAAAAGAAGAAAAACATCGATTGCAAAAATAACATTGCCGTTAGTTTTGTTGCAAAAAAATTGTTATATCCGGAAAGCGGATTTTTAAAAATAACTTTCAGAGGATCTTCGAGATTTTCGTCTAAGGTCGTGTTTTGCGGGTCTGCGATTCGAACAGATCATGACAGTGTTATTTTTTTGGCAATTGAATCGTTCACCTTCATTTACAAATCGTTGTCAACAAAAATGTTGTATCGGATTGCCAACATTACATTTTTTTAACTTAAAAATCAAATATAATAAAATACATAGCAAATAATTGTATTTCATTTTCAAGTAAAAAAAAAAAGTGTTTACAATCCGATACAACATCTTTGTTGGCGCCAATTCACAAACAAGCGATTCGATTACAAAGACTAAATAAAAAAAATCAATTGCAAAAAAAAAAACATTGCTGTTAGTGTTATTAAAAAAAGAAGAAAAAAATCTTCGTTAAATCCGAAAATCGTATTTTTTTTAGATAACTTTTTGAGGATCCTCGAAATTGTTCACCTGTCTGAGGTCGTGTATTGTGGGTCTGTGCGCGAAAGATCGTTCGCACAGGTGGGGGGAAAGGTGCATCGACCCGATGGCAAGGATCAAAGACGCTTCTGCCTCCTGCGAGCAGCCGGCAAGTGTAGGTCAGTTAGACCAGCCCGACTGGTTCCGTCCCTCGGACCACCGGACCGCGCAATTTAATAAAAACGAGTAACCTGTTATTTGACCGGTCGCTCGGAGGAGCCCTCCCTTTCGACAGTACTTAAAAACAAAAAAATCAATCTCCTATGTCCACCCGGAAGAGCCACCCGTCATATTTAAAGAGATTGGAGTTTTTTTGCGTCGCTTATTTCCATTCTAAATTATAAAAAAAAAAAAAAAAAAATAACCAACCACTTGTCTCTCGAGTTCAATAAAAAGGCGAACGTTATATGGAGTGTGGAAGCCGAAAAGTTTATGTGAATCAATTTTCATACGACCACTAAAATCTCGAGAGATGAAAGTCTGGTTTCGCATAAAGTGCACGAACAAACGTCTTGATGTGAGAATCGTTACACTGTTGCGTCCCGTTTCGTCTGTGAGACTGTCGCGATAGGGCTCGGCGATGATCGTCGTCGGTACTCAAACGCGACTTCATAAGTTATAATTATACTCGCACGGTCGAAACTTTTCGATTCAAGAGCGCGGCACTCTCGGCAAAGTGTCCGCGCCAATCGCGATCGGTTAAACCGGATTACGCTTCGATTGTAAGTCGTTCCAATTATATATCCGTTTCGAAAAAACCAACGCAGACGTCGCACTTAAACCGTAAATGGATATACAGGGACTAAATGGCGATGACGGTGACGATGTTGGGGACCATTCGCCATGGATCTTCCTGCGATCGTTCTTATTTTTGTGAGATACGCGTCGATATCGGCACCCTTTGAGGCTGCAACGCTGAGGGTCGAAATTTAGGACGTTAGTTTCAAATTAAGATCGCTCTTGAGATCGAACTTAAGATCGGAGCTTGGCCTGAACTTAAGGTCGACGCTTAGTCCGAACGTAAGATCGAAGCTTTGCTCGAATTTCATTGAGTCATTAAGATCTATCTTAAGTTCGAACTTAAGATCGAACCTCACTTCGAATTTGATCTCGTGCTTAAGTTTGATCTTAAGTTCGAACTTAAGTCTGAACGCAAATTCGGTTGTAATTCGATTTCGAACTCAAGTTAGAAATTGAGCGCGAAATCAAGTTCAAACTGAGGTTCAATCTTAGGATCTTAAGCGCGCAATGAAGTTCGGGCCAAGGCCCGATCTTAAGTTCAAACTAAGGTCTTAAAATTCGACCCGAAAAGATCACAAGCAAAAATTACAAAAGCGTCCTTCGAAATTTCGATCAATATTGCAACAGATTTTTTTTTTCTTTTAAAGTAAATAATTCGATCTCTTGGCTCTCCAGAGCACAACTCAATTACCATCGCAAACCGAGTGTCTCAGTAAATCAAGTTCTCCAACTTCGCCAGTTTTTTTTGGTTGTTGTTTTTCAACAATCTTCTCAGCCTCATTTCTTGTCCCTCGCGGTTTCGTTCGATCTCATTCATTCTCGTGCTCGCAACTTGCGGGAAAGTGAATTCAACCGAGTGTCCACAAAGGCTCGTTATCTCGGTCGAACGATCGACGATGGCGACGATGACGAGGAAAGAGCCAAGTGAAGAAATTGACGGGAAAAAAAAGTAACAACAAAAAAATCAAGAAAAACCTAGAAGATCAAATAAGCGCCGATACTATAATTAAAGTACGCAGTGTACATAATTCGCGCACCGGGCCTCTTTTCCCGTCCCGGCCGGCCGTGTGCACCAATGTAATTACGTTTACCAACGATAAAGAATGTTGGGTGAACCAAGTCTCTTTTCCACATTTTGTCGCGTGACTATAGCGCCCCGCTAGGGCAGCTGCAAGCCGCGAATTTTTCTAGCCCTGCCGCAGCACCGCGCCCGTCTCAGCTTATCTTGTTCTCCTGTACAACGGCAACCCCTTCCCCTCGTGCGTTCTTCTCTCGCACTCAAGCTCGGCCGCGGATCTGCCTGCTTCTCGGGCAGATGCTAACCGACCGGAGAGAAGGAGATGAAGGAAAACCGATATCCTCGAAGCGGGAGATAGCGTCGGTAGCTTTCGAGGCGGGGCACTAACGTGCCACGTGCCCGCTTCTTCTAATTTTTCTTGTTTTCGTATTACCCGCAGAAAAACGCACATAATCCTTGAGGCATTCATTTTTCTTTTTTTCTCGATAAAAACTGGGTTTTCAATGTGAATGTCAATGAAATGTCTCGACACGCACATTGCGACTCAGTTTCAATTGCAGGAAGACGCCAAATTTGATGAAAAAAGAAACCATCAATTCGTTAATTTCAGATGATGTATTCCTCGGCAGGAGATTTTTTAGAAAAAGGTGTATCTTGTGTAATTATCAATTTTTCCGTCAGCAAATATAGAGTGAGACGACTAATGAGGAAGAGAAGATCACAGATGTCCTTTGCGCATAATTGGTATCGATTTCGCGATTGGGTTGCCCTCCGTTTCCTCCAACCTTCGACTGATTCGACCGGTTGTTCTTATCTCAATTAACCCGAGGCTTCCGCGCGGCCCACGTACACATGGACACACAAAGTTGTTCGTCCACGCGAGATAGCGGAGACACGGATGTCCGCTTAAGCCGAGATGGGATTAGCGGTGAGGAATGAAGCGCGATCGCGTCCTACTAACGGGGATCATCGGCGCTTCTCGATAAAGGGAATGACCGTTGGACTTTGCGTTAGAAAGGGAGCGAGCCGATAAACTTTGTGGCTAACGAACGAACGATTAACTCACATTCTCTGACAAGGTGCCATGCCGATGCAGCAAGCGATATAGCAATTACAAGCTTCAGGACTTGAACCCTCCGCCCCATCAGCCCGATTCGTGGTCTTGTAGGATCAACCACAAAACACAAGAAACCTCAAAAAAAAATTGTTCGCAGAGAAAAAAATCAGGGAACTTTTTACTCAACAACGGAACCGCGTTAAAGGATAGAACAATGTGGATCCCGCCGCGATTGACCCAACAGGAAAAATTTTATTTCAGAAAAACACTTCTGGCGCCTAAAAATCATCATCGACGGTATAATTCACGGGAATGTCACGCAACACTCTCATCGTGGGCGTTCTCCGCCACAAAGAATTCCCATGTACTCGCCTCCTGCCTATTTTTCTCGCATTAGACTGCACAAACCACCCACCGAAAATTTCTCCACAATAGTATCCACGATTCCCGATTGTAAGGCTTCAATAACGTTTCGTGTGGTCTCGTGCCTGGTGCCTCACCCCTTGCCTCACCGTATTGCTGCATTATTGCATTATATTGCGCGAGTATCGGGACGACAATAACGCTCTCCGCATCGAGAAGCTCCCTGAATGACGTGAATCCCGTGAATCTCAATGGTATGGAACGAAGGAACGACAATGGATTCGCGATGCTTCGCAGCGATACGTCGTTCCTGCGTCGGACCGTAGGAGAGGCCGATGATGAGCTTGCGGAAATCGAACGACAGCCGAAGAGTTTCCCTTTCGCTCGTGCGACGACGAGGAGCAGCGAAAGGGACGAGATGAGGCTGGGTTATGCGGTGTGACTGGTCACCGGTGGAATCCCGCACGAGTGAGGCGCGTGCACCTCGTCCAGGTGATGCGCCTTGCACGCTCTACCGCAGGGGAATCCTTCCATTCCCCGTCCCCGGCGCGCATCACCGACGGCCGACTCTGTACACGAGCTGTCCGCTTCTGCATCGGTGTAATCCCGAGAATATGCCCCTCGAGAGAACGCAGGAACATATGTCTACGAACAATATGTTCCTGCCTTCTCTCGCCCCCTCAGGACTACGCCAACTTCCCGAAGCAACAAACACGAACGAGGCCGTTTTCTCATTGATCGAAGTTGAGTTCGAAAACAAATTTGTATTTAAATGTGAACTTAAGTTTAGCATTCAAATTTGAACTTACGTTTAGATTCAAGATTGAACTTAAATTTACAATCGAGTTTGAATTTAAGTTTAGACTCAAGTTCCAACTTAAGTTTGCACTCGAGTCACAACATGAGTCGGTTTGAAGAAAAGACGTAACGAACGTGTTTAAGCATACGGGCATCTTCTGTTTCTCAGCCGTCGATAGCGTGTTATCGTGTTATGACGACCAAATTAACATCCTCTCTGCAGAACCGAAATAAATTTGGTTCTGGGTTTTCAAAGTGAATGTCAATGAAATGTCTCGACACGCGCATTGCGACTCAGTTTCAATTGCAGGAAAACGCCAAATTTGATGAAAAAAAGAACCATCAATTCGTTAATTTCAGATGATGTATTCCTCGGCAGGAGATTTTTTAGAAAAAGGTGTATCTTGTGTAATTATCAATTTTTCCGTCAGCAAATATAGGATGAGATGACTAATGAGGAAGAGAAGATCACAGATGTCCTTTGCGCATAATTGGTATCGATTTCGCGATTAGGTTGCCCTCCGTTTCCTCCAACCTTCGACTGATTCGACCGGTTGTTCTTATCTCAATTAACCCGAGGCTTCCCGAAGTTAAGTTCGAAAACAAATTTGTATTTAAATGTGAACTTAAGTTTAGCATTCAAGTTTGAACTTACGATTAGATTTAAGTTTGAACTTAAATTTACAATCGAGTTTGAATTTAAGTTTAGACTCAAGTTTGAACTTAAATTTACAATCGAGTTTGAATTTAAGTTTAGACTCAAGTTCCAACTTAAGTTTGCACTCGAGTCACGACTTGAGTCGGTTTGAAGAAAAGACGCAACGAACGTGTTTAAGCATACGGGCATCTTCTGTTTCCCAGCCGACGATAGCGTGTTATCGTGTTATGACGACCAAATTAACATCCTCTCTGCAGAACCGAAATAAATTTGGTCCATGTCCTTGGAACTGAGGAGGTGTCTATGGGATGTATATTGGGTAGGATACTGGTCGTGAACGAGATGGCACTTATTCAAAATGAGCTACAAGAGACTCCGCCTTTTCCCGCCCAGAAGCGATAAATAACCTGCCGATCGAAGAGAGGAGGCCGCTCGCGCGCCTTTGCCGATGCTGCTCCTGCTGCCCGGCTGCAGCGCTTCTGCTGCAGGTTGCAGGCTGCGTCCTTGACAGCCTCTCGATCGTTATCACCGTCGATCATTTCGTACGAGTATCACGTACTAGTTCGGTATAATGTGCACACTTAAGCGCGGTAGCCGAGAAACGATCTGGTCTGCCTGCACGGAAATTCGCGAGTGCTTGAGGGTGTCAGCGAGTTATCTCACGGCTTGCCACTTCGAGAAAGATCGGCGATGTTTTTTCAAAATTTTACAAGTTTTAATCACCCGATAACAATAATCGTCAATCGATCCGACGATAATAGCACCAAATCAGCTCTACCTCTAGATAGCAGCCCTAGATTTTTTTTTTTACACAGACATATTTTTGGAATCTTCCTGCAGAAGCAAAACTTATTCTCAGATAAATTGTTCGAGTCCTTGTCGGTCGTTAAGAAAAAAAAATGGAAAAACTATTTATTTTCTATTCTATTATTCTATTGTTCCGAAATAATAAATAATAAATAATAAACCATCGCAGCGACGTAATTTCGCGTATCTGTCGAACGCGCCTTCGTGATCTTATTAAAGAAATTCGGTCAAACGAGCGTTTCAGTATCGAAATAATCAAGGACCCGCGCAGGGCGTGAGCTCGATCATTAATTGGTTTTCGTCTCGCCTCTTTAAGAACATTTTCATTTTTTTTTTTTTTTTTTTTTTATGGGTGTCGTAGTTCGGCGGCGAACGGAAGTAAGACGAGAGCGCGAAGGAGGCTGCGAGGGCAAGGCTGAGACGCAAGAGAATATCAGAAGCCGGATAAGAGCGACGAAGCGAAGAGGGACAGGTATCGGGCTGGGCAGGGCTCCGGAGCTCGGTCATCGTAAATCAGGCCGTCACGATTTACGAGGAGCGAGGCCTTTCGCGAGCGGGATCGATCGAGATTCGCGAGCTCGCCGGGTGGACGTGATCGAGAATCGCGGGAAACCGGTGCGCAGACGCTATTGCGCTTCCCTCGACCCATAACGCCTTCTACATACAATCGGTCTCCTCTCGGCTCGACGTAGCCCTCGTAAAAACGGGAAAGGGTTACTTTTTTATTTTTATAAAAAGAACCGGCGGCACTAAATTTAGAAAAACCACAAACACTTTCGTTGGATAAAAGACCGAAATAAAATAATTTTTTTATTTCAATAAAACTATTTTTTTTATGTGTATTTTTAAGGCAAATAAAATTGTATTAGAAAACCAACTATTTCGTGTGATATGTCATAATATTTAACCCCTTCGCCTTTAAGGGATTCATAAACAATTTTTGTGACATAAAACAACGTTTAAAAAAATTGTTATTCGAGTGATCTTTCGAATAATAAAAGTTGTAAAAAATTAAACTTTTACTCAACGAATGTCAATGGGCCATAAATGACCAAAATTGTGGGGTCTCAAATTTTCGTCCTGACCGCGATTTGTAGCCCGCCTAAAAACAGGCTACGATTACTTTTTTCTAATAAAAAGAACCTGCGGCATTAAATTTAGAAAATCCCCAAACAGATCATTTTCGTTGCAGCCATAAAACAGCTTTTAAAGAGCACGTTTTTACGGCATATATTACATTTAAGAAAGCTGTTTGCTGTGTTATGTTATCCTATCCAACCCTTCACCGTTAAAGGGTTCATAAACTATTTTTGCGACGTAAAATAACGTAAAAAAATTCTATAAAAAAATTGTTATTCGAGTGACCATTCGAATAATAAAAATTGTAAAATATTAAACTTTTGCTCAACGAGTGTGGATCCCTGTTAGCAGCTATGTGCCGTGTCTCAAATTGTAGGGTCTCAAAACATGCGTCCTGACCACGATCTGGTTAAAAAAAACGAGCCGCTGACGCTATACGCGACAGTCCCGCGAATCAGACGAAACTCGATCGAACCGCGTCCAAATCGTCGCGCGTCTGCGCGTCCATGCAATTATCGTCAATTACGAGAAGCGAATGAAAGAAACGCGAGATAAGAAAGGGTCGGAAGCGATATATATATATATATATATATATATATACAAATATACGTGCTGTCTATAAGAGGAGCGTACGTGATCTGCCCGTGAAAGGAAAGTGCGTGAATGCCTATGCGCGTCGGAAATGGTAAACGCGCGTCGTGCGCTCCGTGCTTATATCGCAAACATCGAAGTATCACGTCGAACGCTAATGTGTTAAGAATTGCTAGCTTTTCGCGAATGATCGAAATGGAAGAAGAAAAAAAAAAGAAAAAAAATTGCGAATAAATAATCAAATACGTTCGACCCTTTACGACATCGAGTATTCGATCACTTTTTTTCTTCATCTTTTTTTCGTGACGCGAAACGAGTCGCGGCCGAGAAAGCACGACGAAGACGAGCGGGACCTGACGGCGACGACGACGCTGCCTCTTATACTCGCCGACCTCGAGTGTCCCTCCGCGAGAGCTATCCGGATGGAGCGAGGATTCTTAAAATAATGATAATTGCACACGCGGGCGAGCACTCGAAGAGCACACACACACACACCGCAGGACCGAGCCACCCGTCCTCGTGCGCGATCTCGTTTGCCAGACTGGAGAAAAAAAAATAAATAAGAAAAACAAATTCTCACCAAAAATTTGATATTTTTTCAAAAAAATTCGGAAAAATCGATCCATCGTGGCAATTTTTTTTTTTTTCGCGGGACTTTCGGCCAGCGTGGCGCCAGGACTGGACCTGACTTCCAAAGACTCTCAACAATACATGGTCATTTTTGCGATCGTCCTCGTGCGCGATCTTGTTCGCCAGAACGGATAAAAAACAAATTTCTCACCAAAAATTTCGTATTTTTCCAAAATTGTCGGAAAAATCTATGTATCCGCGCAGTTTTTTCGCGGGACTTTCGGCCAGAGTGGGGCCAGGACTGGACCTGACTTCCAAAGACTCTCAACAATACATGGTCATTTTTGCGATCGTCCTCGTGCGCGATCTCGTTCGCCAGAACGGATAAAAAACAAATTTCTCACAAAAAATTTCGTATGTTTCCAAAATTGTCGGAAAAATCTATCTATCCGCGCAATTTTTCGCGGGACTTTTTGGTCAGAGTCGAGCCAGCACTGGACCAGACGTTCCAAACGCCCTCGACGACACATGGTCATTTTTTCCCATCGGTCATTTTTTTTTTTTTCCGAAACTTGCCTCCGGCGCAGATTTATCGGTATTCCCGGTAGCAGAATAGACGACAGCAAGGTGCGCGCGTCTTCCCGTCCGACTGTGAGAAAATAAAAGTCCTCCGAGTAGCCGGACTCTGCGACACGGAGAGGCACAATGGCACTTGTCGCGAAAGTCATTTCGTGTCTCGTTTACTCCATCGAGAGACCCTTCGGAATCCCGGAGGCCGCTTCGACGTTCTCCATCCCGAAGCTCCAGGAAGACGGGACCGAATGACCAAAGTGACGACCGCGTGATCTCGACATTGGCACCCCAGCATCCCCCAAAAATACCCCCTCAGTTAAAAAAAATTCAATGAAACACAAATCCAATAGCTCATCTCTTTTTTATAACCATCAGTTCATTCCGTCCTTCCCTCCGAGGCGTTTCCCCCTCCCAAGGAAAATAAGGAAGAAGACGACGACGAAGAGAAAAAAAAAAAACGACATAAAAGGGACTCTTCGTCTAGCCCTCCAGAGTCAAGAATTCGTAAATAAAACGTTTTGTACCAGGTTTGGCAGTGCGGTTATGCAGGCCCACCTCCCACAGAAAAGGCTACCTGCTCGATCTCCACCTTTCTTGCTTTTCTATATTTTAGTTATTTTTCCTCTCCTCGAGGGCCTTCTCGGTCTTCCGTTTTTCGACTCGTTCCCCTCGCTCGCTTGCGCCTGAGATCTTCATTCAACCCTCGAGGATCTTTTTTTTTCCTTTTTTCTTTCTTGCTCTATGTTTGCGAGAGGGAGAAGGAGGGCGAGGAGGACCACGTGGGGTTGGCCATTGACTCGGTTTGACTCCCGATGGCCCAGAGTTTTTAGTACGGCGCATGGGGCAAGACGACAATGGCCACCGTGAAAGCCGAGGAACTCTTCGTACAGATGTAATCGCCTGGGAATCCGCGAGAATCACTGCTTCTCGACCCGATCGATGTATCTTATTCCTTTTTTTTTTTATATTTATTTCTTCATTCTTAGGGCGATGTCTTGCCGGTCGTGCTCGCAGGATTCGGTGGGTACGGCCGGGATGTATTTTTGATTCGAGGAGACGAAGACAGGGAGTCATTCCTGCTCGGCGAAGCCGAACGTCGATGCGAGGTGCGCGCACAGGTATGTACGGAAGAAGGCCCCATATTAGTGATCCATCACCCGCGCAACAGTAGCTGGTGACTCTTTCGAATGGAATAAAAAAAAGTTTCGTGCGCTCGTACACCGAGACCCGAACCCACATTAATCTGCCCTTCGTGGGATCAGATAAGAAGTATCTGGCAACTTTTTTTCAGTTTTTTTTTTTTTCTCCGCGATTGCACTTTTTTCAATTAAGATTTTTGTAAGCATTAACGGAATAGTAAGAATTTTGTAAGCAATAACAAAATAGTAAGATTATTGTAAACAATAACAAAATAGTATGAATATTGTAAACAATAACAAAATAGTAAGAATATTGTAAGCAATAAGAAAATATTAAGAATTTTGTAAGCAATAACGAATTAGTAAGAATTTTGTAAGCAATAACAAAATAGTAAGAATATTGTAAGCAATAACAAAATAGTAAGAATATTGTAAGCAATAACAAAATAGTAAGAATATTGTAAGCAATAACAAACTATTAAGAATTTTGTAAGCAATAACAAATTAGTTAGAATTTTGTAAGTAATAACAAATTAGTAAGAATTTCGTAAGCAATAACAAAAAATAATAAATTTTTAACAGAAAGCCAAAAAATCGCTGTAGCTTTTCGTTACGATGTCCTGTTGCATGCTTTGCGGGGGAGGTGGGGAGAGACGAAGGGTGCGAACGGCTCGATAGACGCGACGAGATCTGTGTCGAACGCCGAGACGGCAAGGACGAAGATTTTGAGCGAGTGGCTGAAGTTAAAATCGAGAGGATGGAGGATGGATCGAGCGATGACTGACGGGTCGTCGGCGAGCTCGAAAAAAAAAAAAAACGGATGTCTCGGAAGAGGCGACGAGAATTTCTTTTCGACGCCACATTTCATTCTTGCGCCTTTTTTTCGGGAAGATTGAGTGGAAAAACGCTTTGCGCAACGATCGATCGATCACTGACCCTTTCGAACCATTCACTCGTACCTTAATTTCTATTTACTTTTTTACTTTTCACAAAATTTTTATTTCACGTCAGTATTAAACCGTGAAATATCCATCCAAGAATCGAATGATTGATCTCGCCATAGCAATGCAATGAATTCACCATATTATTATTATTTTTTAGTTTTTTTTATCATCATCATTATTATTATTATTATTATTATTATTATTATTATTATTATTATTATTATTATTATTATTATTATTATTATTATTATTATTATTATTATTATTATTATTATTATTATTATTATTATTATTATTATTATTATTATTATTATTATTATTATTATTATTATTATTATTATTATTATTATTATTATTATTATTATTATTATTATTATTATTATTATTATTGCTGCGTTAATTCGAGTTGCTCGAGGGCGGATTTGAGTGCGTAAAAAAGAGTAAGAGCGAAACGACAGCGGGAGGTGTAATAATGTAATCAATTACCCGGCGCCACTAAAATTGTACCCGATTCAGTATCGAGCGTCTGATTGGCGAATAAGAAATTGATGTCGGTAAATTATCGGCAAAAAGCCGAGACTGCATCGAACGAACGCGTCCGGTATTATATGAAGTAAAAGTAATTTATACAATTAGCCTTGTCGCGCGCTCGGCGAGACAACGCTTGTACGGAGAGCGCGCGACATCGATTTTATAGCTTTATCGTTTTATTGTTACATCAATCATTTTGTATTACGACCCCTTGTCTCGCAGTATTTCGTCCATCTTCCATCTTCGTAATTTTATTTACTGATACGTAAAAAAAAAAATCCCCTGGAGCGACTTCACGAAGATGAAAATCAAAACTTCGATTTTTTTTTATATCCGATAATTTTTTGTTAACACACTCGATTTAAAAAGATATAAATCTTGTCAATTAGTAAGTTGAGCCGGCTTATTGGTAGAATAATTTATATTACATTGCCGTAAAATTGATAAATATGTCATGGTTGATTTTCGACTTCTTTCTGGCAGCTGCACAATTTTTTTTTTTTTTTTTTCTCTTGATTTCTGACGCTCGAGGCAAGCTCGCAGAAGACGAAGCCGTGGCAAATTAATACATACAAGACCAGGGCCACCACGGTGATTTTTTTGTTGTCGTTCTTTTCTTACTTCTCCAATCTCAATGTGTCCGTCACCCGCTCTCCCGGCACTTATTCACCTGGCGGTGGTTAATTACAAGCGGCGCGTTTACGAGAGAAAATAATTTCCGCCCGTTGGGCAGAGAGCGAGCAGTGAATTGTGCGCGTGGCACTGCCGTGGACCGCTGCTCACCGCGCCGGTAATCGTCGATTTATATCTCTTTATCGATAATATATCTCGAATCGATATCTCAATCGATTCTGACGAATTTCCTTCGCCGGAGAAGAATCTTCCGTACGATTCTATATATACATATATATAAATATATATTCTGAATTATGCTGTGTATCGATAGAAACACCTGCACGGGCGCCCGATCCATCCTTCACCGTGCACTCTCGATCGCAAGCAGATGGAAACGTCTGAATCATAATTGCAAGGACGGACCACTTCACGACTGCTGTGCCGCAACCCGGACGACTGTATCACGTCTACCGGGTACCAGATGGCTGCCGAGTGCGAAAAAATTGCCATCTTGAGGGGAGGCTACGGTGATTTTTGAAATTCCTATGCATACCGAGAATGCGCAAAAAAATTTCGAACACCATGGTGGAAAATGAATTACACTTTTTCGTTACCGACCGAGTCCGCTTCGCATCGCTCCGCGAGGCATGTCAAATGCGACAAATTCGTCGAAGAAAGAACCCTCTCTTTGAGTTGAATTTATTTTAATTAAATGCATTCTTCAATAGCGACTTTTTGCGCACCCACGAGAAATCGCCGAAGCGAACTTTAAACGCAACTCGCCAAAAAGGCTTAAAAAAACAGGGTTAAGACAAACCACATCTTCTCCTTGACTTCAACTTACTTTGATAAAATACATTCTCCAATAGTCACTTTCTGCGAACTCACGCTAAATCGCAGAAGCGAACTTTAAACGCAACTCACCAAAAATGCTTAAAAAAAAGGCTAAAAAAGACCGTCCATGATTATGTTTTTTGTTTTTCTTAATAATAAGTGATAATCGAAAATTTCCGCATCCAGCCGAAAGCCCCGCGTCTCCGTTGGACGCTTAATGAAAGGAATACCACGTGGAGCTCGGGCCGCAGCACAAGAACCAAGAATAAAGAGGAATGGAAAGAAAGATCTAGGCGACCCGCTGGCTGGACGGCGCGGAATCTCGATCGTTGAATCTCCGCCTCGCAGACTACCGGTCCGGCATGGAAGCGAACGCATAGATGCAATATTTTGTCTACGTGTGCAGGCCGCATGTGTGCGACTCCCCGCGGGAATATGGGCGGACAAATTATCATCCCAACGTCACAACACACAGAGCGTGCCCTTTTCTTAAAAATCGAATGAGAATCGGCATTCGTGGGTCGGAAAGTCGACTTTGCACCGGCCGAGAGACACTTGATTTATCGCAACTTCAACGTAGCGTCCACGTGAGCAGACCGAAAAAAAAGGGCTTCCCCGTCGGGGAACCCCCCACATGGATGCGCGACACCTTTCACGCTGCACGCTGCCGCACCGACCGCTCCTGCATTGAATTCTTTGGTGGTCGAAGGCCGCTACTAAATGGTCTCTCGGGGATCCGGCGAGCAGGTATCGATGAATTTGAGACTCGAGGAGACGATTTTTTTTTTTTTTTTTTTTCCTTTTCCTACTTTTATATCCGTCGCTCGCGCATTCACCGATCTCTATTCGCAGCATCCTCGATAAATAAGAGTGGCTCGGAGGGAAAAATAAAAATAAACGATTCGAGGATTCACACGATCGGGGACGATCGTATGAGTTCAACGGAGTATGGAGTTTACGACGATTTTTCTTTCGGGTGGGTCCTTTGTAAGGCGATGGAAGTACTCCGTCACTTCGGGACGAAGAGACGTTTGCCCATTACCACCTGATCATCTCCGCGAGACGGGAAAGGGGACAGGTTGAGATATCGCGTCGAAAGAGCGACGAAGCCATTTAATCATGGATCGATGGACCTTCCGTTTGTAGTAGACGAAACATTTTATAGATCTTTTTTCTTTTATTTTTTATTTCGATGTGATTATTCCGACTGCAAACATTTCTGCCACATGGGCCGGGGACAATAATGCAGTAATTTACTATTACCTTTTTTTTAGATAGATTTCTTTTTTCTTTTTAGATTTGTTTTGTTTTTTTTTTTTTTTTTTTTTTGTAATACGATTATTCCATCATCAAAAATGTCTGCCACATGGGCTGGGGACAATAACGCGATGACTTACAATTACCCCCTTTCTTAAATAGATATTTTTTCCTTATAGATGTTTTTTAAAATTTTTTATTTTTTCAATACGATTATTCCATCAGCAAAAATGTCTACCACATGGGCTGGGGACAAAAACGCGATAACTTACAATTTCCCCCTTTCTTAAATAGATATTTTCTCCTTATAGATGTTTTTTTAATTTTTAATTTTTTTAATACGATTATTCCATTAGCAAAAATGTCTGCCACATGGGCTGGGGACAATAACGCGATAACTTACAATCACCCCCTTTCTTAAATAGATATTTTTTCCTTATAGATGTTTTTTTAAATTTTTTATTTCTTTAATACGATTATTCCATCAGCAAAAATGTCTGCCACATGGGTCAGGGGACAATAACGCGATAACTTACAATTACCCCCTTTCTTAAATAGATCTTTTCGCCTTATAGATGTTTTTTAATTTTTTATTTTTTCAATACGATTATTCCATCAGCAAAAATGTTTGCCACATGGGCTGGGGACAATAACGCGATAACTTACAATAACCCTTTTTTTATAGATTTTTTTTCTTTATAGATTTACTTTCTTAAATAATATGATTACTCCATCAGTAAGAATGTCTACCGCATGAGCCGGGAACAATAACGCGATAACTTACAATTACCCCCTTTCTTAAATAGATCTTTTCTCCATATAGATGTTTTTTAATTTTTAATTTTTTCAATACGATTATTCCATCAGCAAAAATGTTTGCCACATGGGTCAGGGACAATAGCGCGATCATTTACAATTACCCTTTCTTTACTCCCTTCCCTCGCGACCAATTTTCATATTCGCCTGTAACGAAGTGCAGCTGCCCCCGGCGTCTCGATAATCCGAGCGTAATGGATCGCGCTGCAATTGTCTTTTTCTCAAAAATACAAAAACCCTCGAGAGGCAACCTAGCCGGTGTCGGCCGCGTTTTGCATATACAATAAATTTCATTTGTTCATTTTGCCTCGAAGCTGCCCCCCCGCTCTTCTCGCCGCTAAATATCTGCAGCGAGAGATCGGCCCGGCACGAACAGCTGCAGCGTGCCCACGGATGCACTGCGCATCCGTGCCAGAAGTAAAAAATAAAATATATATATTTTTACAATATGTGCGCGGACTGCCACGAAGGTGTCCGCCGTCGCTTCCCGCACTCAGATGACACGGAACGATACATGTTATTTATATTTCCAAAAAGGGGTTGCGCGATCCTCGAAAGAGGGTCCAGTAGCGATGGGCCCATCGGGAGGCGCGTGTTTCGGACCTCCCGCAGCTCGACTCTTCGCCGGATAGCGATCGAGACTCACATTGGACATTTTTTTTTTTTACCGAAAAAAAAAAAAAAAAAATCATCGAATATTTTCGTCATATTTTTGTTCACATTATTTTCACTCGTTCCCTTCACTCGACATGGCCCTCGGGGAAGGCCGCCGAGTGCAATTGCCGCGAGCGTTTGTGTTCCAACTCTTTCATTCATTTACTTTCGTTCATTAGGTCTTTGGATTTACAAAAAAATTGATAAAAATGTTGAACTGTTTTTTATTAATTTTTTTCTTCGTTACACTCGCTTATGCGTCCCGCATTTATTTAATGCGCGGCGATATTTCTGAATCATCCGGTGTCTGGACATCGCGCGTAATACGCTCTTTGAATTTCGCCGAGGGACCGGGTTAATAACGCTTCATCCGACACGGTGGCGAGCGCCTCGGTTCAAGCCCCCCCGCGTTTTATTATCGCGTGATACAACGATGAATTAACGTCGAATTAGTCTCGATAGGATCGCGCCATTTGGCCGGATAGAGGCCTCGTGCCGGAGTCAACCAGGGTGCAATATGTACCTCTCGGGGATTCGTTCGTTTCGATGCAAATTGGTGTCTGCTCATCCGACGATCTGATTAGTAATTGTTGTAATCATTATCGAAGAGATCCTAGACGGGGATAAATTGATACGTTTTTTTTTTTTTTTTTTTGCGGGGGTGAAATTGGCGAATTTGTCCGAAGGCGATTAGCACGCGAATTAACGGCACGTCGACCGGGCCATATTCACCACCTTTACCCTATGACTGTCCGGGCTTGGAGGACGTTTCGACCGAGCCCACTTTTCAGACTTCTCATTCGACTGAACAGCATCTTCTTAAAAACTGAAATTCAATTATTAAAAAATTTAGGTCTGGATTCCCATTCCGTGAGTTAAAATGCAGACATTGGAACATTTTGTCCTTAAAATGGAGTCAACTTCATTCCTTGAGTTAATATTCAAGCATTAAAAAGTTGAGCCCATAGAATGGAATAAATTTCCTTCCTCGAGCTAAAATTCAATGATTAGAAAATTCAGCCCATATAATGGAATAAGAATGAAATAGAGTCGACAACTCTCAGTACATTATTAATCTTAAAAAAAAAGTGTCCGTCCATCCGCCGGTCCGTACCGTGTTTATTTTCTTAATTATCTTGTGAAAGCTTCAACGAATCGTTCCAAAATATCTACGCTATTCTCGGAGTATTGACGAGTTTGTCCCTTTTTTGTTTGATTTTTTTTCTCATTCTTGCTGACTCATTATCAACGAAAAATGTATGTTTTAAAATTTTCATAATGTACTCCACGTTTCGGAGGCTCGAGATTGAAACAAAAAAAGATCGATTAAATTAACACGATATAATTATAGTCGCGGGCATCATCGAATGTTTCCCCCTTGTCATTCTCCGCATTCATAATCGCGTTAATTGTGGCTCCTTTTCCTTGTAATCTCTCGCAGCCGGACGCGTTGAGGCCGGCGCAGGCTCCGGGCGATCGAACGCAACGAAGAGGGAAAGCAAATGCGAGGCCAAGCCCAAGAGTCGCGGTGCCCGGTGGTGGGCGCTCACCGAGAGACACACCGGGGGGAAGACACCGCGATCGTGGCGGTCGCGTGCCGTGGCCCCCCTCCGAGACGAAGAGGGCCCCGTCGAGAGGGACGATTCGCGGCGGTGCACGCTCCCGCTGACCGTGGCCGGAGACGAATATGCGCGGAATAAAAAACACATCGTGCAACGTCCTCGAGAGAATTCCTCGGCGTTATTTCGCGACTCCTCGCCCTTCGCTCGTTTCCCGCGGACCGAGATAAAAGTGGCGAAAAAATGCGCGCTTCCTGCCGTCGTACTAATTACCGATGAAAATGAGTTTATGGATTGTAAAACGGCCAAGTTATTATTTTAATATGATCGTGATTTTAACATGCTCGTGATTTTTATGTTACCGTGATTTTTGTACGATCGTGACTTTAATATGATCGCGATTTTTACATGATCGTGACTTTAATATGATCGCGATTTTTACATGATCGTGATTTTTACATGATCGTGATTTTTACATGATCGTGATTTTTACATGATCGTGATTTTTACATTATCGTGATTTTTTCATTATCGTGATTTTTACATTATCGTGATTTTTTCATTATCGTGATTTTTACATTATCGTGATTTTTACATGATAGTTTCATGCTTTACGAAGGAACGGCGAACGGGAAGGAACGATGCTGCGTGATAGGCGGTTTATTGATGTCGGTTGATTGAGCTCGAACCCCGTCGTTTCTTTGGGTATTTGGGTATTTGGGTATTTCAAGGTTAGAAAACCGTAGAGATGTTTTTTTAGTCGATAAATTTCACCGTTCTTCGACGAGCCAACGCGAAAATGGGAGCTACGTTTCCAAAATAAAAAAAAAAGCATCAGCCACCTTACCAATCGTGAAGAATAAGAAGCAAAACAATAATAAGAATAAATAACAACACTAACCAATAATCCCCGAAAACCCGGATGTGGAATTTCCCACGGAAGTAATGTTTGACATAATCCCGAACAATGGAGAGGCGTCTCGTGAGTAAATAGGTGTGAGTACATGGATAGTCGGTACGCGGAGTCTCGGAGGTTGGGGGGAGGAAACGGTGCTTTACTCGAACCCCCGCTCAATGTTGAAGTTCGCGGACAGGCGGGGTGGAGAATTAGAGATACCCGAGCTCGGGAAGTATAGGAGCTGAAGGCTTATCGGTAGTCGTCGGTGGCGGTGGATGAGCTTCGCCAACGGGCGCGATCCTCGGCTCGCTTCGCGTACGCCTTGGCTCGTGCCGTTAATGAGCCCGCATCGCCGCCGCGATGCGACGTGTTTCAAATGCACAAACACAATCTTAGCAGCGCCCGAGGGAGCGTACGAGCGTACCGAAACAGAACCGGCGCGCGACGGGCGCGCACACACGGACGGACGGACAGACAGTGCGATCGGTACGAAGCAGACAAGGCAAATAGACTACCACACTGGGCCTAGCACCTGTCCCGGTGTCACCGGCTCGGGAGGAACCTCGTGGAACGGACGGTACGCGAAGGATGTGGAGATAGAAAACCACCGCAGCACGCGTATGCATATGACACAGGAGACGAAAGACTAAAAAAGAAAAAAAAATTTCTACGTCCGTAAAATCGTCCACGGTCGTCCGAGCGATCTTCCACGGATCTTCGGGGTGAAACGAGCGCCCAGAGTGTCCACATAGAAAACGAAAGAGTTTGCGGACGCATCTGGATGTGGACGACGATCCTAGAGAGGATAATAACGGAATTATTACTATCGGTGTGGTTTATTGAAAATACGGGCAGCTGCGACCATTTATGACCGTACCAACGGTCGCCCGACATTGCGTCAATGCATGGTATTATCATTCCCTCTTTTACTACCATATATATATTTTTTTAAATAATTTCACTATGCGCGTTATTGAAAAATTGTCAGAATAGTGTCTTTCAATGATAATCGATACGACTGTCGAGGCCGTAGAGAACCGGTACCGGGCTTGGGCCAACGTCGGCCGGTGGTGCGCCAGTGCTGACCCTCCGTCCCGCTCCCGATTGCGTACAAATTTATTTTATTGTTATCGGATTATAACATATATTTGTTATATTGTTATTTACATAATAACCCTATGGTATTATCATGCCCCGTCTTACCGTATGTTTGTTTTTAAATAATTACTTCATTCGCGTTATAGAATTATCCATCCTCTGATAAAAAATACTGCCTTTCGGTGGTAATCGATACGACTGTCGAGACCGCGAGTGCCATTGACGATAATGACGTGGAGAACCGGTAACGGGCTTGGGCCAACGTCGGCCGGTGGTGCGCCAGTGCTGGCCCTCCGTCCCACTCCCAATTGCGTACAAATTTATTTTATTGTTATCGGATAATAACATATATTTGTTATATTGTTATTTACATAATAACCCTATGGTATTATCATGCCCCGTCTTACCGTATGTTTGTTTTTAAATAATTGCTTCATTCGCGTTATAGAATTATCCATCCTCTGATAAAAAATACTGCCTTTCAGTGGTAATCGATACGACTGTCGAGACCGCGAGTGCCATTGACGATAATGACGTGAAGAACCGGTAACGGGCTTGGGCCAACGTCGGTCGGTGGTGCGCCACTGCTGGCCCTCCGTCCCACTCCCGATTGCGTACAAATTTATTTTATTGTTATCGGATAATAACATATATTTGTTATATTGTTATTTACATAATAACCCTACGGTATTATCATGCCCCGTCTTACCGTATTTTAGTTTTTAAATAATTGCTTCATTCGCGTTATAGAATTATCCATCCTCTGATAAAAAATACTGCCTTTCAGTGGTAATCGATACGACTGTCGAGACCGCGAGTGCCATTGACGATAATGACGTGGAGAACCGGTAACGGGCTTGGGCCAACGTCGGCCGGTGGTGCGCCAGTGCTGGCCCTCCGTCCCACTCCCAATTGCGTACAAATTTATTTTATTGTTATCGGATAATAACATATATTTGTTATATTGTTATTTACATAATAACCCTACGGTATTATCATGCCCCGTCTTACCGTATTTTAGTTTTTAAATAATTGCTTCATTCGCGTTATAGAATTATCCATCCTCTGATAAAAAATACTGCCTTTCAGTGGTAATCGATACGACTGTCGAGACCGCGAGTGCCATTGACGATAATGACGTGAAGAACCGGTAACGGGCTTGGGCCAACGTCGGTCGGTGGTGCGCCAGTGCTGGCCCTCCGTCCCACTCCCGATTGCGTACAAATTTATTTTATTGTTATCGGATAATAACATATATTTGTTATATTGTTATTTACATAATAACCCTACGGTATTATCATGCCCCGTCTTACCGTATTTTAGTTTTTAAATAATTGCTTCATTCGCGTTATAGAATTATCCATCCTCTGATAAAAAATACTGCCTTTCAGTGGTAATCGATACGACTGTCGAGACCGCGAGTGCCATTGACGATAATGACGTGAAGAACCGGTAACGGGCTTGGGCCAACGTCGGTCGGTGGTGCGCCAGTGCTGGCCCTCCGTCCCACTCCCGATTGCGTACAAATTTATTTTATTGTTATCGGATAATAACATGAATTTGTTATATTGTTATTTACATAAACGCCGTACGATAACATGCCCCGGAGTCGGTGTCGACTTGCCGCACTTGACGATTTCGATAAACAGTCGAAAACAATAATTTTCGCCCTCATCCGCGGAAATACGTTTGGTAAGAGAACATATAATTTGCACGTATTAAGTGTGACAATGGGCGGAGCATTATCGTTAGTCTCGAGGCAGAGTGAAAAAAATTTGGATTTGTACAAAGACAGACCACAGACACACAGCAACAACGGAAAACAGACCACGCAGCCGAATATGATGATCAAGGCGGTGGATCGCGTGAACTGGGAATCGCCCGTAACGAGGATTCGGACTCGTCAGTACGTGGGTCGGTCGCCGGGGGGCCGCGACGGACCAATTTCAATGAAGGGGAATCGTTTCTTTCGCTCATTTCTCCTGCCTTTTCGCGGAACTTTGTGTAATATTAACATACAAAAGACCACTCGGACGTTTTGCGATTTTTTCATTTTGGCACGCGCACAACACCCTGCAAACCCCCTCCCCCCCACCCTCGCGGACGCGCGGCCGCAAAACACAGCGCGCTCACCGGTTGAGGAGAGTTCTGCCAGCTCTGGATGTATCTGCACCCCCCGGGGTAAGCGGATATCCCACAAAGACCTTTATTGTGTGAAACTCAATACTCACTAAATACGTGGTGAACGCGCTCACCGCTACGGGACACGCGCAGGGATGTATATGTATTTTATATATATATATATATATATATATATATATATATATATATATACATATATGTATGGTTTGCTTTGGGACTGGATTCAATGTCCCGTTCACGGTGGGACGAACGATGGGATCTGCGTGGATATATATACAAGTTTGAGGACGGGGAGGTTGGTGGGATTTCTTGTGTAGATGCATTACTGCAATAACAGGATCTTTGTACACCGGAATAGCATAAAAGAGCATTCATGGCATTTTTTTTTTTTTTGTTCGTCGAGTTTATTATATTAGCTTGGATTAATTTTGTGGTGATTGTTTTTCTTCTTTTTTACCGGGGAAATTAGGTTGGAGGCATTTTTTTTGGTATGCCTTTTTTCGTACAGATCACTCGTGAGTGCGAGCGATGAACGAAGGAAAATGGAAGCGGTCTTGAAAATTGGTGCAAATTTAATTAATTAAACTCATTATTTTGTATTTTAGTGAACTTTATTAACTTTGATCACATAGAATCATGAAGGCACTTCGTCCAAGCTAATATTATTGACCGTTCGTTCATTGAAGTTTTATTTTTATTTTTCGTTGGCAAAAAATACAGTGAATTTGGTAACTATTTGTCTCGTTTCGCAGAAGGTAGAACGAGGTCGTGGCGTGACGCAAAAGAGCCATCGCTCGAGCGAGGAACAGTGGAAAAAGAAAAAAAAAAAAAAATCAATTATTCAAATGATCGAACGGTTCGCCGGCACACGCAAACAGAACCGAAACGACTACAAGCTCGGTGCGTGGATTCGTGGCAGACGTGAGTTGAACCATAATTACCCGTAACAAAAATATCCGACTTCGAACATCCCAACCGTCGACGCGATTTCTTCGATTTAAATCGATTAAAAAATAAAACTCAATAGAACGCAAAAAAAAAAACTAAAAAAAAAAAAAAACAAAACAAAAAATATCCGCCACCAAGTCGAAAGGGAGATGTCGAGGATTCTACCAACTCGTGTACCGCCTATTGGAACAACTCGGCGGCGCAGGTGCGCATACTCAACAAAAATGAAACTAAAATAAAAAAATAGCAAATAAATAAAAAAGGGGAAAAAATAAAAAAAATAAATAAAACGAGCAAGAAGAAAAGTAGGCAGTACGACGCTCGTGAAGTACAGAGAGCGGCTTCATGCAGACTGCGCTCGCATCTGCTTCTGCGGCTAGCACGAAGACCATTGCAGAAGCGTGCAAGCCCCGTGGTTTGCTATTTCTTTTTTGTCTTCCTCATCGCCGTGTTGCCAAGCGCACGCTCTCGACTATACGTAAATCATCGAATAATTTATCGCTCCTCATCGGCTCCCCGTTATTAATTATGGAAATTTCGTGAGGCGAGAAGTATTAATGGAGGCATCTGCGCAGGCGCAGTGGCACGTCGGCCAACGCCGTGGAAAACGGTCGAGCGTCCATAATTAAAATTGACACTGTTGGATCATTAAACCTGAAAGGACAGGGCGGCGGAAAGGAAAAATAGAAAAAATTAATTTCGCGGCGAAAACCGGAGTACGAAGTAAAAAAAAAAAAAAAAAAAAAAAAAAAAAAAAAAAAAAAAAAAAGAATTGACGGCTTAAAGAGCGTTTACGATAATAGCCCGCGAAATTGCCGGCGAAGTGACGACAAAAAAATTATAAAGAGGAAAATTGATTCGATCACGTGTTCGATGTGGCCGGGGGATAAACGAGAGCGATCGTCGCTCTAATGGCCATCTCGTCACGCAAATTATAGTATAAATCATCTCCGGAATATTAAATGACGTACTCGTCGAGTACCCGGTTCATCACTCGGGTACTCGGTCAACTCCGTCGTGTACTTTGCGGCCTTGACTCTGAGAACATCGTTTCGGAGAAGAATCTTACAGTGCTCGAGTACATAAACCCTTCTCTCGCGTCGTTAATCAATCTCCCTGATGAGCACTTTTTTTTTTTCTCGAGTTATCGGGACTTACGCTCCTGCTCGCACAGTTTGACATTAATCATACGTGACTCGCGTAGCTCATCCCGATCCGTCGGTACAACAGTTTAACATGCAATCAGTTGCGGTCCAAAGGCAAACTGCGCATTGGTTATTTTCAAGATTTTTTTTTTGTTTCGGTGAAGCTCTGAACCGAAGTTCTTGGTGAACGGTTCCTTGAAAAGTTCCTTCTTTTAAATGAAAATCATTTAAAATGAAAAATAAAACTGCATTCAGTACATCTGAGGGTCGAATTTTGAAACATTAGATTGAACTTGAGATCGAACTTAAGATCGAACTCAAGTTTGAACTTAATATCGAACTTGATTTCGTGTTCAAGTTTTATCTTAAGTTTGAACTTGAGATCAAACGTAAGTCCGAACTTAAGATCAAACTTAACTCTGAACTTGAGGTCAAACTTAAGCACGCCATGAAGTTCGGGCCAAACTTTGATCTTAATTTTGATCTCAAAAGCGATCTTGTGTTCAATCGTAAGTTCACACTAACTTCTTAAAATTCGACCCTAAGATCCCGGAAATTAATTTCTTCCAGGAGAAAGTATATGTGTATGTTACAAATGTATTTAATAAAAGATTAATCTGGCGTGACTCGTGCAGCTTATTCCAATCTCTCTAACAGTTTACAACAGTTTGACGAGCAAGCAGATGCGGATGAAAGTCAAGCTGGGCATTGGTAATTTTCAGAAAGATTTTTTGCTAATTTTCCGGCGATGCTCTTAACCTAAGTTCCTCGTAAAAAGACCTAAAAGATTTTATGTCTCTAACCAGAAATCATTTTAAATGAAAAATAAAACTATATTCCGCCTAGCTAAGGTGCAGATAATGAATTTCGTTCAGGGAAAAACATATACGTATGTGGTAAAAAAAAAATGGCTCCACAGCTTTTTCGATTGCGTTTCGATTAATTTCGGCACGAGCCGTGGTGTGGCGAATCGTTTCGACGACATCAGTTCATTTTCTATCGCATATGGAACAATTCGACCCCCTGCGAGCTCGCCTGCAGTTTCGGGCCTGGACCAAAAATTGAAGATAAAAGTTCGACTATCCATTAAGCGATACCTCGAGCGCGAGGAAAACCGAATCGAATTTATTTCGAGACATGTGCATCGATACGTCGGTGGCCCGGGGAAGGCAAGTGCAACTGCAGGCACTCCAAGCCTCCGGCGAATGTCTGCACCGCCGGGCTCACGAGGGGCTGATACAGACACGATTAACCCCCCCGCTCACGCTCGAGAGACCCCGAACCAGTGATGGGGCTGGTTACGCTGACATTTGCCACGAGCCCAGTCACCTACTGCTTTTACGATACCAAATGATCCCTCGATGACGACGAGGCCGATCGTACCATACGGAGTTAATGGTACCTTACAAAAACGCAGCCCTTTTGTTATTCGCTCTCGTAGAATAAAATTACCATTATCCGTAGAATTATAATACTAAATGTAATCCTAAATTCCCAAAAATGCGCGAAATTTCATTTTATATTATACAATGAACGTTCACTTCGACTCTGCAGAACTAAAAAAAAATGGCTCTCTGTATAAAGCGGTTTTAATATGGTTAATAGAAATGTATTATAATTATAATATTCACTATAATTCTACGTTCCCAAAAATGTGCGAAATTTAATTGCATTCAATTCTATGAATTTTCGGTTCGACTCTGCAGAGCAAAAAAAAACATTGTTCTCGGTACAGAGCATTTTTGATAAGGTCAATAAATAGAAATCTGTTAAATAGTTTTCGATGGAAAAATAGGTAATTTTTTTCTTGCCTTTTTATTTTGCATTTTAAAACACGCTTGAAGAACCGCACGTGTACACCATGTCGAACACGTCACGCCGATAAATCGTTCTCTCTTTTTCTCGGACTCTCTCTCTCTTTCGTTTTCCGACAAACGACAGATAAAGAGACAATAATGCACGCTGGAAAGTCCGTCGAGATAATCAACCCGTATGTTATAATCGGCGCGTATTTGTTCCAGACAGTACACATAACTAACACTATCGTCGACTCCCGTGTGCTTCACCTGCTCGCATAAAACCGAGCCCAGTACGTGTACACAACGCACTGTGCGATTCGTCGCCACGTAGTAACTAACTAACTATATGTAGCGACACGGTAGACGCGTGCCCGCGCCGATATACTCTCGGATACGTATGAGCGTCAACCGTTACGCACTTTATTGTCTCTAGACTTCTTTTTTTTCGTTCGATATTTTTTCTTTTTTTTTTTTTTGCAGTAGCGTGCAACGAGAAAAAAGAAATATTACGGGCGGACGGAGAAAGTGTGTACCGTTATACGCACTATTACGCGCTTAGCACTATCATCTCTAGCGGTACTGCAATCACAGTGCAAATTTTTTTTTTTTTTTTGAATGCACAAAAGTTGATAAAAAAAGTTTTAGCTCACGAGTTATCTAGTTTAAACTAATCACCGCGAGCCCCAGTTTTAATTCTCTTTCGACCAACTGCAGTAGCGAAAGAAGCAGCCAATTAGTTCCGAACTTAAGTTCGAAAACCAAAAGGAAAAAAGAACAATCAGAAAATCAAATTCAAACATAAGTTGTAGCTTAAAAAACAGTATTGCGTTATCTAATTTAAACTCCAGTAACACCAGCTCCAGTAACGAGCAAAGCAGGAAATTAGTTTCGAACTTAAGTTCGAACTGCGAAAGCCAAAAAGAACAAATTAGACAAAAAATCAGATAATCAAATTAAAACTTAAGTGTCAGCTTCAAAAAAAAAAACAAAAAAACAAAAAAACAATATTGCTCCAATAAAATCTTTAGATAATAATTGAATAAATAATGTATAGGTACTCCATATGTTGCGGTGAAAAATATTTAAAAAGTCGTTTATAGGGCTCGAACGATTATTAACGAGCTTCGCTGTTTCTTTTGCGCGAGGTTCGCCGGCGCATTCCTGCGGCGTCCGAAGAATCCGCCACCAACAACGCATTGTAAACTTTCTCGTGAAAGCTATGGAATCGCGTATTTGCCTATGAAAGGAATCGAAGACACCTGAGGCGCCACACACGGCGCGGGTAACCCAAAACCTCCGCGGTAGCAGGCGGAGCAGACGTACATGCTCGTGGACAAAGACGATCAACCCTCTCGCTCCCGCTACCTTTCCTTCGTAACCCTTTCGAGGGCTCGAGATCATCTTTCTATTGACGAGGAGGAGTACGCCGCCTCGTGTACCTTCCATCGTCGCGGAGAGAGCCCTCCTTCGACCTGCGGGACGATAATGAAAGACTCGCGACGCCAACAGGTTCGCGCGCTTCGGTTCTGCGTCACCCTTTCTCGAAACTCGCTCACGGCGATTCCTCAACCCTCTCGCACTCTCACAACACTCGCTTCACCAACTAACCATGAATAATGAATAAGATCCGATTTTATCTACAAAATCAAACGAACTTTCTATTTCCTCGCATTGCACTTTCGAATACCTGATTTTTTTTTAACTTTGCAGATATTTCTCGGTCCATTAAAAATGTTTAGAAAAAGTGAGCGTGTGCACTTTAGACGCGATTGAAGTGAAACTTCTTTGATTGTCTACGTTAGTTTTTAATAATCAATAAAATTCGACTTTATCTACCGAATCAAATGAACTTTTTTTTTTTTCTTCTCATTGCACTTTCGAATAACTGATTTTCTTTACTTTGTAGATATTTCTCGGTCTATTAGAAATGTGTAAAAAGTCTTTGTGAAAAAACTGGTACATTAAATTTAATGTAAAATTGTGATGAAACGTTAAAGGATTTTTACAGTGAAATTAAAGTAAATTGTTGGGTTTGAAGTACTTTTGTAGTAAAGTTAAAGTAAATTATTGGATTTTAAGTACTTTTGGAGTAAAAATAAAGTTGATTATTAAAAGCAAGGTATTTAAAAAATTAATACCAGTAAATTACATTTCATACGATGTTTTTTTTTTTACAATTGCTTCAGAAACACCTTGCTTCTCAAGCGAAAAAAGAAAGCAAGAAAACTTTATAATTAATTGGTTCTCACGATTTACTGTCATTCACATCGCACAAAACATAACGAAAAAAAAAAGGTCAAAAAGCATAATGCGGTTGTAACGAGGATAAAGAATGATTCTGTTGTCGAAGAAGTCACGGCGAGGGGGCAGTGTTTCGAGAGGAACGGGGGGGGGTTGAAATGCATTGCGATGCGCAGCAGTCCGTGAGGTCGAAACGCGAGTTGTCGGGATGAATCAGAAAATTTCCATACGTAATTGCACCGATTACGGCTTCGCGCAACTGGTGTTACTGATGCGCCCCCTTCCCCCTTAGCCGGCAAAGGGTATTGTTGTCGTCTGGTTCGACCAATGCCGACTGCGGCACCCCCGACCCTCCGATACATGTGCTGGTATTGCCCCGGGAGGGTTCTTGGTCCGCGTATCAACGACGCGCATTCTCGTCGACAGGCACGCACGCATGCGCGAGCGTTTTGCCCCGGGATGATGAAACGGATGCGAGCATCCGAATGTGCCACGCTTATCGCATCCACTCGGTTCTATTTTGTCTTTTAAGGGCATTGTCATGCAGAGTCGGTCGGTAAGCAATCGGCTTCCCTATTATGTCGGTGACTATCAATATTTCGGACTAAAAGGAATTAAGTTTTCGTGGACTATACACAGATGCATGAAACCTAATTTTGTTTTGTGAAAAATATTGATAGTTGCGGTGAAAATGGAGAAACCGATTTGTTACCGACCGAGTCTGTGTCACATGCCCTTAAGATGACTTTCTACTCAAGATGTCCCACGGTTCATTCGAGCATGATAGACTTACCGATACTTGTACTTATGTCTTTTAAGTAGTAAAATGAACATCTTATCGAAGAATCAGAAGATGTTGGAAAATCTAGATATCTAGGACCTAATCTAGAGCTAAAATCGAAAGAGCTCATCGAGTGGGTCTGAACAAGCCCTTCTGGCGTTAGCATTAATATCCATTACGATACGATGAGTGCAATAGGAACACCTCCTAAATGGTGTGTCGAGCGTTTAGATCGAGCATAAATTACACCGGTATTTACGACAGCTGTGCTGGTTTGGATGGTACGGAGTTAAACTGCGCACAGAATCGAGCAATATGGTCGTAAAATGGTCGAGCTGTAAATCGGATAGCAGCAAAACACATTCGGTAAAGAAGATACCATGTATATATACGTATGAGTTTACTATGTAAGCTCAAAGAACCCATCCATGCAAATCCCTGCGTAACAAATGAATCGATTTAAAGAAACGTTCGAACATATAATTTGTGCTTCCGCACTTATTTGTCGTGTTGACGAATCGCTGAAACATCATATTAGTTTCGTTGAATTCATTGTAGTATTGTTATGTGCCGTTCTCAAACGGAATCGATTCGAGAATTGAACTGATGTTAAAACCGCAGAATGGGTCTTTGACATTCTCAGGTTATTTTCTTGTTCTTCGTTTTACTTTTTTGCGTTTCACTGTTTTTTTTTTTTCTTCGCTCTCGGCCATAAGAGCGTCCAAACATATAATAAGCCGTCATGCATGCGATGGCGCGAGTATAGAACGAGGTAACGAGTGTGTCCTCACCCTAATTGCAATATCGTTTCGACTGTTAAAATGGTTGCGTGAGCCGCGTCGGATACCGCCGAGTGTGATCATGTGAAATCTACCCCATCTCAGCTCTGGGCTCGAAACAATTATCCGTACCCTCTCTGAGAGTGCCGAGGGTCTACTGCGATGTGAATTTTATACCTCTCTCTCTGGCTCCCCGACGAAGCCCGGGTGAAACGAAGAAACGGTAGGAGGAGGAGGATGGGAATGACTCCATTGACCCAGCATGATTCACTCCGCCGCGGGTCGGTGGTATAAAATTCGCCTCGTCTCAATTAATATGTACACGAAAGACCGGCTAACTCAATTTCCGCGTGAACCATACCGGGACAAGAACAAAACGTTGTTGTAACAATTAATTAGTGAGTTCATTGTACGGTGACTATGCATTTTTTTTTTTTTTGAAATTGGAAACTATACAAAAATTATATTGAAATAATGGAACTGCACCAACGATTTTTTATATTCGGGCCGGTGGATTTTTTCACACGATCGAATTGCCTTAAAGGACTATCAGTCATCGGGAATTTGTGAACAAATTCTTTACTACCGAGAAAAAAAATAAAACACGTTTTGCTGCCTAAAATCGATGGACCTTCCCCTGAGACAAAAATTATAAACTAAAGAGAGACCGGTTCTTCGACTACTTTCTTGACCTTGCTTCGAGATTTGTCCACTGGCTTACAATACCAAGCAAATGAGTCAGAGTCGATAGTGAAGCAGAGAGAGAGAGAGAGAGAGAGATGATCCCCCGACATGGCGTAAAGCATCACAATTCCGCAGCAGGGATGTCTCGTGAACAACGAGACGGCGAGTCCCAATTGAGCGAGTTAAAGGATCACCCCAACCAGAGAGAAAGAGAAAGAAAGGGAGACCTTCACTCGGGTAAAGTGGCAACGCCGCTACTGCTGCTGCTGCCACAACTACTGATTCTTCTCCTTATACTATATATAAACCCCTCTTTAATTCGTTTATTATCGCGCTTGTTACAAGCGCCGACGGCCTATGGAACGAACAAATTTTAAAAAATAAATATTAAAATTTCTCACAGGCGTAGGAAGTAATCGAGAAAATTTAAACCTATATATACGTAGTTTATTGCAACTGTACCAAAAAAAAAGCAAAACGAACGGTGCATAAATTGAGCGAAACAAGCATCGTCCGTCACGATCAAATTATATCGAAATAAATTTTGATCCTCTCTGGAATTTACCGTGTGGCTCGGGCAGTGCCATATGCCCGGAGAATCTACCCCCAGTAGACCGTCGAGAATGTAAGTGGCCGGAGGGAAGAGTATAATAACACCGGAACAAAAAAAAATCGAGACACAACGATAGAAACGAGATGGGCAGAAAGCGTGAAGAATTTATTCACCGCGATCGCTAATTCGCCTAACCGCCGTGACGATCGGTCTGCTTCTCGTGCCCTTCTTTACTTTCAAATATATCACCGTGCGCACCTCGTGGTCGCCCTTTCGGAAGAGAGCGAGAGTGAGGCGTCCTTACAGGCAAAAAAAAAAAAAATGGTACTCGCACACCACTTATTTTTCTTTGTATTGTCTTTCGCTGAAGATCGAAGGGCTCGGTGTACTCGCAAGAAGAAAAGGAAACAACGACACGTAGGGGTTCTCCTTTTTCAGTTTTCTCTAGTGGGGTCCTTGAGACGATCAACAAGGTGGTATAATTATCGGTAAGTGTGTGCGGAGAGTCTTTTAATAATTGAGAAAGAAATGAGCTACGCTGAACAATCTTTACCATTTAATGCTCTCAACAGCCAAACTTTCAGTAGTAGTAGAGTAGTGAGAGTGCATTTATTAATATCAGATAGTTTATCCACTAGGTGGTAATCTCTCCATGTAGTAATTACAACATTCAAATAGACATTGTCAATGGCCGATCGACCGGAATCCTTCAGCCCAGGGTTTTCACCATATTCGAACGAATTTATCAGTGTTTTCCTCAGTGTATTAAACTTATTGCCGTATTTTATTATTTTACAATTGTCGTGTCTGGATTATGTACATCTACAAGTATATGATTTATAGTTCTCCTCATATGTTTTCTGGCCCATTTTTTTAAATTTTTGTTATACATAATAAAATGCATACAATTCCTTGAAAGCTGCGAACACAGTCGCTAAGTCGTTGCACTTTACGCGCTCACCCTTCCTCTCACTCTCTCCCGATAAATTGCGTAACGGAGTTTCGGAGTGTACAGTTCATCTCCGGGACGGAGTCGGCAAAGCCCCCAGGAAGATAAACATCTCGTGGCTTTCGGGTGTGTGACTTCCCGAACGGGAACGGAGAAAGGCAGCGGGTGTATAATAGTCCCCGGCTATCCGACACTCGGATAATCTAGGATTCCTTCGTATTAACCCCCGGAGATATGCGGTTGAAGGAGGACCGTGTGGCTCAACGCAACAGATAGAGAGGGATGTGGATGGGAGCAGGATGGATCCTCGTCGGACCGTGCCTTTGTACAGGCCGCGGGCCTTTGTACGCCCCGGGCGAAACAATGCTCGGGCTGCTGAACAGGCACACTCCATACGCTGCTGCTCCTACCGCATAGAGCCGTAACACGAAATCTCTCGCTCCTGCGGAGTCCGCGGCAGTATAGGCTCACGAATGGGGCGTGTTTATGACACCGGGCTAGATAAACAGAACTCCTCGTTATACACACTCGGTTCCGAGGACACTGATCCTCGATGAATGCGTAATAACGCCCGGCGACCGCTGAATTCTCGATCGAGATTTCCCCGTACGGCCACGGCTGGATCAAACGGCTTGATGACCATTTTTTTTTTTTTTTTAAATAAAATATCCTTCCATGGAACGATCAATGCTTCTCGATGCTAAACAGTCTTGAAACTATTCAGCACATGGCGCACATTTTTTTAAGTGATAAATAGTTATTTACTTAGATCGATATTTGTAATAGTAGTATTTATTTATTTTACGTTTGTAAATAGAAAGTCTTGGGTATTAGGGAATAATTAAAAATAATCAAAAACATGTACAGTGCGGCGAATTACTGTTAATTGTTATTTTATGATAGAGAAATAAGAGAATATGTGTTTATGTAAAATCTAAGAAATTGTGTACGATTCTACTAAAAACAAAGCAGAACATTTTACAATTTTTGTAAGTGGCTTATCCTTTTGCCAAGGGGATTCTTCCCCACGAGACAAAGTAAATAAATAAGTATTTAAAAGATAATAAATGATTGCTAAAAAGAAATACAAAATATTATTTAAAAAATCGAAATTAGTTTCAGTAAAGTTTGGGTGAATTTTTTTTAGAAATCGAGTAACGAAATATTAATGAACAAAAGGGTTGATTCGATGAAATTAAATTTATCGGAGCTTCCGGGTGTTATTTTGAATCGACGTAGGGACGCCAGTGATCGGTAATGGCTGAGATACTTCTCGGGAGGAAATTAGCGTCGGGAAGGCTGGTGGATACACAGGAACCGAAGTGAAGCGGAGAGAAGTGAGCGAGGCGAAAGAGACCGGCGGTGAATCTTCCCACACCAATCAAAGAGGCACCCCTCGCGTGGCCCGACACAGTATACGCGAGGCGCAGTACACAGCGGCAGAGCCGATATAGCGAAGCGATGGTACCCAATAGTCGCGCAGCGTCAGTATGTAGTCGGGGAGTCTCTCACCCTTCCATCGCCCACTGTGCTCCTCCGTCGTGATCCCCGGGGAGTTATCTGCCCCTAGTCGGTCGGATGTGTGCGCGCGCGCGCACGCAGGGCTAAAGCTAAAAGCCCCTTAATTCCGTTCATTTGTACTCACCACTGGCTATCCGAGATGGATAGCACGTTATCTCATCGGCTACCGATCGCTGGAAAATGAACGGAATAATTACCTCAATTTCTCTAACGAATCTCTCACGGTCATCTACGGAAACGATTTTTTTTTTTTTTTAATTCTTTCGAAACCGAAGACTTTTAGGCGTTCGTGCGAATACTTTTTTTTATGAGTAAAAGAGTGTTTGATTTTTTTCTTAACGGCAAGGAAACCTCGTATCAAACATCTCGTGCGTGAGATCGTTTGCGATAGTTTGAAAAAATCCGTAGGCCCTAGTGTAGAAAATTATGGCAGGAGTTCCATTTTATTTAATATATATTTTAAATATTAGATCTTTCAAGTAATGGATTTTTCAAGTACTGGATTTTTCAAGTACTGGATTTTTCAAGTACTGGATTTTTCAAGTACTGGATTTTTCAAGTACTGGATTTTTCAAGTACTGGATTTTTCAAGTACTGGATTTGTCAAGTACTGGATTTTTCAAGTACTGGATTTTTCAAGTACTAGATTTTTCAAGTATTAGATTTTTCAAGTATTAGATTTTTTAAGTATTACATTTTTCAAGTATTAGATTTTTCAAGTATTAGATTTTTCAAGTATTAGATTTTTCAAGTATTAGATTTTTCAAGTATTAGATTTTTCAAGTATTAGATTTTTCAAGTATTAGATTTTTAAAGTATTAGATTTTTCCCGTATTAGATTTTTCAAATTTATTACATATTTTAATTATTATATCTCTTAAATATTTTTGAATTTTCAAAAAAAAAAAATGAATTTTTTCCTGCAGTATTTCATGCACGAATCTGGAAATTTTGTCGCACTATCGGAGCGGGGCGATAACTTTCAAATTCGATATCCTAATTCGCCGGGTCCGTCGCGTTCGATTATCCTCGACAACTCTGGCGAAATAATCGTTCTGGATGCGCGGCAGCGTTGGCCTCCGCCTATATTGAACAAGCAAATAAACCGATATTTAAGAAACGTTTTCCCATGGATATACATAAACGATTGTGTACTGGCGCAGGCCGGTAGCTCGGCAGTGCGCAAAGGGGAGCTCTCTCATCTCCTCGCACCGACAGCAGCATGGGGGTACGGGTGCGCGTTCGCAGCACAGTAACATGCCCCCCGCGGCTAGTGGCAATACGCTACCAGTCGACGACGACGACTGAGGCACTGAGAGCTCCGATCGAATGGAAGAAGGAGGGAACGGGCGGAGCGAATCGAACGAGAGACGAAGAAGCACCCCATAAACATCGAGCTCGCGCGTTACTCGAGGCCCTCGAGTACCTCGTGTGAATATTTGTATGCACTCGAGTACGCACTTCAAAGTCTCGTTACGCCACGAATCACGTTGTTACAATCGCTAACACACATTGGTCTATGACATCCGCCCGAAAAAAAAAAAAACACTGTGTGTGTGCGATAAACAATGTCGGGTTATTTTTTTTTTACTCTGTCTGGCCCAATGAACTTTTCCAATGCACTATTCTGAACTATAAATTGTCACGAAATGTATTTCTTTTTAAACGAATTTTTATTGTGAAAGGTAAAATGAGGGCTTTGGTTGTTTAGCTCGGCCAATGAAATTCTTGTAACATTCTATGTTAATTATATATATAAGACCAATTCTAAATTTTGTAATGGTTGCATTTCAGCCGGTGGAGTTCAATTTGCGATTCACATTCGTGAATGACAAATTTGTGTAAAAACGGTCCTCGTTCAATTATGAAAACTTTTGTTTGGGCGCGTAAAAAAAAAATACCGAAACATAAACATTTTCTGCAGTAACGAAATATCGTTACGAAAAATCTGAAAAAATTCACAACGTACGTCCGAAGTGTGGATTACTTGATGGTCGAAAAGAAAATGTCGTGCGGAAATTCGTATTAGTTGTTCCAGATAAAAGAGGGCAACTCGAAATTGGAGTGCGAACTTGGATTTAAAAATCATATTATTTGCCTCGAAATTAGCGAAATACAATCGGATCGCCTCTAAGGAATCGAATAGGAACGAAATGAGGTCCAACTTTCATAAATACGTTGTCATTGGACTGAAGTTCGATGGTCCTTTGGAAATGTATACGATTCTATTTATGTATAAAATTTGAATTAGGCAATAGCTGTAAAAATGCATATAACATTGTCAATAAATTTTCCTCTACTACTACTATATTGTCATTAATTTATTCCGAATTCCGGAATTGGGCAGAAGGTTTCAGCCGGGCTCGGAGGATGACGAACGTAGCGAATAATGTCGTATATTTTAACTGTGTATCTGCCGGCACGTACGTACATGCATTTCGAGGGAATGTCATGATGGACACGTGACCGAGAAGCACACCCCAGGTTCGACACGTGGTGCAGTGGAGGCGAGCTGCCAGGTGGTCATCCACGGTCACGCACCGCATCTCGTTAAACGCTGATACCGTGATAAGAGTTTTACAGGAGTGCGAGAGTCGAGGGGCGGCTCGTGCCATGCACCGCCACCCCTCTTTTGTAACATTTAGCGCACGACAAAACGAATGCTCCAAGTTTTTTTTTATTTATTTTTTTTTCGTCATTCTCCGGATCAAATTTATAGTTCCGAAGGACACTCAAGTTCGAAACCAATTTCCAACTTAAGTTTAAACCCAAGCTCTAACTTAAGTTCAAAGCCAATTTCCAACTTAAGTTCAAACCCAAGTTCTAATTTAAGTCCGAACCGAAGTTCTAACTTAAGTTCGAACCGAAGTCCTAACTCAGGTTTGAACCCAAGTTCTAACTTACGCTGAAGGCCAACTTGTACCTTAAGTTCAAACTCAAGTCGTCACTTAAGTTTAAACCCAAGTTCTAACTTAAGTTTAAACATAACTTCTAATTTAAGTTAAAACTCAGCTTCGAGCTTGTTTCGTAACTTCAAACTGAGGACCATAACGATGAACTGAACAGTAATTATAAAAAAAATTACGATTCGAAGATTCGCAGGCAAAACGTAATCATGGGAATCACGAAATTCGAGACTCGATTATTTCGAGGTAGAATTTTCCAAGCGGGGAAAAATCCGTGGGATTTGTCGAGAAAAAGGCGCGTATGAGAATGAAAGAATTTTCAACGTCGAATGAATGGATTAATTGTGAGTCGGTATGGCACCCGATGTGGGCGGTTTGACGGGCCAATAAGGCATGACGTGACCGATCAGCTTACCGTTCGGTTCCGTCGCTGGTATTGCTTTCCATCTATATCTCTGTTGCACAGCGTATTCCGTGCCTATCTTTTCTCTATCTTCTATGCGGAATGTTCACACGAGTCCCGGCCTCGGCGAGCCACAAACACACACGGAAGAAAAGAGTATGTAACGCAGCGTCGAGTGGGCAGAGCCGGCAGACATTAGGGGTGACGTTACATAATAGGGGATGATTGCCGTTTGACGAGCTCCGAGGACTATGTACGCTGGCCACCCTTCCCGTCGCTCCTCGTGCCCCTTTCGACCAAGCTTTTAATTCATCGGGCATCACCGAACTCGTTCAATAGAAAAACTGAAAAGTTTGTCTATTTTTATTATTCAGTTACGTTGTTATAAATATTTGTTTTTTTTTTTTATTTGTACGATAATTTAGTACGAGCAAAATTTTCAGTTTGAAAGTTAAGTTTCGACCTGAGTTCGTGATTAAATTCGATCTCAAGTTTGAACAAATTTTTGGGTCGATATGAGAATTGCAAAATTATATGTGGCCTAGACTTAAGTTTGCATATCTTAACGTTCGACGTTAAGATTAATTTCAATTCGGGCCTTACAAGGTATCATGTTCTCGGATCTCACACACGCACTCGCAGGCACTCAATCCGAATCTCAGATGAAAATTACTTACCCCAAGAGGCGTGGGTCAGATATGCGAATTCCACAGTCCAAACTTTTCACTTTCACCTTCACTTTTGATTGTTCTTCTTTAGCGATGGATTTTTAAAAATCAAGCTTTTCCTCTGGACAATTTTCGTCTTCCTCACCCTTCGATATCCACTCGTTCTTCGCGCGAGTGCCTTAGAGTGCACGCTCGAGATCTGAGAACAGAAGAAGTGAATTTCATTATTACGCTGATTTCTTGTCTTTTTTTACATGTTAATTAAAATGTATATCTAAATTACCATTGGTTTTTAAAAAGAATTTAAACATAGAGAATACTTGGTTTTCATGAATGTGAAAAAAATGCTGCAAAGTAATTTGCACACGGCTTCCTCATTTATTACAATTTATCGCAAAAATCGATCAACGAACTTTCTCATAAAGAAAGCTTTCTCATAAAAAAGCTATGCGTAGCAATTGTATTTTAGATTCCTCACATTAACCAAAAATTTCCTAAAATCATCGAACCATTTTTAAACCATGCTCCATAAATTTTGGCTCTTTTAAGTTCGTTCTCCAACGACTATCTCTCCCTAGTCCTCATTACCCACTCATCCGACAACATTTCTATCTCCAACAAACAATCGCCTCTTATTTTCCCTCCATACGTGAAAAAAAAAAAAAAAAATCTCATAGGTTCACAAGAACCTCAACACGCCTCGCAACTGCAAAACCGCGCCGTCCCGACATATGCCGCTTCGGCCGAATCCTGCACGCGGTATAGAGTTACCGAACGCACATAATATTACAGAGCCGAGTGTACAAGCCCACGCTCCTTCTCGTCATCCATTGAAACATCTCGCTCGTTCTCCGAGCGACAGGATAAATGATTCATGGGACAAGAGTTCTCCGGCTCGCTGTCCGACACCCGCTCCTCTTCGACCCCCCAACGAAAACCCATCTTCGCATCACAGTTTTCCCTCTTCCGAACCATCGAAGCGCGTGCCAAAGCCCACCGAGCACCGATCATTCGATCCCAATGGCAAAGGAATGAACCCCAGCGGGCGCGAGTCGCGTCGACCTGGCGGTCCAGTTTTCCCCAAAAACCGAACCGCGTTCGACCACCTTTGAATCGATGATTTTCGGTTAAATCGCACGGATCGTATTTACAAAGCTATCCTCAATGAGCTCAATGAAACGGGGACACGAGGACGAGATGATGTACGAGTCGGAATTCCCCGGAGACAGTCGGTAGTCCTTCAGGATCCTTTTCGGTAAATTCCATTCAAACACTTCCACTAGGATTTTGGTCCTCCGACGGAGCGAGATTTCCCCAGACATCGCGAGGTGGGAGTTTGAAAACGGATTTCCGTTTTTGGTGGATGGCAAGGGAGGTCCTTTGTCGATGAGGGAAAGACACGGGGCGCGTGCCCGATGTTCGAGTCGAGGGAAAGCAATGTCTGGCGAAATCTCGAGGCTGCGATTCACACTGGGCTGGTTAGGCATTGTATATTCGTAGGTCAGATTTGGCTCTCCCTGGTACGATTTCGGGGCGCCGGGGCGAAGTCGAGTGGATGTTTATGGGGTCGCTTATGGCGGAAGGATAAAGTCGTGGGAGTTACTAAGGGAGGACAGGAGAGCGTGACGCAAAAGATCGATTATCGATTTGCGAGTGAGAGGAGAAACAATAATGTTCCTGATTGTCGAATGATCGATGGGCGGGAGAAGCAACGGCGAGAAGTCATTGTTTTATCATTCCTAAGGTTCTTTTTAATCTTGAAATGAAACTTGTAGGGTATTTTAGGTGATATGAACCTTTGAAAGACTTTCTTGAGATTAGTCATGGCAGTCCTCTAGAAAAAGGATTCTCTCGGCAGTTCGCCAGGAAAAGGATCTTGTCGGCAGTTCTCCAGGAAAAGAATCCTGACGGCAGTTCTCCAGGAAAAGGATTCTGTCGGCGGTTCTCCAGGAAAAGGATTCTGTCGACAGTCCTCTAGGAAAAGGATTCTGCCGGCAGTTCTCCAGGAAAAGGATTCTGCCGGCAGTTCTCCAGGAAAAGGATTCTGTCGGCAGTCCTCTAGGAAAAGGATTCTGTCGGCAGTTCTCCAGGAAAAGGATTCTGTCGGCAGTTCTCCAGGAAAAGGTTTCTGTCGGCAGTTCTCCAGGAAAATAATTCTGTCGACAGTTCTCCAGGAAACGGATTCTGGCGGCAGTTCTCCAGGAAATGGGTCCTGTCGGCAGTTCTCCAGGACAAGGATTCTGTCGGCAGTTATTCAGGAAAAGAATCTTGTCGGCCGGTCTCCAGGAAAAGGATTTTGTCGGCAGTTCTCCAGGAAATGGATCCTGTCGGCAGTTCTCCAGGAAAAGAATACTGTCGACAATTCTCCAGGAAAAGAATCCTGTCGGCAGTACTCCAGGAAAAGGATTCTGTCGGCAGTCCTTCAAGACCCTCTACAGTAAGTTCGATTCCGAATTTCCACTCGCATTTTGGTCCGTTCGAAGCACGGAGATTTCCAGACATCGCGAGGTGGGATTTTGAAAACGGACTTCCGTTTTTTCCTGGATGACAGGAGAGGCAGAAAGACACGGGGCGCGTGCCCCGATGTTCGAACCGAGGGAAACCAAGGGAATTTCTGACGAAATCCCGAGGCTGCTATGTACACTGGGCTTGTTACGATTCCTATTGTACATATTCATAGGTCAGATTTGGCTCTCCCTGGTAGAATTTCGTAGGGCGCGGGGGCGAAGTCGAGTTGATGTTTCCGAAGTTGGTTCTGGCGGAAGGATAAACTCGTGGGAGTCGCTATTGAGCGTTGGGATCGATTCCGGTGAGTAGGACAGGCGAGCGTGACACAAACGATCGATTATCGATTTTCGAGTGAGGGGAAGTAACAATGTTCCTGACGGTCGTGAATGATCGATGGGCGGGGGAAGCAACGACGAGGAGTCATTGTTTTATCATTTTTCAGGTTCAAAAAAAAAAATGTTGAAACACAAATGTTAGGATCTTTTGGGTGATGTGCATTAGAAACGCTTTCTTGAGATTCGTCATTTGCCTACGATAGCGATATGAACGGTCGTAAAATAAAAATTCTTGGTCATCGTGGATAAGACACTTTGAGATACCTCTATGAATTTTTTCAAATTTTTTTCACAAAGTTTTATTGTTGTTCGGAGAGTTTAAAAAATTGGGACTGGCAAACTTTGGGTGCGTGCGTGAAGGGTTGACTCCGAAGTGAATCCTAAGATCGAACTCACGATTTAAACTCACAACGGTCAATCATAGTAAAATCTTCAATGTTTTCCTGGAAGGAGCGATTCGTTTTAATCACGTCACGTTGAATTTGTCGCTCGGACGCGAGGAACTCTCCGGCGTTTGCTCAAACAAGGATGAATGGAGCGCTCGAAAACTCTTCGGTCCCTACAATGGATAGTAATAATTCTCAACAAATACAATATCCCATATTAGCTCTCGGAAGTTTCAAGATTTAAGTGGATCTTCACGTGAGTTTCCACACGAGAAAAAAAAAAACCCCTCCGTCCATTGTACGCCAATTGAGTCTCGTTTAGGCCAGGGGTTGGCCTCCAAATTGATTTAAATTGGCCGAGCAGTGTCAGGCCCTCTCGACTCTGTGAAAGGGAGACGAAAAAAATGCGACGATCCACTCGATAAAAAAAAAATTGAAAAAAAAACTTAAGGGGATGTATTTTCATGAATTCTTACGGCTGTTAGTACCGATATCGTCAGCCTTCATCTTTCCACGATACGGGAGCATTTTACTCGACGGAATCTGACCTGTCGCGCGGCTGGCCTACGTGCATTTCGACTCTGACTCGAACGGGGTCTCTCGCACCCTATTGAAAAAAAAAAAACGTTCGAAACATTTTTACACAAGAATTTTTTGGTTACCGGTACAGCCATTAGGGCACCCGTATGAGCTCAGCTGCGAATCGTCACTCCAGCCGAGTACACGCGAGTATTAGGTATATCGTTGTCACCTATCGTACGTGAGATCTTTCGAACGATTTATTGTATTTCTTTTTTTTTTTTCAAAGTTCATTCGAGCGTACACCAACTCCACCGAGCCGAGGGAGGTCTTCGCCGTGAGCGCGGAATACCGATATAGGCGATCATAATGAAAATAAAGAAACGATTTACAAATAATTGTCCGAATCGATTATTTGTAAAGCAATTGGATGGAATTCGATTCGCCTCAGTTATGGTCGAATTTTAAGACGTTAGTTTCAACTTAAGTTCGCTCGTAAGGTCGAACTTAACATGGAAGTTTGATCTTAAATTCGAATTTGTGTTCGAACTTAATATCGAACTTAAGATGAAACCTAAGGATGAAATCGAGTTCGAACTTAAGATAAAGTACAAACTTCTTAAAATTCGATCCTTAAACAATTTAATTTTTCTATAGTTCATTATTTTTATTGTTAATAATCATGAACTATAAAAAAAAAATGCAAAGTGTACCGAAATTTTTTTTTTCCCCGTGCATTTATAATTTTGTGTCTCATAATTCATAATTTTATTAAAGAGTTCTGATACTTCCGTCGTACGTTCTTTCGGGCACGCGACCGTCCAGTTGTATTTCACTCGCAGTCCGTCTGCTCCGCCGAAAGGGTTGTGCCGATGTAACCGGTAATTCTAACGGCCATTATGCGCTCCCAGTAAAATTAAATCGTTTATCTGGCCCGCTCGGCGTCGCTCCCTCGACCTTCTCTCGGAAGTTCGCCGCTCGGGGACTCCCCGCGGCGAAGATCCTCCGGGATCGTACCACTGGCACGCGCGAATCGTATAAATTTTGGAATTTTTTTTATTTCGCATTAAAAGACCCCTGACACTGGTCAAACTGGGCAATGCATATGTTTGATATTATAATGGCCAGAGGACAGTGGCGATTCAATCAAGACTCAGCTGCTTCCATTTCAACTTTAAAATTGAAATGTAAGTATGAACTTGAAGTTTAAACTTAAGTATGAACTTGAAGACTAAACTTAAATGTGAACTTGAAGTTTAAACTTAAGTATGAACTTGAAGACTAAACTTAAAAGTGAACTTGAAGTTTAATCTCAAGTATGAACTTGAAGATTAAACTTAAATATCAACTTGCAGTGTAAACTTAAATATGAACTTGAAGTTTAATCTTAAGTATGAACTTGAAAATTAAACTTAAATATGAACTTGCAGTGTAAACTTAAATATGAACTTGAAGTTTAATCTTAACTATGAACTTGAAGATTAAACTTGAATATGAACTTGAAGACTAAACTTAAATGTGAACTTGAAGTTTAATCTTAAGTATGAACTTGAAGATTAAACTCAAATATGAACTTGCAGTGTAAACTTAAATATGAACTTGAAGTTTAATCTTAACTATGAACTTGAAGATTAAACTTGAATATGAACTTGCAGTGTAAACTTAAGTATGAGATTGAAGTTTAATCTTAACTATGAACTCGAAGATTAAACTTGAATATGAACTTGCAGTGTAAACTTAAGTATGAGATTGAAGTTTAATCTTAACTATGAACTTGAGGATTAAACTTAAGTATGAACGTGAAAGTTTAAACTTAAGTATAAGCTAGGTAGTTGATTCATGCTTGAACTTCAATTATGGTCTCGACCGTTTACGTTTACTTGAAATTTAAGTTCGATCTCGAGTTCGTGCTGACGATTGTAAATTCAACCCTTGCACGCGAGCAGAGTGTCCTTCCGATTTGTAAGTCGGTGACATTACCGTGAAACCCGTAACCCGAGATCGCTCCGGCGTTTCGTATTTTTCCGAGGGGGTTATCAACAAATGTGTTCAAACATATAGGGTGTCGTTCGGACCGGTGGCGAGTTTTGAGGGGCTCGTATTAGTGGGTACATATATCTACCTATATAGGCTTTGGCGCAGTGTGTATACTATTATAGTTAGCCCTAGGCCCTTGTGTCAATAATCCACCCTGTAATCCTTTCAGCCCGGGGCTCTCACTCTCTTCATCCATCCCTTCATATACCCCTCTCGTTGATGCGCTTATAACCGTTGAAAATTGATTCACCAAACGACTCTTTAATTTCGTCGAATCAACACCAGACTTTGACTCGTCCGAGACATTATCACTTTTTTCGCAAAAAAAAAAGTAATATTTAATCTTAAATATAATTTTTTTTTTTTTTAGGCTTTAAAAGAATTAAAATTCATAGAAAAAAAAAGGGTTTTTAGTTTCTGGCCTAAAAAAAAAAAACTTACAACCGTCAAAAATTGATTCACCAAACGACTCTTCAATTTCGTCGAATCAACAGCAAACTCGTCAGAACTCTAATTTTTTTCTCGTCATTAAAATAATTAAAATAATTATAAACAGGGTAAAAGGGTTTTTAATTTATGGCCTAAAGCCGGGAAAACTCTTTACTACAAAAGAAAAAAAAATCAATAAATCGCGAAGATATCGATCAGCGAGTGTCAAAATTGTTCCCAAAGTTTCGTCGCACGATGCGCGCTCACGCCTCGCCGTGACCACGCTGCATCCCCCGTTCGAGTCCCTGTCCTCTCCGAGGGGTGGCCGTGCTCGAGCACCGGAGTCATATTCGCCTAGCCGATAAACGATAAGATCCCGAGACTGCGCTGTGTCTCGTTGGCGAACGTTTTAATGAATGTGGGAGACCCGGGGGGGGCGAAAATAGGCGATAAGGGAAACGCACAATGCAGGTACTGGGCGTGTGAACCGAACCGGAAAACTACCAACGCAATCACTCGATTCGATTTTTTTTATATCCTAATTTCTTCAATTAATTAATTAGAGAAGGGATGGGACTAAAATTTTACTGTGGGATTTTTGGGTCGAGGGCTGTGGGGACTTCGACCAAGGGACGGTTCAGGGCTCAGTTCTGAATTCCAAAAGAGTCAGTTTCAAAAATGCAATCACCTGGTTCGATTTTTTTTACACTAATTTCTTCAATCAAATAATTAGAGAAGAGATGGGATTAAAATTTTCCTATAAAATCTTTGGGTCGAGGGCTGTGTTAACTTTGACCAAGGGACGGTTCAGGGCTCAGTTCTGAAATCCAAAAGAGTCAGTTTCAAAAATGCAATCACCTGGTTCGATTTTTTTAACACTAATTTCTTCTATCAAATAATTAGAGAAAAGATGGGATTAAAATTTTCCTATAAGATCTTGGGGTCGAGGGCTGTGTTAACTTTGACCACGGGACGGTTCAGGGCTCAGTTCTGAAATCCAAAAGAGTCAGTTTCAAAAATGCAATCACCTGGTTCGATTTTTTTAACACTAATTTCTTCAATCAAATAATTGGAGAAAAGATGGGATTAAAATTTTCCTATAAAATCTTTGGGTCGAGGGCTGTGTTAACTTTGACCACGGGACGGTTCAGAGCTCAGTTCTGAAATCCAAACGAGTCAGTTTCAAAAATGCAATCACCTGGTTCGATTTTTTCAACACTAATTTCTTCAATCAAATAATTAGAGAAGAGATGGGATTAAAATTTTCCTATAAGATCTTTGGGTCAAGGGCTGTGTTAACTTTGACGAAGGGACGGTTCAGGGCTCAGTTCTGAATTCCAAAAGAGTCAGTTTCAAAAATGCAATCACCTGGTTCGATTTTTTTAACACTAATTTCTTCAATCAAATAATTGGAGAAAAGATGGGATTAAAATTTTCCTATAAAATCTTTGGGTCGAGGGCTGTGTTAACTTTGACCACGGGACGGTTCAGAGCTCAGTTCTGAAATCCAAACGAGTCAGTTTCAAAAATGCAATCACCTGGTTCGATTTTTTTTACACTAATTTCTTCAATCAAATAATTAGAGAAGAGATGGGATTAAAATTTTCCTATAAAATCTTTGGGTCGAGGGCTGTGTTAACGTTGACCAAGGGACGGTTCAGGGCTCAGTTCTGAATTCCAAAAGAGTCAGTTTCAAAAAGGCAATCACCTGGTTCGATTTTTTTAACACTAATTTCTTCAATCAAATAATTAGAGAAAAGATGGGATTAAAATGTTCCTATAAAATCTTTGGGTCGAGGGCTGTGTTAACTTTGACCAAGGGACGGTTCAGAGCTTAGTTCTGAAATCCAAACGAGTCAGTTTCAAAAATGCAATCACCTGGTTCGATTTTTTTAACACTAATTTCTTCAATCAAATAATTAGAGAAAAGATGGGATTAAAATTTTCCTATAAAATCTTTGGGTCGAGGGCTGTGTTAACTTTGACCACGGGACGGTTCAGGGCTCAGTTCTGAAATCCAAACGAGTCAGTTTCAAAAATGCAATCACCTGGTTCGATTTTTTTAACACTAATTTCTTCAATCAAATAATTAGAGAAGAGATGGGATTAAAATTTTCCTATAAGATCTTTGGGTCGAGGGCCGTGTTAACTTTGACCAAGGGACGGTTCAGGGCTCAGTTCTGAAATCCAAACGAGTCAGTTTCAAAAATGCAATCACCTGGTTCGATTTTTTCAACACTAATTTCTTCAATCAAATAATTAGAGAAAAGATGGGATTAAAATTTTCCTATAAGATCTTTGGGTCGAGGGCTGTGTTAACTTTGACCAAGGGACAGTTCAGGGCTCAGTTCTGAAATCCAAACGAGTCAGTTTCAAAAATGCAATCACCTGGTTCGATTTTTTTAACACTAATTTCTTCAATCAAATAATTGGAGAAAAGATGGGATTAAAATTCTCCTATGGAATTTTCGGTTCGAGGACTGTGTTAACGTTGACTAACGGACGGTCCATGGCTCTATTCTGAATTCGAAACGAGTCACTTTTAAAAAGGCAAGCGCCAAAGGGAGATCCAGGGAGGCGAACCGGAAGCAGCCGGCACGAGCCTCTCCCGGCTCGTCTCGTCTGTAACTGTAAACGAAAGTAGATAGAAGGTACGTATAAAATACACAGGCACGATAGAGCCGGAGTATCGGCCCTACCCCTTTCGTCATCTGCCGTGGGCGCGCAGACGCCCTTTCTCCATTTGCGGGTTTGACCCTACGGATCCGGAGGGGCTTGGCAAAAAAAAAATCTCGCTGAGAATACCCGGCAAACTGTGACAATGATGTCTGTATAAGTTCGCTCGAGAAAGAATGGGCCATGGATGAAAATAAATATGTACAATACAAAGATGAAGATTCGAGAGCTCCGAAGACACCGGGTTATAAAAAAACGTGTCGCAACCTTCCGGGTGCGCTACAAAAATTTCAAAGATGCGCAGCACGCGCAGGAAGCGGTAGATATTATTTTACAATTAAATATAAAAACAACAATATAGTACCTTCGAAACGCGGGGCCGAAAAAAATTGAAAAAAATCTCAAAGAGACATATCAATCCTCGGAGTGTGTGATAAAAATTTCACGATGTTTCGTCGAACCGATTAAAATAATCGGTGCCTTTGAGGTGATCTAAGTTTCAAATTTTAAGACGTTCATTTGAACTTAAGATCGCTCTTGAGATCGAAGTTTGGCCCAAACTTCGTTACATGCTTAAGATCTGTCTCAAGTTGGAACTTGAGATCGAATCTCAGGTCGAACTTGATTTAGTCTTTAAATTTGATGTTATGTTTGAACTTGAGTTCGAGCTGCAATGGAATTTGAGTTCAGACTTGAGTTCGAACTTAAGCACAAAATCAAGTTGGATCTTAAGATCGAATCTCAGGTCGAACTTGATTTAGTCTTTAAATTTGATCTTATATTTGAACTTGAGTTCGAACTGCAATGGAATTTGAGTTCAGACTTAAGTTCGAACTTAAGCACAAAATCAAGTTGGATCTTAAGATCGAATCTCAGGTCGAACTTGATTTAGTCTTTAAATTTGATCTTATATTTGAACTTGAGTTCGAACTGCAATGGAATTTGAGCTCAGAATTAAGTTCGAACTTAAGCACAAAATCAAGTTGGATCTTAAGATCGAATCTCAGGTCGAACTTGATTTAGTCTTTAAATTTGATCTTATATTTGAACTTGAGTTCGAACTGCAATGGAATTTGAGTTCAGAATTAAGTTCGAACTTAAGCACAAAATCAAGTTGGATCTTAAGATCGAATCTCAGGTCGAACTTGATTTAGTCTTTAAATTTGATCTTATATTTGAACTTGAGTTCGAACTGCAATGGAATTTGAGTTCAGACTTAAGTTCGAACTTAAGCACAAAATCAAGTTGGATCTTAAGATCGAATCTCAGGTCGAACTTGATTTAGTCTTTAAATTTGATCTTATATTTGAACTTGAGTTCGAACTGCAATGGAATTTGAGTTCAGACTTAAGTTCGAACTTAAGCACAAAATCAAGTTGGAACTTAAGACAGATCTTAAGCACGCAATGAAGTTTGGCCTATAGTTCGATCTTAAGAGCGATCTTGAGTTCAAACTAACGTCTTGAAATTCGACCCTAAGGTAATTTGTCTATTAAAGCTTCGACAAGCAGATCGGAGAATGAGAAATTTAAGGTCAAGCCGTGAGAGCAAGGAAGGGCACGACCACGTCGGGAATACAATTTTATCGCTAGCTATGCAACATTAATGGACGAGGAAGGGGCAAGGGAACGCGGGGGCGCGCGAGCACACGTGTCGGACAGGTGAGGGAATATCCGAGCTGCGAACGGCCATTCGCCTTTCTCGGGCCGCGCGACTCTTCCTACGTGTCGTCGCTTGCGGCTTCGTGGCACGCGACTAGCATTCTATTCGAACGCACGGAAACACTCGGGACAGATGTACGAGGGAACTTAACGCGTTCACCCTTTGACGAGTCTGGAATAAGGAAAGAAAAGAAATGAAGAAAGTTAATTTTCGACAGTAATTCGTGCCGCAGGCTCCCGAATTCCGGAGGCTGCGTGGAGGAAGAAGAGGGCGAAGTGAGGAAAAAAAAATTATCGGAGACAAACGAGCGGTGGGAAACAAGAGGCTCGGAGCTTACGTGACCGGCGGCTTCTGATCCGAACAGATAAAATTCGAGAAATATAAGGCGCTCCTGCTCTTTTTACCGAGAAATAAAAAAACAGAAGAAAAAAAATCTCACAGCTCTCCGAACGGGAGAAACCGATTTATCTGAAACTTATCAAAAATTTCTTATAAACCCGTATGGAAAGTAGCGCGTGTGAAATATTCTTACACGGGGCAGTTAATTGGAATTTCTTTTTTAATTGTCCCTAGAAAAAGAAACTATTCACCTTCGATTAATTTTATGTTGCGACATAAGACTTAAATTCGTGAGTTGAATAAAAAAATTGTGATGTCAAAAAACAAATTTCTAAAAAAATATTTTGCCCAAGGTAGAAGTGACGAATATTGTCCGCTTAGCGTGTAATCGATTTACGTGTTAATCGGAGTGATCGATATTCGTTACTTTCGCCCTAAATCCGATCGTGCGATGATTCGCGCCTGAGGATGTCAAATAATTGTCTCCGATCGGGAAGCGACGAGGTGTGAAGGTAAACGAGAAAAATCTCAGCGAACGCTCGAGTAAAAACGAATTTAAAAAAAAGCCCTCTTCACCCTCTCGATTCTCTTCTTTTTGTGCCGCTCCCCGGCGAGCTTTCGTCGGGTTTTATTGCGCATAAAGTGGGAGGGTTTGCGCTGTCGAGAGCGATGACGGCTTGCGCTGGTAACAGCTCGCTTTCTGCACGTCGCACTTACAGATAGTGTCAGGGACAGGCCGAACACTGCTCTGCACCGGGAAAGCACCGTTTACATCTCTGCCCGATATTCGCCGAACCTCTGTACCTGTGCGTCGGCTGTTATGCACACGCTCGTACGATATCTGTGCGTTAGGCAGATAGACGGCAGAGGGATCTGACACGAACGGACGAAACGCGTCGGAATGGGATTTTGTTTAGCTGCTCGAAACGCGTTAATCATGTGGATTTACAAAGAATAAAGGTTTTTGGCTCTTGAGGTCGAATTTTAAGACGGTAGTTCGAACTTACGATCCCTCTTGAGGTCGAACTTCATTGTGTTGCCTTAAACATTTTTTTAAGTTCGAACTTAAGATCGAACCTAAGCTATAAGTTAATTTCGTGTTTAGGTTTGAACTGAATTTCGTGTTTGGGTTCGATCTTAAATTCGAACTTAAGATTGAACTGGAACTACGATCGAATTTGAGTCCAGACTCAAATCGATCTTAAGTTCAAACTAACATCTTAAAATTCGACCCTTATACTACTGGCTGGAAAGCCTACAGCGATCGTAGAAACCAAATATTCGATTTCGATATAAAGCGATTTTGCATTCGATGGGGGTTTGTCTGACTGCTCGAAACACAAGCCTTTTCGCAGGGAATTCTCGTTCTCTGCAATGAAAACGGTCTTAAAAAAAGCTTCGAACCTCGTGCAATAAAATTTTTCAGCTCCGAATTATAATTGAGCAATTGGCTAAATTTATCTCATTAATCTTGTCGAAACCCACAATAAAATAATTGTATAGCCGAGATAATTTTAACTTCGAAATTGTTGTACAAATATAATCGCGAATGAAAATTAGGGCTTCGACAAACACGGCTTGTACCCGTGCATCGAATTGATGCACAAGTGCTCGAATGCATGGCTATGTCGCGTATGTGCTTACCATGGCACATGTATATATATATACATATATATATATATATATACTATAGGCATGTTATATACGATAGGACAATGGGGCCAGTTCCGGACAATAGCCGCGGCAACAATCAAATCAGTGCGCTATCAGCTCACCCCATTATCCCTTTGATCCGCGGCGTGCTCGCTCGCTCGCGTTACTCGCGGGGGCGGCAAACACTCCTGATTGCCCACCCTCTGTGTTTAAACAGCCTCGAACTCTCGCTCACTCGGGTACTCTCCCGGCGCTTCGACGGTTATAGGAGAGAAGCTCCCGCCATACACCACCGGATCTCTGTGCTACCCCGTTCAACCCTCGAGAGAACGTCGATCCACTCAACGCCTCGTCTAGAATCTTTGAACTTCAGTTAATCGCTGCGAAAGGCACCACACTATACTGTTTCGTACAGTTGGGAATTTTCGTTCCTTCCATTACTTTCAATGAATTTTACGTTCTCTGTATTGAATTTATTGTTTTCGTAACTTTAGAACTCCATATATGACAATATATGTTATCTATAAAAACAAAATCACCTCTGAACGTTTGGCGACTCACATGAAAAATAGACCGAATAAAAAACTTTTCTAGATCAGCTGAAAAGTCTCAATGGTCTTTTATTATTCATAATTTACGTTCATGTATGCCAATGTATGTTAGCTATCAATAAAATGACCTTTTAAAATTTAGGGACTCTAAATTAAAATATTTCGTGGAGCAGCTAAAAGGTCGATGTTAGTCTCAATGGTTTTGCTTCGACGCCTTTACCGGTTTCCGTCCACCCTTTCCTCTTTTTTTTTTGTTTTTTCAAAGCATCTCCCAATTTCAATGTTTTCCTCTACCTTATAAAGTAACGTTTCCAACGATAATTCTATCCCACGAATAAATTTATTTCCGTCTCGTTTCATCCAGGCCTCCTCGGGAGACACCTGCTAGTCACGTGGTAGGAAGTGACGCCGGAGTCGCACAGGGATAGAGGGAGGAACGAACGCACGTGCCCAGTGCGAGCTGTGGAATCGTCGAATCGCACATGCATGAAGTTTCAAGCGAGTTTTCTAATTTTTTCTTTTTCTTCATCCAGCAAACTCGACTAATGTTTCTTTTCCTGGCTTCGTTGTCCCACCTTCCGGATAATCTTGACTGGCCTTGTGGGAACCGGGAAGATTCTCCCCACACACCGAGCGATATCCGCGATGATCCCTCTCCGTGCGTTTTCCTTCCCCAGAGCCGAGCGAACGAACGCTCCGACGAGTTCCGCAGATACACGACGTTTTCGCGTTGCAGGATGTGTTTGCGTCCTCGACTGGCTGTGCTCGTACGTTCGATCGAGGCGTAACGGGCCGTTGTCTTGGATGCGGGTACCTGGAGTCGGGGGAGGGACGGGAGCTCCGAACGGAAGGTAGAAAAAGGCTCGGAGAAGGAGTGAGAGTATTGCAATGGGGTGACGGAGAAAAGCCCTTCGAGGCTAGGGCCGACGGAATTAGAGAGAAAGACCGCGAGAGCTACCGGACGGATGGGACATTCTTTCCTCGTGCATGCCGTCCGACATACGTTCTCTGATGTTACGGAGTTTGGAATTTCTTTTTTTTTTCAGTTACCGCTTCATTTTCTGTGCCAAAGGCGCTTCGATTCGACGATCAAGTGGAAAGGGACTTTAACATTGAAAAAACAAATATCGCGTTTTTCGGAGCAGGAATTTGAAGCTTCGTACTGAGCCAGGATGATCCAAGGTTAACATGATTCTAATATGAATCACATAGATCTCATCCGGGAATAAGAACATTCATCATACAAGCTCGTATGATGATTTTTATTAACTCCGAAAGATCCAGAGATTTATTTTGCAGTTTTTATTAACCTCAGAAGCTCCTGGGTTAATAAAAACCCTCGATCTTCCAGCTACGTTAATTAATCGTTACCAAAAGACTCGTATGATGATTATTATTAACCTTGGAAGCTTCAGAGTTAATGAAAAAATCCTCGATCTTCCAGGGTTAACAATGTTCATCGTGTAAACTCGTAAGAAGATTTTTCTCAGCCGTTAAAAATCCAGAGATGTATTTTAAAGTTTCTATCAACCCTGGAAGCTCCAGCATTAATTAAAATCATCGCCTCAGCTCCCTGATTAATATTTACCGCGAATGAACATAGAATAAACAAAAAAAAACAAATCATCTAAGATCGAACGAATCGTCGAGAGAATTCCGATGGATGGTCGAGGTATGACGAGGCTGAACGATTTTTCACCGCGAATTATAGCGTGCGACGTTAATTAATCGTTACAAAAAGGCTCTGAGGGACGATAAGGGATGAGGCGATTGGCGATAAGCGAGGCCAAGGGAGGGGGTTTCGGACGGGGGATGAAGTGGAAGTGGCAGAGCGTTCATTTGCTCGGGCAAACCTATCCGGGGTTGACCGGGATCGATTCGCCGGTCCGATGCGCGAGAGCGAGTGAGAAACTAACCGAGGGTGACCGAAGAGCGTAGGGGGACGCCGAACGGTGGGGTGGTTTTTCAGGAACGATTAGGCACCCCTTGCCGAAGAGCCCCGGGTAACCGGTGCGACGATTGGACGATCGTGGCCACTCCCGTAGGCGGTCCCAGCGGCTAACAAGGGACCCAAGAGACGAGACGGTTCCAACAACGTGGCCTTGCGCCAGGCAACGTCAACTCTCGTTCAGTCCTCGGCTCGGCTCCGAGACGCACGCACGCACGCGCGCATGAAATTTCACAAAGTTTCGTAAAGCTCGAACTTCGATAACGGGAAATCTTCATTTTACCTGAAACAAAAAAATATAAAAAAAAACATTAAGTTTTATTGAATTGTGAACGGAAGTAACGAATAAAGTTTCGTCGAAAATATGAGAAATATTTTCTCGGGACTTTAGACAAAAGTACGAAAGTGATTCGCCGGGCGATTTTTTTTTGTTTTCATTTTTGGTCGGTTGTTTGTTATTTTTTTTATTTTTTATTTTGAACGGGACGTTAAAGTGTCGATGGATTGTGCGAGGTTTTCGCCGATCGTTCGTATGGTGAGGAGACAGAACTGCAAACTGTAGCTTGATAGTGCCAAGTGCCGTTTATCCACTGGACACGATTGTCTCGCCGGCGGCGACGACGAGAGATATTTTAATCGAGAGGAGGAAGGAAACCAAAGATCGAAGACCGAAGAGGCTCGACCGAGGGCAGGAAGGATCTGTGATTTTGATATCGAACCCGGTGGAACGCTTCTGGCGGAAACGATTTATCAAGGAGCATCGACTATGGTTGTGCTGTGAGTACCGATTCTGCGACATGTATTTTTCATCTTCTGCTTTTTTTTCTCTTCACTTCGAAATTTAAAAAGGAAAAAGAAAATCCTTTCGAACGATAAAAAAAGCAATAAAAAAGTTAATTAATCCAATTCATGAATGAGAAAATTAATCGTTTTTCTGCGTTTAGATCGAGAAAGAAAAATCGTTTTTTCTTCGATTTGCTGCGAAGTGGAGAAAAACGATAATTTCATTTTTTTTTTTTACATTTTAAATGAACATTGGAACGAAATCTATCGGCTTGATTTTTAAATACGTTTTGGAGCAACGATGACATTTTGAGGTAATTGAGCGCAGCAAATCGATTTCTCCCTCCTCTCTTCCGTTCTGGATTTACTTCGGAAGGGAGAAAAATAAAAAATTTTGACATTTTTGTAAAAAAACATTTTAAATGAGCATCGAAACGAAATCGATCAGCTCGATATTTAAATACGTTTTGGAGTAACGATGACATTTTTGCGTAATTGAGCGCAGCAAATCGATTTCTCTCTCCTCTCTTCCGTTCTCGATTTACTCCGTAATGGCAAAAAATTATTATATATAAACTTTTTTAAATGAACATTGGAACCAAATCGGTCAGTTTAACATTTAAATGTCATTTTGATGCAATTGAGGGAAGTAAATCGATTTCTCTCTAATCTCTTCCGTTCTCAATTTTCTCCGGAATGAAGAAAAATAGTCATATAAATATATATTTTTTTTAAATAAACATTCTAAATGAACATTGGAACAAAATCGATCAACTTGATATTTAAATACATTTTGGAGCAACGATGACATTTTGGTGCAATTGAGCGGAGCAAATCGATTTCTCTCTCCTCTCTTCCGTCTCCGAGCTAATCTAATCAGTGGGCGTTTTGCGGGCTCACCATTGGTATGTGGGCGGTATCCTCGCATCCCCATTGGTCGGTGCACAGAGGGCATCCTAGAACTCGCGGCTTAACCGAGTGTCTTCGCCGCTCCGATCCCCGGGGTACGCGTAATCGGGGCTCTCCGATTCGCAGAACGTTCACCATACTATTTTGTAGCGACTGTTTGTACCCTCGAACTTGTTGTCGCGATGGAACATCGTAAATTCGCTTACCATGGAAAAATCTCCATGCGAATCTTTACGTCATTGTTTTTCTCGTTTCACCGATTTTCGAAAAATCTACAAAAACTCGACGAATATTTATGAATCTTTACGAAATGTTTATAAAAATGTTCTGACATTTTTAAAGAGTCACTGACACTGGGAGAATTTTTTCAAATTTTTTTCGTCTTTTTCTTCCAAGTGTTTTTTTTTTTACTTTTTTTTTTAAATGTCTACTCGCTCGTTAAAGTATCCGTATCTTTCAATTGGTTCGATAAATCATCACGAAATTTGTATGGCGTCTTCGAATTGTTTGAACCAGCGATCGAGAATTTTTTCAAAATTTTGCTACGCTTCTTTCCATGTGACTATATTTTTTTTGTTTTTTTTTTACATCTCCACTGGCTCGTTAAAGTCCTGTATCTTCTAAACGGCTCGATAAATCATTGTGTAATTTGTACGGCATCTTAACCGGATGGTTAATACCGAGGTAAACGCCCTAATCGCCGGACACCTAACGGGGCAGTCACCGGACATCCATGAGAAATCGTGTTTCCAAGTCTCTTGCGCACACACACTTCGTCCCACGTTTATCTTACAGTTTTTGAGAATAAAATATCATAATAAATTTTCACGCTTCCATACAAGTGTTTTTTTACTTAAAAAAAATATCTTTACCTAGTAAATTATCTTATTGTTCAATTTTATCCAACCGGCCTTTCAAATTTCTTATCGAAGTGAAAAATCAGATTTTTCACTTCGATAAGATTTTTCATATTTACTTAAATTAATCCACAAACTTTGAAGCACAATTTTTCATTATAACAAGCTCTATGGTTATTTTATTTTCCCTTCGCTATCTATTCTTTAATAAATGCATTACGCATTGAGATGTCGTTAGGCCGTGCTCGAATGAATTAAGAACCGGTGAAAAATTGGTTCCTCGTTTTCTTTTCTTTTTTTTTTTTTCCTCTCGCATCCCGAACGAATCCGATCCGAAGGGATATGAGAGAGCGCGGAGGGCTCTCTCGCGTCGTCGTTGATCAAGGCGTCGACGGCTCGCGCCTCGACAGATCAAACGAGCCTTTGCCGGGGACGATCCACGCTTTTTTTTATCTCCAATCTCAAAGGTCGCGAGCGAAGGATCGTCGGACCCACACTCGGCCGGGTATCGCCCTTTTTTCCTCTGTTCCGTTTCTCAGACCCTTTTTATTCCTCAGGAATAAAGGATCAGAAAAAAATATTTTCTGATTTTTTTTTTCTCGCGACTTGTTTAATTGAAATTTTTATATAAAGCGCGTATTTTTTTTTTTTTTTGGAGTCTCAGAATAGTGTATCCAGTGGAGTCGCGGCATAATGTATATCGAACGTCCCACGTATCCGCACCTCCGCTACGTCCCGGTCCGCCAAATTTGGCGCTTCGTCGACAAATCGACGAAGAACCGTTCTCCGAACCAGGCGTAATCGAGGAAGAAGAAAATGTCGAGAAACCGGAATTTGTTTTTTTCACCGACAGATCGACAGCGCAGTACCGCGCTTTGCATTTGTTCGCTCTACCAACCTTGCTTTTTTCTTTTACACCCGAACATCGCGATTTTGAGAAAAAAATATATATATTTTTGGAAAATACATATAAACGATTTAACCCTTTGAGGCAACGACTCGACGGATCATCAGTATTCGGTGATGCTCGAGCCATACCTGAATGTATGGTAAATATTTATTTACCATACATTGCGGTGAACGATAAACTTTTCCGATTTTTTTTTTTTTTTCATTTTTTTTGTCCCCCCACTTCTCATAAATATTAATATCTCGTATCGTGTTGCGAATAGATGGCGGATGTTCGCGAAATTCTCATTGAAATTTAATAAGTTAAGGTAGAGAAAAATGTAGTCACAGGAAATTAACTCATCAGCCAAGCTGAATGTATGGTAAATATTTATTTACCATACATTCGGGTAATCGAAAAAGTGGTTTGTAATTTTTTTTACATTTTTTGTTTTCCCTCCCCTTTTTATAAAAATTAATAGCCCGTATCGTGTTAAGAATAAGTGTCGCATGTACGCAAAATCCTCATTGAAATTTACTAAGTTACGTTAAAAAATGTCACAGCAAATTAATTTATCAGCCAACGTGAATGTATGGGAAATATTTATCTACCATAAATTCGGGTAATCGAAAAACTGTTTTGTATTTCGTTTCTTCAATTTTTTGTTTTCCCTCCCTTTTTCATAAAACTCAATATCTCGTATCGTGTCAATAAGTGTCGCATCTATGCAAAAGCTTCCTTCAAATTCGATACACGAAATAAAAAAAATGTCACAGGAAATAAACTTATCGGCCAAACCAGTTGACTCGTCCAGCTTCCGACAGGCAATAAAACTTTTTTTTATCTCTTATTTTTCACCAATCCTCACAACCGTCTTTAGTACACATCCAACTCTAAATTAACTTGTATACCCTCGAGTGCGTTTGTCTCTCTTTCCACCGTAATCTCGGAACGAGATCCGAATATCCTGCGGACGCTCGAGCGACGCGAAGCTCTTTCACTCCTTTTCTCTCGCATGCGCAGTAGAGAATACACTTCGGGCTCTCCTGAGCCCGAGATTTTTTATTTATCTTTTTCGTCTTTTTCTTCGTTTTTTTTTTTTTTTTTTCACCGACCTTTCGAGATATTTAGTGGCCGCTCGCTCGAGATATCGCGCTTAATATCTGAAACGAAACGCTCACAGCTCCTTTGCACATGAATACCGTACATACGCGTATAAATACTTATACCCTGTATATATATCCACATACATTGCACCATAGTTGTAGTAAGATTCTCGTCCGAAGTAATGTGCGCGGACGTTGCGTATTCGCGGCACAACCGCGCATATAACAACGAATATAAATAAATATATTCGTGGGCAGGCATGTGCGCCTCATAACACATATATATACGTACATATATATGCACGCACATTTTAAATATATATATATATATTATATATGCATAAATTCATATATACTCGGTACATGCGCTTTATCCGCAGTACAGCAAAATATATAGTACTAGCGGTTTAGATCGCATGGTTCATAGCATGTGGAAATCCATTCCATATGGAATGGAATTCCGGAATATCGAAATCCGTTCCATATGCTATGAAAACCGAAATTACCAAATTATAGTAATTTGCATGCATGTGCGCCTCATATCACATATATATACGTACATATATATGCACACACACATTTTAAATATATATATATATTATACATGCATAGATTCATATATACTCGGTACATGCGCTATATTCGCAGTACAGCAAAATATATAGTACTAGCAGTTTAGATCGCATGGTTCATAGCATGTGGAAATCCATTCCATATGGAATGGAATTCCGGAATATCGAAATCCGTTCCATATGCTATGAAAACCGAATTTATGAAATTATAGCATATAGAATAGAATTTCGGAATTTCAAGATCTATTCCATATGCTATGAAAACCGAAATTACCCAATTATAGTATATAGAATAAAATTTCGGAATTTCCGGATCTATTCCATGTGCTATGAAAACCGAAATTACCCAATTATAGTATATAGAATAGAATTTCGGAATTTCCGGATCTATTCCATGTGCTATGGAAACCGAAATTACGAAAATTATAGTATATAGAATGGAATTTCGGAATTTCGAAATCCACTCTATAGGCTATGAAAAAGGGGGGGGGGGGCGCTTCTCCGGAAGGGGGAAGGAGGGGGACAAGCATCCAAACCAACAATCAAATCCACAATGTCCCAAAATATATACAAGATAGTTTGATATATCTATGTATCTATATAGTATGGTTTGATATATGGAAATGTACGTACACATTCGTGTATGTGTGTGTATAAAGATGTACATGTTGTTACTTATAGAGTGAGGGCGCACGCTCTGCTTGGAGCTTTAATTTTCTTCCTTCTCCCTCTTAGCTTTCTCAAGTTAGTTCTTTCATTCTCTGTCCGAGGCTCTCCGCGCCCACAATCTCGCTCCACCATCGCCGACCGATGTATCATCTTACGCGGTGCTAAAGGCGATGACTTTATCACCGATCCGGGCAATCATTCACCTCGCTGACTCCTCGCCTCGCGTGGCCATCCCTCTGGGCCTCTCGCTCCGTACGGACTCGCCGTCTCGCTCTGGGGGTCATTCTTCGCCTCTTACGCCTGTTCCTCACGCCTCGTTTAACTTCTTCACAAAAAAAAAAAAAAAAAAATTCTCTTTTCGGTGCACTATCTCACAGAGATTTGCCGAAAATACGAGAACAGCGGCATTCAATGTTCTCGCCGAAGTAGAGAAAATTATTCATTGGAATTCATTTTTTTTCTTTTTTTTTCGATTAAAAATTTATGGGTCGAACTATATTTTTGTTTTTTGCGTGTCGAGTTATGCGGGCTTTTCGTTCTTTTTATTTGCGATTACGTGACTTCGAAAGGGTAAAAAAAAAAATGAAAAAATCTCAATCGTGCGGATCGACTCTCCTAGTGTGTCGTAAAAATTTGATAGTAATTCGTACACTTCCGTAATGAAAATAAAATAAAATAAAATACGGCTGAAGGGACTTAGGTCGATGGCCATTTGACAATATATTTATGTTCTCACGATAATCGATATGCCATGACATCAACCAAAAATTGTTCCTCCTGGCATATTGCCAATAAATCCACTACTACTATTAAAATAAATAAAATAAATAGCCAGGCTGAAGGACTTTGGTCGATGGTCCGTTGACATCACGTGGATGCAGTCATAAATCTGTAAATGTACAAATGTTTGAAAACCATAACGGTCGTTAATGCATCGCATGTATCGTTAATAAATCCACACTTGCGACTTCTAAAATAATCCTTCAAAGGATATCTGCACGGTGAAATATTTCAAAATCGACAACAAAAACATTGCGAAAAAGATGATCCTTAAAGGAATACGTCACACAACGACTTTTCTACTTTTGGAACTAAAAATCACAAGTGTTATGAAGCAATGAATAAGGTTTAAAAGAATTTTCTAATATTTTTTTCCCCACATGGATTCCGATATACATGAACTTAAAATTGTGTCAACTAACATGAGCTGCACATGGCGCCGCGTGAGAAGCAACATTCTTTTCAAAAAAAATATATGTTTCCAGACTACCGGATTAGAATTTTTCTTCGAAAATAACATTACAACATTATTACGGACGCGTTAAAAAAAAAAAAAAAAAAAATCGCGGTGTGCCCATATATTTTCGAAGACATTGCGAGTTGAAGGAGCTTCGAGCCTGTATATGAATAGATACCTGGCACTCAACCATTGCTAGCAACATGCTCCCCATCGCCCCCCACCATTAAGAAACGGCGATCCGTTAATTCCCTTAAACAAAATATAAAAAATGTATTGCACTCGAATCGAACACCTCCGCGCGTCGAGTCCTCGAGTGTCCCGGAATAGAAGCCGGAGGGTGCAGTGACGCGCGTTTGACGCGGGAGAAAGGGACCAATAAGCGAATAAGCGAATTTCTCGGATGCACGCCTTTTCCACGGAGAACGTTCGGATAACTCCTCGGTCGTCCGTTCGGTGTCTTTCCCGTACGGGGCGGTGCACCGGGTCGTCCCACGAGCGTTCGGAGTTCGCGCGTTACACGTCGTTCCCGGAATTTTATCGGGATACCCGTAAAATCCGGACGTTTACGATCGCTCTCGGGACACCTACTCTCTATCAACCGATGCGCTCGCGCGCGCCTCTTTCGTCGCGTGTACGCGCGGAGGGTCTCCCGCTGTCGCGTAAAACGACTCTGGAGACGCGGAGTCACGCACGAGCGAGACCGTTCGGGAATTAAAACGACGAGACGCGAGGGTGTAACGCCCGGAAAATAATGGCGGAAATGGATGAGGACTTCATTTCTGAGTCGACGAGCCACACTGCATAAATTTCACGAACGGCGAGGGGCAAATCGGCACGGAAAGAGAGCGGGGCAAAATGGACCATTTCTAATTCACTCTCTAAATCGGAAAATTCGATTGAAAAATGCTGTTTATATATATATTTTTTTATGGGGAACAATTGCGGGCGAAATTCTGTTTAGATCTTCATTAGGGGAAAAAACTGCGAAATGCATGGGGACTTAATTTTTGTTGTTTCGACCGTTTCGTGCCTAAAGTGTTTCGACATCGATATGAAAAGGTTCAAACCGTTCCAAAAGATTCGTCCTTCACGAGGGGTGAAGGTCAAATCGGTAGATAAGAGCGGGGCAACACGGACCATTTCTCCTCTCCCCCCTAAATCGCAAAATCGGAAGCAAAAAAATTTGGCTTACATAGTTTACGCGAAGAGCTACTTTAAAAAATAGCCAACCAAAATTTCAGTCGCCGACTCGGGTGACACGTTAATCGGATTATTTTCGAGGTCAAACAAACGATTCATAAATTCCGACGACATAAATTCCGCACGAGCAAAATCGTCCGTACCGAAGACGTCGAGAATGTGCTGGAAATCTCGTTAGAATTGTAGCCGCGGAAAAACCGGATTTTTGGGGCCCAACGGTTCATCGCACAGCGGTGGACTCGGGGGTTCCGAACGAGCCCTTTAACACCCCACACCGATCGGGAATTCCAGATCGTTTTTCGGCCGCGCTCGTTCTACCGCCGTGTGGATTCCCGTGAACATTGCCGACGGTTATTGAACGTTTTCAATGGCGTTGTCTTAAATTCGATGGAGTGAATATAATAAACCCAAAGTAAGACGACGACGACCACGTAGAACTGTGACCACGACCTCGCGAGCAGGTTGACGCAAGATCGAGTGTATACAGTAAACGGGAACGTGGGCGGTTTGGTGTCGCTATAATTTCATGGTCAATGACTCCCCGGACACGTAATATCGAGACGATCGACACGGAGCCTTGCGCGCACCTGAAAAATCTTATCTAAATATTAAATCGGCAGCGTGGAAACTGTGCGAGCTGACAATAAAATTGACGACGAAATTGTATGTATAAATGAAAAAATTGTTTCTTAATTCAATCTGGAGACTGCTTTCTTATAAACGAAGTAATACTCATAAACCTTCATTATGAACACAGGAATTTGGAAAATTGGCTTACGCTTAATCGGTGGATCAAATTTGAGGCTAAGTTTAAATTAAATATAGTTCAAATATAGTTCAAATATAGTTCAAATATAGATCACATATAGATCAAATATAGTTCAAATATAGTTCAAATATAGTTCAAATATAGTTCAAATATAGTTCAAATATAGTTCAAATATAGTTCAAATATAGTTCAAATATAGTTCAAATATAGTTCAAATATAGTTCAAATATAGTTCAAATATAGTTCAAATATAGTTCAAATATAGTTCAAATATAGTTCAAATATAGTTCAAATATAGTTCAAATATAGTTCAAATATAGTTCAAATATAGTTCAAATATAGTTCAAATATAGTTCAAATATAGTTCAAATATAGTTCAAATATAGTTCAAATATAGTTCAAATATAGTTCAAATATAGTTCAAATATAGTTCAAATATAGTTCAAATATAGTTCAAATATAGTTCAAATATAGTTCAAATATAGTTCAAATATAGTTCAAATATAGTTCAAATATAGTTCAAATATAGTTCAAATATAGTTCAAATATAGATCAACTATAGATCAAATATAGATCAGATATCGATCAAATATAGATCAAATATAGATCAAATATAGATCATATATAGATCAAATATAGTTCAAATATAGTTCAAATATAGTTCAAATATAGTTCAAATATAGTTCAAACATGGTTCAAATATAGTTCAAGTTTAGATTAAATACAGATCAAATGTCGATTAAATTTCCATTTAACTTAGATGGTGAGTTAAAACGGAAAATTTCAAGCTTCGTGTTCATCCTTCGGGGCGATTTGTTGACGAAGCTGTGACCCGTTTTGTTCTTCGATCGGTCGAGCGCGCGAGCATCGCCTCCTTATTTCCTTGAACTTTTTTTCTCGTTCGGCCGGGTCACGCCGGGAATCCTGGCAGCGTTCGTAGGAATTCCGGGAAGTCACGGGAAGAACACGCGCTTGTCAGGCCACCCACGGGCACCCATAAGTATAATGCCCGAGGTGTGCGCGAGCGAGAGACCGATTCACGCGCTCGCGCGCTGGTGTATATCCCGCCGGGGTTATACCAACTGAACCCGGTGCACAACCATAAATCGGGATTTTATCTCCGACTGTCGTCTCCCTTCGCCTCCCATTCTACCGCACTACGAACGAACCGTTGCGCAATTCCGAATTAGATCTTTATTTTCGTTTTTTTTTTCTTCCCGATGATCATCGCTCTTGCTCTACACAAGCCCACAAACACTTCCCACCTTGTTAACTACATCAGATACCGATTCGTCTACGAATTACTCAAAGAATTTGTTTCGTTCGCTCGGGACTTCATCCAGCACGGCCGGAATCCAATCTGACTTCACTGTGGGAATTCGGAATTCGTACGCGAACCTTGAGCTCGAAGTTCAACACGAAATCAAGTTTTTACATCAAACTCGAGCAAAAAATCCAAATCCGCACTTGAGTTAGAACGTAAGCGGAAAATTAATTTCGCACTTGGGTTGAAACTCAAGCGGAAAATAAATGTTGAACGTGAATTAAAAACTAAACGGAAAAGAAATTTTGAACTTGAGTTAAAACTTAAGCGAAAAATAAATTTTGAACTTGAGTTAAAACTTAAGCGAAAAATAAATTTTGAACTTGAGTTAAAACTTAAGCGAAAAATAAATTTTGAACTTGAGTTAAAACTTAAGCGAAAAAGAACTTTTGAACTTGAGTTAAAACTTAAGCGAAAAAGAAATGTTGAACTTGAGTTAAAACTTAAGCGGAAAACAAAATTTCTAACTTCAGTGAAAACTTAAGAAGAAAATAAATTTCGTACATAAGTTGAAACTGGAAATTTGGGCCTAACATGAAAAAATAGGACTCTATTGATACGTTACTATTGTCGCTATTATCGGACGATAAAAAAAGTGACTTTATCAAGCATGCCTATAATCGAGATATGGGTCTAGAGGTCATGAAATACACAAGTTACAAGCTTCCATCTAAGTGCGTGCTTGTAAGCAATCCGGACACTGATAGTCTCGCCCACCAGTCTCGAACACGATTTCTATACACGCGCAGCCAGTCTCTCTTCTGTCTCAATTAAAGTGTGAATAATAATTTCGTCGATGCATATCAAGCGATAACGTTACTGTCCGGTAGGCGTCTACGGTAATAATAATAAACCTCTTGTCCGCTATGTCTGTCCGTTCAATTCCGTCTCACTTTTTACTTAAAACAAATTTTTACTTAAATATTTGTTCTCGTTCGTCTTATTTTTTATCTACAAAAAATCTTTGAAACGCGCGCCCCGATAAAAGTTGACGATAAATATCGATGGTTTTTTTGTTTTTATTTTCGCAGGAGTCGAGTGGGCTCGCCGACGATGTCAGCGACTGTTGCCGGTAATCAGCAACAGCAGCATCCCCATCAGGAGTGGGACATCAACGACTCTAATGTACCGAGGGTGAGTCTATATTTATGTTTTTTTTTATTTATTTTTTATTAATTTTTTTTCATAATTTTATATTTTTTTATTGTCCGTGCAGTTAAATTTCATATTTCAAAAATTTCGGAAAACCCCTTTTGCAAACGGCTTGGCTCCGCGATAATTTTATTACCGGGCCGGCCGATGAATGGAAGCGAATAAAGAGCCGAGCATTGCCCTCGATCCCCGGGATTGTCCAGATGTTCCGGTAAAATTTTACCCTCCAAAAATTTTGACCGTCGAACTTTCCCGGATCTTTCGTTGGAACTCGATTTTGTAATTTCCCAACTACTCTTCGCACTTCGAGCGATACTTTTTTTCAAATTGTTATTTCATTTTTACTCTACGACGCGAGATCGAATTTACGTGATAGTTTTTTTTAATAAAAATAAAAATATATTTTTTGGTTCAAAGAATTTTTCTACGTTATTTTTTTGCTCGTTTGTCCGAGCTCTTCTTTTTAACGCGAGAATCCGAGTTACGTTGCTATTTTTTTTTTTTTTTTACCTGAGGAGAGAAAGAAAGAGAATTTTAATGATAATATTGTGTGTTCGAAGGTCGCCGAGTACGACTCTTGGTCCGAGTGGGCGGATGGACACGTGAGAAAAGTTTACGGTCCGGATTGCGAGGAGGCGAGAAGACACGCTTCCGGTTGGGCTATGAGAAACACCAACAATCACAACGTCAGCATACTGAAAAAATCGTGCCTCGGCGTGCTGGTCTGCTCGCAGGCGTGTGTCCTACCGGGCGGCGGGAGGGTCCACCTGAGACCGGCCATTTGCGACAAGGTACGAGAAAAAAAAATTAATTACAAAAAAAACCTCATTTCAATATCCCGTAAATTCAATCAAATCTTGTTATCATTTTATTCGGACTCCCTGCGTAACCTACGAACACTATAATTCGCGTCTCTGGCGAGAAAGAAGCAGCAGGGAAAACCCTGTCCGAACCGACAATGCTTCAGGAAAAAAATAAAAGAAAATTGTTCACAGTTAAAAACTAAAACAAACCTCCATCTCAATATCCCGTAAATAAAATTCAATTTTTTTTCGTACTCCATCCCTAACGTTCGAATATTTTCTGACTTGTGTCTCATGCGAGAAAGAGCAGGGAAAACCCTGTCCAAAAAGACAATGTTCGAACCGAAGAAAATAAGATTTAAAGGAATGTTGATTAAAAACTAAAAATAAAGCCCATCTCAATATTCTGTAAATAAAATTCAATTGTATTATTATTATGTTTCGGACTCCATCGCTAACGTACGGATATTTTTTACTTTGTGTAGGCGAGAAAGAAACGCTTCAGGCGAACGACAATGCTTCAGGCGAAAAAAATAAAATAAAATTAAAAACTACAAAACCTCATTTTAAACCCCATCTCATTTATCCTGTGAATAAAATGAAGTGTTATTATTTGTTTTCCGTACTCGCTCCCTAACCTACGAATACTTTGTAACTTGTGTTTCAGGCGAGAAAGAAACAGCAGGGAAAACCCTGTCCGAATAGGCAATGCTCGGGCCGATTGGAGATTCTATCGTGCCGCGGTCACTGCGGCTATCCCGTAACCCACTTCTGGCGCCACACCGACCACGCCATATTCTTCCAAGCCAAAGGACAACACGATCATCCGCGACCGGAAGCAAAATCGACGTCGGAGGCGAGAAGGAGCGCCGGAGCTGGAAGACGGGTTCGGGGACTGGCCGTTCTACTCGCGCGAGACGCGGCCTTGGGATCCAAGGTACATGCACATGCGTATTACACCCGTGCACGAATACGCGCATGCCCCCGTGCTCCTACCTTCTCCCTCGCGATATAAAATCGATGAATAAACGATTTCGAACTCACCTCGCTTACTGTGAAACTGGAGAGTAGCGGCTCCCTGGCCGTTCGTACCGTTCTGAGAAAAGTGGCGCTGCGATCGAATAATCTCCTCGCCGAAATCCATCGCCGTCCGTTTCTTCGACTCACCGAATAATACGAATCCTTTGTCGTTCCAGCTCATGTCACTGAGGGGATCGAAGCGACCGAGCACCGAGCCACTCGAGCAACCAGCTAGAAACACACAACCACCGCCGCTGATATCCGACAAAGGTTCGTATTTAATTGGATTATTTTGTTTGTTTATTTAACGGCGCGAGGCGGGAGCAACGATGGGAGGGACGCGACTGAGGCTTTGATGTTTACGACGCTTTAGCGGTCAGGGCGCATGCGCGGCCGTCTGTGCGTTAGAAAAAAACATTGCACACGGGTGGGCCGCAGAACAACCAATTGGAGAGCGAGAATTCTTAATTTTGTTCGTTTGTAAATCGGCAGGAATAATTGTACGTCGCTTTGATAAAATATGTAAAGCTGTTTGCGAGAGAATATTAGAGTACATTTAACGAGAGGCTTAACCCATGTTTGTCGACGACAAAAAGAATTACGACAATTGAGCGCGGATGCGCGTTAGAACAAACGAGAGGCGTAAGTCCAGTTTGTCGGTAACAAAAGAATGCACAATTATTCGCACATGCGCGTTAGAACAAACCATATATGCTTCTAACCGAGTAGTCTTAGCTTTCTCAGTAGTCAACCTAAATCGTTACATAAAAAAAAAATCATAAATCGACGCAATGTCGCATACAACTTTGGAAAAAAATCCATGTATACAGTTTCGGGGATTCCGGTAATTCTTTATTGACACGAAAATAAATAAATAATTTTTTCTTTTCCCTTACTCTGTTTCAGGATACTCGTGTTCGTGCTCGCCCTTCGAGTGCGTCTGCGGTCTGCAGACCGCTTCGAGCATCTCGCCCTACCATCCCCCGTCGAATCAGCACCAAACCTCGGTTTACCCCCATCAGGCCTCCGCGTCGGAGACTCCCTACTGGCTTCAGGAGACTCTGCACGATGCCCACCACGAGTCCGCCTCGACAACAGGTGGCTACTGTCTGCCTAACCAGCACGTGCCGCAGGAGGCTTCTTACCCGGACTTCCCCGCCTTCCCCGGCGATCTCTTCCAGCCCGAGGAGATATTCCAGCTCGACCAGCCTCTCCGCCCCGATTTCCAGATGAACTCCCAGGACATAGCGCGCTCGCCGCCGAGCCTGCTCGATCTCGGCAGCGGCACGATAAAGTACGAGGTGAAGCCCACCCAGGACCAGGCGTACTGGCAGCAGTTTCTCAGCGACGACTCTAGCAGCAGCCATCTTAGCCTCGCGCCCAATCAGGACGAGCGAATTCACTTCCCGGGCTTCGAGAGCGCCAAGAACGATCTAACCTCCTTCGAGGCCGACAGACGGCAGAGCGTCGGCGATAACGTTCATTACGCGAATTATCCCCGCAGCAACGAGCCAAAGGTCCCCGGCAAGGATCAAACTTACTGGAGCCCGAATCCTCACGACGAGCGTCTCCACTTTCCGGCCTACGACCTTCCGAAGAGCGGCGACGTGCCCAACGTCCTCAATGACCGGAGATCCATCGACTGTTACGAGCAGGCGACCAACAAACCTAATCACCAAATCAACGCTCAGAGCGCTTACGAGAAGAAGTCTTCGCAGATCATCGACGAGAGCGCGATTCATACTAGTCAGAGCCCGCACCTGGCGGACGTCGTGCGAACTAACGACTACACCGGCTTCGAGGATTACCATCAGATGATAAACGAGCCTGCACTCGCTAAGAGTCCGAGCGCCGAGAGAACCGCCCAGATTCCCGCTGCTCTTCATCATCAGCAGCAGCACAGAATTTTGGAGGAGAGACTGAGCTACGTTAGCCACGAACAGCAACAGAACACCGCCGCTCTGACGGAGAGATTGTTTCCCGAACAAACGAATAACATCGACGGCAACATTCATCATCAAACGAGTCCCGAGCCGTTCTTCTATCCGAGCAACGAGAGATGCCACTATACGTGCGAAGTCTTGGACACGCGACTTCCGCAGATGCACGTCAATAATAACAATAATAATCAGAATCAATGTCACACAGTTAATTACGGCGACGTCGGGGAATTGGAGTTACCGCCGTTCGTCGACTACACCCTGGTGGGAATGTTGTGCAGCTCCGGCGAGGATAATCCGACGGGAATCATCCCGAATTGTCCTCAACCCGCCCAAACTTACGTTCCTCATCACTAGATCTTAAAAATAGATTTATTAACGAATAGACATAGATATATATATTATATTATACGTGTATATTGTACGTAGGGGATTAACGATTTTTCTTTTGCGTTCACCTTGTATTTGTATTATAAATAAATCTATAACTAGTTGCGAAATGTTTGGAGTTGGACCTTCGTTCTCTTTTTTTATCGACGAGACTTCCTTCTTCGTTTTTGGTGGGATTTTGTTTTTTGTTTTTTTAATAAACGTAGCAAAGGTAACAACAGGACGCAATATATATATTTCGTCTGAAAAAGTCACATGGCTTTTATTCGTAGTCTTTATTGATTTTCTCGTTTATTTTATTTTTTTTATAGATATTGTTTGTTGGTTTTCTTGTTTTTGTTTTATTTACTCGTTACCAGATACTCTTGCGATCACATTGGTTTGTTTGTCGTTTTTTGTTTTGTTTGTTTTTCTTTTCTTTTTTTTGTTTAATATCCATAATATATACATGCACGTGTATCGATATATCGGAAACCGAAAGTCACGAGGACTGTCGGAGATACGCCCTTCCGATTTTCGGGCCCCGATATATCTGTAATATGAGTTATACGTGCATTGCTCATCCTCGATTACAAGCGAAATATTATTAATATATATCGGTTATTTCGATTTCAGCAAACGCAAGGGATTTCATTATTGTTTTTTTCTTTTCCAACGAGACGCGAGACGCGCCCAACAATCGTCAAACATTAATCTTTCATCATCACACCATCTCTCACACACGCGACCAATTTTAGCGATATTTATTATTAATTAATAATATATTTACAAATAAAATAAACGAAGCTGCCGCTAAAGCGTGATGAATCGAGGTACTTCAATAAGTTTTACACGGTTTGTATGTGTGTGTGTGTGTGTGTTATATTATTTGATGCGTGAATTTCATTTTTTCATTTTTTTCAGTGCATCTCTTCCAGCTTCGTAATATCGTAAGATTCATAAAAGTTTGTGACGTTGGTCGCTGCGAGATCGAGACTGAACGATCGCTCCTCGGATTTTTTTTTCTTCATTCATTCGTTTTTTTGAAACTCACTTTTATTTTTCGTTGAACATTTTTTTCATCGACCCTGACATTTTTAGTGTAGTTGTTTTTTCAATTTTCTTTTCTTCCTTTAAACACTAAACTCGTCGTAATAAAAAGGAGTTTGCGATGCCCCTCGGTCAGCAATGAAAAAATATGAGCGATAGCCTCGAATCCTTAACGATATTGAGTTACATACCAAATTAACGCTATATATTTTAAAAATTAATTCGAAAGAACGCTCACAGCATTGCTTTACGCGTTTTTTAAATCTTAGCCGAATATTAATATAACATATCTCGTAGCATAATGTATTCTTTATTTATTTATTTATATTTTATAGATTATTTTTTGTTGTTTTTGTTTTGTTTCAGAATTTTCATTTTTTTCGTGTTTTATCCTTCGCTCGTACAAAATCAACAAATCTACGTTTTTTTTTTTTTTTTTTTTTTTTTTTTTTTTTTTTTTTTTTTTTTAACGCTCTAAACATATTCCTCGTTTATCTAGGTGAAAAATTAACGCGAATCTTAACTACTTAGGATTTTTTTACACTATATAAATAAATGAGTGTCCAATTTTTTCGCCTCGACTCCACCGCAATCATTTTAGTTTTTTTTTTTTTTCATTATTTTTAACTCGCTCAACACTTTTATTCTCGATCAATCTTTGAGTGTGAAACGAAGAAGAAAAAAAAACACTGCAGGCACGTCTCTTTGATATTCGAATCTAGCGAGCTGAGATTGTGATGCTTCTTTTTTTCTACATCCTTTTTGTTTTCTTCATCTACAACGATCAATCGAGATCACGTCTAGGCGTTCTATCGAAGCTATTCGTCCCCTACGAGGGCGTCGATCATCAATAATAATCAGAAACTTTAAAAATAAAAAAAAATACACGTTTCTCGAGAAATTGTTTTCGCTTCTGATTCGCTTGGATAACAATAATTTACACGCGAAAAATCATTACAGGCTCGGCCAGTGTGATGTATATTTGTAAAATAAATATTACAGCGTCGACCATCGATAATCATCAGAAGACTTTAAAAAACAAAAAAAAACAACACTTTTCTCGAGAATTTTTTTTCGCTTCTGATTTGCTTCGATAACAGTAAATTACACGCGAAAAATCATTAGAGGCTCGGCCAGTGTGATGTATATTCGTAAAATAAAAATTATAGCGTCCACAGGACGCGACAGACGGAGATTGATAGAGAGTTTTGAGAGCGACAGAGAGATTTTTTTATGCATATTTAATATGTAATATATTACGTAAGACAGTAATAATAATAGAGTGCTCGTCGAGAGTTGAAGATTCTTTGCTTTGCTTTTCGCAAGACTCTTTCAACCGCTCGACGAATTGGACTAAATAGGAACGACCGCTTGTGGTCGACGACGATGGCTTACATCGCGTCGACTCGAGCTTGAGAACGTCTGCGGATCGTGCACGTGCGTTACAGAAGAACAAAATAATAAAATAATTGAATTCGGATACTCATTATTTTTCTTTTTACGTAAATTCACGGAAATTAATCGAGAGTCAAGAGTAATGCACAATGACGCGCGCACGGGCCCTATTTCGAGGAATTTCGAATGAGAGAACGATTGGTAGATAAAAAAATTAATACATGAACTTTGAACTTTTTTCTTTTCTCAAAGTTTTGCTATTTTTAGTAACTGAAAAGTTATAGAAAATCAGCGTTCAAATTTGCTTATTCGAGTGTTCATTCACTGAATTAACAAACTTGGAGGAAAGTAATTTTCATTCAAGCCCGATTGGCTTTGAAAAATTTCGTGCAAAAGATATTTACACAATATTCCGCTCTGTCATTTGAAATTTCCCTCCTTCCGCCCTTCGTCAACGAGAAAGCAAAGTACGCATCACAATTTTCTATTATTCTCGAAGAATAAATATAGCTTATGGGTGGTATAAGACCGGACTGCACGTTCGCGGTTGGCCGCGACCGAAAAAACCTCTCTGAATTATCGGAGAATCAAAAAAGTTTTCTTCCATTTCGTATTTAACAACTAAGCTGTAAACATTAAAGGTAAATAGTAGTTGTACTATTAATAGTAGTAGTTAGTTAGTGTAATAGTTTATATTAGGTGCAAAATTGTTACAGGACTCACTAACGATCACAGCTATTGTACGACAAACTACTGTAGTGCCTATTAAACGCCGCGAAATAATAATTATATCTTCGATAACCTTCATTTGTTGGTTTGTTTGTTTTTTTTTTCTATTCTCTCTCCCTCTCTCCCTTCTTTCGTTATAGTTATCACTATGAATGTAAGAATACTACGTCGTGCATCGGAAAATAATCAAATGAGAACGATGAGAATAATAATAAAGGAAAAAGAAAATCGAAAGATCGAACGAGCAAGAAAGAAATTACAATGAAAATTGATTAAACACAATCGTGGATACACGCGCAGGCGACGTTCAAATATACTTTCGATTTAACTGCTTAAAATAATGCCTCTATGTTTTTTTTTTGCTTTTTTTCTTTTTTTGTTTTATTTTTTTAAATCTTTCTTCGAACCGCGACGAGAACGAGCACCCTAGTGTTACGATGGCCGTTGGCGCGATCGTCATTTCGTTAAATCTCCGCGAAATTGTTTTAACGATCGTGCAATGTGCGTAACGGAGCTAAGCCACGAAGTTGACCGCTCAGACTTCGAGTTATCACCGCTACGACAGAGTCGATCGGTTAAATCATTCCCACACGCAATTTTATCGACGATCTCTATTATTATAATTTTTGTTCGTCACGTACGATTCTGCAAAGTACAAGAAAAATCTGTGCGTCTCGTAACTCGGAAAAGAAAACAGATTTAATTACTCATTTTCAAATCAATTTTTGTTTGTTTATAAAAATAACGATGGTTTTTCTACGCCAGTCATAATCGACATTTTGTAATTATAGTTTTCGTTCTATAATTACTGCGATTTCGAGGACCCGGCACCGATATACTACCGTATAAATCGGTCGGATAGAAATTAAGATCGTTATTTTTAGACCAAAACAATTGAATAATAAAAAAAACTTTATTATTGTATCGATTGTAAACATAGCGGATAAATTTTACTCACGAAGAAATTCTTCACTAATTTTTGTGGTTTCTCTCTTTTCTTTTTCAAGACATTTCTTCAATGCGCTTTGAGTGTATGCTTTTTCGTTTTGTTTTTTGTTTTTTTTTTTTGTTCTGTGATTGCACAAGACGCTACGATTTTACAAAATTACTTTGAATAAACGTATATATTCATATATTTATGTATATCGTATATATAATATATATAATATATTGTAATGACCGTACGTACGAAGCATTTTCACGTTTACTAAAACTTACGGCTAAGATACCACACAGTGCGAAAGAGTCGAGCGACAGTGGAGGAGCACATCGACCAACTCTCCATTTCGCGTCACACGAAACGAAACCTGCTTTAAAAAAATACGATGAAAAAGGACAAATGAAAAATTATTCGAGAAAACGATTTAATTTTTTTCATGTTTGAAATTTTCATGATAAAAAATTGCATTCTTTTTCCTTGTCTTTTATCGTTTCATCGTATTTTTTTTAGAGCTGGCAAAGTGAACGACCTACTTTACACGAGGTCCACCCTAAACGCTACTAGAGAGAAATTAAACAATTCGCACACTCCTGAACACGAACAAATCTAATTTTTCAATTACTTGACAAATCTTAGATTCGACAAGGGATTATCTTTTTTTTTTGTAAGTAATTTAAAAAAAGTAGATTTGGTTCATCGTTGCGGACGATGAACAACGACAAGCCATTCGTTCGTAACTCGCGCATCATGTTCTTGTTACTATTTTATACTATACGGGATAAACGAAGAATACATAATAACATTTTTGTTGTTGTTTTTTCTTCTTAGTTGTTTGTTGTTTGTTCTCGTTATAACGCAGTCACAGCTATCCACAGCATTCGGCAATAATTATATGTTTCACTCGTGGCTTTTGCAGCTTCTCACACATTTTTTTAAAATTATGTTTCTTTTTTTTACCATAATGTTCTTTCTTTCCTCGTCGTTTTGTTTTCTTCTTTTTTTTTTTTTTGCTTTATTTTACTTTTTAATTTTTTCTGTTTTGTTTAAAGATTACCTATATCACAATAAAACGCCAGCGCATCCTTCCGACTCATTTCATGTCATCAAACTTGCGCGTACCTCTGTTAACATAACCGTCAGTTAATTGTAAAATTTTTAAAATTTTCATACGACAACATCGAGGATGCGTTTCGAGGCTCTGGCAGGTTCTGGCCTTGATCCGAGGTTACGGATGGTCGCGGCGACGTACGTCGTCGGAATCGCATTTAACCCTTATCTCGTCGGAACGAAACATTTTTCTCTCGCCCAGTCGATCGGTGATCGATCATTGCAGTTATCCGATTTTACTGATCGTCGACCGATCGCGCTTTCTTATTTATTAAAGACTTTCCAAACGCGAAACTTGGCAAATAAAATTTTGGTTTTTCCGCGCTCTGTAACTCTCCGCTCGACATTTCGGGTAACGCGATTCCACGATCACAGCGCTTTATACACCAGTTCGAAGAATCTACGGGGATTCTCGGCACATTCTCATCTTTTTTTTTTAATTTATCTTGTCGACAGTACAGCGGCGTTTGCGATCAGCGTTCACTCTTCTAGATGAACACTTTCTTCTCTCTTCGGCAACCGAGCGATTACGACACGTAGGCGATCGGCTTGACGCGCACTCTGTAAAACTTGGTTCCCTGCGGCACGTGATAGCGATTCTCCGGCTGTAAAAAAAATATCGCCAGTCAATAATTATTCTCCGTGATTTACAAGTGCAAGTACATGACTGAATCGCATTCAGAGGGTTTCGATATTAAAACAATTTTTTTTCGAACCCACAATACAACCGAGAATACAACGACAATACAAGGGCACATATAATTTCTTGGACAGACGAAAAACGCACCTTTTTCGCATGACAGTACTGTTTGTCGACAACTTCGCCCAGGATGTGTTTGACCTTCGGCGTACCGTCGAGATTGAGCCAGAGTTCCAGTACATCGATGCACGCGGGATTCAGTATGTACGGAGTTCGAGACTCCTGTATGACGATATAGTGGCTGCGAACGGTGTCCCAGACGACGAATACAGTGTCGCCGGGATTGCACGACGTAAAGGTAACGCGGAGTTCCTGAACAGCCGGATACGTGCTGCGACTCTTGGCGAGCAAGTCCCGATAGTGCGCGACGACGTCCATACGAGCGCCGCATTCTGAGCCGCTGGCGTTGTCCTGACTCGATGTGTCGGAGACGATCGCGACCGACGCGTTCATTTCTTTCTCACGAGTGTCGGTGGTCAACGGACTGCCGGTGCTGCACACGCTGCCGGTGTCGCCGGCCAGCAGAGCGCGTTTCGAACGCTCGCGAACCAGCTCGATCTCCAGACGAACTTTATCGGCCTCGAGTGCCTCGAATTTGGCCTCCATCGACTCTTTGCTCTCGCGAATTGCTCGCAACTCGGCGGTCAGACGCTTGTTGTCGAGCTCCAGGAGCTCGAGCCGCCTGGCGAGACTCTCCGGATCCGTCGTTGCCTCGAGCCTCACTTTCTTCGACTCCGAGACCTCGATCTCGTCCTTGCCACCGGACAGGAGACTCATCAGCGCGTCCTCGTGACCTGGACCGCCCTGGCTCATTTTCATACGACCGTCGCTCAACTCCTGACGCAATGCGCCACGCTCGACTTCGAGCTCGTGGACCTGGTTCTCGCGCTGCTTCAACATCATTCGCTCCGATAACATTTTCGTCTCCAGACGGTGCTTCTCCTCCTCCAGCTTTTCGACCTGCGAAATAATAATTTTTGTCATTCGTTAAAATTTCAATCCTCGATTGGTTGAAATGGGCTGAACATTCTTATAACGAACCGATAAAATTCCATCTTTTCTAACCGACTTGATGAATCATTGCGAAATTTCTATGACATACACGGATGGGTGATCGGTCTGATACCGTTTCAATTTTTAAAAATATTTTTATTTCAATTTTAAAAAAATCAAATAAAATTTTGCTTTAATTTTTTTTAATAATAAAAAAATGCTTCTAATGGCATTTTGATTTTACATATTGGTCATTAAAGTTTGCGACAACTGTATCCTCTTACCTTTTCGCTGAGTGCTTGTCGAGCGCCGAGATCATCCTCGGTAAGTCGCCTGATCATCTCCTGATACTGTTGACACTCTTCAACTAGAGCGGTCTCCCGCAATCTGTGAGCTTCGGCCTCCTCGACCATCTGTCGTCCCGCCAGACGCAACCTGTAGTCGAGCTTGGCCTCGAACTCCGAGTTCTCCTTCTCGATCGCTTTGCGAATCGCATCGGCATTCTCGATCTTCATTTCTTCCTTCAATTTCGCGATGATCGCTTCGTGATTCGCTCGCTCGATGACGTCAACGCGCTGCAAAAAAAAAAAAGAGTAATGAAATCCGTACAGTTGTTTTGCGTTTCGCAGGACGTTAATTTTCCAGAAACGAATGTCGTCAACCCTTTTTTTTTTGTATATTATTTTTAAAAAACGTCGATCTTTTTTTTGTACCTCATTCGTTCTTTTTTCGTTTTTCCGTACCTCGATCTTCTCAAGACTGGAGTCGCTGGGACTCCTCTCCATGGTCGACGTCGCCATCGTGACCATCTTGAATCTCGTCCTTATCGTGTCCAATTCGGACTTGTATTCCATCTGCAGTTTGTCCGTGGCTTCCTTGACGGCTCTCTGCTGTTCGTTTCTAGCGTTCGCCAGGCTCGCCTCCAGCTCCCGAACGTTCTGCTGGCACTGATTGAGGCTCTCGGTGATGGCCGCGATCTCGGCGCGCCTCGATTCGTTGGACTCCTTCAGGGCGGTTTCCTTGTCGAGCCGAGCTTGCTCCAGCGCCTCGTCGAGCTGCCGCTGCAGACGCGTCTGCAAGTTTCTCACCTCCTTGTGCTCGTTGTCGAGCTTCTGTCGCATAGTGTTTATGAGATACTCGCGATCGGCGAGCTCGGTCTCGACGTCCCTCACCGCGCCGTACATGTTGCGAATCTCCTCGTCACGATTCTGCAGGAGCTTCTTCACGTCGGCCATTTCGAGCTCGTGATCGACCGTCAATTCCTGCTCGCGCTCGCGAAGCGCGTCCTCGCACTTGCGCGAGTGCAGCACAAGGGCGTGACGAACGCGCTCCGACACATCGTTCAGATCGGACTTGTCGACGCTCACTTTTTCCCGCAGGATCGCCAGCTCCTCGCGAAATCCCGTCATCGCCTCGCTCGTCGCGATCTTCATACTTCGCAGAATACTCCGCAGACGCTCGACCTCGCCCCGCGTGTTGCCGAGATTCTCCTGTAACAGAAATCGTTTCGACAACGCCGAGATATTTAATTGAATCTTTCGTTTCAGGTTTTTTTTCGATGGTTCGTGTCGAGGGATTAAAAAAGAAAATGGGATTCGGTTTAACCCTTTGAAGGCTGCAGCCGAAGCGTCAATGGGTCTTGAGTTACAGAGAGACCGAAGACGGTTTAATTTAAATTTGTTTCAGCGTTTTAAAACCGACCGATTTCGGTGAAACGATAAAATCCGACGATCACGTTTAAGTTCTGACGGATAATTGGCAATTCTATTTTTTTTTCTTTCTACCGATTCAGGATTATTTCCTAATTTCTACGTAATTTTTTTTTCCTGATCACTCTTCCATAACCGGAAACACCACATTTAGTCATTTAGTAAAAAAAAAAAATATATATATATATAAATAACAATTGGTCTTCAAAGGGTTAAAGGATATTTGTACATATTCGGATAAACGTCGACGTGCGATATAATAATAATCATCGATATCTACGGTGGATTGTCGTGTAATTAACGATGTACAGCCTCTGATTCGCGAAAGCCTCGAAAGCTCCCGCGAGCGTTTAATCGTGTCTATAATGTACGTATAATGTGTGTAAATCGTAATATGTTGTATGGTGTGTGTTTATCGTAATAACGAGCCTCGCTCAGGGAATTTCGGGGATACGATAATATGTATCGATCTATTGATCTAGATAAATATATATATATTTTTATAATTTTTAATATACAGGAAATATTCGAGGAGCGGGATAAAGAGTGCGACGGCGTCAGCTATCCTGGAAGAAAATAATCGAGACACCGTTCGCTCGTATATATATTTTTTTTTTACACAAAGCGAACACGACACCGATATGGAGATGAAGAGAGGATGGTGCCAGATAGAATGTCAGAGAGAGCAGCTAGAACAGAATGCGGCGCTCGTTAGCGTTTCGAAGCTTTGCGATGCAACGAGTGACCCTTGGCCTAGAAGCGGCCGCACGGACCAACTACGAGATATCTGCCATTCGTGAACAAAAGCGATGCACAGCGGTAGCGGCGGCGGCGACGGTAGCAGCGGTAGCGGGTATATTCGGTCAAGTTCAGCGATTTACACTCGAGATATACTTGAGAAAAGCTGCCTTTCTAAAAGTTATACATGGTTGGAGCGGGGGGGGGGGGGGGGGGGGGAAGAAAGAGGACAATTGTCACATCGAGATAGCGATGAAAGTGTGAAAGTGCTAACGGGCGAATTATGCGAACAAACATCGAGGATCCTTCGCGGTCGTTCACTCAAACGGGCAAGCATCGTGAAGCAAAGTTCGGGTCACGAGCAGTGAGCAAGGAGAGACAGACACGAAGAGACGAGCGACGAGTTCAAGCCGGAGTATTTACAGTGAATAAAAAAGTCGGTGTCTATCGTGAGTCGTGCATACTGTGGGTCGTGTAATTTGTGATTCGCGCAGAGTTATCGAAATTTTTTTTACAATGTCGCACAGAAGGAAAGCGGAGTGCGAGAGGCGTCGGTTGACTCCGGTGATCGAGAGACTACGATAAATGCGGGTTGCCAGTTTCAGCGTTGCGACAGAGAAGAACGTAAGGAAAGAAAAATAATTTGAAAAGTAAAAAACAAACGACAGGTGACAGAGGTAATGGAACGTTTTACCGCTACGACTACGAGTTCAGTTAGCGAGCCTGTAATTCGTCCAAGTACCTGAAGAAGGGAAACGATAGCCTGATGCTGACCGTCGTTCGGATGCTCGCTGAGGCTGCTAGGCAACGACTCGTCCATGTAAAATTCGGTACCCAAGAAATCGTTGTTTCCAGGTTCAACGGAGGGGCTGCTACCGCCGCTACCGTTTGTCTGATGATGCCGTTGCTGCTGCTGTTGATGCTGGTGTTGCTGATGAAGCTGCTGCTGAAGCTGGCCGTCGCACGCCACGGAACGTGAATGGGAGGTGGGGAGAGGACTCAGGGAACGCGCCTCGTCGCTCGTAGGACTCGAACGACTCGGACGATCGGCAATATCGACGCGATTGTAATTAGTTATACAACTCGCCGAGGGAAAACGATGATGACGATGATTGTTAATCAATGCGCCGTTAGAATTTTCGCTATTTTCCGCGCACTCGGCGAGCGGACTCAGCGGCGCTGGCCGCTCGCTGGTCGAGGGACTCGGAAAATGAAAGGAACCACCGGGCTCGCTAGACGACGAGGAACGGTTGAAATCGACAACGCGCGAGTTCAGGGAGGATACGTTTGTCGAGGTCGAGGACGAGGGAGACACGCTTCTCGAGCCATCATCACCACCAACCTCCAATTGCTTTTGAAGCTTTTGCTTCGCCTCGTCGTATGAATTCACCTTCGAGTCCGCACCGCCCTGGCCTATCTTCTCGAACTCCTCGGTGTCGGTCTCCGACTCGAAGCCAACTCTGTAATAACAATTTTTTTGAATTATTAATTTATTTGATATATTTTATTATTTATTATTTTTTTTTTTGACATAAAACAATATTCGCGATTGAAGTTTCCTACTTTAGGCATTTTTCTATGCGAGCTCACCTGTCACCGACCAATCGATCGCGCCTCTCGTCCTTAGTCGGCATATCGACGGGCATCGAAATGCTGTCCTTCTCCTTCGTACCGTCGTTGCTGCCCTCGGTCAGACTCTTCGAGAGAAAGAACTGCGTTATGCTATTCAGATCCGGCGTGGACATCGACTCCGCCAGGTCAGGCAGCTGATCTTTCAAAGATTCCATGTCGTCGATCGTCAACTACAGAAGAAATACACAAAACGTTACAAACATACCATTAACTTGATAAACACGTTCTCTCGTAAAAAAAGAAACATTCATTTTTCGTTAATTTAGTTCGAAATTCTATTTTTATCCTAAATTCAACTCTCTCAAGCTGGGACTAATTTTTCTCCCAAGTTGAAAAACAATGTTTTCCATCCAAGGCAACTTTAATCTAAAAAGTTTTTAGTTAAAAAATAGTTTTCAAAAGAAGACCAAAAAAATCACGTCGAGCACACACGTTTGCCAGAAGCGAACGGTTCAAATGTTTCCTCTTAAATCATCGTCATGAAAATCTCACCTTGGGCAATCCGCTGTCGAAGACAGTGGGCGCCTGAGTGGCGAAAGGCGGCGGCGTGTCTTCGAGCCCGGGAAACAGTGTGTTCAGGAAGTGTCCGTCGAATTTGCTCTGAAACTCTCGTCGCCTCGCGATCTCCTCGCTGTGCACGGTGAGCAATTGGCAAGCGAGATTGCTCGCCCATACGAGAAAGGCTTGTGAAAAAGTTCGCCTTCTGACGACTTCGGACACGGCGCTCATGTACATCTGCGGCGCCAGATGAATCTGCTGGACGACCTCGAGGTGTCTTCTGAGACGCTTCAGGCTCTCGTGATACATTATGAGCTTGCCGTCGACCTCCATCATTTTGTTCTCGACGTACATTATCCATTTCAGACGATGATAAATATTGACGGACAGCTCCTCCTTGGCTTTGGTGCAGCGACGACGGATGTCCCGCAGCTGGCTGTGATTCTCCATCATGACGACGAGCTGGCGTCGATGGGAGGCGCACAGATCCGGCAGCACGCTCGGGTCGCCGAGATTGTTGGCTCGTGTTTGATTTTGCAGAAAGCCCTGGGCGAGTTCGCCTTGCTCCTGGACGAGCCGCTTCGTCTGCGCCATCAGCTGCTCGAGCGCGAAGAGACGCTCGCCCAGACCTTTGATCTCCTTCATCTCCTGCTTGTTCGCCGCGTCGATGGCAGCGTTCACCTCGCTCTTCAGAGCCTCCATCATCCGGCCGTCGAATTGCTCCAGACCGCGGGAACACTGCTCGGCCACTTGCTCCAGACTGCTCTGATTGTCCTTCGCGGAGATCCATTTTAGGAGGCTCAGCACGTCGTCGCTCGTGCACTCGGATACCTGCTGCTGGTCCGACGACGGCTGCTCCTCCGGACTGAGCAGACCCTCCGCGTGAGCTCGAAGCGCCGGCAGTATCGGAATCTTCGACAGAGTCCCCAGATCGGCGTTGAAGCTGGAGAAAAAAAAAACAACAACAAAACATTAAAATAAAAAAAAATAAACTGAATAAAAAATATCATTTCAATAAAGAAAAAAAAAAATCTTTCAATTCTTACAATTCCATACGGGATTGGAACGATAACATGTCACTTGACAATTTTGCCGACGCTGTTTCAATATCATATGGAATTGTAGGAATGGAAATTTTAAAAATATTTCTTTGGCGAGCCGCAAGCAAATTTTTTTTTTAAGTGTACCATTTTCGGCACGAATTGTCGAAAGTAAATTTTTTTTTTTTTTTTTTGCGTGATGAAACTTACTTGTTCAACAGCTGCATGTGCTGCTCACGCTCGGTGAGATACAGGGCGAAGCTCTGTTGAAGAACCTCGGCTCTGGATTGAAACATGTGCGTTATGTCCTCGAGATTCGCCACGACAGCCGCCCAGCCTTGTTGCTGAAGATGTTGGTCGTGAACGAGGTGTTCGCAGGTCCGAGTCTGTTCCCTCGCGAGGACGCAGCACTGCTGAGCGAGCTGCGCGCGCGCGACCAGGGTACCGTAGGTCGCGGGCATCGCGAGCGAACCGTTGATCTGATCGACGAGATCGACATCTGAAAAAAAATTAAATAAAATTAATAAATCAGTAAATAAATATTTTTTTAAAATCATTATATAAAATTGTCATCAAAACGTTCGATCGACTGACATGAAAATTCTTTTTAAAAAAATGCTTGAATGGTACAAAATTACGACAGGAAAATTGCCGATAGCAGCAAAATTAATCGACAAAAAAAAAAAACGGACTTTGTTCGCTCCGGAACGTTTTTCGCCACGTGGATTAAACTAAAACGTAAGCGATCGTGGCTCGCGATGAAAATGCAAGGCCGCCGATAAACGCCGTACAAGATTCGCTCGACTAGAGCGTTACATCATTCTTTCTCGATCTTATCTCGCGAGCCGCAGTGGCAAAAGAAACGGAACGTCGAACGAGTGGGAGTTGAAAAAGAATGAGAAGAAAGAAGGCTAAAAAGAGGTGGCAGATCGCGGGCTGATTAAGTTATCGATATCGATCCTCGACGGCTCGAGTGAGCTCATTATTACGCTCGAGTAAACCCCCCCGTGAGCTTTTCTTCGATGTCACGGATAGAGTAATCACTTCAACTTCACTCGAGTAAAGTTGAAGTGAATAGAGAAAAAAAAAAATATCTAAGGACACTGCGCTAAACGTCTTAATATACACGGTGACACGTGTACAAGTTTTTTTCTCAAATAACAAAAAAAGTATACATACGTATATCATACGTACGATTTTTTCTAAACCACAAAAAAAAATTATTCATGTGTATATTAGGCGTATAACAATTTCTAAAGTACGAAAAAAAATTATACGTCCAACGAAAATGTTGCTATATTAATTTGTGTTTAATAAAAATAAAATCCATGTAAAATTTAAACGTCACTATGGATTATATTTACGTGCAGGTGAGGAGAAGATATTATTCGATTGAAACCGAGTCGAGGAAGCCAATGGTAGGGGGACGGATGATGAACGACAGTGGCTAATAAAGCCGATAATCGAACGACCACCTGGTCGTTCGTCCGATTAATCAGTCCGATGTTTCGTAAAATAAAAAAGATTAAACGTCCAATAAAAATTTTACTATATAGCTATATATATTATTCTGTATAAAAATAAAAACGATGCATAATTAAAATTTCACTATGCATTATAATTACGTGCAGTTAAGGAGAGAATATTATTCGATTGAAACCGAGTCGAGGAAGTCAATGAGGGGGAGGGGAGGATGATGAACGACAGTGGCTAATAAAGCCGATAATCGAACGAACAACCACCTGGTCGTTCGTCCGATTATACATTCGATAAACATTTTCCTATATATACATTTTTTTTATAAAGAATAGAAATTATGCAAAATGTAAATATGACCACGTACTATAAATAACGCGCAGGTGAGGAAAAAGAAAGGACGAATGACCACCTGGTCATTCGTCCGATTACTCCGTCCCGATTATAAGTTTAATAAACATTCGACTACATAATTTTTTTTTAATAAAAATAAAAACTATGTAATTGTTTGAAATCACTATGTATTATAATTCAGTGTAGGTAACAAGAAAATATTATTTGATTGAAACAGAGCCGAGGAAGTCAATGGGAGGGGGAAAGGTGATGAGCGATAGTGGCTAATAAAGTCGATAATCGGACGAACGACCGGGTGACCTCCTCGATCCCGTGCACGAGGCGGACTCCGGGTCCGCGATAGTCGTTGTAAGGGGTCAACGGGAATCGGAGCAGATTGAAATTTCGTTGCATCGTTCGCGTCGAGCCTTCGGGCTGTGTGTCTAGTCTCGTCGTGCTACGTAACGCTAACCGGGGGGGGGGAGCAAAAAGGGCGAAGGGGGACAAAAGCAGCCTCGATCGATCACCTCGTGACAGCATACACTCGGGCGACCCTCGGCCTCTTCGAAAGACTGTAAAATCGAACACGTTTATCCGTCGTGCGCTTAGGATAATGTCGACGACAAAAAAAAACGTACACAAGGCAAAGCACTTCCCGGGAACGTACGCAGCACTGTCCCAGTTTCACGTATAGCAGTTTTTTTTTTTTGCAGTTTTTTTTTACATCCAACGATACAACATGCTCCGATAGGTTTAGAGGACAGACTCGTAATTGCACAGTTCAAACTTTATTCCGATCTTTAATTTGATAACTCGAATTCGTATTAAAGTTCAAACTTGTAATCGAGTTCGAAACTTGATTCCGTGTTTAAGTTCAAGCTTGATGTACTTGAGTTTGAAACTCGATTTCGTACTTAAGTTTGAACTTGATGTGCTTGAGTTCGAACTTGATGTACTTAAGATCGAACTTGATGTACTTAAGCTCGAACTTGATGCACTTGAATTCGAAACTCGATTTCGTATTTAAGTTCAAACTTGATGTACTTGAGTTTGAAACTCGAATTCGTACTTAAGCTCGAAACTTGATTTCATACTCAAGCTCGAAACTTGACTTCGTACTTCAGTTCGAAACTCGATTTCGTACTCAATTGCGAGACTTGACTTCGTACTTGAAATCGAAACTTGATTTCGTAATTGAGTTCGAAACTTGATTTCGTACTTGAGTTCGAAACTTGATTTCGTACTTGAGTTCGAAACTTGATTGCGCACTTAAGCTCGAAATTTGATTTCTTACTTGAGGAAAGAATTTAACTTCACCCTGACTGAGCTTGACTGACTCGATTTCAAATTTGTAAATCCGTACTTAAAGTTCACACAAGTACGGGACCGACTCTTGTAAATGCTGTGAAACATGACTCGAGTCGACCCTTGTAAATGCTGTGAAACATCGTGCGCGTATATGTGGGATTCTCGCGTCGACAAGTGAAACAACGGGGAGGCGAGTTACGGTATCGAGATCGGCAATAAAACAATGTCTCCGTGTGGAGTTCGTTCGATCGTCGAGGGCCGTCGAGAGAATCGAGACTCTCCGCTGATGATGATTGCAATTGCACCGGGAGTGCACACACGCTGGGAGACCTCGATCGACGGATCTCTACGCTCCGTTGAATATCGCTCTCGGGATCTCTCACCGGAGCCTTCTCCGAGTATAATAATAACACGCGGCTCGGCGGCTCCTCGCATGCTCTCGCGCCGCGTTAGACTGATAATTCGACGCGAAGCCACGGTTAATATTTTAGAGTGAACTCGGCCCGATAATACTGGGAGCGTTCGAGAGAAAAAAAAAAGAAAGAGAAAAGAGGTCGCAGAGGAGTGGCCCGACGATGAGAAGCCGAGAAGAAGTAACACACGCGCGTTTCTCGTATCGATCATTTCGTGCCGACGAGATCGACGATGATCTCCTCGCTCGCCAGGCCACAACGGTCCGGTGTTGCGTCAGTCCCTGCTGGTCAGCTGCTCGCTGCGTATGGCAGCGCGACGTGGGCTCGTTCTATCGAGTCAGCTGTGCGTATATAGCAACGCCGCGCTGTACAGAGCGATTCAATAACTGTATTTATGTTTTTTTTTTTTTTATTGTTGCCTTCTTTTAATGCAAAAAATTTAAGCAGGCGGAGGATGTTAACGGCTTGAGGAAATAGAGGAGTGGGCCAAAATCGACGACCGGATTATGATGTTTGTTAGTGGAAGAAAGTTAATGAGCGGGTTGAAATTGGACAGAATCGAAAGGGGACAAAATTGACGACCGTGTTGAAAAAATCAAAATAACAACAAATGGGAATTGTCGAGCGGGACGGAACATTTAGGACTGGATTTAACTTTTTTTTTAATCGGACAAAATTAACGAGTATGTGAAAATAAATAACGGGAGGAAATTAATGGGCAGGTGAAAATAAATAACGGGACAAAATTGTCGACCAGGTTAAAAGAAAACAAATGAGACAACGTTGTCGAGTGAGATGAGATTGAAGATCGGATAAAATTGTTTGTAATCGCAACCGCATTAACGAACGAGTTAAAATAAATGATGGGACGAAATTGATGAGTAAGTTGAAAAAAAAACCGAATGGGACAGAATCGTCGAGTGGGACGAAATTAATCACTGGGACGAAATAAATTAGTGGGACAAAATCAAGCGGGTATTGAATGTTATGATTTTCCGTCTTATATGCCACGTACGAAATTAATCTCGCTTATCGTTATTAAAAAAAAAAATCCGGAAATTGTTATCGCCGAAAAATTGTCCTCGCGCGATCGGCCGTGTCCGATATTGCGCAGCGTTGAAACAATTGCTGGGCTACGGCGCAGTGCCCGATGTTAAAACTTATGTTCTGCGGAAAACATGTTTTTCAACGGGATAGGTATCGATAAATAAATGACGGAATAATACGTGTGTGCGTGTGCGTGTGCACGATAGTTGCACGGCAGTGAGTAAATAAAAGTTAACCGAACGTCGTAGAAAAAGCCTCAAACATTGCAATCGTAGTGCGACGTAAACAAACACCGAGGAGTTATTGTAATTATTTTTTTTTTTACTGACCCGTAATCAAGTTTCGACCTTGTTTTCAGGAACTCGGCGTAAATAAATAAATCTTAAAATCCGGGCTAAAAAAAAAAGAAAAAAAAAAGAATTTTGCTGCGCAGAATCGCTCACCGACCGCCCAACATTTTTTCTGTCCCACTCGAGGACGGCGCTCCGCCAGAAACTGCGTATACATTTTCGAGGTTATTTTTTTACGTTCCAATCTACGGACTGCGTGAATTAATTATGCAAACCTCCCGGAGCTGCGTTCGGGCCGATAGTGATTTAATCGCCGCTCGGTTGTTGCTCTCGAACACGCGAGCGAGTCTTCCTCCGATTCGCCAAATCGAAAGTACATTACTCGGGCTCCGAGTGAAAGAAAAGAAGAAAAACAAAATTAAACGATCAAAGAATCGCGCGTACGTGCTTTTCTCGGGTCAGGAATAAAACACTCGCTGGCTTTGTTCGTCGATGGAAAAATCTGCTCGAGTAATTTTCTTCGTTTTTTTTTTTTTTTTTTTTTTTGTTCTCTCGTTTATATTTACATGCAATATCTACTGCGCTTCTTTCTCGAGCGTTTAGTCTTTTTTCTTGGAGCGGCCCAAGTGGGTTTTTATTAATATAAAAAAATAATAATAAGTTATCTAAGAGTCCCGATAAAAAAGTAATAATGTATATTTTTACGCACGAAATAATGTATTCTATGAAACCGGGAGAAGGCGAGTCATTGGCCTCCAACTTTCTCGAGCGCCTGCGAGCCGGTAAACAATTGCAAAATTGTATATAAAAAAAATACGAATAATAAAAATTAATCCTCTAAAAATTAAAAAAAAAATGGTATACAAAACGGAGAATCATCGACGATTCGGGGCTGTGCGGCAGTTTTGAAAAATTCTTTTCATGCTTTTCACTCGACCAATTTTACTTTTCCGTCGGGCCTCGAAAATTCTCGTCCAACATTCGTAAATCTAAACGCAGGAAAAATTATCGAAAGAAGAAAAAGATCGAATGAAAAAAATTAGTAAAAAAATTAGGAAGAAGAAAAAAAGAACCCAATATACGAAATGACGCAGCAACTATTCGGGGCTCCGCGGCAGTTTTGAAAAATTCTTTTCGTGCATTTCACTCGACCAATTTTATTTATCGGTCTTAAAAATGCGCGCCAAACATTTTGTAAATCTAACAGCAAAAAAAAAAAAAAAAACTATTAAAAGAAAAAAAAAGAAAAAAAGAAAGAACTATCTTGCGGATAAAAGCTCTCGACTCCCGGGGGCAAAATATGTAATACATCATTCGCCTACGTTACCGTGAATGTGGACGTGCATATGTATGTATGGAAACTGCACAATGTTTCGCCGGTGTGGGTCGTACGCGTGCATGAACTCTCCGGCAGAATCGAAAAAGATATATGAGCGTGTACTCGAGCCTGTACGTGTGTGCGGCCTAAAACTCGGAGGCATTTGTATGCTTTCGTGTGGCCAAACACGTGCCGGACGGAAGGGAGGACGAGAGAAAGAGAGATAGAGAGCAGCATTGTACCAGAAAACGCGAACGACCGCTTTAATTTAAAGCTATCCAACTGCAATTGTGAAGGAAGCTTTGCCGATGCTTCCGCACCGATAGTCACAGGCGACGATGCGGCTGGGAGACGAGATCGGCGCGAAATTAAAGAGCGACAGTCAAGCCTCAAAAGCACGAGCTGAATGGTTAACAGCAATAATCGCAAATTGCACATCAGTGGAAATTTTAATGATTTTTTTATTTTTACTTTTTTTAAATTTATTTTGTTCATAGTTTCCGTCAGTCTTATCCGTACTTTGTACTTTGCAAATCCATTCAGAGAACTGCATTTATAGAATTTCCTCATGAAAAACGTGTTACTTAGGATAAATGGTTAAAAACAGATTTGATCAAAAAAAAAATCTGGTTTTTGAGGATCCCTTTAAAAAAAAAAAAATCCGTGGGTAAATCGCAATTTGTTCGATCGCAAACATTACTATGAAAAGATTTATGCTATGATTTATTTTATAATACGAAGATTCGCGAGGCTAAAAACACGATATTGCCTTGGGTTTATAGGAGGAAAAAAATTTGGAAAAATTCTCTGGTTATGCTGTGAGAATAAAAAAAAATAAAAAATGCATGGATTCTGAAGGGTAATGAAGTTGTGAGCGGTAAATTGAGAATCCTCGTGGAATAGTGCGATACCGAGGCTCGATGAGAGCGTTGCGATTATTTGCGTCGGCTGACGACATCGGCCAGGTCTGGGAGGTGGAAAAGTGCGACTGTAGCGGCGACCCGGGAGACACCTCGACGCGGCAACGACGAAGAGCGGGTTTACGCACCGCGGAAACCTCGGACGACTCGACTCACTCGCCACATCGCGATAAGTTATTGCGTATTTATCGCTTAGCCTTTCAGACACGAACTCCGTCTACTTGGACTTGGCGCAATGTGCGATTCGTAGACTTTACGCTCTACAGGTGCAGCAGTATTATTATTCTTATAATTGTTATAAGTTTCATAATCATTATAGTTGTTATAGTTGTTACTGTTGTTATTTAATAAAAGTGATTAATAACTAGGTCACAAAAATAACAGTTTCGTATTTGCAAGATCTTTATAGAGAATCTTCACGTCCAATTAAATGATGCGCTTTATGTTGGCTATAAAATGCGTTTCGTGTTTTTCGCCTGCAAAAATACATGAAATTTTATCCCATTTCGTCATCCGGCTCTTGAAATATCACACAATTGCATGTTCCACCGATTCTCCTTGAGCTACAATTTTCGAGGGTTTTGGTTCAAATTTATCGTGACGATATTCAAAAATATCCTCTCATATGTGGGAGAAAACATTTTCAGGGGGAAATTTCGACGATATCGATACCGATATCGATTTCAAAATCGACGGGAGGATCGTTACTAAAAGCATATTATGGAAGCAGATAGCAGGGTCTGTGCATCGCTCACCGGAATATGCAATTACGTATGCGATACGCAGCACGGGAATAAATTAATTATTCGCTCGCGGCTGGGAAGAGCTTCGAGCTTCATTATCAAGTTCCACTTTACTCTGCATAATCAATGTATACATAGTGAACAAGATATACAAACGTGCCTGTAGACTGCACGTTGTATGTGTGGGTTTGTGTGATTTGGGAAAATTTAAGTTGACCATTGCTGGACAGTAGGTCGTTCCCAACAGGCCCAATAACGCGACAATACTCCGATTAGACTTTACCGAGCGAGTCAGTGAGATCCCAGCTGCCGCGTACCGGGAGAAGACTCCGTACGCAATAATTAAAGTCGCATTGTCGATGCGAGAACTCGACCTCATTCCTCGACCGGCATCTCGGCAGTCGAGTATTTACTCGAGGGGGAAAAAAAATTACCTAACACGACGTACGGTATGAGAAATTATGCTCGAAGCATTTTTCATAACCCTTACGCTCTATGATAATAGTAAATTTTATAACCCTTTCGATGGAATTATCGTTATTGAAAATTATTGTCGGTGCTTTATTGCTTCATGAAGAAATAAATTTGCTGAACATTATTGCGATAAAATTATATTTTTAACACCTTCGCGTTATCGGGAAATAAATTGATTGTATTGTGGCTAAAAATGTGGTTAAGTCCACCCAGAAAAAACATTTATTTGACGGCCACCGTTTATTTTGTTTAAGTAAAATATTTATTTTATTTAAATAAAATATTTATTTTATTTAAATAAAATATTTATTTGATGTAAATAAATATTTATTTCATTTAAGTAACTATTTACTTAATTAAAATAAATATTTACTTAAATCAAATAAATATTTTACTTAAACGAAATAAACGGTGGCCGTCAAATAAATTTTTTTGCTGGATGTGTTAGTAATTTTCTTTTTCGCTTGCTGATAAAAAAAATCCAGCCGTTCAGCTTCCATTGAACAGTGCGACTTATCCGAACGAATTCAGAGCTGATTGAATGACTCCGCGCGTGCTGAGAGATGCCGATCGCGTTCCGGATCGATATTTCCTCCCGGTGGAAACCAAAGGCTCTCATCGTCTGTCGTTCCTCATCATTTCCGTTATCCTCGTCCTCGTCCGCCTCGAATCACCGAGACGTCGTCGGATTATCGTACTGAGATAAGCGAATTGGGTCGATAGCCGAGTCTCGCGTTACGCAGACTGCGCATGTCTGGCGACGTTTTTATATTTTTTTAAAATAATTAGGCAAAAAAATGGAACACAATGTCCGTTTCACCGAGCGGTATCGAACCGCGCGAGTCCATCGGTTATCCGGGGTGCTGAAAATTGCGATAAAAATCCGACGCGGCGTGGAAACGAGATTATAAAAATAAAAATAAAACTGTGTCATCTGGAAAAAAAATTCCGGAAAAATCTATTTTAAACTTTGTTACTATGTTCTCCATTTGAGAAGAAAAAATTCATTATTGTCGAAACAAATTCTTTACTATGTAATGCAATTGTTCTACGCAGCGCCAACTCAAGTGCTAATAGTCAAGTACAAGTTTTAAAAAATGCAAATTTTTGGGTTTTTTTTTATTTGTACTGAATGTAAAGCAATTTCTTTTTTAATGCCCTCTTTTTAAACTTTGACTTCAACTTTTCGAACTTAATAAAAAAAAAAAAAAACTATAACTGTTGCTTTATAAATATTGTATGGTTTGTTGCGCAAGCGGAAATAGGTCGTAGACCCGAAATGATTTGCTTGCGCTCCTTTCTGCGCAGTACTAGCCCAAGTGCTAATCGTCAAGTGTGAAGAAAAAGTGATTAATTTTTTTAATGTACTCTTTTTAAACTTTGACTTCAGTTTCTCAAACTTAAATAAATAAATAAATTATACCTGTAACTTTATAAATATTGTATGGTTTGTTGCACAAGCGGAAATAGGTCGTAGACCAGAGGTGGTTTGTCTGTCTCGGTGGCCGGTAGGCAAATTAACTCAGTGGAGCAAACGCATCGTCGTATCGCATCCTTAATTAGCTATAGAAGTCGGCCGAGCGGGAGCGAGAGAGCGTGCGTCGTAAATGAAGAATAGGAAAACCCAGTGGCGACGTGGTTGAGCGATTTATATATACGAATGCGTTACCACGCCAGGTGGTTCGTGCCGCCACCTCTCCCACGACCTCACCGCGCCACTGCAGGTTTATCGTCCGATAGCGGAGACTGCGCGCTCTCTATACCTTTGTTCTCCACCGCTCGCTAAACTCGCAACTCGCTAAAACGACGACGAAGTTTGCACTGCATTTGGGACAACGACGGCACGCTTAATTGGGCCTGTCTTGGAAGACCGCGGAAACGAAGACAAATCTCGACCGATCGATAATTAACGATCGATATCGGAGCAGGTCTCTATGGACATAAAAAAAAATTGTAGAATCGCATTCCCGATGAAAAACCGAAGAAACTTTCCCTCTGGCAAAATTTCGTGCGACGCACAGTTTTGTAGTTGGAGCGCGTTGAAGTTTCAGCCAATCAGAACGCCCCAAATGAGGATCTTCTTTACACTTTCGTATCTCGGAAACTATGGAGTCTAGAAAAAAAATTCTGAAGACAATTCTTCACAGTTTTGAACACTAAATACAGGAGTGCAATTTGTTTCATTAATTTTTCAGTGGTACTATATATATTAGATTAAATACGAAGCTCCGTGTGTGAGAAAAAAAAAGTGCTAATACGAACGAACAGATAATTCAGAAATTGTCTCATTAAATTTGTCTGCAAGGAGTTGATTGATTAATCAATGAAATATCATCGAATAAACCGATTAATTTAATTATTACCTCGCGAACAGCTTTCGGCAGATCGGTCGTAAATTCGTAATTGAATATAAATCTTCCCAGTTCGTGAAGGCGATGAACGTCTGTTCGAAATTATCGAAGTTTAATTTCCCCCGAAGTTTATCATTGCCAGGTCAAATTTGTACGACGCGAAGCGCGGAATAACCGAGCCGTTAATAATGGATACAGCAAAGTGCTTTTAACCGCGTATCCCGCATTCAAGACTGCACACGGAATATATTATCGAATCCCGAGGTCAAACTAATTCGCAAACCCGACAGGATTAATTAGCTCTGTTCGACCATTAAACAGCACGAAACGTCGCTGCAAAATTATCTTTCCACAATAATTCCAAAAGTAAATCGACCTAATTGAAACTGGACATTAAAACGCTCCATCGGTGATTTTGCTTTTAAACCTTTTCCCATCGAATCCAATTTTTTTATCAACGAATCGGTCTCGAAACCCATAGAATATTCATCAGCTGTGTCCTCTACCAAAGATCAGCCATGAAACACCCAATATTTTTCATCGTAAACCCGATAGTCACACCCTTTAAACCAAAAACATAAAAATCGACTATGTCCCAAAAATAAAAAAACAAAATCCTCTCGAACTTATCGGCAATAAACAATTTCAAATAAATAAAAACCCAACCATCGAGCCAACAGTCTCTTCCGAATTCCTTGTGTGTTTAGTATTATCTCGCGATAAGAGAAACGTTCTCGAGGGCATTAGTCCGGGTCAGGAGCCAGCGAGTCTACGGATGCGAATGCAATTAAAAAAAAATAATAATAAAAATAATTCCAAAAATGAAAAATAATAATAATGATAATAACAAGCATATAGAATACGGGATCGAAGTCTCGTTCTCGATCTAGACAAATCGGCGATCAGCTAAGCTGCGCGCAATCATTGCAGCTAATGATACATACACACACACACACACACATTCATATATATATATATATATATACACACACACACACACACACACACACACACACACACACACCCACACATGTATAACGTATTAGAGGCTCAACTGTTCGTGATCCGATCCACGTGCGTGCAAAGCGTCGTCGCTATAGGAAAGGGGTTTGCGAAGCTGCGCGGGGGAGATCATCAACGACGAGAGGTTTTACCGACTGCGGTGTTGCGCAACGAGAAGGCGCGCTAGAGCGCACACGCGGCGAGCGAGCGAGAAACAGTGAACTCGTTGCCCGTCGACGATGGTTCGGCGGTGTTTCTCTGTGTGTCGTCGCCACGCGTTTCGATTACGAGACACACTCGTTCGCAACTTCATAGCGAGGCGGTGGAACGATGCACGGACTATCGGCAGTGGCTCGTGTGCGCGAGAGGGAAAGAAGTCGAGCCGAAGATAAGATTGTCGTCCGTTTGGCGTCGTACAGTCTGGCAAGTGCTTAGCGGTTGTGCACGCGCGCTCGACTATGGAGCGATCGAGCTGCCGGCCTTTGCTCGCTACGCGCATCTATAATCAAACTGCTATAAGCGAAGATGCAATGTTGCATTTTTTTAAGTTTATTTTCTTTCGAGTTATTTCGAGGCTTCGACTTCCGGTCATGGAGTCGAGGTTTGCGAAGGTCGGGCTTAGGTCTGTATTTGAAGGGCATGTGAAATTCAGCGGTCGGTAATAAAAACTATAATGCTATTTTTTATTAGCGCTGAAACTTTATCGTTCAAAGGATAATAGGAGCCTATTCTATTTCCGTTAGACAACAAAATTTCAGCCCCTTAGAAAAAAAAATAGCGTTACAGTTTTAATACTGAACGGATGCAGGATGGGCGAGAGGGAAGCTGACTCAGATCACCTTAAGGCGATAGGAAATCTTGCCGCCGGATGAAGGATCAATCGGTAACAAAAATTGTAATCCATTCGCACGCGTTTCGAACGACCTTAGAGCATGAAATTCAAACTTTAACCTAAGTTTGAACTAAGGTTTGAACTTGGGTTCGAACTTAGGTTTAAACTTAGGTTTAAACTTAGGTTTAAACTTAGGTTTAAACTTAGGTTTAAACTTAGGTTTAAACTTAGGTTTGAACTTAGGTTTGAACTTAGGTTTGAACTTAGGTTTGAACTTAGGTTTGAACTTAGGTTTGAACTTAAATTTAAACTTAAGTTTGAACTTGTGTTTGAACTTGTGTTTAAAAGTGACAGCGTTGTAGCACGATATATTTAATCGTACAAAGACCGCATGCGTCTATCGACACCATGTTTCATCGTAGTGACGTTATCGAGTCTGTTTGAACCGGCCCAGGGTCTATGTAAGGAACACGTGCCTACGTTTGCTAGACGGGAATGGACATGCACATCGTCGAAGATTGAACTTGGATCGAAGAAAGAAAAGAAAAAAAAAACTCACCGGAGCTGTAGTCGGTATGAGGCGTAGGTGGTATGTGACTCTCGATAGCGGCCTTGCTGAAGAGATAAATGGGATTGGTGTCGGTTCCCGCCGAGTAAGAGCATACCCTCGCGTTTGGCTCCAGACTCTCGCCGCCGCTCATCAGCAACACCTGGTGCGGTGCCATAACTCCGCATCTTCTCTCGATCGCTTCTTTCAGCTCCGAGACGCTAATAGAGAAGAATATAAGAAATATGTATATAAATATCAATTTTCCACCGGCTTCCAAACGTATTTTTCCTTAACTTTCACATAAAAATCCAAACCCGTTAACAAAATTTGATGTTTTTCAGTTGCCTGCGCAAAGAAGTTAAATAAATATTACATAAATGAACTTAAATAAAATATCACGAAAAATGTTATGTTAAATAAAATATCACGTAAAATGTTATGTTAAATAAAATATCACGTAAAATGTTATGTTAAATAAAATATCATGTAAAATGTTATGTTAAATAAAATATCATGTAAAATGTTATGTTAAATAAAACTATGACGTAAAACAAACATGGCACCAGCGACCCGTAAAAATCTATCTTCCTCATTAATCTGCCCTCCGCGCTCCATTTATTAGCGCCCGTCGCGAAGTGTCCGCGCGTTAAAACGCGATAATATATCGGACGAATATACTCCGATCGGCGTGGCGTTTAATTGCCCCGGTGATACGAACCGAACGAACAGACACAGAGATTCTCGGTGAATTAAAAATGTGGACGAAAAAAAAAAAAGAATGAAAAGAAACTAATCGCGTGACTATCTGTAGTAGGTAAGTAAAGCGAGCTCTCGAGATCGCGTACACCGTACGACGAAGATAAGTATGAGTAAGCGCAGGCGGTTTAGTGCAGGCCAAGAGAAAGAGATAGTTTAAAGCGAGGGACAGAAGTGAGGGAAAATGAGCTGAGAGCTGAAGATAGTAAAAGAAAATAAAGGAGGTAAACGAAAAAAAAAAAAGAAAGGTAAAAAAAGAAAAGAAAAAGAAAGATGTAAAGAGTGGGAACGGTGCCGCTCGCCACTGCGAGCTACGACCCGGTTTTCACGAGGTGTGTACTGCAATACACGTGTACACATAGTGTATATATATGCACGCGTGTACGTATGTATATCTATATATTTTGTAGACAGAGCCGTACAGAATACAAGAGAATACACAGAGTACACACCCAAGAAACACTAACGATAAATGCCTCGGAGTTGCGAGAACCAAAGCCAGTGGGTAATTGCCGGATAGCGAGTTTCCATATCCAGGCCGTTGGGACGCGATGGGACTCGGGTTATAGATCTCGTTTCGATAATCGTCCTGCAACAACTCTCGGCCGTGTACACAGCGCTGCGCTATCAGCGTTATCCGAATCGTGTATTGCCTTTCCAAACGGCGATAGGTCGATTTTATAATTAACAGTTAAAAAGTAAGAACAAAACGCAAAAAAGGAAAAACAAATAGCTATTGGAATGCGATAATTTTATCGGGCTTCGCGGCTGTGGCGTAACGAGAAGGCAATTAGAATGAGAGTGCCGTTACAATTTACTGGAAATCGCTACCGTGATTTTTTTTTAGGATTATGTGTACGATATTGATGACTTGGACGAAATGGGATAGAGAATTGGACGACGAAAATCATGGGGTCACATTAAGGCTCAAAAACTGAGGAGATTTCTCCTTTGCTGTATTTCACCAAAGCGCGCCGTTCTCGAGATACGAGCGGGCGAAGCCTCCAGCCAATGGGACCGTGCGGACGACCGTGGCGCCATCTACCGCGCGTTCCTCATTGGCCCAACTTTGACTGACTGTAACTCGGAATCTACGCACTCTATCGAAATTTGTCAAACGAAAGGTTTGTTTGATTTTCGATCCTGAACACGATCCCACGATTTTCATCCCATTTCGTCACATCTTATATCCCTGATCACCGAATGTACAAATTCTCAACTAATTCGCTAAAAAAAAAAATTACGATTTCGGTCCAGCGTTCGGACGACTCGCTCCTATCAACTCGCGCATGAAATACAAAAATATAAATTAAAAAATAGATTTCACCGTCGTGCTCGACCACTGACCGCGGGAGTCGCTCACGAGCGGAATATTTTACGAGTCGTTGTACGGGTATTATTGTGTCCGTTGTCCCGGAGTTCGACGCTCCTTCGCGTAAACATTCCGTGTGTCTCTCGACGCTAAATAAAATTACGGAGAAAATAGGCGCGCACACGGCGTGCCCGTGGACGAAAGGACGACCCGGATTTGTTGCCAGCGACTCGAACTGTGCAGAGCGCCGTTCCCCGTTGGGTATGGCGTTGTAAACTCCGTCGCCGCAGCTACACGCCCGTTGGCAAGAAATTACGTTACCTCGTGTGGGGTAATTGCCGTCGGTCGTACTACTCTGTGTTGAGAACACCGAAGACCCGATCCCATATCCAGGCCGTGATGCAGCGTGATCGCATGCATCGTCGTTCGTTCTTCTTTTCTCTAGTTTTAGGCCTCGCGCACGGTTTCTCTCGTCTCTCAGGAGAGAGAAATAATGACCTCTACCGTTAGTCTCGAAAATCGATCGGGACGCTCGACTAGGCACGGGGAGGGCGATAACTACCGGACAAGTAGCAGATAAGTTCGTGTCGCGCTTTCCGTAATACGAATTTCGTGCTCTCTTCGAACCAAAATTCGTACCAAAGTTTCTTGTCCACAAACTTCCAAAATTATTTCCTTGTTAATTTTGCAAAATTAAGAAAAATGTTGGGCACTATACAAAAATGTTTGCTCATTTAACTAACATTTTACTCAAATGTTTACTCTTTCAACTACAAACATTTTACAAATTTTGTAAAATTAATAAGAAAATAATTCTGGACTTTTGTGTGAACAAAAAAAGTTCGTTAAAAGTACAAATGTTTTTTTACTGCGTAGGGGCGTTCAATGTGGCTACTACGGAAGCTCGTGCCGGTCAACGCGCGATATAGTGATTTTGTGTTTGATTATTTGGGGCTTCGTTATTGCCACTTGTATGTACGGTCGAGTTCCTTGCTTTTGTAGACTTTGTGTTTATGATGATTTTTGGGGCTGAATTCCGTACATATTTTTTTTGCCATTACTGGCGCGTCACCTCCAGTTATTTACTTTAATTTCAATGTAAAAGTACATTAATTTTTCATCACGATTGTAAATTAAATTGAATGAATCACTTTTTGCATAAATACTTCCAGTCCGGCGAGTTAAACTTACAATTTTTGTTTCAACAGTGTTATTAAAGTTGAATCCGAACCACGCGTGGATCACAGAAAAGCGCGTAGAAAAATTCATCGATGCTTCGTCGAGAATTCCGTATTCTCTGGTAGAGACGAGATATGAATACATGCCGGAACGCTCCTGCAGTCTTTGGAAAGAGAAACACGCCGGACGGAGGAGCTCCAGGGTGCGACGGTTGGAGGTTCGCTCTATTCTGGGATTTAGGTATACGCGCGAGAACCAACTGGAAAGGAGGATGCATAACGGGAGGGAAATGCTCGCTGCTGCAACGGGTGAGATGAGGCCAGTGTCAATAATCGGAATCGAGCTTCGTTGCTCCTTGAACAAAAGCAATAATCGCTTTCGGGACGGGAAGGTGAGACCGAATGCCCGACGTGTGAAAAATAGAGGTCGAATTTTTCGCTGCCTTTCTTTCTCGGGACCGACAAGTTGGACGATGTGAATAGAATTCTCGTAAAAAAAATTGTTTGCTCTTTTTATTTTCTAACGACGCGGAAAGAAAATATTAAATACACTTTTTTAAAAACCGCGCACTAAATCTACCGCGCAGAAACGAGTTTCTTGAATTTCTCGGGGAGTTAAAAAAAATTCATAAGCGTGTGTCTCGGAAATGTGAGACGTAAATAGAATTTGTGTAAGAAAAAAAGTTGTTTGCCCTTTTTCTTTTTCGACGACTCTTGAAGAAGTAAAAATTTAAAAAATTAAATAAGATTTCTACAAAAACCTCGCACAAAATCTACCGAGCAAAAATGAATTTCTCGAACGTCTCGAAGAGTTAACAAAAATTTATGAGCGTGTGTCCCAAAAAATGTGCGACGTAAATAGAATTTCGCTAAAAGAAAAAAAACATTATTTACTGATTTTCTTTTTTAATGACTCTTGAAAAACATTTTTAAAAAATTAACTAAACTTTTGAAAAACCCTCGCACAAAGTCTACCGAGCAAAAATGACTTCATCGAATTTCCCGAGGAGTTAAAAAAAAAAATTCATAATCGCACCTCCGCGTCGGAAATGATTCGGCGCTTCCCGAAGACTCGATTGGTCGATCGGACGAGGCGCTTCCGCGCGGCGAGTCAATTACGATTCCGAGCGCTGGGAAACGAAGCGTGGTAGGTCCGGGAGGCCTGCAGTCCCGACCGGTAGCCTCGACGCGTTCCAAAATCGAATTGCCACGAATCGAGGTAGAGCCAATACAGGGAACGTTGACCGGAAGAGCCCGGCGATCGGTGTTTGTGTATCCGTCGCTTCTCCGAGTGGCGACTCCCGGGAAAATTGCGAGGTGCCCCGCGACACGGGCCAGTGACCGCGCGACGAAGGAGTTTCGGTCGATCAGAAATACCGAGTGAGCAGGGGAGTCCGCGCGGAGGTGCAGAGCGTGACATAGATGAAGTACTGCGAGCCGAGGGGGTCGAGGCGGGTTGCGTCGCAAACACCACCACCGACCACCGCGATGCAGTCGCTACGTTCGTTATTATGATCATTATACGGGATGGAGCTATACGCCGCTCGGCAGCGCGCTCGTTCAGTGGCGGCGCAAGTAAACTTAGCCCTTCGCTTGCGACACGAAAGAGCAGGGAGAGCTGGCGGCAACGGAGGAGTTCCGAGCCACGAGGTACCCCTCACTCGAGAGAGAGGGGAACAGCTTGGCCGTGCTTGCGCTCGGGGTCAGCCAGCCGCGTTACGAGAACGACGAACAACTTCGCTAATACCATCGTAAGGCTTCGCTCCGGGGTAACGCCGGTCATGTTTACGCAAACGGAGCTTCGAGTTACTAAGGAGTTTTCGGTCGAGTTTCGTAATTAAGAAAAATCAAATTTAAAAAATTGTAATTGGGACGAGCATCACGGTAAGAAGAGGTTCGGGCTTTAACGGTCATATCGGTCATGTTTACGCAACTCTCGGAGCTTCGAGTTACTAAGGAGTTTTCGGTTGAGTTTCGTAATTAAAAACAATAAAATTTAAAAAATTGTGATTGGGACGAGTACGTAGGTAGCAGAAGATTCGGGGCTCTAACGGATATATCGTATTCACAGACGTACATCATTTTCATTTATTTTACTTTAGTTATCATGTTTTTTATATTATTTTAAATACGAAAAAAGGATTAATTAGTGAGAGCACTTATTTAACGGGCTCGAGGTGGGTGAAAGTCGTAAAAACGTGGAGTTTTAATAGCTCCCCCTTGGGCACTGGAAAATGATCGGTGCGCACGAGAGACAGCTGCCCTTGTAGTAAACTCGCGAAAGCGTTCGTATTTTTCTGACGTCACATTGCTCGGTACATAAAAAAAAATACTATGATTTTTCCATTATTTTCTGACGTACAAATCAGAGAGTCGAGAAAGACAAAAATTACACTCTGCATTGTACAAATGCTAAACACGTTTAATAAATTTATACCGTCACAAATTTACAAATTGAATTTAGTTATTTTTTTTATTTTTAAGTTGATGTAATTAATGCCAATTTCCATACAAGTATCTAAGTAAGCAACAATAACTTTCCAATCAGATTTCTCGCATCGCCCAGTCCCGCCCGGCCAAATATTATTTCAGTTCATTTATTATTTCCGTGCAACCTGTAGCTCTCGCTTGCGTTATAACTTGAAAACTCGTCTATGTATAAAATTACGTGCGAGGAATAGTCTCGGTCGCGATGCGTATGACATAATGTTCTAAGAACCGAGCCACGGCGGCAGCACAGTGAGAAGCGCGTAATCGTCGATTCTATATATCAGCGGGACGGAAAGCGCGAGACGTACGCTAGGACACAAGAGTGAAACGAAAAACACGAGCGAATCGTATTCGCGCGAGACTCGAGTGGCTCGAAGACTATTGTGTGTTGATTCCGAGCGAGGAGCAGGGGAGGGGGGAGGGGGTGAGAGAGAAAAAGAAAATTGTGCGGAACGCCGTTGCGACGAGTTTTGTCTCGTGTATAGTTATAGTTGACGCACAAGTTGGGAGGATAATTGTCGCCAAGTGTGCTGCCACGACGCGTGGAAATTTTCCTCTTCTTTCCCTTCTAGCCGAGAAGTGACGGAGGCGAGGGGAGGGGGAGGGGAAGAGATACAGAGAGCGTGCGTGGTTTCATCAGAAATAGCGGACACTCCTGGTCTAATGAAACGAGTCGAGAAAATATGGTCGAGGGAGCGAGATGAAATTGTAAAGAGAAATTGATAGGGAACTTTTATAGCCGATAAACGCTCGGAAGATTCTCGGCCACTTGACTTTTTAATGTTGTTTCATACCGATAAGGTTTTCTTTCCATAAAGTGGACTTAAGTTCAAAGTTAAGTTTAAACTTGACTCCAAATTTAGTTCAAGCTTAAGTTAAAACTTGAATCCAAATTTAAGTTTAAACTTACTTCAAATGTAATGTTCAAACTTAAGTTTTACGTTGCGATGTATTTATTTGAAACCGTAAATGTGTAAGAAAACTGAAAACGTCACTGGGCACGTTTAGTTCACGTATGAATCAGAGGTCTGTCAGTCCAAGAATCTCGCTATTAATCTCTTGGATAAAAGTACCGTGCACAGACGCAAGATCGACGTTGCCAAGAACGCAAAAGAAACATCCGTGTTGAAGTTATCGGAAGGGACAGAGAGTGACTGGGTGGGGGGCAAGAAATGCGGTAAGGTGTTATAAACTAGCGGATTTTCGTGGGCGTTGGATGAGAGATAAGTGTGCGAACAGAGAGAAAAATAAGAGACGAAACCGGAGGAACGACAAGAGATAGACATAGAAGTGCCAATCGCCTCGTCGACAAGCTGATGCAAGGCTTTCCTCGGCAGGATACATCGGTTACGTACTGTGCCACTCGTCGTCGTGCATCTATCTATATATGTCTATATATATATATATATATGTCTGTATATATATATGTGAACTATACTAAGCGCACACACAGTGCTAATTATATCTTTTGCATCTAGATGTTATATATCGGCCTACATATTCTGCACTTCAGGACGGACGTCATCTTGGTGTGTAAAGGCTTATAAAGTCCACGGTTGGTAAATGGTAAAAAAAAATTCTTCTTCTTTTAGAATTGGATGTGTAAAGTTGCCCATTTGGGAGCAAATTTATTCGGATGTTTTTGCCGGATAAATATTGGAAATGGTCAAATATTGACGAGCTAAAAAAAACCGATCGCTCAAGTCGGCATTACGATTGAAATACAGTACTGTGCAAATTTAATTAAAACAAAAAGGGGGAAACTTCGAACTGCTCGTCGTATGAATGGAAACGTGCATTTATTGCTTGGATGAAAAACTTATGACACGAAAAAAAACGTTTGCAGCGGTATTATTTGTAAATGTATATATACGTGTGCACGCAATTGTCGATTTATTATCATTCGTTGGTTTCTTTTTTTTGTGTGAGCTGTGAGTAAAATCTCTTCGAGCTCAACTGCGCGTAAAGTTTAACTGCGGCGACTGCGGTGGCTCACTGTGCTTATCTTCGATGCCATGTACTTCAGGCTCTTTATAAAATTTCGAAATTCACAGAGTTCGATGGTCCACGGAGAGAATTAAATGCGTTAAAACGAATCAAAATTTAATACATCATAAAAAAATGCTCTATAATTCCAATGACGAAATTTGGTCTCCATTTTTCATCGATTCGCACAAAAACATTTCTAAAGCGATCGGAATACCGAATCAAAGATTTATGAACATATATAAAAATAAGTTAAGAATAAAAAAAAGTGATGTACTTTTGTCGATAAAGCTTCTATGTAAATGCAGTTTTCGTCGCTATTTTGGGTTCCTCGTGGAGGAAGCTTTGACAAAAATAAATTTTTAGCCATCGAAGTGATCCTACAGTTGGTAAATTAAAAGAAATCTATACCAAAATCACTAATTTTTTTAACGTTAGCTATAAAAATTTCTTATCAAATTCTTTCGTTCGCCATCGTCTCGGAGCAATGTCTAACATATTTTTTCCGACTGATAACGAATCCCCCACTTATTTTGTGTGTAGTAAAGTGTTAATTTGTCATAAATTCTTTATAAAAAAATGAAAATCTTATAAGACTCAAAAGGTTGGCTCAATTAATACCAAATTCAAATGGCGGATCTTTTTACCCCAATCTCAAAAATTGCAAGGCATATTTTAATGAAAACAAAGCTACTTCTATGAGGAAGCAAAAACGAAAAGATTAGCTCTGCTGGGCCAGCTTTTTTGAACATTGGCTATAAAAATGTCTAATCATATTGTTGTTGTTTGTTGACGATATCAAATGTTAATGTGGAATTTTGGAGGCTTGGCGCAAACACAAACACATCTATTCAGACATTTCTTGACATTTTGGAACATTCTGAACACGTTCACATGAAAATATCGGAACCAATTTTTAAAAAATTGAAACCGCGCTCCTTTTATGACGAAGCAAAAAACAGAAAAATTACCTCTGCAGGGCCAGCTTGATATCGAATGTAAGTGTGGCGCCGGTGTCCACGTGGAATATGTACAGCATCTTTGGGCTGATCACAAGTCTGCGATGCTTTCGAAGATCAGGTCCCAGCAGCCACCCTTATTCTTATGGAATGATACTGGCATCCGCCGTCCCTCTTCCCAAACACGCTTCGCTCCCTCGACTCAAATAAATTTTTCTACTCTTTCTCCTCTACGGTTCTTCTTCCAACTTAGCGCGTCAAAAAAAAAAATTCACAACTTCCTCTTCCCTCGGCGGCTCCTACAGTCAGCTCGATCGGGGCCGTACCCCACGTTTCCCACCGATCGCGAGGACGGCCCCCGTCGAACAAATACTCATGGATCAGCGGATCTTAGTCTCCAACCTTTCGCCTTCAAATTTCGTCGAGCTCTCGCTAAGGAAATTTCGACTCTTCGCAACGGATATCATTCAGATCCCAGTTCACCTCAGCGTTCGCTCGTCAGAGCTTCCTCGAAAGATGTCTGCTCCCCGCAGTTATGCTCGAATCCTGCGTTAGAAAGCTGGCAAAAATGTTCTCTCAAACTTGCTCTCCTGCTTGACCGAGGAAAATTATCAAAAATCTTCTCTTCCTTTCCGACACTCCGCAAAGCTTCTGTCTTCGACGAGGTTATTCTTTCCCCAAAAAGAAGCTTGCTTACAAAAAAAAACGACGTTTACCTCTTCGCAAAGAGAAAGAAAAATAACAAACAGAAGAAAAGCGTCTGTTATTATTTCACGCCAGTCTCTCGAACTGCTATTTTTCGTTGTTTGAGTTTTGTCCCAATGCGAGCTCGAGTCGTGGCGCAGATTGGTCGGCGAGAAGCTGCGCGCTGCGTTTTTCTTTCTCCGACTCGGGACTCGATCTTCCAGTCTCTCGTTATTTATTTTTAACACAAAAACAGCGACGATACTGCGCGCGAAGAAAAAAGGAATCTCGAGCCTGCCGGGAGCTCGAGGGACTTTGCGAGACGGTCGCTCTCGTCTAAGTTTCGAGCCACACTTGTTCGTTTACACCGCTTCGATTATCCTTCGGATGAACGATCGTTTTTTTTTTTTTTATTTACAAAAAGAAGAAAGAAAAAAAATTGATCGAATCGATTTCGTTGAATGCAAAGGGAGAATATATATTTTTTTATTATTTTTTTACCGAGACGCTCGACGCGACGCGACTTGTCAGGCGGACGGCGCAAGCGAGCCTGACGGCTTAGCAGCAGCAGCGGCGCAGTGCACGACAGTCTCACGTACTCGTCGAATGGCAGGGCGATCAGCTGCTCGGCCAAAACAAAGCACTCGCGCACCGTCCGAGCCTCCGCAGACTGCTTCGTTCGTACGCTCAAAGACGTTCACTCCACTGTCGATGCGTTTAACGCACGTTGCGTGTACGTGTGTCCTGCAAACGCACTGCTCGATTCTTCGTGCTTCTATCAAACTCGACCGAGGACGCGCGATTTTTGCCCGCGAACTTCTATCGCTCTATCTCTCGTTTTTCTCCGCTCTTACTGTTTTTTTTATTCGGAAGCGAATTTCGCGTAGAGCGGGAGCAGCGATTGCGATAGCCACGATAATTTATACCCGCAGCCACACCGAACCCCCCTACGAAGGGGCTAGAAACAGCAGCACGGCCGCTGCCTCTCGTCAAACAAAGCTGCGCCAGTAGCGCGAAACGAATGCGCGAGCCACAGAGTCCGAACAAAGAGAGTCTCTCAGGGGGGCTCTGCTGATACCTCGATTTGCTGCACTCTCTTGTTCACGATATTCCTGTAGGTTTCTTTTAAATATTTTTTTATTATTTTTAATTTTTCGAGCCCTCGAATTGTCCTGTTTCCCGTCGCGCTGCAAACTAATTCTCGCACGATTTTATCGGGTTTGACGCTCGGTTAGTTTTTTTTTTGCTTAACGCAGGATTTCCTTGTTTATTATGGCTTTTTGTCTGCGTAGATTTTCTTATATTTTTTTGTACAGTTTTGTAATTGCTGAGACTTGTTTTTATTTTGCTTAAGATTTATTATTTTCGTATAGTTTTATTTTGTTGTGACGCGCGTTTCGTTTTGTTTCCGTTTTTTGGCTCTTGTTAACTCTCGCTTTGTTGGGTTATTTTTATTTTGTTTGTTTTTTTTTATCAACGGGAGTGTTACAACTAGCTCGGCTCGATACCGCTCGACATTTTGCTCTGACGCACAGCGTCGCCAGCTGTTTACTGCGAGTTGAGACTGCCGTGCTCGGAGACCAAGCACGGAGGACAGAACGGTCCGATTCCGGTGAATAGTTGCTGGGCGAGATATTCCTGCGCTTCGGACGGCGCAGTGGGGAGGGCGAGAAAACACAACGGCCATTGCATGCGCGCGGATTATGCGCAGATTGTTTTAAATGCATGTTTATAATGCGTTGGTCATTGAACATCGCATGCATCGTGTCGATCTTCGTTGACCCTACGTGTTTTATGCAGTTGACATTGCGATTGAGGAAACATCGTCGAATCGATATACGGAAAAAAGGTTAGTCGGTCTTTGGTAGGGCAAATTGTCGAAAGCGAAGAAATTAAGTATCGCGCTGAAAATTGCAAACGCAGCGGTCCGCTCGCTCGATCGTACAGCGAGCCGCAGTTTTAAGTGGACAATGTGTATAATGTGATCTAGGTCAGCGATAAATCGACCGATGTTGACACAAGACTTTTTCTCATTAAAATCATTGCCGTTCGATCGCACTCGTCGACCCGTCGGGACAATTATAAACGCTCGCGAGACTTTGTATCTCTCGCGGTAAATTAATGGAGATTGTAAATAATATGGGAGGACAATTTTATTTATTTTATCTTCGAGAAACATTTTCTACTCGGAGCGTTATTTTTATCCCGCGCCGTTTATACACAATTTATTTCTACGTGGGAACGTTCATTCGCAATATCAGGTAAAAAACCATTGCCACGTTTATAACATAAAAAAAAAATTTAACAAAAATAATAACTATAAAATGATTTGAATTCTTCGTGTACGAAAATGGAAAAGGACAATTTTATTTATTCTATCATTAAGAAACATTTTCTATTCGGAGCGTTCTTTTTATTTTACAATTATTTTTATCTAAGAACGTTTTTCCGTAATATCAGTTAAAAAAAAAATTGAAACGTTAATAACAAAAAATGTTAAATTTTATGAAAATAATAATAATAATAGAAAGATTTCAATTCTTCGTGTCTGAAAATGAAAAAAAAAACAAAACAAAACAGGGTCACATCCATTAATGGATTTCGCCATGCGTGGATGAAAAATGAAGGGAGTAACGCGAGAAAAAAAGAGTGTTCCGCGTTTTCATCGTATTTTCGTAGAGTTGCGATGCGGCAGTGCTGCCTCTGATGGCTCTGGTGGCCGTGGCTCGTACCAAACGTCGTCGAGCGGCCATTGTTCTCTTCCGTGTGGAGTGTCTTCAACAGCCGCGACTCGGTGCACACAGGACGCGGCGTGTAACGTGCAACGAATAGCACAAGATATCAAAATAAATAAACCCGAGTCACAGATTTCGCCCGACACGTCACAGCGGGCGTACCTGGTAGAACCTTTCGCGTTTGTCACGTCATAACGAATGTAACCCTGTTACAATCGCCGGCCCACGGATATATAGTAAGTTCGGAACTTTTTAGGTACGTTTTATAGCTGTAGTCATCCACCGCGCTCGTGTTTACTGCTCTTATCGATCTTCGTGCGCCCGTTCGTGAGGGAATGCACGATATTCTCTCGATCCACCTTCGAGATTCAGACAAATTAATCCTTCGACGAACGACAATAAGCCCGGCTCGGCCAAGATGCGCTTCGGGTGTCTCTCGTCTAATATCGAATTTAATAAGTCGCAGTCGACGTTTGGGTACAAAAATATCTCGTGAACTTGGCGAGTCGTTCGTTTGGAACGCGTTCTCTAATATTCGCACGCGTCGTCCCCTTTCGCGACGACTCTTGTGCTTTACCTGAGGTTTGTCGCATATAACGACTTTCATTCCTGAAACAAGACTCATCGCGTCGGCGAGACACGCTCTTGTCCGGGAATGACTATACAGGAAGATTCTCGAACGTGTTTAAACCTGCAGAGCAAATAAGAGATCAAAGAAGAGAGCAGGTAGACCCTTTTCGTTCGTAGCTGCAGGTAGACAGGGAGGGGGAGGGCGACGGGTATATACCTACGACCTCGAGGCCCAAAGATATGACGCAGCGTTGCGACGTTACCGAGACATTGTTCCTACGAGAATTAACATAGATGTATATATCATTGTCATGTACATATACATATGTACGTAGACTCATGGAATTTCATCATTGTCGGAAATCGGTGGAAACGACTGGCAATAATAAGTCGTTTATCGATGCGTGATCTCTCAAGTACAACACGCGATTAGTCATTATATTGAGACCGTTGTCAGCGAGGAGGCGAGACGTCGGGGAAGCAATTTTGTAAACAGGTTTTTTGTCTGGGAGACGTTTCGAGAATACGAGGCTCGGTCGCCACAAAAATATATGATTCTTTCGGGGCTTAGGACTTGAGGATTTTTTTAAGGTGAAGTTAAAGTCACGTGATGGAGCCAAAGAGTGTGAGCGAGAAGCGGCATTTGTCGTACGGTGGAGCGAGCGAGCGCGACACAGAATGTGTTTCACTTCACCTTAAGGTGAAGTGAAAGTCACGTGACGGGGCCATGAGTATGGGAGATGTTTGCAATTTTCAAATTAACTTTATTCAATGGTGCTGATTTTTTTTGAGAAAAAGATGAATTCGGGCCGGATGCGAAATTATCGTGTGCATCTGGCTCGAATTTGCTTTTACCTCAAAAAAATTAGCACCCTTGAAAAAATTTCATGAGAGATTTCATTACCGACCACGATATTTCACTTCCCCTTAAGGCGACGCGAGGCCTCGCGGCACACTGACGTTTGCTCGGTCGGTAACAAAGACTGTAATACATTCTTTTTTTTTAAGCTCGCTTCGAAGGGTTTCACTTATCGCGAAAAATAGATGATGAAATTCCAAATTAATTCGATTCACGATTCGTCAGATTTTGCCGCTGTGAACGCAGTTCGAGGTATTGCACGAAATAAGCACAATAATAACAACTATGACGATAGTTTTTAGCAGCTCTCGTGATCGGAAGTCGCAACATGCCCGAGCCAATATCCAGGTCCGTCCGTGCTGTAGCGTCGAGGTTCGATTTCATTAAAATTCAATGCGCACACTATGAGCACTATCTAACGGTGCGGATGGCATTGTATTCCGACCCTCTCGCGTGCAAGTACGACTCGCAGACTTTCAATTCGCGTGTCGGATACTTTCGACGATAGATCGGGGCGCGTCTACCTTGGGTCACGGCACGTCGATTATCATTGTTAAGTCGATCGTCGGTCGTTTATGTACTGGAGCTTGATAAAACGGGAATGCAGAATAATGCACCGCAATATTCGCGCAGACAAAGCAAATTATAAATTCAAGTCCGAACGTAATGTCGTATCGAAGAGATATTAACTCAATGCCAAACTTACGTGTCACCTCAAATTCGACCCGAAAATATCATTCGAATGCAATGTATAAAAAACCTGAAAATAAACCGCAAAAATAATTTCGAAAATTGTAACTACCGCGATTATTATTTATATGAACGAAATTGAACAACAACAATGATACTAATAAGCGGAAAGGATAATAGTTGAAAGAATGGGAGAAATGTATTTGATTATATGTTGTTATTCAGTTGTTAGAAAAAAAATAAAGACAACTTGCAACCCTTCGGGGAGTCACTAACAACAACAACAACAACAACAACAACAACCACAACAACAACAACAATAATAATAATAATAATAATAATAATAATAATAATAATAATAATAATAATAATAATAATAATAATAATAATAATAATAATAATAATAATAATAATAATAATAATAATAATAATAATAATAATAACAATAATAACAATAACAATAACAATAACAATAACAATAACAATAACAATAATAATAATAATAATAATAGACGGAAGAGCGAGGGAAAAAAGTCGCAGTGCTGCGCACTATCAATGACCGGGACGTTTACCCTAGTTACATCTACCGTGCACCCTAGGATATACTTATAGATAATTGGGGGTGGGAGGTGGGGAAGAAGGCACTGGACACGTGGCGACGTATATGCTGACTCGGGATGAATGCAGTCTCTTGAGTGTGCTGTAGATCATTCGTATATACAGCATGTGTATTTTGACTATATAAGTAAGCCAACGGTGAAGCGTGCTGGGCTGGCGCGCCGCTTCCCCGAAACCCGGCAGTAGAATGCAACAGAAGTGAAGTGAAACGGCGGCGGAAAACTGTGAGCGGGGCGAACAGAGGTGTTTCTCCAGGCGTGAAGATCCAAATCACTCGAGCACGCTAGCACGAGCGCATATTCTGCAATACAGCACAAAGTACTTCGCGAAGTTCATAGCCACCGATATAATGTAACGTTTGCGGATTAGTCATTGATAAGTATAGGTGGGCAAGCATCGATTCTTTTTTTTTACGATATTTACTTTTGCGTCTTGGATCTCAGTAGGATGGTAATTTATTTACAGATATGGAAAAAATAATTGTTGGTTGTACGCTATTGCTAGTATTAACCCTTTGTAAGTCATACGTCTATCCCCACTGTTAAGCGCTACCGTTGCAACGTGTCGCCCCCACTCCGCGTCCGTTAATCCCGTTTTGGTACGGTTTCGGGCCGTGCGACTTGTAGAGGGGAATTATTAACCCTTTAAGGCGGAAATTATGAGGCATATACATTTATACATTTTTAAATAATATTTTCCTTTCAAAATAGAGTTTGGAAAAAATTTGAAAAAAAGCGAGCTTGAATAAGAAAAAATCCAAATTGTCAATATTGTATTTTTTTGTGTTTTATAAATTTCCGGGTCTTCGTGGTAAAGCCGGTGTTCCGATGACTCTGGCCATTTTGCACGCAAATCGAGGTAGCTCGCAGGTCTGAGTCATCCGTCTTTGACGCTGAGCGAATCGAAACAAACGTTACGAAATGAATATTGATTTTTTCGCTATCGACCCAAAGATTGTAAAAAAAAAAAAATTACCGTCGCATCGAAACTTAAGGTTAACGTCTTGGCCTATCTCGGGCGTGCGCAGTCGTTCCGATATGTACGTCGCAGAAGCCACCCGCACGTGGCAAACTGCTGCGTTATGTATATACGCGTGTAGAAAGCCGAGGGAATCGGTTTGGCGCGAAACGGGCGCGTCTCCGCCGGATGTTGGCCTCGTCTATCCCCCCTTCATAAATATCCACGATGTACTATAAAGAAGTACTCTTGCATCATAGAACTTCACTCGGTTCAACAGTATGTGTTTTTTTTTTTTTTTTTTCGACGAGCAAAGCAAACATATTCGAGAGCTTCCGATAGGTCGTGTCGCCACGATTTGATTCACCGAATACGTACTATACGTATACACTTGGTCCTATCTTTCGCTAAATCAGCTCTACAAATATCCCGCTCGCTCGCCCGTGCTCGTGTCTGTATACACGAAACGTATCTCTAGCTACTTAATACGCAGTGCTGATAATCCACGTGGCAGAATTTTCATCGTTACAACCGTGCGCGCAATTTTTTATTTATGTTGCAAACATTGTTATTAGAAAAGAAATATGCTCACAATGTATGGAATTTATGAAATTTATGAAATTTATGAAATTCATGAAATTTATGAAATTCATGAAATTCATGAAATTCATGAAATTTATGAAATTCATGAAATTCATGAAATTTATGAAATTTATGAATTAGTAAATATTAACTTTATTTAAACAAATGATGTTTGATTATCTTCGGCCATTTAAAATTAGAGGTTCAGTGGGTTTATTTAAGCCCCACATAATAAATTATCCAAAAATATTTTACAAATATGCAAGCGACTACTATTGGGTCTGCACAGTGAACAAAAGAAAAGACGTTTTTTTAGTTAATTAAAACTGCATATTTTGCGATACGTTAGATTTATCCGTTTCCTCTCGGCAATACTTTCTCAGAACCCGCTATCTTGTTCGTTAACCCGGCCTACAAATCTTATCTCGTTCCATAATAATCGCGGGCGTCCTTGGTGCTCCACGTGCTACAATTTGGCTGATTATGTGCGCGCGCAATTCTTTATTCACATTGCTAAAACTCCCTTTCCCTCTGCACATTTTTTTGAATCACTAATTTTCGATCTAATCTCCTAAAGTGTTACGATAGGTCGAATTTTCGGCAGCCGAATGGTGTGCGATGATCTCATGAAACAAAACATTCGCGGAGGAATGAAAAGTAAAGCCTTCCGCTCGACGGCGCTCAAGCAGCATCTGCGCATGCGTGCCAGTCTGACGACACTCCTCGCCCGAATTCGACGACTGCCAGGCGCCCTGCCATCGAAAGTGGGACCGAGTTCGTGAAAGAGCTGTCTCGAATGAATGAAATAAAAGGTGGAACGAGATAGACACACGTTATTATAACGAGGAACGGGCGCTCCCGCTTGGGTTTCTTTTGCGTCTCAACAAAAAAAAAAGCGAGAACGAGTTGTGCTCGTGGATCCGAAAGCAAAGAATCGGGCAGAAAACTCGTAGGAAAAGGCAAGCTGCGCTCGCGATGCTCGAACGGTACGGGCGAGCGTTTCTACAACGTTTGAAGGTCTCCCAGGCCTCGGCTCTATAGCGTGATGCAGGTTTAGTTAACTCTGAGTTGACTAGCGTTACTTCAGCGGGCAAACAGTCATTAGCCACACGAGGGAAGACTTTGCGGATAAAAAAAAAATGCATACATTTTTTTATCCCCATGTAATTATTATCAGATGCTCTTTAATTACAAAGTCTGAATCTCATTTTACAATCTCGATTGCCCGATGCTAATTAATTGCAAAGAAAGCATTTCCCAATGCCACGGTTTATGAGAAATTCAGTTAAGGTCTTCCGACGACAAAATCTTAAAGTTCGAACTTCAGCCCGAAATCAAGTTCGAACTTGGGTCTGAACTTAAGCACGAAATCAAGTTCGATCTTTGGTTTGAACTTAAGCACGAAATCAAATTCGAGCTTGGGTGTGAACTTAAGTAAGAAATCAAGTTCGAGCTTGGGTTTAAACTTAAGCAAGAAATCGAATCCGAGCTTAGGTTTGAACATAAGCAAGGAATCACGTTAGAACTTAGCTTCAAGCTCGAGCGTGAAAGTTCAATCTTAATTGACTGACATATGTTTGGTGCAACACTGTTGACAAGAGGGGACTGCCAATGACTGTCGGACGTCCAGCGTCGCTGATATATACTGATATATAATGTACAGCTGGAGAGCCGAGTAGTAGCTGACGGGCATGCGGGAGTTGCGTGTACAGAACGAGCGAGGTCAGGCTCACGCACGTGTTAGCGAGAGCGCTAGAATCAGCCAACTAACTCACATAGTACTATACTGTAGTGGTTAGTGTCGGATAAAATTTGTGGTGGGAGAGGCCACGCTGCCCTGTGCTGGTTCAGGGATCTTCGCAGTCGATGACGTCACGAGAGACTCGTTTCGCCTATACCTGACTGATGCGACTCCAAGGTTGATTGGTGGCTTCCCGGGTTATCGACTGATTCTCTCTCGTCTGCCCACCTTTTTTACTTTCACGCTTTTCTGATAGGTCTGGCAACTTTGTCATTTTGCCGGCTTGCCGAATTATGCTCCACTTGTTTTGGGATCGAAAAACCTTCGGTTCATTGACCGTTGTCCGAGCCACGACAAAACGCCTTACGGACAAAAAAAGTTTAACTCCTTCGGCTCCATTAACCACAAATAGGTCGCAGGAAGATGGAGAATAATTTGTAAGGCGTTTTTTGGTTTTAATTTTTTTTTTAATTACGTTTGAATTCAGAGAGCATTGAAACTGTTTAACCACTTTTTTGTCACTTAGCAGTCTTCCAATATCGCTGCCGATGCGAAAGATTTGTTTTTCATCGATAAGTGCTTTCAGATATAATTACCGACGGTCGGTAATCTCGTTAATTATCCTCGGACGTAAAAAGACGAATTATTGTAAACGCCATGAGAATCTTGTTCTGCCTATTCCTGAGTGATGTCACGTCAAGGTTGATTTGTGGCTTCCCGGGTTATCGACTGGTTCTTTTTTTTTTACCGCTCGCACCTCCGTTTTTCACTTCCACGCTTTTCTGATAGATCTGGCAACTTTGTCATTTTGCCGAACTATGCTCTACTTGTTGTGGGATCGAAAAACCTTCGGTTCATTGACCGTTGTCCGAGTCACGATAAAACTGGCCTTACGAACAAAAACTTTTTACTCCTTTGATTCCGTTAACCACAAATAGGTCGTAGGAAGAAAGAGAATAATTTGTACAACGTTTTTTGGTTTTATTTTATTTTTTTTACGTCAAGACAGAGTTGAAACCGTTTAAGCCTTTTTTTATCCATTAGCGGTCTCCCAATATCACTGCTGATGCGATAGATTTTGTATCAGCGTTAAGTGCTTTCAGATGCAATTACCGACGATCGGTAAATCTCGTTGATTATCTTCGGTCGAAAAAAAAATCGAATTATAGTAAATTTACAAGAAAAATAAATCATGTCTGATCTTCAGAAATCGTTTTACCAATTGCGAAACCTTTAGAATAATGGAACCCTTTCTCACTATTCATCGTCCTCCAGCAATAACCGTAAAATACCGAAAGCTTTTAATCATAGTTTCCTCCATCGGCTCATCACATTAATTTATTCAAAAAAAAAAATTTGATAACTCTTCGTTTCGACTCCTCCGTTAATTTTTCCCCCGATCGTACGATCCGCTCGGCTTCGACGCTGCCTGAAAAGTGCCCGTCACTCGACGCACACTGCCGCCACGACGTGACCACTCTTATTTGTAACGATTATACCGGTTCCGAGAGATAAAACATCGACGGTTAGAGCGGCAACGACGCTGTAACGCAGCGTTTCGCCTCGGTTTGCGACGCAGCTGGAAATGATAATTGGGTCTCCGATTCTCCTTAAATTTGTCTCCTCTTATGTTTTTCTTTTAACAACAATTAACTCCAACAACATTTAATTATTTTTGGTTTTTGTTTTTTTTTTTTTTTTCGTTTCTTTTATTGAATCGCTGGTCTTTGCAAATCAACAATTACGCGCTCGCGGGTTCGAGCCTCTTTTTTTATTATTATTATTTTGTCCAACATTCGTTTCGCCCGCAGCGCGGCGCTCGTAGAAACCCGCGATCACACGTTCGATGCAATAATCGTTCGACAAAATGCGTCTCCCCTTCGCTCGTTCTATAATATTAATTCTCGTCGATATAATTGTCTCCGAGGTTATACACGAGTCTCTCTCTTTCCTTGTTTTATGTATTCATGTGACCGTTTCTGTGTTTGTGTATTTTCTTTTTTTTTTTTTTTTTAACGTGAAATATGCGAAATTCAATAATCACGCGCGTGTACAATTACATTGTCTGTGTTATCGACGTGACAATATAGAGCTTCAATGATTTCTTTTTTAAATACAATAATAATAATAATTATAATTAATAATGATAATGGTAATGATATACAATAATAACGAGATATACTAATTCGTATTAATTAATATTCAAGAGATAACAATTAAAATATACATACATATAAATTACGAATGTGTTTTATATATATATATGTATATGATAAAATTCAATCTGATTCATGATATGGTTCTCTCTCACATTCACATTATCTTTCTCTCTCTCTCGCTCGTGATAAAATGATTAACAATTCAACGATTTTTCTCGTGATTCGTGCGACACTCTTTTTCCATTTTTTTTTTTTTTTCATTTTTTATATATATTTTTTTCTAGATACTTGTTGCTCCTCGCGAAGTTTGCCCACGACACATCTCATCATCATTCCAAAGCACAATTGCAGCACAATTATCGTTACTCAGACAAACGCGCCTTCTTCCAAATCCAATGATCAAATTTGTTTATGTTTAATACGCAATAATTAATCGTATATATATATATATAACTCAAATATAGATTTTATATAATATATATATATATATTTATATATAATATATACAGTACACGTGTTTATTTTAATTCTCTCTTTTTTTCGAGTTTTTTTTTCGATCACTTTTTCGTGGGCTTTTTTTTAGCGCTCGCATGTCGATGCTCGAGCGTGCTCTCACGTCGGTTCGAGATTGCAACGTGCTCGTCGAGACACACACATATTCATTTTTTTTTTTAAATCGTCTTTCGACAGAAACAAAAAAACAAATTATCGATGTGTTTGAAAATTCGAAAAATCAATTGGCAATATACGACGGTTTATTTTTATGTATTCTTTACTTCATTTTTCGAATACAATAAATGTTTTTGCGACGTTCTTGAAGCGACTCTGTGACTCTCGTCACGTTCACTATGAGAGATCGATTGTTCGCCAATCGTCATTCCCCCCTCCCTCACCTCTGATAGTACCGAAATAGCTCGCGACGAAATATTCTTTTTATAGTTCTCCCTTCGGTCACGAAGCTCTGCCCCGAATAAACTACGATCTTAATTAGAAAAACAAGAATAATAATTTTATGCGTTTAACTTTGACCTCTGAAGCTCGTAGAGCGAGACGATTCGAAGAAACGAGACGGAAAGTAGAAACGATAATGCCATACTAATTTATACGTCGTTTCACAACGATTGGCCGATGCGTAGTCGGGAAAAATAATCGAAAGTCAAAGTGCGTCGCAGTTTTTTCGCGCTCTCTCTCTCTCTCTCTCTCTATCTCTCTCTCTCTCGCCAGAAACGCGTGGGGATAACTGAGAGTCTTTCAGTAGTAAAGATACGTGACGCAATTAAAAAAAAAAATTCCAATGAAGTTACAAAATTATTTTCTTTATACCATCATTTTTTGAATTATCATTTCCTAAGGAAAAATTAGATCTCTAAATTATTTTCACCGTTTAATTTTCACAATCAAAAATTCAAAATTATTCGACATCGGGTTTTCGAGATATTACGACCAAAACGGAAATTCTAAGCTAAAAAAGAATAAAGTTGCAAAATGATTTTCGAATGATTTATATCATCATCATTTTTTGCATTATCATTTTCTGAACAAGCATTCATTTTCGAAATTATTTTCACCGTTTAGTTGTCGAGATATTAATTTTTTTATTTCAAAATAATTCAACGTCAGGTTTTCGAGATATTACGACCAAAACGGAAATTCTAATTTTTTTTTTTTAACTCGTCCAGTTTTCCACTTTGTGGCCCTATCACTGTTCAAAGTTCTACCCCACCGAGATCATGAAAAGTTTGCTTAAAATAATCACCGGATTTCAATTAAATTTTTTTGTGTGTGCCTCTCCACGTTCTCAGACAATTTATGAATAATTCGTCATTAATCGAATCGTCTTAAGCCCGACGACGGGTAGACAGAAAAGAGTTCAACAATCGTCACACTTTCGTCTTTGTTGTTTTCGTTTTGTTTGTTTCGTCGTTTCTTCATTTCATTTTTTTTCTGCTTTTTTTTAGTATAACTTTATATACTAATATTTAATCGTTATAGACAGCGCGACGTGCAACACGCGGTAGAAAAGTTTCACCTCGGGGTACCCGGATTGGAAGGCATAGAAGGCACGCGGTACCTCGTACACAACATTTAAATTTATGAAGCTGTATATTTAATTTAATAATTATATATAACGATATATAATCTCTTTCATCCCGCACTAACACTCTCTTTTCTTTCTCTCATTCCCGTTGCTTCTCTCAAACTCGAAAAAAGCAAAAAAAAAAAAAAAATTGAAAAAATGTTTCATAAGAACTTTTTTTTTTGCTCACTTTTATCTTCGCCAAAAATTCTTTGACCGTCGCCTCTTCCAACCTGGAGATTTTATCTCGTGTCTCTCGATATCTCGACGCCCAATATGATAGCTTGTGGCTCAAAATTTTTTAACTCTATCCTCGCTTTTTGTTTTAAGATAATTAGCGATAGCCGAGTAATAAATATTTTATTTTACCTAAGAAATATTTCGATACTTATAAATTCTGGGTCTAATTGATCTATCGTATTTTTTTTCTCGTTAGCGACAATTTTGTTATTTTTGTCTACTTTGCCGTTTACAATTTTTTGTTCGAGATTTTTTCCTTTTTTTCACGTTAGACGCAATTATAAATTTTTTCGTGTAGAATTCTCGATCACATTCAGCATGTTATTTAGATTCGAAAAAAACGCGTCCTCGATCGAGACACACATCGTCAATAGTTTCCTTTTTCTTTTATTTTTCATTCTCGGAGGTCTCTAGTCTCTCTCGCAGAACTCGCTGGTCTTATTAAAATATTCCGTGTAAAAATAGTAAGTTGCAACGTTCGCAAAGTGTTTTTTTTTTTTTTTCATTCACGAACGCCAAGCACAGAGCGAGACAGAAGAAAATTTCATATCGCGCGCGACGCTTGAAAAATTCAATTTTTAGTGTATGTTTTGTTTTTCTCTTTTTGCTTTACTTCGCTACTTAATAATAATCTTGGACTCCGTCACATCCCGCGAATCGGCGGAAAAATCTTTTTTTTTTATACACGTTAATGTTTTTTTTTCTCGACATTTTTTTTCGCAATCATCGCAAATGATTTTTTTTCTGCGTCTTTCGATAAATCTCGCGTCTCGCGCTCGGCGCGACGATTCGGGTCAATTCTTTGCGCGAAGCGAAACGTGTGTCTGTGTGTATGTGTGTGTGTATTTCACGCGAAAAATGGGGATCGACTCCAATCCCCCCTTCCACGCTTCCGTCCAAGATAAAAATGTTTCTTCCTCTTCCGCTTCCTCTTTACAAATTTTTTCAATCTTTCGGGGATCGGCGATGTGGCATTTTTTTATCAATCGGTAAAAAAAACTTATATCGCACCCAATCAGAATTTCGTAATAATACCGTGTACTCTACGCAACTACGATAGATACTACAGAATAAAAAAAATATTTAACAATTTTTTTTCACCCTAAAATTATTTGAAAAGAAAAAAAATTGATCACCCCAATCCCCGACGATCGATATATAGAACATCATGACGATTCAATAAGAAATCAGCATCGATCTCTCGCAGACAATGAATCGTTATTGATTTTCCTCGAGGAAAATATTAATATATCGTAAAAACATCCTTAAATCTTTGAGTTTCTCGGCATCCGCGAGTGGCTCTAAGAGCGATACAAACTTATAGTCTTGAATCGTCGAATTTTTATGGATTTTATTTATTGATTTATTTATTTATTTTTATTAAAAATTCTTCGTTGCGGCTGACCATCGCCTCAAGATTGCGTTACTTTATGTGTTTTTTAAAATAAATCATGTTTTTTTCTGTTCCTCGTTTCCAGAACGTGGAGTGAAAATTTAATTTTTTTTTTCGGCCCAAAAGCAACGCTTTTCGTTCCCGTTAGATGGTTTTTCTTTTTTTTTCTTAGCCAATGATTATCGAGCTTCAAGAGTGCGGCAATTTTGCGCGTTTGCCTATCGCCTTTCGCCTCTCTCTTCCCGATTCAATTGTTTGTTTCTTCGCTCTTTTGTTTATTTATTTTTATTAATTTTTTTCTTTCATTCGCCGTCTGTGCAATTAATTTGTCTCAAGTGGGGTCCAACACGCGACGTTTCACCCGACTTCCGGCTGGCTGCTACGTCAACAGCTTGAAGAACATCAGGGCCAGCGATATGTTGATGAAGAGGACAATCATTACGAGCTGCTGCCTCGAGAACCAGTCCTGTAACACGGAATCGTAAGAAACGATGAATTTCACAAATTACGGTACAGATATAGATATACACATTCACCATCGAAATTGCAATTAATTACAATTAATTGAAATTATTATTATTTTTTTTTTAATAAATAATAATGTGGTGCGCTTCGACGATTTCGGCTGCGACCTCGGAGTAGTTCAGCATCTGACGAAATTCTGACTTACATGAATATATGTTTTTATTATATCATGTATGTATATATGTATATATATATATATATATATTATGTAAATATATATGGGGAATTCCACGTCAAATCGGAGAAAAATCAATTTGTCTACTTGAGAATTTTTTCTTTTCATGATCTTTCGAGTTCTTGCTTCGATAATTTGCGCATTTCTTTTTAATGATATCAATTGTATTCGGGCCTTCTGATATTTATATAAACTACAGAAAAATTGAAATCCATCGATATTTGAGAAAGTTATGACCAATTAGAAAAAAAAATCCAATTACGACATGAAAGAAACTAAAAATTTGCAAATATAATAGTAAATATTGAGATCCAATAATTATGTTGTCGGAATTGGTTCTTCAAGGGTTTAAAAATTTCACTGCTGGTAAAAAAAATCTGAAAAAACCCTGCGATCTTTATGGGTCGCAAGTAACACGATACTAAAAAATGAACAAATTCGAAGCTTGGACTGCTGATTTGACGTGGAGTGGCTCGTACATTTAACGAATGGCTCGAATTTTTGGGCCATAAATATTTTCAAAAAAATCTGCCATCCGTTGACGAAAGTGAGCTGCAGATTTGAAAAAAAAAAAAAAAATAAATAAACGAAACGATTAATTTCAAATTCGCAGATTTTATTTGTTTTAGTATCGTTTTAGATTGAAGTGTTTGCGGTACACAATAGAATGCGATTGTGAGAGCGAGAGACAGAGAGAGAGAGAGATATAGGATTAAAAAAATAATAAACAAATTGGAATTATTTGAACTCGTATCGAGAACTCACTTTAACCTGAGGACTGACTAGGTAGAGAAGAGGATTGGCCCTGAGCCTCTCGCTCTCGTCGATCTGCCGGCGAACTTCTTCCCTCCGCATGCTGCTCAAAACGCTGACCTCTTCCCTGGACAACGGCGAGGTCGCTCTAAGCTGGATCGGCTGTTGAACGTCCGGCAGTGACTTCTTTCTCTGAAGGGGCATCGCCGCAACCGGCATCGCCTACAGACGGAGATTAGAGAGAGAGAATGTGTTTTGTGTGCCTGACTGCCCAACACCATGTGGCTCATTGATTAATTATTCTATATATTATATATACATAAAACGACGTATTTTTTCATTTTTATTCTATTTACGAAAAATTTAGATCAGATATCGGTAAAAACAAATTGCAATATTTATAGTTTGTTTTAATTCCGACAAAACTTTGACTCATAATTTTTTGTTTTCTATACAATGGAAATTCGTAAAGAGGACAACAAAAGTTACGCATTTTTTAATAGTCTTACGCGAAATTTAGACCTGACAGCTTTAACAAAAAATTGCAAACTTTAGAAGCTTTTTTTTAATTCCGATAAAACTTTGGGTCATATTTTTTCTTTTATATGTATTCAAAATTCGTAAGAACAAGAAAATTCGTAATTTTTTTTTTTTTTTCAGTTCCGTTATTGAAATGTACGCGCAAGGGTAAACGGTGAAGGCATTTTCCTTATCCGCGGCAGCGGCCGCGAAGCCAGAGTCTCTGGCTTTCGCGCTCGGACTCTGGCCCGCGGCCAGAAAGCCGGAACTTCGAAATTTTCGTCGAAAACCTTGCCTTTTATTTATAAAATAATCTTAGAACGAGAGTTAGAGAATATGCGCACAGCCCTATCGATAATGTTAGAGACAGATAGAGACAACAAGCGACTCGCGACAAATTGTTATTGACACAGTGTGGCGAAGCTGATTGGCAATCAATTGTTTTTTTTTTTTTTTTTTTCAACTTTTCCGACTCCGAGCACTGTCGGAAAAAATTTTCTGCGCATTAACGATCGTACCTCCACGGGAGGCGCGACGATCCAGGACTCCGAAGCCCTCCTGGCCATCAGCGCGGGGCTGCAGAGGAGGGCTTCCTCCTCCTCGTCAGGCTCCGACCAACCGAACATTTTTTTCCCTCAAACTTTTCCAATCAGTCCAAAATAAAAAATAAATAAAAGAAAAATCTCACTGCCGACACTTTTTATTTGTCGATATATCGTGCATTATATCTGGTCATATCCGGTAAATAAAATTTTTAAGTCGTTGGAAAAAAAAAAAAAAAAAAATTGAATTTATGAATTTCATATTTGAGTCCCCATGAGATAATCTTGAGCGTCCTTGACCACGAGATTGGTCAGGGACCGAGACGGATGTAGCTTTTCCCCCTCTCCGCCGCTCCGCTTTCCTTCCCTTCGACCGAACTTTCGAAGGCCGCCTTCCGCGCACTCGATTTTAAGGGTTGGCGGCTCGACGCGATTAATTTGTTTGATTTTTTTTTCTGTTTTAATTTTTTAATTTTTTTTTCTAAAGTGATAGTGATTGCGGCGTGGAGGGAGAGAGGAGAGCCGCGAATTGCGATGGGAACAACGAGCGGACTCCTGGTGAGGAAGCCAAACCGCGTACTGATCCCTCGGACCTGCCTCTTGTTACCGAAATAGAAACATTTGCCGTTTGCCGCGCGTCTCCGAACCGAAAAAAGTTACGCCCCACTATCGCCCAAGATCATCGGTGACCGTCGAAATAGACGGTCCGCGCGGTCGCGCGAGCGAGCTTTCGAATCTTATTTATTGGGATTTGCGAGAGCAACGATGGCCGGGTAAGGCGCGGATCGATCTGTCCGCTTCATCCTTGACGATAGTTTTTTTTTTTTTTTTTTATTTTTAACCCATTTTTTACAATAAATATTAGAAAAATTAATCCACTTAAGTCAGAATCCTGATACTTTTTATTCTGCCCGGACGAACACTGTTTCCGCAGTCGCGCGAGCTTTCCCGTGTTATTTATTGGGATTTGCGAGAGCGAGGATGGCCCGGTAAGGCCCGGATAGATCTTTCCGCTTGATCCTTCACTATAGTTATTTTTTATCAATACATTTTTTGAATAATTATTTTTTTTTATCAATCCACTTAAGTCAAGAATCCCAATACTTTTTATTCTGCCCGGACGAACCTTTTTTACGCGGTCGCGCGAGCGAGCTTTCGCATGTTATTTATTTGGATTTGCGAGAACGAGGATAGGCGGGTAAGGCCCGGATCAATCTATCCGCTTGATCATTGACTGTAGTTATTTTTTAAATATTTTTCATCAATGCGTTTTTGCAATCATCATAAAAAAAAGTAAATCAACTTAAATCAGGATCTCGACAATTCTTATTCCGTTGGGACGAGCACTTTGCCTTCAACGCGGTCCAATATCGCCAAAAACCAATATTTTTTGGCTTCTTTGTACCAAAATCGATACGCCGCACTGCACCCGACGCATCTGTCGTCGCCTGGGACGGATACGACATCGCGTGCGTTATTCTCAGACCTCGGAAGTCCACCTACAATCAATATACCTAAAATCGCCCTGATTTACGTGGCTCAGCTCTGAATCAGCGCGATTTACGACGTGGACCATATTCCCCACCTTTACCCTATCAAAAAAGTTTTTTTATCTTTCAATAATAAAAAAATTAAAAAAAATAAACAGACGCAGCTGGCCGAACTGCATCCGGTTTTCGCGCCCCTCCTTTTCACCCACGACAAATTCGATGTCGAGCGCGCTCACCGACCACCGTACAGTGGTAAAGCAGAGCGGTTTTAGCGAGAAACCACGCGGGCTTCTAGCATTCGTGCGCGCAGATGCAATTAGGAAGGAAGAGAAGCGGAGGAGAGCGGAGGGGGAGACCGAGAGAAGCCGAAGCTCGAGCCTCGATCGAGTCGAGGTCGCACTGGCTCCGCATCAGCTGCTCGCAAACTCGATCCACCTACGAGTACCTCGAGAGCGGAAAACCGCGATACGCACTCGCCTGACCGAGTGGCCATCGTCGCGGCGCTTGTTTTCCCTCCCCTCCCCTCCACCTCTCCCTTTCCTCCCCCACAGAACCCTTTCCGTCGCTCGACATCTCGGCCGTTTCGCTATCGGCCAGCCTTCAGATTAGGGGGGGGGGGGGGGGGGGGCGATGGGCCAGAGCTGAGAATTCATTGGCCCGTTAATGAGCTTCGGAGAACTTTCCGATATACAATAGTGACGCGAAGTGGTTTACCACACGAAGAAATTTTACGGCTAATGCTCTTTACAAGCCATAAATTTTATGCAACCGCCTCCCCCACCCCCCCTCCTCCTTGTACTCTGGTCGGAGACGAAAATACCCTTCCGCGGAGGAATTTTGTTTTCATTTACGCTCATACCGACCAAACACAATATCGGGAGCTTTATTCCCGAAATTCTAAAACGGTATTCTCCCATATGGTGTTTATTTATTTATTTTTCTTTTTTTTATGATCTATTAGGGGTTTAAAATTTTATTTAATTAACGCGAAGAATAATAGTGGACAATTTTTCATTAATTGGTTTTGTCTATCTCAAAGTTTTGAAAAATGTTCCATCTCAGGTTCATCGTAATTATCGCCTATATGGTTCTCAGACGGGCACGCATCGTACTATTTTTCTTGCAACAATCTATCTGAAGCAAAATATCGGGAACTTTATTGCCGAAATTCTAAAACCGTGTTTTCCCAACCGGTGTTTTTTTTTTATCTATTAGTGGTTAAAATTTTTATTTAATGAACGTGATGCGTTATAGTGGACAATTTTTTATTATTTCTGAAAAGTGTTCTATCCCAGATTCATCGTAATTATCTCTTATCGGGTTTTCGGGCGGGCACGCATCGTACTATTTTTCGACGCATTGCAACAATCTAGCCGAAGCAAAATAGATCGAACGATTGCAAAGATAGACGGAAACAAAAATACACTCGGAGCTCTCGAAATATGCGAACGTCTTTTCTCGAGTGCTCTCGCATCACGGACACAAATCTGTCGACACGAGTACTCATTGTCTCTTTCTTTTACCTCTACCTCTCGCACGCGACGCTACCAACTTTTGGCAGGGCCTCGGAGACGAAAATCGAACGCACCCTTAGCTGCGACAAAGTTAATCAGCAGAAACTCATTTGTTTTTTTTTTATTTTCACCTTGCAAAGTTTGCTCAAAAAAATATTGGTGGTTTTCAAAATAAAGTGCATATGTGAATAATTCAAACTCAAATTTAAACTCAGAATTTATGTTTGGACAACACATTTTTAAGAAATTTAGCTTTTATTTTGCACTTCGTAAATTCAACGAAATTATCGATTACTGATGTTAATTGACACGCGAAATGAGAGCAGCCCCGTCTCCACCATCAATTTTTCGATATATGTAAACAATAAAAAAAAGAATGGCACTGATAAGAGAATAGACGAAAAAGTTAAATCAATTTTTCTTTCTAGTTTTTTTTTATTTTTATTTTATTTATTATGTTCTTAGGCCCGGCAAAGGACTCCTGCTATCCTGGCAGGTTGTGCTTAATTCTCGTCACAGACATTTATTTATTTATTTATTCATTTATATCGTATATAATATATTGTTTTTGTGTTGTGTTCGCTGTTTTTTTACTCACACATGCAGACATCTCGATTAATATTTAAATGAGTAAAGCGTCTTATTAACTTATACGTGATCGGTAAACACGTTCTTGTGCGAGCGAAAATGATTAGAAATCGGATCTCAGGCCCAAATTTTGAATAACAAATTCGATAGTGAGATTGAATTAACGCATAAAAAATTTGGGTCTCGAATCTGCTCATTTTTTATTCTTGTTGTTTTTTCATCTTTTCTTTGTCAGACTCGGAGGGAAATAGTATTTTTAATTATTCGTTAAATAGATCGTCAATTAATATCGTTTCAATTTGTGCAGACACGACCATAATTTTACAACTATTTTTTGTTTGTGATTTTTTTTTTTTTTTCAATAGAGGTACAATGTTTCACCGTTGCGAAGAAAGACACTTTTTAATATTAAGCTTGGCACTTTACGTCGATCAAGAAACTCGACCCCCTCTTTCGGGCTGTACACATAACGCGGAGATGCAATTCGTGTAATTCGTCAATTGTGAAACGATCTTTGTCGGTCCATCCGGACGCTCGCGAATTTAATGACTCAAGTTTGAGCTCGAGTAATCAAGTTCGAATTAAAGTTTAATTGATAAAAAAAAAAAAAAAAAACTTTCGCGACGATTCTCTATTAGCGACGCGTTTTTTCATTTTTCGGCAATTACATTACATACTCAGACGGATATTACTTTTTTTTAATTTTCGAAGTTAATCACGAACAGTGAGTTATTAATCGCACGCTATAGCATTTTTTTCGTACAGTTAATTTACAACAATTATGGTATACATGAAATGCATTCCGGTACGAGGTCATCGCTATGGTAATAACAACAATAGTAATAATAATAGTACAACGTTATGTATAGTACAGTATAATGTTATTTAAATATAATTATCTAAAGAGTAAAGAGTGTGGCGGTTAGAAGCATGCGTTAGAAAAATAATGTATCTCTGACAAACATGTGGGAAGGCGGTGGTTCTGGGGGTGTGGAGGATACGGAGTTATTTCTTTTTTTTATCACCCATCATCATTCCTCGAGCGTAATTCTTCATTTTCTTTTCCGCGTGTGGTCCCCACCGTAATGAAAGTTTCGTTTTTTTTCTCAAAAAAAAGATCCTATTAACGGTGAAAAAAAAAAAATACGCGACACTGTTTGCGCCCAGCCAGCGAAAAATTGTCTCAAAATGATAGTCAATGACAATGAAATATGCGGGTTTTCGGGATTCGCGTGGTTCAAGGTCAGTGATTTTTTCGAGTTAAGATGGTCATTCGTAAATTCATTTTTTTTTTTTAATTAAAAAATGTGTTTTGTATTTCGCAATATAATTTTGTTTTTTCTTCAAATTTGACAACAATTAAAGATTTTGATAGAAAATCGTATTGGTAGTTCGAAGCAATGTCCATCTTGCTCCAAAAGGTTCGGGTACATTCTCGTGGTAGTGGTTCAAATAGATGCTCCATAAAAGTTTTGAATATATAGAGATAAATATTATATCAATGCGATGCAGTATTATGTTATAAAAAAATTAAAAAAAATTAATTGTCAAAAAATCTTCCGGTCCCCGCCTCCACACCCGCGCCACAACCTTACCTTCCCGATCACTCTCCGTTACGAATAATATTATAATATTTTATCGATCGTCGGCACGATTCGATCGGACGTTAATTTTCTCCTTTCTCGTTGAACAATAACGCGAGCACGCACTCCCGGAGCACGATTCGCTCATGTATTTTTTTTTCTCCTCTTTAGGCATTCTCCCACTTGTATATATAGATATAACATTTATTTGTATTATACAATGTATGTATGGGACGCTCCGTGTCAAACAGTGTTTTCACACGAATTCAAAGTTTTTTCAGTTCGAAAGACCTCGAACACTAATTTATTTGTTTATTTATTTATTTAATTAATTATTTTATAAAATGTTGCTTCAATCTTGCCAGAACTTTTGTTATCGCATGTCGAGACTGTAAAAAAAATGCCAAATGAGTTTTTCTTTAATTGTAATTTTTAAATTATTTTTTATAAGTCGTATATACGTGAGCGGAAATTGCGCGAAAATTTGAGCTTATTTCAGGTACCCGCTCGACACAGAACACCCCATATTATACATGGTTTAGGTACACGTTTATTTTTTTTTCCATTTTCCCTTTACAATTCGCTCTCGGCAAAGTCACTCTCAGGCAAATATTGAATATTAATGTTGAATAAAAAAAAAACAGTTCAAACGACAACGCCGACGCAGAGAAATAAAAATGTATTATGTTTGGAGGGCACGTTTGTTGCTTGTCTCGCAGTGAAGGAACTGTGCGGTATTATACGATTTATCAGTATATATATATAACAATAAATATACTATATGAATATATAGATATATATAGTATATGAATAATAGAATATTTTTTTTCTTTTCTCTTGTGAATTATTGTTCTCCGAGTGTGGTCTGTCAAATTTGTTTTTTTTTTATTATTTTTTTAGACGTTCAATTGAGTATACTATATGCAGTAACGTGTACGTGAAGTCTCAACAATTAATTTTTATCGATATTCAGTTAATTTTTTTTTTAGCAGTACGAGTTTGGAAATTTTTTATTTCTCGTCTTTTAAGTTTTAATTAACATCGAACATTACGCGAAACGAGCGCGTGCCTCTGAAGCGATGAAATTATTGTCGCCGACTCCGAAAAATTTTCAGTTTTCAACCCTGAATTTTTATTTCCTTTAATTTTTTTTTTTTAATTTAATTTTTTGTTTTATGTCTTTCAGAGAGGACTCTCGGACCGGAACTGAGGCCCGCTATCATGTCTTACGGGATCTACGTGAACTCGCTAGAAAAATAAGTGTGTACGATAGCCACTATATTGCTGGCCCGGTCGAAGAGTTCTCGAGGATTTATCTTGTCGCAACGAAAATTTATCCGACTCGAGTCGATTATCATCGGCTCGACAGGCACGCGGCTCGGACTTCGCGACAGAGCTAGAAACAACGACACGTCTACCAGGTACACATCATCTCTACCACCCAAATGGTTCGATTAATCCGTTTTTTTTTTTTCGTAATTTTTAAGTTTTTTTTTCTTCACTACTTTAGTCAATAGTTTTGGCGATTAATTCTTTTTTTTTTTTAATCGTCTCACATTTTTTATTTTATTCTTTCCAGTCAGGAAAAATCGGGTTTTCAGGCAGGATGAATGTCTCAGTGGCTGATTCGTGATGAATTTTCAATTTTTATATATTAAATTTTTTTATCGAACCTTTAACTGTCGTTGGGAAAACCGCGAGCTTTGTTGTATAATTAAGTTGCAAGGGCCGAAGACTTTCTTTTTTGTTTTTCAAAAATATAGTTTGCCGCTCCGCAATCTTTAAAAAGTTCGAAAGCTAATAAAATTTCAGTAAAAAAAAATGAAAAAATCCGCAGGTGTGAGAAAAAGAGGACTTTTTCTATCGGGGCGAAAAAAAAAATTGATTGCAACCATTAGTATAATTGTTTCGTCGCATTGAAGGCAAAAGTTTGTCGTTCAACTGAAGAGGGTTTGAAACTTGTTTCCAGCGACTGGGACATCCAACTAATTTGCGGTGCGCTCGTCACAGCGCGTGCGGTTCACCGTATACGACATTAAAACTCTGATTAAAACCGTGAGCAAATACTCGGCTCTCTCTTGTGAATTCTCGCGCTCGACGCGATTTCAACAGTACGCTAAATGGAATTAATTTATAATTTATCCTTCACAAGCTCGTTTTTTTTTTGGCAAAGATCGAACTTACTTTGAATATAATATTCCTCCGGACAATTATACAATATAATCGTTTTGTTTATACAACAAAGTTGTCGCAATATCGAATTTTAAATTCGAAGTTTCGGAAAAAAAAACAGTAAAAAAAATTGTTTTCAAGCTCGTAAGACAAGTTTAGTTGGAACATATCGCACTCGGGAGTAGTTTAAAAAAATTTTATTGTAATTTTTCTTTGAAAAATAAAATCGAGTGCACTTACGTTCATGCATCTTCCCCCCGCGGGCTCGTCTTTGTATACTGTGTATATATCAATATAATAATACAATTTTTTCTTTTCTTTTTTTTTTCGGGACGAAAAAAAATATAATTCGCGAACGAAATAATAAGAGTGTCAAATAATCGACGTATATTTAAACTTGTTAAAATGTACTTATACTCATAGGGTAGCGCGGCCCTTTGATGTTGCGGCGAAGCAGGCGGGGACCGTCCGGCTCGTGTCCTGGGTACGCATGCACAGAACACAGCACAAAACACCACACAGTTACAGACAGACAGAGACAAATTTGACAGTGAGATAAAGATAGAAAGAGATCGAGAGAAATTGATAAAACGTGAGGAAAAATGTTTAAATATGAACGAAAAAAAAAGTGAACTGGCGGCGTTTAGATTTTATCGCGATCAGACAGGGCCGATGATTTATGAGAGATCGGAGCCAAAGACTTTTAGGCGAGTGTGCCACAGAATAAAAAAGAAATTCAAATTCTTGACGTTTCAGGAACTACTGCGATACTTGAAAAAAAAACAAAAAAATTGTACTACCTTCATCGAAGACAGGTTCTAATTAACATAGATCGATAAAGATCTAACAACGACTATTTAATTTACAAAAAACATTTTTATTACGACAATTCCGCGTTGGATTCCAAATTTTAAGGGTCAGTACACTCACCTAAAAGCATCAAATTTACATGGGTATCGGGATGGGTAGAAATGTATCAAATAATAATAATAACATTAATAATAATAATAATAATAATAATATAATAATAGTAATCCAAAGCTAAATAAAACAATTAAATTTTGCACAACCTTTATCGAAGACAAGGTCTAATTAACATGAATGGATGAGGATCTAATAACGCCTATTTGATGCAAAACAGAAAATTAATTGCGATAATTCCGCGTTGACTACCGAACTGACTACCGAAGTTATAATCCAATTACGTTAATTAGGGACGTTGCGTTGTACGTAAAGTAGGAAAGTTTTATCGAACGACGAGGGATGTGATTTATTGCACGGTCGTAGGTCAGCGAAATCGGTCCCGGGGTGGAAGCCGATAGGTGAAAAAAAAAAAGGTTTGCTTCGAGCAACTCGGAATGTCGGACGATCGGGAGGATTAATGAATTTATTTAACGAGGGTCGGACGGAATATGAGAGCGAGTGATCGATGAGCGGGAGGCAGAGTAGGAAAGTCAAAGTAATGAATTCAAATGAATTTAATTCGCAAGAAGTTGTGGACTCACCTTGGGAATTCCGATCCCGGCACCGACACCAGCAGCGACGGAACCCCGGCCGGGCGGGACGTACAGGCTCTCGGTGCGCTTCGGCTGGCCCTGACTCGGGAGGATGTCCTGACCGAGGCCACGATTTTTCAGCAGCGCACCCTCGAACTGGCTCGAAGTCGGCGGTACGTACGTCGGCGTCGCCGCACCGCTGCCGACGACCGAGCCGTTCAGCGGCGTGCCTGACCTAGCTAGACTCGCACCCCTTCCGGATCTTTCGACGAAACACAAAAAAAAAAAAAAAAATTATGAAAAAGCGTGGTAATTTTCTTTTTTTTATGATCACTTTAGGTAATTTTTTTTAGCTCTCGGTCGGTAAAACAGGGTTAATTTGAAGATTAATTCAGCTCGCTCCAAGGTTTGAGTCTGAAGTTGAAACTCAAATTCGACCAGGAGATTGATCACTAACACGGATCTCTGGGTTTGATCCACATCACTTGGGGATTTTTTTCCGCCAAAGAAAAAAAAAAAATTATGAAAAATCGTGGTAATTTTCTTTTTCTTTTTATGAACACTTTATGTAATTTTTTTTATCTCTCGCTCGGTAAGACAGGGTCAATTTTTATTGAGGGTTAATTTATTGTCGCTCTACGGTTCGATTCCGAAGGTGAAACCCGAGTTCGGCGATGAGATCAAACTCGAGCTTGAAACTCCGAATTTGATTCTCCGAACGTTCAGGATTTGCGTGACGACGAGGTGATGTTTTATGAGGTGATCAATTTTGTTTTTTTTTTACCTGTCGGCGATGTCCTGATTCGGTCCGGCCACAGCCTTGTCCACGGACGGCTGTCTCGATCCGATCAATCGATTGTGGACTCGGGCGTATCGATCCACGGAACTGTCTCGACTGGGTGGCCTCTTGTAGTGGTCCAACCTAATTAAAAAAAAAAAAAAAAAAATACATCTGACATCAGTAAAAACATTTTCAAATTTTGTTGGTCAAACTTTGACAACTCGTTGCTCCACGGAGTTCAAACTACGATATTAAAAATCGAAAAGAAAAAAACGATAAAACAATTTGAGATTCCGATGATTTTTGTACCGGACAAGTTTCCATTGGTTGATGACTTTCTGAGAGAATTGGCGTAAAGAAATTTGTCGAGATTATCGAAAGCACAGTGGTCATAGAATTTTGTTTTCTTCACCTGTCGTTCAGAGACTGATTGACGACACCACCGCCGGCAGGACGATCCTGGGGATTGAGAATTCGCGAATTCCTTCGTATACTCGTAGAGCTCGGAGGTCTCTGGGCGTCCATCGTCGCTCCGTCGTTTTGGTACTGCGATTGTTGTTGGCCGGGTTGTTGCCCGTAGATGGACTGAGGGTTGTACTGGTGCTGTCCGGGTCCGTACTGGTTCGGTACCACCGGAGCCTGAAACGGTTTTTTTTTTTCAACCCCTCATTCAGCATTACCAAAATGAATTGCCAATTATCGGTTTCGTTGTCAAAATCAATTTCCAAAAATCATAATTTTGATGTCGGACGACTCGATACGATTACAAAAAAGGACACATACACAGAGAGCAGAGAGATCGTCGACAGAAGTTTGGGTCGAAGATTAGCAGTCCCAGCTAATCGACTCTTAACAGTAATGACAATTCAACGACAATTAAAAATAAAGGTAATGGAAATAGATAAACACGAAACTCGTTTCGTACTATGGGCCAATTTCGGACTCTAATCACTCGGACAAGGGGGGGGGGGGGGGGGGGGGGTTGGATGTTAAACGAATTATTTGGAACTATGTTGGATGCAAATGATTCACGGTACAATCTCTAATCAGCATCAACACGAGTCTCGTGCTAGCTTACACCGTAAGGCTGTGTTCCAAATTGATTCATTTGGGCCATTCCCATTGGACTGTACATTGTCGGTGTCAGTGGATACAATATCTAGAATCATAAAGATACGGAAAGAAAGAACGACGATGTTCTTCGGACTGTTGCCGGAATCGTCGGTGAACGGGCAAAAATTTCCTTCGAAGGATCAACGCGACTGACGATGAAAAAGGGCTACGATTCACCAAAGACAACCATCGTTGCGAAATTTTCGACCACCGATAATAAGATCTGGCATTTATTTTCACCTGTTGACTCGAGTACGGCTGCTGGAACTGATTGGGATATCCCTGCGGGCTCGGATTCTGCGGATATCCTGGATAGTGATCGGTCTGTTGATTCCCGACGTTGGGACTTTGAAACTGGGCGTACTGGCCGCCCTGAACGACGAACTGGCTGGGACCGCCACCGGGTCCGTAAGGTCCCCCGCCACCCCCGACGGCGCTTGCCTCGTAGCCCATCGGATACGGCCCCGGTAAGCTGTTCGGAAATTGATTCTGCAGTGGTATCTGCTGTTGGCTGGGACTCTGCATCTGATTCGGATAGGGACTTTGGCTGTACGGATTTTGGCTGTGGGCCGTCTGGGGCAGTTGATTCGACAGCTGATTGCTCGACAACGGATTCGTCATTTGATTCTGCATCTGTGTCTGCATAATCGTTGGATTCTGTCCGGTGGACATCTGGTTCTGGGCGGGCTTCATGCTCGGGCGTCTTATCGACTGGCCGATAGATTGACCGAGCGACTGTCCGAGACTTCCGGTCCCACCGGTGTCGACGACGTTCGACGACTTGAGCGGGCTCGACGTCGCCGACTGATCGTCGATGCTCGATGGTCCCGAGCCTGGATTGCCGGTTCCGGATTTCTGAAGTATGCTCTTACCCGGCATGGCGTCCTGTGGCGGTGGGACGTACTTTGGTATCTGACGATTTCGTAACCTCTCCAATCCCGGTTGCCGGAAATCCGGCGCGAATTGCCTCGCGGTCTGCTGGGCGAGCTCGGAATTTTCTCTCGCGTGCTCGGCCGATAGATCGGCGGTCTCGGCCCGTTTCCTCGCCATTCCCGCTCTCGATGCGGCTATGTCGGATTTCTGACGGGACATCCTCCTCGCGGTCTCCGAAGCGGCGACCGCCGCGTCTATCCTCTCACGAAATTTTGCCGATCTTATGAGAAACAAGTGTTTCTTCTTCTGTGACGTTATCAGAACGTTGTTCTTGTACTTTCCCTCCTCCTTGCTGCCGTCCCGAAAGGTCGTCACACCGTAGCCGTACTTTCGATTGTTGAACCACTCGCCCTCGTAGCGGAGACCGTCGCTGCGCTCCGATATACCGAAACCCGTTCGCTTGTCGTTCTTCCACTCGCCCATGTAGGTCTCGGTCACGGACGCGTCCATCTGCTCGTCCTGGAAATCGAATAAGGCAGTTTGACTATCGAATGTAATCGGGGTGGAGCATTTTTTTTTTTTTTTTGGAGGCCGAGCCAGAACGACTCGGAATCGTGGATTACCTCGATCACGAAGGACGCATTGCTGTCCGTGTGCACGGAAGCCGAGGCCTGACTCTGCGAGCTTTCGGTCGACATCCAGGAAGCGGAGCTTGCATTGCTCCTAATACTGCCGCCGGTTCCACGCTTCTCGAGGTCTCCGGTACTTCTTTGCTTTCGAATCTTAAGGCCCTTTAACGAGAGAAAAGGAATATGTATGTTTGTACAAAGGTCAATCGTGGTCGGGGATCCTGATCCGCCGGAAAGAGGTATTTATTGCAACGGTACCGAGAGGATTCCTTTTTTCAGCGACTTTTCCGTGAGACTTTTTCGCCTCGCTGGTGGATCGTCGCTTCTGGCTTTGAGGACGAAGCCACCCCGGCTGTCGTCCACCCGACGGTCCCGTTTGTCCGTCGGCTCCGGCGTCGGTGCCGCGGCCGGTGCGCCATCCGTGCTTCTCAGGGACGTCAGCGACGCCCGGATGGCCGCTTGTTTCGGTGGCTTGTAGTGGCTCGCCAAACCGAAGGGTGCACTCGCCCTCACGCCGTAACCGTGACGCATACCTCGAAGCCATTGGCCCTGATATGTACCTGCAGACAAGATCGTTTCTCAATTTTCATTTTTCATTGTGTTTTCGAAAAGTCGAGAAAAAAAAAAAAAAAATGTCAGGATCGTGTTCGGTGCTCGAAGACGAGAAAACATTTCCTTTGCAATAATCTTCTAAAGCGCATAGTTTCCGAGATACGATGGTATCAAGAAGAGCCTCTTTTCCAGCGCTCTCATTGGCCAAAAGCTTTACCTTCGCTAACTCGAAAACCATCCGGCGTACAAAGTTTTACCAAAGGGGAAGTTTGTTCAGTTTTAATCGTACAACGCAGCCTCGCAGTTTGTTCCCTCCCAGCTACATAATTTTTTTTTTTTTCGCATAACGTCTGACACAATCGAGAACCCAGTCTCTCGCGCCTCGCTAAACAGTTATTTATACAATCGTTTCATTTCGGTCTCTCTCCGCCCGAATTATCGCGACACTGACAAAATGCTATTTTCACAGTGGTAACGTTCCACTTTGTATTTAGAGCTGTTATCGATGCGTAGAACAGAGCTCCTGTATCGGCGGTTGTATCGGAATAATCGCACTATTGTTTTTGCCAAAAGGTGGACCGGATTTCGAAACTCACGTTTGACTTATCTCGTAGCCCGCGAGGGCTCGCGGATGAGTCATCGAGGCGATGAGCTGCTGTGCAAACACACAGCGGTGACTCGCGTCATTCAAGGAGCTAACTGAGCGTGCGAGTGAGCGGGGGAGGTCTCGTCAGAAAACTCTCGAGTTTACTCCGCTCCGTATACTTATACACGGCGAGGAGGGACGACGACGACGAGGGCGGGGGAGAACGAGCTTTACGTTCTTCGCGTGCGTCCTCGTCGACGGTTGTGCGCTCCCGGGAAATCGCGTTGAATCGTCGAATTCCGATCCCCTTAACGTCATCGAACAAATCCGGAGTCGACGGCCACCGCAACGCGACCTCGTCGATGTACAGAGTTTCCAAATTCTCGGCGCGCGTCAACGACGCTGTCGTTCGCTCGTGTCTTGACTCAGCATTTTTTTTTTTTTTTCTTTCCGCCACCGATAACCCTCGGGATCATCGGAAGGAGAAAAAAACGAGACATAGATAAACCACCGAAACGAGAAATGATTGGCTGTTCTGTTCCGAATTTCGATGAGTTAGAAACGGAATTTTGGCGTCAAGTCTGTATTTAAGTTTGATCTTAGGTGCGATCTTAGGTGCGATCTTGGGTGCGATCTTAGGTGCGATCTTAGGTGCGATCTTAGGTGCGATCTTAGGTGCGATCTTAGGTGCGATCTTAGGTGCGATCTTAGGTGCGATCTTAGGTGCGATCCTAGGTGCGATCTTAGGTGCGATCTTAGGTGCGATCTTAAGTGCGATCTTAAGTGCGATCTTAGGTGCGATCTTAGGTGCGATCTTAGGTGCGATCTTAGGTGCGATCTTAGGTACGATCTTAGGTGCGATCCTAGGTGCGATCCTAGGTGCGATCTTAGGTTTGAACTTAAGTTTGATGTCAATTTTGAATTTCGATATTAGTCAAGATTCAATAATATCGATCGTATTATTAAACCTTGAATGTACCTTGACATGCAAGCAAATATTCTTCGTTAGCATATCGAAACTTTGTACGTTACGACAACTCGAAACTTTGCACTTACGTAATTTATGAATAAAATGATCGCGAGATATTTTTTCATTGGTTCCGTAGAGAAATGAAATGCGTGTAAAGATGCGGATAGCCGGGCTGAGATACGGGTCACGTGCGAGAGCAGAGCGTCAGGCACCACCCCTCTGTCCGATACTCTCCCGTGTCTTCTCTCTTTCTCTTTGCCAACGGTGTCCTCGTCGTCTGCCGCAAGCTTCGCTCGCGTGCTTATCCAGGTCAACTCTCGCAGCCTCTATACACCGCCACTAACATTTTTCCTACGTATATTTCTGCGTTCCATCTCGCTCGCTCGCTTTATCGCTCTCCGCTCGAAAGCACACGACAGAAAAAAAAAAAAAAAATAATAACACGCTGAGAAAGACAGAAAACCCTTTCTCGCGTACAACAGCGATTCCGTGTACAATAGAGGAGTCAAAACGCTCGTAGCGTTCCGATTGTACGGGAATGAGAAATTGGGTGTCTGACCGCGTCTGATGAAACCATGCTCCGCTGTTAATTTCCCGATTTTTTTTTTTTTTTTTTTTTTAATCCTCCAACACATCACGGTGAAGCGACTTATCGAGCAACCGTCAGAATCGGATAATTACACGATTTAGGGGGACAAAACGGACTTTTTTTTTACCAATCTTTATCGGCACCCATTTTGCCTCTTTGACTAATCGTCCCTTCGCTTCCGGTTTCTCACTTGTGTTGTTTCTTTCATTGTTGTATCTAATACTTGGCTCGAACGAGTTAAAATTATTACGAGTTCTTTTGCCGGAAACGCCTCGAATAGGTCGACGATTAGTCCAAGTGGTTCCCGGAATAACCCGGAGACTCGGATGCGAATGAAAGATAACGAAAAAAAATAAAAAAAACTGCACCAGTGTTCCGTACAGAGTGTGTGCGATTTCGCTCGAGAGCCTCCAACTCCAGCGAGCCAGCAGCGGGGCACGTTAGGAAGCCTCGAAGTCGAGAGGGTCTGTTCGAGGGACTGTTGGCTCGAGTCCCGAGCGGAGATAACAACAGTGACGATAAGAGGAAGAGTCCGGGAGTAAGAAAACGCGGAGATCTCGATCTCGAGAGTCGTCGGAGCTCCCCGGCTCGGGCCCGCTACTCGTTCTCGCTTCCTCTCCCCAATCGCATCACCGGACCCTTTCTTTCTCCCTTGACGACCGCTCGTCATCCCCGCGGATGCAATCATCCGCGGGATCCGGAAGTCCGCTCCCTGTACGCGTTTCCTCCGTCTGTATTAGCCAGGGACGACAATGGCCAGGACGCTCGAAACTCGACCCACTGCGAACCAACGTCTACGCCAATAAGAATTAAGAAAGATGAAAAAGAAGCTCTATTCCTCACAACGGAAGCAGATTCGTTTTTTCATTACATTCGTTCTTTTATATTCTCCTATTTTTTTTATATTTTTTTGCTACTTTAGTTTAATTTTTTTTATTGTTCTAATATAATGTAATTTTAAGTTTATGATTTGTTATTTTTGTTGCGACATTTTGGTTTTCGGCTATTGTATTTTTTGGGCACGGTGTCCTTAAAGGGGTTGCGCCAGGACACGAATAAAACAAGACTATTCTGTTCTATTCTATTCTACTAAAACGAGACTATTGTATTCTAGGAAAAGGAAGAAGAAAATCTGTCGGTATATTCATTGCTTATAACGGAAGTAGTAAAGGAAGGAAGAGAATCGAGGGGTATAATGGACCAGCTCTTTGCGAATGAAAATTCAATTCGAATCGTTGCAGCGAAGAGCTACCTCGTTAAGCCCGAAGGTCGCGGCGATGTATGGATAATTCAATGTGTGGAGGCCTCGAAGGGTTGAGCATAAAAAGGAAAGGAGCTTTGAGAGGAAAGGCATAATTTTTAAGGTCGTAGATTCGAATAGGTCGAAGGTATTGAGGTTGAGGTGGAGCGACACGGATTGAACGGAATCATCGATAGGATAAATTTTTTTAACGTTAAGGGTTGAAGTTATAATTGAAGAGGTAGCGATAGGGGAATAACTCGTACAGCGGTTTCGTCGTTTCTGCATAAAAAGTGGTGTATAAAATTTGAAAGAATAATTTAGCGCTTGTTTGATTAGTTCGATTAATTAATTCCTTATAATGGAAGTAGGAGAAGAAAGAAGAAAATCGAGCGGTGTAATGGACGAGCGCTCTTTGCGAATGAAAATTGAATTTGAATCCTTGAAGCGAAGAGCTACCTCGTTAATTTAATTAATTCATTTAAGGCCTCGAAGGGTCGAATATAAAATGAAAAGGAGCTTTGAGAGGTAACGTATAATTTGAAAGGTCGGAGGATCGAAGAGGGCAAAGAGATGTTGAGCTTGAGATGGAGCGATGAGGATTGAAGAGAATCATCGTTGAATACATAAATAAATAAATCTTAAGAGTTGAAGGTATAATTGAAGACGTCGGAGCGATAGAGGAACATCTCGTACAGCGGTTTATCCCTTCGGAAAACTGCGGTCCATCCACTATAGTGCGTTTGCGGATAAAAATTGGTGTAAACAAATTTGAAAAAAAAATCAGCTCTCGTTCTATCAGTGCCGAGCGGCTCAACCTCCTTGAAGCTAAACCGGAAGGAGCGACAGCGAAATATCTCATACAGCGGTTTATCCCTCCGAAAAACTGCGGTCCATCCACTATAGTGCGTTTGCGGATAAAAATTGGTGCAAGCAAATTCGAAAAAAAAAATTCCGCACTCGTTCTATCAGTGCCGAGCGGCCCAACCTCCTTGAAGCTAAACCGGAAGGAGCGACAGAGGAACATCTCGTACAGCGGTTTATCCCTTAGGAAAACTGCGGACCATCCACTATAGTGCGTTTGCGGATAAAAATTGGTGTAAACAAATTTGAATTAAAAAAATTCCGCTCTCGTTCTATCAGTGCCGAGCGGCCCAACCTCCTTGAAGCTAAACCGGAAGGAGCGACAGAGGAACATCTCGTACAGCGGTTTATCCGTTCGGAAAACTGCGGTCCAACCACTATGGTGCGTTTGCGGATGAAAATTGGTGTAAACAAATTGGAATAAAAAAAATGCCTCTCTCGTTCTATCAGTGCCGAGCGGCCCAACCTCCTTGAAGCTAAACCGGAAGCTTCCGGTTGCCGCGCGAGCTCTCCCTTCCTCTTCGGCCCGCCCCTCGGCGGACTTGGGCGTTAAAACGAATGAGCGGAATGCAGATACGAGACTGCGATAAGCGAAACGGCAAAGAGTATAATTATGGATGTAGCGGTTGATAGTCCCGACTCGAGTTTTAACAACTCCGGTGGCGCCTGAGGTACTTATGTCGTTTCTGGGTATACGGCCCTGACTGCCAGCTACACGGTACTCTGGCCGGCCGATGCCGCTGATTCTGGCTGGTCCGACTGAAATAGCCGGCCACGTCTCACGATGCTGCTCGTCGCATGCACTCTTCGCCGACGAGCGCGGCCACTATAACGAAAGGGTGTCGGATACTTGTGTTGGTGAGAATTAGTCGTTTGCGAGAGAGAGGAGTGTATTTCCGTCCGCAGCCTCCACCGGCTGAGAGACCCGTCGCTACCGACCACCCCACGAGGAGGCTCCTCTCGATGTACCGGCGGATCGGCTCTTTAACTCGGGGATTTAAAAAAAAGGCACCGAAGGGATGAAGCAACATTTTTGGGTGACAGAAGTGTAATTCCGAAGGTTAGAGGTTCAATTTAAAAAAAAGCATCGAAAGGATGAACCGACATTTTTGAGTGACAGAAGTATAATTCGGAAGCTTAGAGGTTCGATTTAAAAAATAAAAGTATTGAAAGGATGAAACAACATTTTGGGGTGACAGAATTGTAATTCGGAAGCTTAGAGGTTCGATTTAAAAAATAAAAGCATTGAAGGGATGAACCAACATTTTGGGGTGACAGAATTGTAATTCGGGAGCTTAGAGGTTCGATTTAAAAAATAAAAGCATTGAAGGGATGAATCAACATTTTTGGGTGACAAAATTATAATTTGGAAGGCTGGAGGTTCGATTTAAAAAAAAGCATCGAAGGGATGAGTCAACATTTTTGGGTGACAGAAGTATAATTCGGAAGGTTGGAGGTTCGATTGAAAAAAATAAAGCTTCGAGGGATGCGAAGGTATCGAATTGACAAATAAAAAAATTAAGGTTGATAATCATAATATCAAGAGTTTGGAGGTTCATTAACGGTTGCATCGAAGGTTCTAATCTGCAGATTTGCAGATTGGAAATTCGAAGAAGGTGGAGCGACAGGAGTCCTTCAATTTCGTCCTGCTCGTAGACAATTCGACAATACTTCACGGAGAGATTCAACATTTTCGAAAGCGAGCAGCGCAATTTCGATAAGGTCAAGGCGCTCGTATCTCTCAGAGGGCTCGACGAAACACCACGAAGTGTTCGAGACTCTCATCTCGACTGAAGAATGTTTCCCAATTTTTTGGTAATTTCTCAAATTCCGCCAATTTGAACAAAACATAATAGGTATAGAAATATAAACCCAGTGTAATTCCGACCCGACCTCCTTAAGAGCGGCACTTCCGAGTGACGAAAATTCACGATTTCCTCGCTCTTTCGGGGTCGGACCATTCCGAAATATCCATACCGCGGGCTCTCTCGGGGCGCTCGGGTGTGGAAAGATCGTTGTGTAAATACGACTGCGGGGGTGTCGAGTTTGGCTCGGCTCTCGTCGAGTCTCTATGTGTATGTAGGAACGGTAAGCCGGAGTCCGAGGGTTACGCGAGGCTAAATTACGTAACGAGGGTGTACGACCTACTGGGAAGTTGGTTTGAGCTGAATTAAGGCATTACACCGCGCTCTCCTCCGGCTCGCCCTTCCTCGCTCTCTCGCCGACTATCGTGCACTGTCCCGAAAATAATGCAGATTTGTATGTATTAGTCGTTCTCCGGTACTTCGTCGCATTCGCTGGTGCAGTCTTATGGCCCGAATTGTTCATTTGCCTTCGGTGAATGTCCTCATTTTTCGTACCAACGGAGACGACGGGGCAATATAATATAGAACGAGCGGACGGCCATATAACGAAGCAAGATAGTCGGATGAGGGGAGAGGGGGGGGGGGGGGGGGTTGAGAGTGAGGAAATCCTTTATTGAATTTAATTTCGTCCGAAGAGCGGAGATTTATGAAATTGCTAGGACATATTAAATTTTTAGAATGGCGCTCGAGAACCGGTTGATCGATGTGTTATTTCATTCGATTATTGCATTCGTTTCGCTATCGGCGAAACGTTCACAGCTCGCGAAGTGAGCCATTTTTTTTTTTTTTGTCGCATTAAAATGATTAGAATGATTTTTTTCGGATTTACGTACGGGTGATTGAATGTGGTCGTGGAACGGGGAATTAATTTGGAAGAGTTTGATTTTGATTTTTAGAGAAATACGAACGCGTCTGACCACACAGGCAGTGGAACTACTTGCAGCGGGAAACCCAGTCCTGGCTTGCTTTTTCGATACAATTTCAATTTTTTACATTGTGGAAGTTTAATTTCCAAATTGAGCTTAATTTATTTAATTAAGTTCAATTTTGTAAAAACGAAATCGCGATAAATTTCAGATATACAAATTATAAACACCGAACTTTCGTTCGCTTTGTGTGCGCAGTAAAGTGTTCGTAATTTTTTTTCGTATCGAGAAATTTGTTTCATAACTTTCCTCGCGTGAAATTATGATTTTCACATTGGAACGAACCTCGGCGAATTGACCCGCGAAAAATCTGCTGTTTCCGTGCCGAGACTCTCAATTAAGAACGCCGCGGGCGTAATCGTATGTGCCGTGAGAGGAGAATGGCGCGGAAAACAAAAGCCGTGAATCAAAGGGGTTATCTCCCGAGTTCCGTGGCTCTCTTTTATTACACATACGCACACCCACAGTTTGTCCATTTTGGCCAGCGAAGGGCGCAGAGCGGGGGACGAGTCGAACGGAACGCGATTGTCTCTGGTCTAACCGTGGAAATTCTCCGGGCTACACGCCCGAGGATTTATCGTCGTTTCAATTTTACGAAATATACGTCTGGGCTGAGTTAAAGTGAGAGTGAAACGAACGAGGGAGAGACGAATCGGGTTACCGAGACATAGGTCTGCCCGCAGAACTTTCATCCCTTGAATTTTTACGGAGACCTTTTTTTGATAAATGTTTGACGAGATTTTTTTCTTTTTTTTTTTGTACTAAAAAAGGGTTAAAAACGGTATTTTTGGAAACCGGACGACGGGGAGACGAACCGGGGCACCGGGACACAAGCCTGCCCGGCGGACCTTTCATCCCTTGAAATTTTACGGAGAAAGAGTTTTTGATAAATATTTGACGAGATGTAAATTTTTTTTTTTACGATACTAGAACAGTGTTATAAAAACGGTGTTTTGGAAAACGAACGAGGGAAAGACGAATCGGGTCACTGGGACATAGGCCTGCCCGGCGGAAATTTCATCCCTTCAATTTTGACGGAGAAAAAGTGTTGGATAAATATTTAACGAGATTTTTAATTTTTGAAAAATAATTCTACAAAAGAGTTTTAAAAAAACGGTATTTTGGGAAACGAACAAGGGAAAGACGAAGCAGGTCACTGGGACATAGGCCTGCCCGGCGGAACTTCCATCCCTTGAATTTTGCCGGAGAACAATTTTTTGATAAATATTTGATGAGATTTTTTTTTATTGTCATTATAATTTTTAATACTAAAAAAGGGTTTAAATAAATGGTGTTTTGGGGTCGTAAAAAATTTATCGAGAAACGCTTTTCGCGGTTGCGGAGGCGGTCGCTGGACCGTTGGAGAACTCAATTAGACGGCGACGCGCGGCACGGGCCGTAAACTCGAGAGATTGATAGCGGGTCATCGATGCGAGTCGCTTAAATGCTCCTCGGACGCCCAGCCTCCACGGACCACCTCTCTCTCTCGTTTGTTCGGCGGTTCTCATCCCACCAACATTGATATTTATAAATAAATGGCCGGGCCACGTGTGCATACACGGGTTAAATGAAATGGCGCCTCCGCGAGGGCGGCCGATCCAATAAATCCAGGCATTCGCCTCTGCGATCCACGACACCGTGCGGTCGTTAGTTCGCTCGGAATTGAACGCACCGTAATTTACGGGGAAAGATTTTTCGCCGAAATTCCCTCGCCGCTCGATCACGATCGATAAATTGCAAATGAACACAAAAATGCACAACCCATTTTTGTAATAATATTAGCTAAAAAAATTCGTTATAGAAGTTATAGAAATTATTAATTTTTTATTACCATAGAAATGAAGATTTTTAGCTTCTTTGTTAGGAGTCAAATTTCAATTTTCTAAAATTATTGTTCTAACTTTTATTTTTACGTATCTAAAAAAAAAACGAATAAACTACAAATTTCAGGTTTTGTTTTTCGTAACCAAAATAACAAAAAAGTATTCTCGTCCGGATTTCGTTGCGGAAAAAAGTGATTTGATCGGTCTTGAAGATAAGCCGCGAGGCGATGAGGGGTTAAGTGGTAAATTATGGAGACACGTTATCACCGGTTGACGTTGTTATGCATGTGTGAAAAACCCCTGTGACGAGGCCGCTGACCGTCGCTCCTCGATTACAAGTGTTCAATGATAAAATTACAATTGAACATAAAAATGGAATTTAAAAAACGATTTTTGTCAGTTATTATTTGTCATTTTTATAGAAGTTCCTAATTTTTTATCATAATAGAATTGAACATTTTTAAGTTCCTTGTTAGAAGTTAAATTTCAATTTTCATGATACCCAGAAATCAATCACTTACTATAAAAATGAAAAATTATCGACTCACGAGTAAATAATATATAGTTCCAAAATGTTTATTTTTACCTATCTAAAAAAACAAAATCAAAACGAACAAACAACAAATATGTTTTTTATTTTAACAAGAGTGACAAACGCTCGTCGGGATTTTGTTGCCGAAATGCGCGATCCGATCGGTCTTGAGAATAAGCCGCGAGGCGATGAAGGCTTAAGGGGTAAATTATGGAGACACGTTATCACCGGTTGACGTTGTTATGCACGTGCGGAAAACTCTTGTGACGAGGCCGCCCGACGACGTTGGACGGTCAATGAATTATCCCCATGGACGAATATCCAAGGGAGTAGGTGTGTTGCTCGAGGACGGCGACAGTGTATATATACGCATTTGCCATCGCTTCACGGCTCGTCGGGCGAAATTACCAGCGTGCTTGCACGTCGAGCCCGGAGGGATCTTCGAGCGAGAGCTTTACCTCTCGGGTATACCGTGGGAGCCCTCGCGAGCCCACACACTAACGCACGGTATATTTGCACGCACACAGCCCGTTAGGTATATCCGTCCCGATGAATTAACAATGAATTACCCTCTCTAACTTACGTCCGAGTGAGCCACCTCATCCCCGTACGCTAGAACGACGCAACAGCACGCCACACATGCGATCCCCCATGCCCTGGCGTTAATAAATTATAAATAAATTATCCACCGGCTCGACAAACGTTCGGGACATCCGACGCGCGAGCGATGCGCCCCGCGGAACGCGCGTGCGCATGCGCGCTCGCGGATATTTTATACGTAATTTAAAAACGCATTCCGACGCCTCGTGTTTAATGAGTACGTGGCGTTAAACGAGTCCGAATGAATTTATAGGCGTTAGTCACGTTTGCAACACGCAGGCAGTTTTTTTCGTTTTTTTTTATTTAATTTTTTTAAAAATGTTTTGCCATGTTTCTCAGCTACTTTGGCATTTTTGAGCTTCCGAAGCTGCGACGGTCATCGAGAGGGACGTGTCTCGTTAAATGAGTCCGAATGAATTTATCAGCATTAGTCACGTCTGCAACACGGACGAAATTTTTTTATGATATTTATGTATTTTTTTTTTTTTTATTCTTTGCACATGTTTTGCAGGTACGTTGGCATTTTATTGTTGACCTTTTGGAGCTGCAGCAGTCATCCAGAGGGACGTTTCTCGTAGACTGGTCGACAAATCAGTACGGAATTTATATAACTTTCAGGAAAGATCGGCAACATTTATTCGTGAGTTTTTGCAATTTTTTTTTTTTTTTACAAAAAACGAACTTTCGTATTCCGTCCTGGAAGGGTCAAAACCGATTCCGTTAATTCTTTCCAAACTCGGACCTTTCCACTCATGTCTTCTACTTTTGAACACAATTTCGCGAAGTTAAAACATAAGCGATTCTCTTATGCACGTTTCACCATCCCTCCGATTTAAAAAAAAAATGTATCTCGTAAACATCTATAAAAAAAAAGAAAACTCCTCGTAAAATAACTCGTTCGGCTCGCGCGACGTCCATGGAATTAGCGCGGTCCGCGGATTCAAATTGGTAGACCAATAAAATACCGCCGAGAGCCCTGATGGAATTATTATCCTCCGCGTCTCGGCGCCCATCCGCATAATTTCTCGGGAACATTAATCAATGAGCAATTAAGCGAACTCGGAACCAAAATTCCCGGTCCCGTAATTTTAACACTCGGCGAAATATTCGCCTTCTTCAACTGCAAACTTTTTGAGAGCTTTCCAAGCTTTTTCCTTACGAATGCTGCCGTAAGATTCCGGGAGGGAGGGAATGAGAAATTGCGGGTCGGCATGGGAGAGCGAGGAACGCTCGGCATTTGATATTTATGAGGATTGCGAGCAGGAGGTACTCGTTACTCGAGGCTGTGCACCATGCCGATCCAGAGTGCTGCTTCTGCTGCCGCTGCACCCGAATATATAGACGTCGGTACGAGCTATATATCGCCGTACGTGCATTCGCTCCACCAAATCCCAACGCGGTCACTCGCCCTTCCAACGTGCTTTAACGCACTGCGAACTTACGTCACATTCGTCGTTTCGCAAAAAAAAAAAAAAAAAAAAAATCGGCTATTCTCTACTTTTCCGAGTATTTTGTGGCTATGGACGTTGTGCCGTATGTAGCCGCAGTTCGATATAAGAGGAGACCGGGGCGACTTGACACACTCGATTTTTCGACGATCCAAGAAATGGGCCAGCGTCGGGATTTTTTGTACAAGTGGGCCAACACTATTTCTCGAAGTGTGCCAAAGGGCAAAAAGACGCGACGCGGAATTGCGCAGGTAATAATTCTTCGGTAAAATAAAAAAAAAAAATTAACAAACAAAAAAATTAGAGATGTAAACATTTTTTTAATTCGGCAACAGAATTCGTCAAGAAACAGATTTTGTTATCTGCAAGAGATTCGTGCGTTTGAAGTTTGTTATCTTGGGGCATAGTTCGAGCGGCAAAGAAGGCTCGGAAGTTAATTAAACGTCGTCGAATTTACCGCCCCCCAGCAATAAGCCGCAAACATGAAAAAAAAGTATATCCAACTTAATAGTCGAACGAGTTCAATTTTGCATAATAATTTGTTTCACATAAAAATACCAGAAGCCTCCAAATAGCCGACAATCCCCTCCCCCGCAACATTCCCCGAAAAACGGTGACAAAAATTCTGTGTTAATTAAAAATACTAAATCGCCGACTATTGTCCTCCGCTAACCGTTGTCACAAGACTTTGTCCCGCTCATCGGTGAAATTGCTTCGCCACCCGCCAATTAATTTCACGCCCGACAACGCCCCCATCGTGAAAAATAAATAAATATAATAAACAAAACAAAACAACAAAGAAAAAAAAAATCCAAAAAGATCAACAGGAGCAAATTCCAAAAGGAGCAAAATTGCTTCGCAAAACTTAGCCCGCGCCTTTTACGATAATTGCCGACGACAGGCGACCGTCGTCGGGCCAATCTTTCCGACATATCATTCGCCATGTACGAATGTTCCCCGAGCTCTAAGTCATCCGGAGCATCGCCGAGCGAGGCGGGGACGGAGTGCCGCGTAAAAGCATAGAGATGAGGCCGCGTAGCCGGTGGTGTTTCACGCGGATAAAAATAAAGAGAGAAAAGGGAGCGGGATTCGGGAGAGTCGCGGGTACACACGATGATCCACAGAGAGAAGCCGCGTGGTGGGAGACGAGCGAGGAGAGCCGGGATGGAACGGGCGCTACGAGGAAAACGGCCTCGATACGCCCCTGGCCGGGTCCAAATCGTCTGATCTTCTGCCCGACGTCCCCGACGACGCGTGGACGCGTCTGCCTTCGAATTGGTCTCGTTACTTCATCACCTTCCGCACTCCGAAAGCATCTCCGACCCTCCCCAAACCCCCTTTTACCATTCTTCTTGCTCCTTCCCCCGCAGCCTCGACCTGTCTCCGCTCGTCCGCACTGTCCAAGTGTCAACTGCCTGTCCCAACTCCACGACGGGCTTTACCTAGTCCGCTCTCCTCCGCAGGCTTCGTGTCAGCCACTGCAACGACGGGGTCAAGGTCGGGCTTGATTCCACACTTCCGTCTCTCAAAGACTCGGAAACCAAACAGAGGCAGCGGAGATGACACTGGGGTGGAGGGGCGAGCTGATAGTCCTCCGGGCTCTCCGGGATCCTCCAGAGGGAGGGTTTTTTGGGCATCACAATGGAGAGAAATTTCGGAGATAGGATTTGCTTGGATCAAGCAGGTTTTCCAAATTTGATAGCGAGAATGCACAGCCGTTTCCTTGGTGGAGATTTTGAAGCGCCACCGGTTTGATGAGATTCGGGAGAAGCCGATAGGAAAAAAGCTGGCCATTTCAGGGCCTCATAAGGCCGGATGTAAGGCTGTAAAATGCCTGGTAGGGTTTTTAGCGCTCACAGTTCTAGGGTCTGGTATGGATCGGATTTGGTAGTTCGGGAACTGTCGACACTTCTCTCTACCTTGCGCCTGGTCGCGAATGCGAGTGTTCCTGTCTGTATCTTAAGTCGCACAGAGCCGCAGCGCACATAACTACGAATACCACCATCCGCAACCCAAATCTATGTCGATCTTCGTCAGTCTTGTGCGTGATGGTCGGAGCTTGTCGGTGCAACGAAGCGCAAGTGGGCTGCGGCCCGTAAAGGTTGAACGAAAACAAAACATTTGGCTTCGTTCCGTTAACTCGGTCACATTTGCCTCATTAGAGGCAACGGAGATGACACTTGGACGAACCGGTGGCGAGATCGTCGCCCGGGCTCACAATGGAGAGAAATTACAGAGATAGGATTTGCTTGGACCAATCAACTTTCCCACATTTTATCACAAAAAAGCACAGCCGTTTCTCTGGTGGAAATTTTCCACAATTTCCCTAGTGGAAATTTTCCACAATTTCCCTAGTGGAAATTTTCCACAATTTCCCTAGTGGAAATTTTCCACAATTTCCCTAGTGGAAATTTTCCACAATTTCCCTAGTGAAAATTTTCCACAATTTCCCTAGTGGAAATTTTCCACAATTTCCCTAGTGGAAATTTTCCACAATTTCCCCGGTAGAAATTTTCCATAATTTCCCCGGTAGAAATTTTCCATAATTTCCCTGGTAGAAATTTTCCACCATTTTACTGGTGGAAATTTTGGAGCGGAGGCTGATAGGAAAAAGGCTGTTCGGCCATTTCAGGGCCTCACCAGGCCTGGATCTAACGCTGTAAAATGTCCAGTAAGGTTTTTGGCTCTCACGGATCTCGGGTGTGGTATGGATTGGACTTGGTAGTTCAGGAACCATCAACACTTCGCTCCACCTTGCGCCTGATCGGCAACAAAAACTGTAATCAACTTTTTTTCCAATGGTACCGGTATGGAAAAGAAAGTTGAATACAGATTTCGTTACCGACCGGTGTATTTCACATCCCGCTAATCGAATCACCGAAGTCGACGACCGAACCTAGTGGTCATTATCTCGTCCGTCAATGAGCAACGTTCAGTGTCGTTCCGTTAACTCAGTCACGCAAACCCTTTGAGATCTCTGTCGAAGCTCTGTCGGACTCTCGCTCTCCCTCCCTGCAACCCCGAACCCTCATCGAAGAGCCATCAAGACCAAGATAACACATTTTCAACGTATCCCGAAACGCTCGTAACTGGCGAACGAATTTCCCTTTGATAAATTATTGCCTTCCAGCTTGAACTGGTATGCACTCCATACATCTCTTCGTGATGATGGAAATTGACGTTTACAGTCGCGTTTACGTCTCCTCGCCGGAGACCATCCACCGTCGCGTGTCTCACTTGTTCATCGCATGTTGCGTTGTACACAAACGAGGTCCCTCGGGTTCGTTGAACCCTCGACGTAAACTCACCGAGGTTGACGGCGAATCTTTGGCATTTCGATTAACCCGGTTCTCCAAATTCGATCTAACAGGGTCAACGCGCGGACCGTTCGCAAAAAAGTGGGACGGAACGGACAAGCGCACTTTTAATTCTTATGGAATCTTCAACATTTTGGGACAAATGCAAATTGTTGAAAGTGTTCATCCGGCAGTTCAGCGGACGCTCGTCATTTCGTCTTAGAGAAGTTAAGGACCATCGAGAAAAATTGATTACTATTTTCAGTGATTGCATTTTCTTGAGTGAAATTCGAGCCACTTTCAGCTCATGGCAAAACCACATTGGCGAATACGTTGGTGCTCGGTTGGTAATCAAATCTGGACCCAGTGGCTGTGATATCCAGGGTCCAATCCACTGGGCTACTGTTTCATTGCTCGCCCACCCCGGAACCTTCTAAAAAAAGAGCTCAAGAGCGTATCTGCAAACTCCTTTACGAAGCTGAATGAATGCAAACTTTGTATAATAATTTCCTTTTACCCGAAAGTCCTTGACATCAATGCAAAAAAATTGATCACTGTTTTCCTTATGGACCTCGTTACCGACCCCAAAAATTCATTCCTCCTCCTCTTGCATTTTTGAGACGCTCGCAATTTCATCGTTTTGAGAAGTTAACGACCATCGAGAAAAATTGAAGGTCTTCCGCATTGTCTTGAGCGAAATCCAAGCCACTTTGGGTTCACGGCAAAACCACATTGGCGAATGAATCGGTACTCGGCCGGTAATCGAATCTGGACCCAGTGGGTGTGACATCCAGGGTCCAAATCACTAGGCTATTGCTTCACTGCCCGCCCATCCCGGATCTTTCTAAAAAAAGAGCTCAAGAGCGTCTCTGCAGGCCGAAGCGAATAAAATGCAATGAAACTTATCTTCCGCGCACTGCGCCTCGGTGTGCTTTCTCTCGGTCTCCGGCTCGTCTTAAGTTTCTGCTAGCTGGAACTTACACTTCAGCTTCGGGGCCACGTAGTGCGGCTTTTCTATATCCATTCCGAGAACCTCCCCGGGCCACGCGGCACTGTCAGATGAGGCGCCGTGCGGTGGATCGCAGATTTTCATAACGCCGACGAGGGAAATTGAAAAGAAGTTGCGACACACGATTCCTCTTGGTTATAAGTTTCCGCGGATCCTTCGGAGGAGCCCACGGAAGTGATATCGGAGGCTTGCAATATTGACTCCGGCCTCGAGGCACAAATAATTCGATAGCCGATAATTCGATTCAAACTAACCGGAAGCGGTTACTTTTGTAGGGACTCAGCGATACTTTGACGAGACTTTTTCTCTGCCGGAGACAATACGTTCAGAGTGATACAAATAATTCCCAAGGATATCGATAATTGTATAGCGCGATGGCCTTACGGCCAATCATCGGACCAACAAATCCACAGCGATACTTTATGCAGAAACTGGTACGTTGAATTTAATGTACAATTGTGATAAAAATTAATATTCTTTTCCATTAATGTTAAAGTAGGGGAGAGCGGGGCAAAATGGCACACCGGGGCAAAACGGGATAATGAGACAAAACGCAATTTTCCAATAACTTTTGAATGGTGGCAATGGTGGTGAGTGGGGCAAAACGGCTTTGAAAATCCGGATGTATCGTTGGGACAAAATGGGGCATCCAAAAATTATTGGAAAATTGAGTTTTGCCCTCACTGTCCCGTTTTGCCCCGCTGTGCCATTTTGCCCCGGTCTCCCACAAATTATTAAAAATAAAGCATTCCCAATGTTTTTGATACACCGAACATTCAGTATTTATCACAATTTTACATGAAATTTAATATACCAGCTTTTGCATATAAACGTCCAATCTGGTACATTAAATTTGCTATCAATTTTTTTTTTTACGTTGTATCCTTCAATTATTTTCGTATTTTTTTTTTTTTTTTATTCATGGATTCATATTTTTCGACACGAAACCTTTTTTTTTCTCGTCGTGTGTGTTATCGACCTTATCGCAATTTTCCGCGTCAGCAATACAATAGAGTGGCTGCGATGACGATGAAAGGCTCTTTTACGAGTCGTTAAATTGAAACGCGATGAGTCGACCCCGTTTTCCGTGAATTCGCTAACGTTGCGTATGCAGAGCTGCGAACTGACCCTGTACACTGCGCTCGTACGGCGGGGACTTGGCGGACCCTCAGCATCCTCGTTCGACGAGAAAAATTAAACAGGCGCTTCCCAACCCCTCCGATCAACAAGCCCACAGCGATATCCTCGAATTATTTTCATACATTTTTCGTTAATTGATGTATTTGCGTTTCTCGACGTTAACAGTAGTTTTCATCGTTCGTGTCATCGATCTTACAGCAATTTGCCGATTCAGCAATACAATGTTGGATTGAAACGCGATCGGTCGACCCCGTTTCCATGAATTCGCTAATGTCGCTTATGCATAGCTGCGAACTCTCCCTGTACGCTGTGCTGGTACGGCCGGGACTTGGCCGACGTTCAGCACCCTCGTTCGAGGTGAAAGATTAAACGGGCACTTCCCAACTCCTCCGACCAACAAACCGCTCAGCCATATCCTTGAATTATTTTCATACATTTTTTGTTAATTGATGAATTTATGTTTTTCGACATGAAATCGTTTCCGTTTTTTTTTTTTTTTTTCATCGTTCGTCTTATCTAATTGATGAATTTATGTTTTTCGACATGAAATCGTTTCCTTTTTTTTCATCGTTCGCGTTATGAACTGTATCGCAATTTCCCGAGTCAGCAATACAATGTTGGATTGAAACGCGATCAGTCGACCCGGTTTCCATGGACTCGCTAATGTTGCTTATGCATAGCTGCGAACTCACCCTGCACGCTCTGCCAGTACGGCCGGGACTTGGCCGGCGTTCAGCACCCTCGTTCGAGGTGAAAGATTAAACGGGCACTTCCCAACTCCTCCGACCAACAAACCGCTCAGCCATATCCTTGAATTATTTTCATACATTTTTCGTTAATTGATGAATTTATGTTTTTCGACATGAAATCGTTTCCGTTTTTTTTTTTTTTCATCGTTCGTCTTATCTAATTGATGAATTTATGTTTTTCGACATAAAATCGTTTCCTTTTTTTTTCATCGTTCGCGTTATGAACTGTATCGCAATTTCCCGAGTCAGCAATACAATGTTGGATTGAAACGCGATCAGTCGACCCGGTTTCCATGGATTCGCTAATGTTGCTTATGCATAGCTGCGAACTCACCCTGCACGCTCTGCCAGTACGGCCGGGACTTGGCCGACGTTCGGCACCCTCGTTCGAGGTGAAAAATTAAACGGGCACTTCCCAACTCCTCCGACCAACGTCGGAAACTACTGTGCCGAGATACTCTGCCAGGATCGCAGAACCTCGGGGAGAATCCGAGGGGATGGTTCCCCGTCCGCGGGAGCCGGGGCTTCTACGGATTATTCTTGACGTGAACTCGCACACCGACCCGTGTAAATTCCGGCGAAGAGATACACGAAAGGAGGGTTGTTTTATGAGAGAGCTTCGACGCGCAAACAAAGGGACATAAACCGTCCCCTCCGAGCTTGAATACACAGTCTATATCCTTAGTCAACGCTGAGACCCCGTTTTTTTTTTTTTTTTTTTTTTTGCCGCATATTTACTTCTACTTTGTTAAACTCCGGTGGATGAAAAAAGGACGGGAATCCTGAATAAATCTCGTTTGTGGGGCACGAAGTTGAAAGAGTTACCGAGTAAATGAAACTAATTCCTTGTTTTTTTTTTTTTTTTTTGAGAATTAATTCATTTCGCTGAATACCAAAATCGTTGGCTTGAGAAAAAATGGGAGAGGACGAGGAACGAATTTTTAGGCTCGGTAACGAGGTTGGTCGAAAACTGTAATGAATTTTTTTTCACGCATGTCAACGACTTCGCTCGGTTCAAAAAAAAAAATATTGATTACAGTTTTCATTACCGACCGTGATAATTCGTAAATATTTTCCGTAAACATTGTCGAGTGAAAGGAAGCTGCGTGACGCTGCCCGACGAGTCTCGATGAGTCTTTATTCCCCGGATAGACACACATCCTAGATATAGCGAATGCGAGATCGGGATACGTGGGCGTCGATGCTCCCGGAATCGCGACGGTCGGTTCAACGGTTTGACGTCAATACCGCGAAAACTCTCCGTGCCTGTTTCCTTTGCTTTCACGATGTTTGTCTTATTCCTCCCCCCCCCCCCCCCCCCGTTATTAATAACCACCGAAAATGATTATTAATGAGTAATTTCGTCTTATAAATAGATCGCTCGGTGGTGAAAATAGAAACTGGGGGGAAAAACCAGTTCGTCGCCTTTATTATTTTCCTTGCGAGGCCGAGAGGGTCTCGCCCAACGGAATCTCAAAGGGGTATAGGAGATTGAAGCTGTTGCACTACGGCAAAGAGAAGTACGGGAGGCCTTCGAAGCTCCGGGGAACTGCACGTGCGACGTACCCGGGCGTCTCTCTAGGTGCGTTCCAGGGGCATCCGAAGTGCATCGCCGATCGAAGGTCGCATCGATTCTTGCCGCTATACGAGACCATCCCTAACTCTCCCGAGGATACGCTATCGCAACCCCGTGCTGTCCCGCTGTTGCACAATACACCGCTAAATACTCGTTTTCAATCTCTCATGGGGAGGCTTTTGACACGCGCGAGATCGATGTCGGACGAGGTCTCGCATTGGATTTTTTTATTTAGTGCGTTGAAACGATTGACTATGCAATAGCCTATCCGTAAAGTGCTAGTTCCTTTTAGTGTAATATGTTTTTTTTTATTTCTCTCTGGTCAGGGGCAAAGCTCTTCTTTTAATTTTCTTATGTTAGACGGGACGATGCGTCTGATAAGTAACTGCACTGTAAAAATAAATTGTGAATTTATTGTAGTGGAACTTGAAATTTACTTACATTACTTACATTAATTACATTATGTAGTGGACATTAGCGGACTTTATCGTAAAATTAAGGTATCGGCTATTAATATGGCACACCTTTTGCCTGAAGTTTGCGAGAAAGAATGGTGCCATCGTCGTTGAAAATATCTTCAGCCTTTCGGGCATGATAAATTGAGCATTGTTTGTTACTTCCTATTTAATTTTTTTTTTTTTTTTCGAAAATATAAGAATGCAAATTATGCGATCGTGTTTAGGGTTCGAAACTGAGCAAATTGTTTCCTGGAATAATTTCTCTGAGATGCATACATTCCGAGATACGATGAAATACGTCTCGACCGCATTTCGAGCGTTCCCATTGGCTGAAGGGTTTATCCGCCTGTAACCGGAAAACTACACGTCCCACGAAGTTTTGCCAGAGGGAAAATATGTTCAGTTTTCATCGCGGAACACAACACTCCGAGTTACTGTAGCGAAATCACAACCTGAAAAATACTAGGGCTGTACAGATAGCCGGCTAATGGATTTTATAGTTTGGGCTGCTAAGCCTTCTTAGCCGGCTAAACTATTTTAGCCGGCTAATCCTTTTTAGCCGGCTAATCCGTTTTAGCCGGCCAAGCTATATTAGCCGGCTAAGCAGTCTTGGAATTTTTGGACGATTTTTTTTTTTTCTCAAAAACTATCTGCTACGTATTCCGCCGTATTTTTGCGCGCTGAACACGAATCCGCCGTCCTTTTTGGCCTAAAGTACAATGCCACATTAAGGGGCTCGGTTTTATGCACTTGGCCGGCTAAAGAGGATTAGTCGACTAAAATAGTTTAGCCTGCTAAGACGGCTTGGCCGGATAGGATATTTTAGCCGGCTAGGTCGGCCTATCTGTACAGCCCCAGAAAATACCGTTATCACAAAAAGCCTTAAAATTGGTCGCAATTTTATGTTGCTTACAGAAATGGTAAAAAAAAATTGCAAACAAAAAGTCAGCGATGACCGAACGGACAAACAACTTTTCAAATTTGATTGAAAAAACTTGTTCTCAGATCGACATCCGAGCGAAAGTGTCTCGGGAAACCGCCACAGCCTAAAATATAACGTTCCGCTATTCGCGCGCATCGGGTCTCATATACGTTTCACTGCCGACAGCTCGAAGCTTTTCTAAACATCGGTCGAACTAGCTGCACAAAAAAATAAAAATCTACTCTCGCATCGACTACTCCCTTTGGCCAACCCAAATCGTAAACTCCAAGTACACGTGCCGGCCCCGCCAATCGACATTTTTCCATTTGTTTATCTCGAGAACTCTTTCTAGCAGACACGTAGAAATGTGTTAATGCGTACAGTTAAAACAGCTTTCGCCATCTCTTCCTATCGTCCCACAGCGTTCCGCAGCCTTCCGAGACCTGCTCCGACTCAGCGTATGCACGATTTGTTTGACGTTCGAAGGTTCAGCCCTGCGTGGCGATTCAAAGCAATCGCCCCCCCCCCCCCCCCCTTTAACCCGCACAGCGCCGGGCGGCAGTGGGGCAAAAAGGCACACGAATGAGCTTCTCGCGGCTTCACGAGACACGATTTATTTACTCTCGTAGCTCGTCGTCCCGCGTTCTCTATCTGGGTCGTGGCACCGGAGGCGAGCTGTTCAACCCGAAGCGTATCTCATCGCGGGTTACGAAATTCTTCGGCGTTACTCGACGCCCGACACGCGAGGAGACGAGAAGAAAAAAAAAAAGTACCCGAAGACGAAAGCGCGGTTGAAAAAAAAAGGAAGAAATGCGAGAGAAGAGGAAAAAGTTTCTCGAGATCCAGAAACCTTGGTGGCAAGGTTATCACTCGGAGGCCGCAGCCTCCTTTCGTCTCTCTGCTTTCCGGCGTTCTCCACCGAGACCGGGTTTGCGAATCAATCGAGCCGGCGAATAAATTTCTCATCGTGGATAAGCGCGGAATCCGAGGGAGAGAGAATGAAAATATAAAATAAATAAATCCAACGAATGGCGATCGATCGGGAAAGAGCGGCGAGAGAGAAAGATCGTCGAGTGTGGTCCACGGGCCGGAGGCGCGGGTTACGAAATCCCTCGGCGTTACTCGACGCCCGACTTGCGGAGAGACGAGAATCTGAGAGACGAAAAAAAAAAGCACCCGAAGACGAAAATGTAATTGAAAGAAAAGAACGACGAAGAAAAAATAAAGAAAACGACGTTTCTCGAGATTCAGAAACCTTGGTGGCAAGGTTATTGCCGAGGGGCCGCAGTTTCCTTGGGTCTCTCGTTTTCTGGCGTTCTCCACCGATCCCCAAATCGCACCGAGCCCGGGTTTGCGAATCGATCGAACCGACGAATAAATTTCACATCGCGGAGAAAGGCGGAATGTGAAAAAACACAATAAAAAAAAATATAAAATAAATAATCCTTCGAATAGCGATCGATCGAGAAAGAGCGACGGAAGGAAGATATCGAGTTTGGTCCACGGGCTGGAGACGACTTTAGATCGATCGAACCGACGAATAAATTTCACATCGGACAGAAAGGCGGAAGGCGAAAAAAATGAAATAAAAGAAAATATAAAACGGATAATCCATCGAATAGCGATCGATCGAGAAAGTGCGGCGCGAGAAAGAGATCGAGTGTGTTTCGGGGGCTGGAGACGTTTTTAGATCAATCGAACCAACGAATAAATTTCACGCTGCAGAAAAGCACAAAATGTAAAAAAAAAAATGATAAAATAACCCATCGAATAGCGATCGATCGAGAAAGCGCGGCGCGAGAAAGAGATCGAGTGTGTTCCGGGGGCTGGAGACGTTTTTAAATCGATCGAACCGACGAATAAATTTCACATCGGACAGAAAGGCGGAAGGCGAAAAAAATAAAAATAAAAGAAAATATAAAACGGATAATTCATCGACTAGCGATCGATCGAGAAAGCGCGGCGCGAGAAAGAGATCGAGTGTGTTCCGGGGGCTGGAGACGTTTTTAAATCAATCGAAACAACGAATAAATTTCACGCTGCAGAAAAGCACAAAATGTAAAAAAAAAAATAATAAAATAACCCATCGAATAGCGATCGATCGAGAAAGCGCGGCGAGAGTAAGAGATCGAGTGTGTTCCGGGGGTTGGAGACGTTTTTAGATCAATCGAACCAACGAATAAATTTCACGCTGCAGAAAAGCACAAAATGTAAAAAAAAAAATAATAAAATAACCCATCGAATAGCGATCGATCGAGAAAGCGCGGCGAGAGTAAGAGATCGAGTGTGTTCCGGGGGTTGGAGACGTTTTTAGATCAATCGAACCAACGAATAAATTTCACGCTGCAGAAAAGCACAAAATGTAAAAAAAAAAATAAATAAATAAAATAACCCATCGAATAGCGATCGATCGAGAAAGCGCGGCGAGAGAAAGAGATCGAGTGTGGTCCACGGGCTGGAGACGTTTTTAGATCAAGGTCGGGCGAATATACGTGGCCATCGGAGTACGGAGTGACTGAGTGAACATGAAAACATTGAAATATTGAAACTCGTGTATTCGAGACAATATTTGCCTCCGTGCTCGGAATATTTCCATCGGCTCGCCAGCAATCCCAGCGGAGCAGGGGGGGGGGGGGGGTGAGGCAAAACGGACGTCTTCTCCATCATCCAGAAAGACTCTTTTCTTGACCCCAAAGAAATCCTAAAAATGCAATTTCGCCCCCCAGCCCCCTCCGCTACCACAAAGCTCGATATTTTCCGATGAAATTTCATTCCCACGACTGTCAGTCCACAACATGCAACGCCAAACGCTGCCGAAAGACCTCGAATAAAAAAATGAATAAATAAATCATCCCCGCGAATTTTCGAACGATGGAAAATCAATTTTGTCTCTATCGGGCTATCTTCCCCCTTTAGTGTTTGTTATTAAATTTTTCATCAACCGCTTTAGGCGGATTGTTATTTTTTTATTTTTGCGACAATCAATGCGCATCACCCTTGGCAACCAGGGGGGGGAGGGGGGGGGGTGGTTTCGATATATCGGATACGACGTTTCTCGTCGCTGTCTGTGCGTTCTCTCGTGAGGAGTAAGATGCGTCCAAGGTCGTACGCGACAGCCTCGAGCCGGAGGGTGGGGAAGCTCGAGGTCGGGAGGAAGCGCGACAGGGGTTGATGGGTTCGCCCCGTCCCGTCTGCGTGTCTCCGTACCTTCCCTCAGCCGCTTGGCTCCTTCCAGCACGAACGTCGAGGATAGCGCGAGGGACGGAGAGGAGACAGTTTCACGTGCCGTGACACGTGTGCGCGCCGTTTATCGAAGGCTTATCGCGCTCAGGAAAAAAAAAAAATAATGAAACAACAAAAATTTCCTAGCGACTCGGAATTTTTTTTCTATGTTAACGGTGTTAAAAAAAAGAGCTCGTAGAAGCCTTTCAAGATTGCGCGCGTTATCGGACGTTTCGTCCCAATCTCGAAATCTCGGCGTAAGCTCCACGATGAACCGTGACTAGGTGAGCGGCTAGCGAACTGGCCGGGAACACCGCCCGATATTAATACACCAGACTTCTATTGTTCGGCAACATAGTGGAACGAGGATGGTACGCGTGTGCGTTGAGTAACAAAATGTTAAGCCGCTTTGCCGTAACCACCGGTCGATGATAATTGCCGAGTAATAATTCGTTGTCCCGGTGCCGGGACACGGAGCAGGTTGCGCAATGAAAGTTTCCTCGCGTTTCAATCTCGGCAGTAATCAAAAAAATTAGGATCTAAAAAAAAAAAAAAAATCTATAATATTTCTCGAGCGAGTGAACCGTCGCGCGTGTGACAAGTCTTCGGGACAATGAATTACTGATGATTCATTGTTCCGGAGCCGGGACACCGAGCAGGTTGCGCAATGAAAGTTTCCTCAAGTTTCCATGTCCGCAGACAAGAAAAAAAATTAGGACTAAAAATAATCTGGATAATTTCTCCGGGTGAATCGCAGCTCTCAGCGATTAGAACGAATCGGAGCCTTCAGCGGAGTGTTACGAGAAACGGATGGAAACTCTTCGGTTCGAATGGCTTTAGTAAATTCGTGATTGTGACGATCGGCGATGATGAGGTCGATCGGTTCTCTCCACCGTCGGCGCGCGTCTTGCGTACGTATTTTTCAGCAAAACAATGGGAACAAGGATGGTAAACGCGTGCGTTGAGTAACAGAATTGTAAGCCGCTTTGCCATAACCTCCGATCAACAACTCCACACCGAGCAGGTTACGCAATGAAAGTTTTCTCGAGTTTCCGTCTCGACAGGCAACAGAAAAATGAGATCGGAAAAAAAAAATCTAAGGACATGTCTATGTCCTTAGATCCTAAAAATGACAATATCGCTTGAGAGATATTACCATAGCACATAGTAGTAGGGCGCTAGGGCGCCACGTATGGTAGGAAGTACCGGATTCATAAGAATTTTTCTTAGATATTATGGTAAAAATTCTTGGACCATCTGAGCCGTTCCGCCATAGGTGACGCGCTAGTGCCCCACTACTGTGTGCCATGGTAATTTTTCTTAGACGATCGGTAGTTTTTACTAGATCCTTCTCTCAGTGTAGGGAATGTTTCGCGAGTACACTGAGAAAAAGGATAGTATTTCCCACTACATCGAATAGTTATTTTTACCGTGAAAAATAGTTCCTTGGGAACTATTTTTCACGGTAAAAAGTCAGTACACTGAAAGAAGCATCTAGTAAATATGACTATATCGCTTGAGAGATATTACCATAGCACATAGTAGTAGGGAACTAGGGCGCCACCTATGGTAGGAAGTACCGGATTCATAAGAATTTTTCGTAACTTTAAAACGTAGATGTTCCTTGCGAACTATTTTTTACGGTAAAAAGTCAGTACACTGAGAGAAGGATCTAGTAAATATGACTATATCGCTCGAGAGATATTACCATAGCACATAGTAGGGAACTAGGGCGCCACCTATGGTAGTAAGTACCGGATTTATAAGAATTTTTCTTAGATATTATGGTAAAAATTCTTGGACCATCTGAGCCTTTCCGCCATAGGTGACGCGCCATAGGTGACCCCACTACTGTGCGCTATGGTAATTTTTCTTAGACGATCGATAGTTTTTACTAGATCCTTCTCTCAGTGTAGGGAATGTTTCGCGAGCACACTGAGAAAAAGGATAGTATTTCCCACTACATCGAATAGTTTCCCGGGAGAACATCTATAAAGATAGTTTCCGATAGTGTATATTCAATTGGTTAAACCATAATTGTCGCTGCAACCATGATTTCTTAGCCATTGTCGTAACTTTAAAACGTAGATGTTCCTTGGGGACTATTTTTCACGGTAAAAAGTCAGTACACTGAGAGAAGGATCTAGTAAATATGACTATATCGCTCGAGAGATATTACCATAGCACATAGTAGTAGGGAACTAGGGCGCCACCCATGGCAGGAAGTACCGGATTTATAAGAATTATTCTTAGATATTATGGTAAAAATTCTTGGACCATCTGAGCCTTTCCGCCATAGGTGAGGCTCTAGTGCCCTACAACTGTGTGCTGCAAATTTTTCCTACATGATCGGTAGTTTTCACTAGATCATTCTCTCAGTGTAGGATAAAAGTGGGGAATATGGACCGGTACATATATCATTGATTAACGTGTTAATCGAGGTGGGCCATATTCACCACTTTTACCCTATTGTTGCTTTTACTATGTCATTTTTTCTCAGTGCACGTGTGACAAGTTCATCAGTCGCGTGTGCTATGCTCTCGCGCTGCGTCTCGACGTCGCTCGCGAGGGTATTCGATCTACCGAGTTGGAGGAGAACGTGACTCCGGGCTGAATCCCAACTCTCAGCGATCAGCCCGAAGCGGAGCGTTTGGCGAAGTGTCGCGAGAGACGGATGGAACGGGCGCTCTGCTAGATTCGAAATTGTGACGATCGGCGATGATGAGGTCGATTGGTACTCACCACTGTCGGCGTACGTCTCCGAGCCGTAACCGTCCTGAAGACCGCTCGCCCAAGTGCCCTCGTACCTCGCGGTCGACGTCGTCGATTGTCTGACTCCGTAACGACCCTTGAATCCCTGAGTCCATTCGCCACGGTAGAGCCAACGTCCCCTCGTCTCCATCCCGAGACCGTGACGCTTTCCGTTCTGCCATTGTCCCTCGTAAGCCGAACCGCTGTTTGACACACAATACGAGAAATTGGTAGAGTACAGTAGAATCTCACTTATTCGACCTTCGATCAACCGAGCCTCCGCGTTATCCGAGGAGTAGGTTCGGATAATACGGAAAACTCTGATCGAACGGTTAAAGCAGCAATGACCGCGCGCGGAATACAGTAGAACCTCCCTTATCCGAAGAGCATCCAACTCATACGAGCCCTCCGCGATAACCGAGGTACAGACTCGGATAAAACGGATGCTGCAGCAATGCCCATACGCGGAGTATTCCGTAAAGCAGCTTTGTTCCATACGCTCTTAGTCGAATTTTAATACATTAGTTTGAACTTAGATCGAACTTAAGATCAAACTTAAGTCCGAACTTAAGATCGAACTTAAGATCGAACTTAAGTCCGAACTTAAGATCAAACTAATGTCTTAAAATTCGACCCTTAAACTCGTTCAAGTTCACTATATATTGCGAGCTGCAAATACAACAGTTCCGATTTTAGAGTCGATGGTTTATGTTCATACGAAGTTAATCTTAATTAACGAAATTGTAATTGTATTTAAAAAATAACTGAATTAACAAATACAGTTAAAGTTCATATGAAGTGGTGTTATTGAAAAAAATATATAATAGTAGTAGAAGTTTTAATTGAGTATGTTATCCGAGATTTCACTCATCCGACTTACGCTCTCCCCACATTACCTCGGATAAACGGGGTTCTACTGTACAGGAAAATCGCTGTCGTTTTAAGGTTGGCGATACAATTGGCCCGCCGAGCGGACGAGGGAATAGAACTCTCGAGGCTCTCGTGCACTCTCTCGTCTCATGGGAGATTCGGCGGGACACCTGCGGAGGCCGACGTATCTCGGTGGGCCAAAAATTCTATCGCTGTATATCGCACTGAAACACGAGTGGAGATCGGTGGAACGGAAGACTCCCGGGGTTCGTCGCTAACATCGCGATACGCCTCGAACAACGGTGTAACTTGTTGCCGTCTCTCGAGAAGTGTTTCACCGTTGTTCGGAGGGTGTTTTACATACACACTAGCGGTTATGTTGGCGAGCGCGCTCGCATCGATAGCATGTGAAAATCCATTCCATATGAAATGAAATTCCGAACTTCGTGCCATATGCTGTGACAACCGAAATTACGAAATTACGACACATGGAATGGAATTTCGGAATCCATTCGATATGCTATAAAAACCAGAATTATAGCATGGAATTTCGGAATTTTGAAATTGATTCTATGTACAATGAAAATCGGCGAGGGGAGGTATCAGCTTCACCGAAAAGGCTGCGTAACCAGGGGGGGGGGGGGGGGGGGGGGCAAAATCCAAACCAACAAACAAATCCACAACTTTCCAAAATATATATAACTTATGAGGGATTTTTTTAATTACCGGAAGAGGTTTAAGCCTTTTAATTTTAAAGCCGTTTTTTCAAGCGGGCTTTTCAGCGTCACGCTACTTCGTCTAAAGTTAATTTATTTTTGCTTGTTTAGAATTGGACGATTTTTTTTCATCGACCTGTCGTACCTTCGAATGAATTTCAAACCGCAAATAAGCTTTGCTGGACAATTTCTGTTAAAAAAAAAAAAAAACAATAAATAAAAAATCACGATCCGGACTTCGGAGTGTCGATTCGCCTGGCAAGCCGAGAACGCCAGAGCGCTGCCGGAATTGACGAGCCGTCGAGAGGTCGGAGTCTCCCCGCGGTCGTAAAACTCGGGACATTCGTACGGTTATCTTTTTTTTTTTTCTCATCGCCGGTATCGAACGACGACAATGAATAAAAATAGTAAACTGGAGCGTCGGTATTAATAATCCCGTAACAGTGACCGCGATCGTCAGCCCGAATGACACGATGAAGATTAAAGGTACGATACCGAGTTAAACCGAACGAGAATCGTTTCCAGACGGAGTTCGGGGGAGGACAGGCCCGTCGTGTCCCGTTCGCGTGATGAGATAACGTCACTTGTCGGCGTTGTCATCATTGCCGACGTTTTTCCTCCGTCCGCCGAAGGCCGCCGACGTTTTCGTGTTTTCGTGCCACGGAGACGGAAACCCGGTTACGATTATTGTCAACCTCGCAATTGTCATCCCCTTAAAGAACCACGGTACAAAAAAAAAAACTTCGAACTCCAATAACAATTTTTTTTTTTATTTTACGAAAAAAGAAATTAAGACAGTTTGATCGATAAAAAAAAATAACAAGTGCTTCTATATATGCGTCGCATATGAGCTCAAGACGACAAATCCTATATTTTCCTCACAAAAAAAAAGTTCGAAACCCATAACAATTTTTATTTTATTTTTTTTTCAAAATGTATGTCTGGTCAAAAAAATTAACACGGCTCGCCCGATAAAAAAAAATTGCAAGTGCTTCGAAATGCTCGCACATCTGAAATTCTTCTAAAATATTGACTCAAGTTCACTTATGAATTCTATTTCAACGTCACGAAAAAAAAGGAGTTCAATCGAGCAGAACAATTTTTTTTACGACACGTATGTCGCGATATAAAAAAATAAACACAGCTCGCCCGACAAAGAAAATTGCAAGTGTTTCTAACTGCTCGCGCACGGGAAATTCTCCTCTTTGGATATTGACTCAAGTTCACTCACGAATTCCATTGCAACGTCAAGAAAAAAAAAAAAAAAGGAAAAGATATATATAGTCGTGAGCGACAGCTGCAGGGTTAGCTGTAGGCTCCTGCTGGGTTGTACACGGACCGGGGAAGTGGGGGGGAGCTTTCGACCTTGACACGTATCCTGGCGTCCGAAAGGGGAAGGGACCGGGCTAGGTTTCTATATATATACGCATACACATACACACACGCACACAAACCCCGAGAGAAGTAAGAGGGGAGAGAGTTCTTGTTTCCCGATAGGGGAGCTTGCAATCCTGAAAGTGGGTCACGGAGTGCAAGGACAACGAGTCCGGGTCACTGGGAGCATCCGCGTGGCGGCCAGGCGTTGGCCGTACGAAAGCTTCGGGGAATGGACGGGAGAGGGGGTAAAAGCGGTGAGGGACGGACGTCCCTTTGGTCCCGTCGTTTAGGCTCCGTTACCGGGAAGCCTGTCCGAGGTCGGCTCGCCGGGCCACCCACGAGGGTGGAAAAGCTCGGAGGAACGAGATTGGAAACGCTCGTTCGTTTCGGAACGGGAGCGACGAGGCGACACACACCGCGAACTATTAAAATTTCGAGGTCGAAACGTGCTCGCGTTCTCGGGCTGTTATCCGGAAATTTTTAACGAGCGACGAGTCCAGTCGATTAATTTTTTTTTTTATATCTATCGGGGTTCCCTTTTTTCCGCACGAGCTCGGGAGACCTCGAAAAAAGGTCCGGGAATTTGTAATTAAAAACTCTGTCGAATTGAGAGGTTGATTTGGATTCGAGGTTCTCGATCGGGAGTAATTTTTGTACATATTGCCCATACTCGATCTCCATTCTGTTTCGCGGGGTCTCACTTAATCGAGTAATTTAAAAAAATATAATCAAGTTACGAGTGTTGAGAGAGGTACAAATTAACTAAAATGAGAAGACACAAATTAAAACAAATTGAAATTGATCAGAAAGGTGCAAGTTAAGTAAAAATAAGAAATTACAAATTAAAACGAATTGAAACGATTAAGGTAGTCCGAGCGGTAAAGTCTCGTCAAACGTGAGTTTCAGGGAAAAATTCAAACATTTCCCGACGGGACAAAAATCTGAAAAAAAAATCAAGTCTATGGGAGGTTCTGCAAAGATTGTTTTTGTGCAATAACAATTCCAATTTGTCGTCAACAAATTGAATAATGATTTTTATCTCTAATTTATCAATAACATTTTGGAGTTATTATTACATAAAAAAAAGTACTCGCAGCACCTCCCGTATGGTTGATTTTTTACAAGTACAAATGATCAAAAATAACAAGTTTCAAATTAAAACAAATTGCAACGGTTACGAGACTTGCAAATTAACTAAAAAATAAAAGGTACAAAGTAAAGCAAATTGAGTCGATTAAGATCGGCACATAATTCACCAAAATAAGAAGATAAGATTTAAAGCAAATGCGAATAAAAAAATTGAAATAAAAAAAATCAAAGAAATGTCAGATGTTTAATCTTACCTCGGCCACGTGTAGACACCGGAGACCTCGAAGCCGTAGTGCCAGCTTCCGGAGTAAGCGCCCTGGCCCTTGGGCCCGGTGCAGACGCCGTGTCCGTGCGCCTTGCCGTCCTCCCATCCCCCGCAGTAAGTGCCACCGTCGTCGAAGTCGAATCTACCCCCGTTGACCTGAGGACGATTACCAGCAGCGTTGGCCGTGCCGGTAGCTCCCGGCTGTCCCGGACTCGTGCCGCTCGACTGGGGCGGCAATTGTGCACCCCCGGCGATCCCGTTCGGCGCACCGGACGAGCTCTGCTGGCCCGATTGGCCCTGCGGCTGCTGTTGCTGCTGCATTATCCGACCTGAATCTCGGAGATCGTTCGTCTCCTCTGGCTCCGACCGACAGCGCGACTCTGTCGATCCTTCGGGATTATTCCCGCTCGTCAGCAGGAACCCTCCGCTTCTCTTATTCCCACCCGACGTCTGTCCGTCATTATCGTCGTCCCCACGCAGCGGCCGATCGGTCACAGGCTTCGGTCACGGCCCTCCCAGCGAACCCGAGTTCCTGTGCACGAAATTCTGTTTTTTTTTTGCTTTTCTTTTTTTGGTTTCCTGAATACTTTTGAAGCTTTTTTTTTTGTTTTTTTTTTTTCGAACTTTCGCGAGCTCTCGAATCGATCGACGAAACTCCGGATAGCGCGAGTTTGGCAAACGAGTACCGTGAGCGCTCTATACGTAATCGATTAAAGGGTACGAGGACCAAATTTTTTTTTGGAGTTTCATCCACTGCTTTTTTTCCCTGGTGATTGTTTGGTCGGTGGATTATTTGCTAATTGCCCGTTTATGGTATAATAAATAAATATATAAAAGAAAAAACTGACATAGATTAAAGCGTTTTTTTTGGGCTTTTTACTCGATTTTCTCTAATCGTTCGACGAATCTCCGGATAACGCGAGTTAGGCAAACGAGTACCGTGAGCGCTCGATGGATCATTAATTAAAGGGTACGCGAATGACACTTTGTGAATAAAATTTCAAAAAGCTCTTTTCACTAATTATTGGTCGATGGGTTTTTGGGTACACGTTTATACTACAGTAAATAAATAAGTAAATCAAATTAGATTAATTTTTAGCATGACGTGAACAAAAAAGTCAACATAAATCGTACATGACAATTGGACAAAAAAAAAAGTTTGCATTTGAAGGGTCGAATCAACAGCTTTTAGTCTCGTTGGGTCGTAAACGCGAGAATAGGGGGGGGGGGGGGGGGATAAAATCGCGTAGCATAGTAGAAGAATTCACGCGACGTTTGTCCCGTTTTCTCGCCCGCCGACGTGGCTCGTTCTCGTATAAATCGGCCAGCTACACACTCTCGTTCGTTTTCACCGTTCGCGCCGTTCGGAAATAACCGGCCTTCGCCCTCGTGAAAGATAGAGAGCGAGCGGGACAGGTTTCGAGCCTCGAATAAGAGGAACAAGCGTATCAAGAATTGGAGGTGTCGAGCTTAAGCGACCGAATAAAAAAAAAATTAAAACAATAAAAATTTACAAAAAGAAAAAAAAAACACATTTTTTTCTCAGAAAATTATCGATCTATAGATCGAACTAAAGAAAATAAAATTAAGCGATGATGAAATCCGATCGGAGCGAAACAATTATAGAGGCCAAGGCCAACCGTCCCAATTATCGGAGTGCACTGGTCGACGAAAAAAAAAAATCGATCAAACGTTATAAAACATAAAAAAAAAAAAACGGCCACGCGATTCCCGCACGTCCTGCGGGACACGATCTACTTTCGAACTCCCTTAAAAATAGACGTCGTCGACCGCGGCGAGAGAGACGCACGCGAGATCCGGAATCTCGGACCGGGTTCGAGAGCTCGTAACGCTCGCGGACACTTTCTTCTCGACAATACAAATATATGCATATATTTTTAATTTCTCAAAAAATATTTCACACTATTTTATTTATTTTTCCATCTCCCTAAAATCGACAAAATTCGATCACTGTCGATGCCTTTGCGCGAACGATCGACAGATTCGTCGGAACTCTTCGTCTTCGCGCTTGGAAATTCCCGGGATCCGCGGACACGAGTCACCTTCGACACACCACGTCCATATTTATATTTTAACACTAGTCTTTTTTTAAAATAAATTTCATTATTATTTTTTATTTTTTATTATAATTTTTCACCAATTATTAATTTCGACATTTTTATATATATATATATATATATTTTTTTTTTACCAGTAGATTGGTAATAGCACTGTGCACGACGTATTTCGAGGCTGAAAAAACTACTTCGCGTACTACATATACTATATATACATTTATATATAAAACTGTTCCCCGAGATCGGTTGGAGAGGCTTCTCGGGGCGCGTCCGTGCCACGCCGCGGCCCTGACGCGAAAAAGCTCGGGTTTGCGTTTTCGTCTCCGTGGTCGACGACGACGACGACGACGACGACGACGAAGACGACGTCGACGACGACGTCGACGTGAGCCGCACGCGCCCGCCCGAAAACGCGAATCGCGCTCGCGCCCCGCTCGATTCGTGTGGGTGGAGAAACGGTACGTCGATTACGTCCCAGTTGCTCGTAATACATAAATATATGTATGTGTGTGTACGTGTTAAACATATGGCAACTACATATTTATGTACTCGTATATAGACGAATTTTTATCTTTGTATAATAAACCGGTGCCAAAAGGATGGTTGGAGCTTCGTTAGAGTGAGCGACACAGTAGTTGGCTCTTTTTGCGGAACCATTTGAAAAACAGTGTTGCAGCGGTGTTATTAAAATTGAACTTTTTTATTTTTACTCCCAAATTCTGACTCCCGAGCCTCGAAGTTTCTGTACCGAAAGTTTAGTTTCGAGTTCGGATCGGTAATTCATATTCATGTACTCGTCTATAGACGAATTTTTATCTTTGTATAATAAACCGGTGCCAACAGGATGGTTGGAGCTTCGTTAGAGTGAGCGACACAGTAGTTGGCTCTTTTTGCGGAACTATTTGAAAAACAGTGTTGCAGCGGTGTTATTAAAATTTAACTATTTCATTTTTACTCCCAAATTCCGACTTCCGAGCCTCGAGGTTCCTGTACCGAAAGTTTAATTTCGAGTTCGGATCGGTAATTCATATTCATGTACTCGTCTGTAGACGAATTTTTATCTTCGTATAATAAACCGGTGCCAAAAGGATGGTTGGAGCTTCGTTAGAGTGAGCGACACAGTAGTTGGCTCTTTTTGCGGAACTATTTGAAAAACAGTGTTGCAGCGGTGTTATTAAAATTGAACTTTTTTATTTTTACTCCCAAATTCTGACTCCCGAGTCTCAAAGCTTCTGTACCGAAAGTTTAATTTCGAGTTCGGATCGGTAATTCATATTCATGTACTCGTCTATAGACGAATTTTTATCTTTGTATAATAAACCGGTGCCAAAAGGATGGTTGGAGCTTCGTTAGAGTGAGCGACACAGTAGTTGGCTCTTTTTGCGGAACTATTTGAAAAACAGTGTTGCAGCGGTGTTATTAAAATTGAACTTTTTTATTTTTACTCCCAAATTCCGACTCCCGAGCCTCGAAGTTTCTGTACCGAAAGTTTAGTTTCGAGTTCGGATCGGTAATTCATATTCATGTACTCGTCTATAGACGAATTTTTATCTTTGTATAATAAACCGGTGCCAAAAGGATGGTTGGGGCTTCGTTAGAGTGAGCGACACAGTAGTTGGCTCTTTTTGCGGAACCATTTGAAAAACAGTGTTGCAGCGGTGTTATTAAAATTGAACTTTTTTATTTTTACTCCCAAATTCTGACTCCCGAGCCTCGAAGTTTCTGTACCGAAAGTTTAGTTTCGAGTTCGGATCGGTAATTCATATTCATGTACTCGTCTATAGACGAATTTTTATCTTTGTATAATAAACCGGTGCCAAAAGGATGGTTGGAGCTTCGTTAGAGTGAGCGACACAGTAGTTGGCTCTTTTTGCGGAACTATTTGAAAAACAGTGTTGCAGCGGTGTTATTAAAATTGAACTTTTTTTATTTTTACTCCCAAATTCTGACTCCCGAGTCTCAAAGCTTCTGTACCGAAAGTTTAATTTCGAGTTCGGATCGGTAATTCATATTCATGTACTCGTCTATAGACAAATTTTTATCTTCGTATAATAAACCGGTGCCAAAAGGATGGTTGGAGCTTCGTTAGAGTGAGCGACACAGTAGTTGGCTCTTTTTTCGGAACCATTTGAAAAACAGTGTTGCAGCGGTGTTACGGTTATTTTAAAATGGACTCTCGAGCCTCGAAGTTGATGTACCAGAAAGTTCAATTGCGATATCGGGTTTGATGTCAAGTTCGAAGTTGAATCAAGATCGGATCGGATCGGATATTTAAAATTTTACTCTCGCGCCTCAAAGTTGCTGTACCAATTTTTAGATCGGCTCTGACTTTGTCCAGGGAGATTGTTTTTTTTTACTTCTTAGTAGTGAAATCGATACGACGGAGTGTGGGCAACGTTTGGGTCACGTTGGAACACCAATACGGTATATCGTTTACTAATTACGGGATCCAGACGACAAATGCTCCTGCACGAAATTGCGCTAAGGTCGAACTTGAGCACGAAGTCGAGTTCGAACGCAAAATTGATCTTGATATCGGTCTTAAGATGAATCTTCGGACTAATCTTGAGATCGATCCTAAGATCGTTGTTGAGGTTAATCGTAAAATTAATGTCAAGATTAATTTTAAAACTAATCCTGAGATTAATCTCCAAATCAATATTAAAAATCGATCTTAAGATCAATCCGGTTTACGCATAAAAACTTTTGTTATTTTGTATAATAATTTCACAAAAAACGTTAACACTGTTTGGCGGGAGTATTTAGAGCAAAAACTACCCACGAGCGCTATCCACGAGTTTCCGTGTATTCATTGGTGACTATGGAGAACTCTGTTCGGGCATTCTCGCGTACGGCTCTCAAACACGCCCGGCAGTATCAGTGAGTTTCCGTTCTCGAACTCGTCCGTACGCCTGCAATTGTGTTTACGTCTGACTCCTCGAGCGATTCAGGGAGTCCCCCTCTCCGCCCCCTTTATTTCCCAACGTGGTGTTCTACTTCCCTCACTAACGAATACGTGCGGAACTTGTCCGCCCGTTTGTAAATTTCGCCAGAGCGTTCGCTCCAGATGCGTTCGTGTGCTCCGGCAGTCTCGTGCAGAAAAGAGAGGGGCAAAACGGAATACCGGGGCAAAATGGACTATCTTCACCAACTTTTCGTGGGATGTACCAAAAAAGTTGCGACTAAACAAAAACGCACTCTCCCAGGTCCTCATTGTTCCACCCCCTCCCCTTCCCCTCGGGGTCAAAGTCTCGTCAGAAAACTTTAACATTTTGTGGTCACACTTTTTACTTGGAAGTCCCGATTGAGGTATTTACCATAAAGAAAAGTCTAATCTCTGATATGGGACACTGGTTCATTTTGCCCCAGTCCTCCTCCCGGGGTCAAAGTCTCTCCAGGAGACTTTATCCTCTTCCACAGACAATTTTCTCAAAAGTCCCGCTTGAGGTCTTTCTGCATAAAGAAAAGTCTAATCTCTAATATGGAACACTGGTCCATTTTGCCCCCCCCCCCCCTTCTCACGCATACGTACATCCAGTGTACGCGCGTTTCGGCCACCGCTCGCTCTTCTGAGTTCCGCGGCCGCCGAGGTTGTGTGCGGTACCGGATAGCCGAAAAGCTATACCGGCCGCGAGAGCTTCACCGGCTCCACCACTAGGAACGACGCCGTTACGCAATGCTTCTATAAGCATCCGTGATCTGCTCGGAATGTGGCCCCGCGTCGGCAGCGGCAACGGTTAGTTAGCTCTCGGGAAGGTATGAGCGATAGAAAGCTCGATAGAAATCGAATCGATTAATCCCTTTCTTCCCTCCTACATTTCCTTCCTACGCTCTCTTCCGCCTACCTGCCTACGTTCTCGCTGTCCCCGAAGGGTCTCCAACCACATCCGAAGAGACAAGGATCGACTCATCGGCACGGCTCTCCCGAGGCGACATTCTCAAAGAGCTAATCACGAGTGTCACGTGGGAGTTACAGGACCGATGAGGACCGGTGGGAAGGATGACGATCGGGAGCCAATGAAGAAGTATTCGCTGCCTTGGATAGTCAAAGTCACTCGAAAGTGATCAAACTTGACGAATAGTTCGATCGGATACGTCCACTTATTGTTCAATACGAGGAAAAAGAAAAAATGTTTCTGTGAACTCGGGAAAACATTTTTTTTTTTCTGCAGGTGAGCGGGGCAAAATGGGACAGTGGGCCCAACTCGATTTTCTAATAATTTTTGGGTGCCCCATTTTGCCCCAACGTGCGATAAAAAAAATTATTGGAAAATTGCGTTTTGCTCCACTGTCCCATTTCACCCCGCTCACCCCTGTTCTTGAATAAAAAATATCTATTCCTAACCCTGGAACACCACACACATGAGTCTGATATCCACCGAATTTCAAGATTCGACATCTGTAGCTTGATTCGGCTTAACTGAACCGACTCGAACCCCTCGAAATCATCAGCCGCTACTTCTCCGCTATTTTTTTTCCAGTTCGATTCCGTTTTCATTAAAAATGTATTTTTTCTTAACGCAAAAAAAAAGATACTAAAATAAACCGTTCTATCATCTCGAGTGCAGTTTTGTCGCAAACAAAGTTCGACCGGCGTGGAAGAGTTGTGCCGGAAGTCGGTCGGGGCGAAGGGTTTGACCCGGCGAGTACAAAGCCCATTGATAATTGATTAACGGGAGCTTCCACTTTAGCGAAGCAGCGACAGAGCAGACTAATTTCTCATCATTTTCGCCGGAGCAAGTTCTTTGCGCCGACCTCCTCCGTCTTCGTGAGAGTTGGCGACCCGCGACGCGACGGGTAAATGTCCCGGGCTGAAGCTGAAGAGAAAGCTCGAATAAAGTGTCTATGGGGAGAGCGGGGCAAAACGGAACATCTTTAAAAATGCTTCGCGGACCGTAAAAAAAGTCTTCTCTCAAATGAACGACCGTTTTGCCCCACCACCTGCGCCATCCCCGTTCCGCCCCCTCGAGGCCTCCGGCAGGCTGATCGCGACCCGTTTATCCATTAATTAACCCTTTTCCCAGACCGTCAAAGAACAAACTGGCGCAGTCCCGGGAACGGGGACTACCCAAAGCAAAAGATAATTGGACCATCACAAAGGCAAAAAGTTGCCGACCAGAGAACAAAAGCCCGAATATTAATATCCTTCAATAATGTTTTCAACTTTTGAAGAAATAAAAAAAATTTCACAGAAATTGATTATTCCTCCAAAAAAAAAAAAAAAAAAATCACCCGAAGATCCTTTTTTGCACATCCGCATGTACGGATAATTTTTTGCTCGGTCGTCGCTACGCTCACCTCCCTTAAGGTAGTACTTGCGAATTGTGTTCACTTCCCATAAGTTTCAAAGAAATTAGATCGGTAGAAAGTCACAAAATTCACTTTGAATTTATTGACTTTCTACACGTTTTTCCCAAATAAAATTTAAAACAAAATTCAAACTGAATGTAAAAATCTGAAAAAAATTCATACGTCTTCACAAACGTGAAGGAAGCACTTTAATGAAAAAAAAGTTAGGTTTCCGGGAGAATTGTGGAACAATTTTATTTTCCATCAATTTGTTAATAACATTTTGGAATTATTATTATGCAAAATTGATCTTTTCAGCACGCTTGATATGCTCGATTTTTTTCCAGATTTTTCCCTCTCATTTATCTGAAACTTATGCGAAGTGAACACAATTCGCAAAGACTACCTTAAATCACTGTTCGACGGGAGCCAGTAGGGCGATTCCAGTTTGGTCAGACGGGGGAGCGGTGAAACCGAGACCGGCAACAGCGCTTCGCTAAGTGGTCGTGTAAAGTGTAGGCTGAAAAACGGTCGGAGGGCAACAGGCGGTGGGAGAGCGGTGGCTCGACGAAGAGAAGCCGAGGCGTCGTCTCGGTCGTTCCGGTGCTCTAGGCTCTAGGCTCTAGCCGGTCAGCAGCAGAAGCGGCGCGGAGCTACAGAGCTACCTCTCTAGCTCGCTAGGGCTTCTATTTTTATCATGGGGTAGCGAATTGTTCCACGAGGCGGGCAGCAGCAGCAGCAGCAGCAACAGCAGCAGCAACAGCAGCAGCAGCAGCAGCACCGGCAGCGACAGCAGCGGCAGCGGCAGCGGCAGCAGCAGCGGCATACAGCCAGTGAGGCCCGCAGCCGTGCGTTCGTCAATGCGACGACCGGGTTCAAACCATTTATAAATAGTAAGAAGTACGAGAGAGTGAGAGTCGACGGAAAATCGGCGAGGATGCCGGATAAACGATGCTCGCTGCTGCCCGACTCTCCGCTCTCCCTCCCGCTCCCTGTGTGCGCCCCGCAAGCTCACCGACTGTTTCCGACTGACCAGAAAGGAGCACGTCGACGTTACGAGAAACACCCGATCGATCCATCGATCCATCTTTACCGGCGCGCTGCACGGGGGAAATACCCCGGGGCTGCCCGAGAGAACAAAGAACCTCGATGCTGACGGTGTGTGGCCCTCGACGACCACACGCCGGCGAAAAAGTCCAAAATTTTTTTACATTCTTTGTAATCGACCTTCCGTGGTACGAAAGGGTCCGCTGATATGAAATTCCTTATTGATATTTAAAGTGGAAGCTTTATTTTTTTATCATTTTAATACTTTACCATTTTACCATTTTGCCATTTTGCCATTTTTGCATTTTTTACCATTTCTTGCCATTTTACCATTTTATCGAAACATGAAAGCACATAATATTTCCTTCACTCTCTTTATACAGATATTGTATATGTTTTGAATGGCACTATGAATCATTTTTTTATTGTAGAAAATTAATTAGCCTAATTAGTATTTTTTCTTTTATTTTTTTATTTCTTGGCTTTGCGCCAACATTTTTTTTACCCTTTTAAAAACATAAAATTAATGAATCCACATTCCAAAAAGCTCAATTAATGAAAAAAAAGGTGTAAATGAAAAACGTCACTATAGACTAAACACGCGATTGCTACGCAGTCTCGGGACTATGAATACCGGTGCCGTAGTCAATAAAAACCCTGGAATAGCCAACGACTTTGTATCGCCCACGTTGCATCACTTTGCATCGTTTACCCTGCGCTCGAAACCTATCCCTCTCGCTCGCTCGTTCCCTTGGCACATGAATGCATATTCTTCTATGCGCACCTAACTAACACTCCCACCATCTCCGACCCCCCCTCTTTCTCATTCGCTGTTATACGAGATTCTCGGTTGGGGTGTGTTGAATGGCGCTAAGTTGAAAATAAAACGCTACCGGGAGAGTATTACACTCGCTGTCTTAGCGAGAAAGATATTAGGACATGAGGGACGGGAGAGGAGGTGGAGGTAGATTGTGTGAGACACACATCGGGGATACCGGTACTCGAGTGAAAATAACTCGTGCCTCTCTATAGAGCGCGGGGATCTCCCTGTCGTGTTTTCATTATAAATTCAATTTAACACGAGTGTTTTTATGTGAAAACATCTTGGCCCCGCCCCTCTCCCCTCCTACCCAAAAAACTGTCCTCAAAAAAACTTTACGATCTTACGGCTTACGGATAAGCCGTCAAAACTTTTTTGTTTTTCTCAATTTACAATAGATTTAGTAAATAGAACAGATTTAGTAAAATGGCCGAAATTTTAAAAAACTGTCCTATTGGAAATTGAATAAAATAACCAAAAGGATTCTGAAAAAACGGTCCTATTGGAAATTGAGTAAAATGACCAAAAGTGTTTTCAAATAGTGTACCATCGGATATTGACTGAATGATCAAAAACATCCGAAAAAACGGTACGGTTGCAAATTTAGCGAAATGGCCATATTGGCCAAAATGGTACATTTTCCATAGTTGTATTCTTCACTATTCCCGAGAATTCGGAAATTTCGTGTAGGAATTTATCAACGCGAAGAGAGCACGAGTCTCAAGGCTCTCGGGCTCCCGTTCTCTACCCATTGGGGGAGGAATCCTCCTCGGAGTCTGATGCCCTGGCCCCTCGAGACTCGAGAACTACTGGACCGAAGAGAGCAGCTCGCCGGACTACGCGGTGACACACGCGCGAGGTTCAATGGACTGTCCCGGTTCCACTATCACTGTTCTCCATTTCTTGTCTTTCCTGGGCTTCGAATCAGTGTGTGTTTGTGTCCGGAAAAAAGTTTCGAAGCATGGGAAGAATTTTTTTTTTTTTTTAATTCGTTCAGAAAAGTTAAATCCCGAGGGGAATTAACCTTTTCAATTTTCGTCCGACACAATTCAATTTTCGGTAGTTAGTCTCGGATTTCAATTTTATTTCGAAATAGAATATTCCTATTTCATGAAGATTTTCGCCGCTGCTCGAACATGAGCTTTTGGAGCAGCAAAATTAAAAACCTTCATTCTCAGAGCATAAACGACTTTACAAAAAATTGGATTCGCTAAAAGATTTATATAGGAAAGCGTTCTTACATAGGAAACATAGGAAAGCGTAACTTGTAGTGACAAATTTGAAACGTTTAATTAATAATCTCAAAATAAAAAGCTTAAATTTCTCACACGATTGCTGATGTGACATGTGAGTTCGTTCACTTTTCTTAACCCTTTCAGGCGCAGTGCGTAGCTATAGTTTCGTCAACACATCGAACCACGCTCTTGCACGGATGCAACACCTTTGTCAAATAAACATCAAAATATCATCGCGAAACGGACGCCGAAAAAAATCTTGAAAAAATAAATAAAAATAATTATATCAATTAATTTTTTCAAGAATAAAAAAAAAACCATTCTACAAAAACGCTACTTTGCTTCAACTGCTCGATTAATGATCGCCAAATTTGCATGCCCTGCCCAGAGAATTCATTTTCTATTAATTTAATGAATTAATTAATTAAATTAATAACGATACCTCAAAAATCCTTTTTCTTTAAACTTTTCTTGTTTTGTTTTTACCGCCAAAACGTTATTGCACACAGTACCAAGCCCGAAAGGGTTAAAGAACGACCATCCTCGTACTCCACGTGATTGCTCCAATTCAGTTTCCACGAGCTCCGTTCTACTTTTTCCTTATCCTCCGATCTATCGGGGCCCCTTTGTACCCCATTAAAATTACGACAGTAATATTGCAACATAAATATGCAATCGGGCTTACACACAACTATACATTACACGGTGCGGACGCGATCGATCGACGAAATACTCGGACACGTGCATTAGTTTTTCTCGCGCACACACTCACACGAGCTCCCGCGCCTGTTGGAGCTCTTAATCTATGCACGCAACGCGATCTTACACCGAACGATAACACGAGGAGGCGCGCACGCACTTCGGTACTAAAATAACGAGCGTGGAAGAAAAAAAAAAAAAATTATCGAACCGATCGAGCAGTATTTTTAATTTTACCTCCTTTAGACAATTAAAAAAAAATATATATTAATTTTCTATTTTTTTATTAATCTTCTTTAATTACGATTATTATTGATATCGCATCGTTCGAAGCACTGCGCGTGGACGTGGCGAGGGGTCGAAACTCGAATCGCGATGCACTGTACCCGTTTCACCTCGATTCACCTGGGAATCACCTCGATATTATTTGCCGGCTCGCGCACGACCCTCGCCGCCGAAGGGCTCCTCGCAATCCCAGTACTGCCACTACGAAGACGAAGAATACCGACGACACAATTATTCGACGAGATGAAACAAATTTTTTTTTTTACTTTATTTTTTTTCCAACTATTAAACGATTATTAATTTATTTTTTTTCATCTATGGTGAGAATCGGTGTTTACCCTTCTTTCAATATGCCGACGATCCGAAGCTCCGGCATCGGGATGTTATAGTTATTTTTTATTTTTTATTTTTTATTTTTTTTTGTATCAAAACAGCAAATTGCCAATCCCCGGTATTTTTTTTTCTCCCGTCCGTCTCGCCGTGCTCTCCTGGCCAGTAGTAACAGCCGCGGTAGTATCGGACGTTCTGCCTCTCGCAGCTCTCTCGTGTGTGTCCCTCACCGGATCGCTGCGGTCCTCTGCGTCTTCGTTTATCGTCGATTAATTAATTTTCTTTTCTCTCCTCCCTGCCGTCGACGCAGCGCCACGCTTTTGCACAGCTCGCCTTCCGCGATGCACGATTTATCTTTTCTGTATTCTTTATTTTTAGTCAAAGTATATTTTCAGTTTTTTTTTTTTTTTTTCGTGGACTTCAATTTTTTTTCGAAACTCTCATTCGGCTTTTCGGCGAAAATAATTTTGGGTATTTTTATTTTTTTTGTTGTTAAATTTAAATGACGACGTAACTTTTGAGACTTCGCGGAGAGAGAGAGAGAGAGATTTTTCAGCGGTGGCTGAGAACGGAGAGTATTGTACGGGGTCGTGCGTCAGGGTGGTGGCATGATTGCGACTACCTCGTAGTCTCGGCGCTGCCCTCGCGACGACGTCGACGTCCCGACGCCTCGTCGTTCATCCCGGAACACATGCGCTGTTCGATACCGGCCACTGGCACGCTTAAGGGGCGCCAGGAACGCCGCTGACGCCGCCAAACGCCGAGAACGGGAAGATCGGGGCGGTCCGATGCGTTACTCGCCGACACTACTTGCTGCACTACCGGCCAGCCGAGCGAGCTCTCTCGGCCGTTTCTCCTGCGAGGGTTCGACAAAGTGCATGCATTTTTTTTTTCTCAGCGTTGCAGTACTTTTGAGTACTGCGGAGGGAATTAATTTACTTCCCTTTTTTACTTTTTTTTTTTTTTTTTTTTCTCAGGGTTGCAGTACTTTTGAGTACTGCGGACGGAATTAATTTACACCCGTATCGCACGCGTTATTTCTGGAGGAGAAATATCGCGCAATTTTTTTTTTTTTTTTGCGCAGGTATTTGCATCCCTGCTGATGAAGTGGAGGGTCGTCTGCGGATCGCTGCTGAAGAGCCTCGTAGGATCAAGAGATCTCGCGAAACAAACGAGGCGGAAGACTCGCGAGGAACCTTCAGGAAATCTTTTTATTTTTTCGTAATTTTTTTTATTCGGGAAAAAAAGAATGTGGCCGAGCTTGTTGAATTATTGAAGAGTTTCCGAAATTCTAATGTGATATTTTTTAACATAAAAAAATTAGTTTTTGGGATTGATATTAAAGAAAGATTGAAAAGTGGCGATGTGAGAATTCTCGGAGGGTAAGTTGTTTGTTTAAAGTCGAGAACCAATTTATTGACGATTCAATCGAACAAATCTTTTTTTCGAACAAATTCGAAGACATTTTTTTTATCATGGTCTTCGCTTCGTTATAATCGATCGCATAAGTTGAACGTCTCAGTTACCGTCGAGTTCATTATCGGCGAGACGAAGTTTACGGAGCGTTGAATTTTGTACCAACTGTTAGGTCGTTTGTTCCCTTGACATTCCAACAGTCGAGTTTTTATTGACCTTCGGTGATCAACCGCTGGTAAAGTCGATCCCATATCTGCGATGAGGACATGTCGCGGTCGGCTATAGAAACCGCGATCCCATTTTTTTTTTTTCACGGACACTGAAACCTTACTTCCAAACTTTAAAGGATGTATGTGTTTAAATGTTGGGAATTACTCCGAGGGTAAAAAAGTTGCTTACCTCCGATTTTCACTATCATCAATAATAAACATCACTTTCCCGGGGACAAAAAAATTCGCAGATTATTCGCAGTGCACGACTATGTCTCGTCGATAAGGATAATCCCCACCTCTTACGATCGCCCATGAATCGGACCGTAGGAGCCGCAATTTTTTTTCGTGACTCATCTCTATTAACCGTTGCAGATAATCCATGCCTAATTCACCTCGTCACCGGTATTACGTCACGTACGGTAAAAAAAAAAAAGCGATTTCCGAACGGGAAGTGACGTATTTCCGGTATGACGCCACTTCCGGTCGGAAAAATGAAAATGTCAAACCGGAAGTGACGTGTCTGGGATATGCCGTCGTCACTTCCGGTCGAAGAATGAGATTTTCAAACCGGAAGTGACCTATTTCCGGTGTGACGTCACTTCCGGTCGAAAAATGAAAATGTCAAACCGGAAGTGACGTATTTACGATATTCGTCACTTCCGGTTGAAGAATGAGATTTTCAACCCGGAAGTGAAGTATTTCCGGTGTGACGTCACTTCCGGTCGAAAAATGAAAATGTCAAACCGGAAGTGACGTATTTACGATAGTCGTCACTTCCGGTTGAAGAATGAGATTTTCAAACCGGAAGTGAAGTATTTCCGCTATGACGTCACTTCCGGTTGAAAAATGCTATTTCCAAATCGGAAGTGAAGTATTTCTGGTATATCACTTCCGGTAGAAGAATGAGCTATTCAACCCGGACGTGACGTATTTCCGATATAACGGCACTTCCGGTCGAAAAATGGGAAATCCACATCGCAAATGAGGTATTTCCGGTATGACGTTTTGTTCGGTTTTTTAAGTGAAATTTTCAAACCGGAAGTGGCATTACCGATGTTTTTCTGGACATTTCTCGAATGCTACATATCGCAGGTTGCAAAGCCACGGATGCAACCAGTGACAGAAACGTAGAAATTAAGGAACACAGAAAAGTGGATAAAATAGCGTATGTGATACGTCTCAAATGTATTTGAAATTCATATCGAATTTAGCCAGCGACAGAAACGTATGAATTAAGAAACACGGTGAACGCATCAACGCCAGCAAACCTTAGCGGCGTGTGAGGCGCGCGCGATATAGTCCGGTTATACCGAAAGATCCGTACAGTTTCAATCTACTATATCCGGGACTCCCACTCGCCGATGTTATTATTGCGTACGACTTTATCGTTCGTTTCATAACAAACGATATTCACGACTATGTTATCTTCTCGATTCGTCAAAATTATCTCATTAGTGTGTATTCGCTCATTATTCTTATCGGATCTTTGAATCGGATGGGGGGGAAGAAAAGTTGAGTCTCCGGCAAAGAGAGACGATAACCGTGCGTGCTCGTGTGGAACTCGCGTCAGTGAATTTAGAAACGGAGTCACAAGCTCAGTTCCCCTTAGTCACAGCTCGAAACAGATTCGGAGATTCCGTTCCGTTAACTTCCTCGGTTGGACAATTTATCATTTGAATCTTTTAATTGAAAATATTATTATTTAATTAATTCGATTAAAAAAAAATTATTATTTAATGCATTTAATAAAAAAAATTATTATTCAATTTATTTAATTAAAAATATTATTATTTAATTCATTTAATTTCAAAAATAATATTTTAGTTCATTTAATTGAAACAAAATTATTGCGCGTACGCAATGAAAGTGGTGCGTTGAGTAATCGAAGAGACATGTACGGGAGGAGAGAGAAATCTTTCGACTGCCTGCTGAAGCACCCTTCAACCGTGAGTATCTAATTACCTCGTCGAGTGTAGATTTACTGTAGACTCGCTCGTGTGCATCGCGGTGCAGAGACGTGCGGGTCGAGGAACATCGAGAGTGAGGCCAGACTCGCGGCCTCACCAGACCCTCGCGAGGGCTTCGGATTGCAACCGGTAATGGAATTATATCGCCGGCGCGATGAATTTTCAACGGGATCGATTTTTTCCACTCTACTCCGCTCGGCGTTTACGTGCAGTAAGGTGTGCGATGTCTCTCGATCAGTGCGGCTCATCTACGTATGTTGTCGTCTGTCGTTTGTTCATTTTTTTTTTCTTTGAGGCTTTGTACGTCATTCGGATAATGTGAGGACAGTGAAAAAAAAAAAAGTTGATTTCAGTAATAATACGTACGTCATTCTGGTGGACTGGAAAAATATTTTTGTCGTCTGTGTATGATAAATTTGTTTTTAATTGTCTTCTAACTTGCGTTTCGATGCACTTAGAATTGTCTAAAACGTCGATAAATCTATAAAATTTACGCATTATGATTTAGCGCAAGTAAAACCTCGCTAACAGCCGATTGTAATGTGATCGATAATTGTCGTCGATAAATACCTGAATCGTCGTAATTAATACATCGTACAATAAATCGTCCCATTGATGACTAATCCGCTCTCTTCGTGAGGAAATGTTGTTGGCCATTTAAATATTACATAAGCTTCCCGATACGTCCGTGCCGAACCGTTCTCGAGTTCAAAATCCGCTGCGCTGAGTTCGTTATTATCGGTCGAATGATGCAAGAAATCTATTATATCTCATATTACGCGCCTCAAAAAAATTAATAAAAATTAATCAAAATTAATGACAATAAATAAAATAAAGATAAAAATCTACTCTTTTTTTTCTAGGCTCGAAGTGACCGAGAGTTCGAAGAGGGTTATCGTCGATAAATCCGAGAGAATGGATCTGCTGAGCTTGAACTTTTTGACTCTCGAGTTGCGTGAGACATCGAAGGTTTCGGACGATGACTCGATGGACGAAGAAATGGGTGACGAGAGAATCGACGAAATTTTAAAATCGACCGAGACGATTTTGGAAATGTCGACGAACAACGAGAGGAAAAGATCACGTCGAAAAATTGGCTTGGATCGCGAAAATTTCGGTGGAGCTTTGGACGATGATAATTTGCCGGTGATAAGCCTCGACGAACTGGCCTGGCACGACAGCGCCGTTGATTGCTGGGTGGCGATTTACGACTACGTGTACGACTGTACCGAATTCCTCCGGAGTCATCCGGGCGGTCAGGACGTTATTCTTGAGTACGCTGGAAGAGACGCGACCCTGGCCTTCATCGGCACCGGACACTCGGTCGGGGCTCGAAAAATTCTTGAGAAATATCTCATAGGAGAACTGCCCGCTCACGAGAGAATCTTTCGGACAAACGGTGGTGTCAAAATCGTCGAGCAGTGACTCAAGATCGACGATGCCGAGAAGAGACACTTTTCAGTGGGAAAAATAAAAAAATAAAAAATTTAACTTGAAAAACGAAATTTTTATGGAAATTTCAAAATTTTTATGGAATTTTCACAATTTCTATGGAAATTTCACAATTTCTATGGAATTTTCACAATTTCTATGGAAATTTCAAACTTTCTATGGAAATTTCAAACTTTCTATGGACATTTCAAGACTTCTATGGAAATTTCAAGATTTCTATGGAAATTTCAAGACTTCTATGGAAATTTCGAGATTTTTATTGAAATTTCAAGATTTCTAATTTCCAAAATTTCTATGAAAACTTCAAAATTTTTGTGGATGAAAAAAATATTTAAAAAAGAAGCTAGGGACGACGGTGAGACTCTCGTCGGTGACACGCCGATAACCCGCAATTATCATTGACGAACGTGAATAATTATCGTCATGGTTCGGAAGGGGTGCAGCTATGCACTGAATGGATCTCTATAGGACGGGCGATAGTCGGAAAGAAAGAAAACAATTCATTATGCGGAAAAAAAATGACGCAGAAAAAGAAGTGACGAAAGAAATATTATATCTTCGCGATAGTTAGCCGGCGAGTGATATTTTATGTGTACAATGTTGCAGGGGATATTTTCTTTTGCGTTGTGTATTTCTCCGCGGAAAATTGCGGCTGGATAAAAGAAATTCATCGGAAATCATCGGACAGACACCGTTCGCGTCGATCTTACCATGTTTTAAAAGTAAGAACTTGAAATGCTAGTTCAAGGTCGTTGTTGCTCCTTGTCCGAGGGAAGATACGAAATCGCTAAGTCTGTTGCATGTCACAGCGGTTCAACAGCGGCATATCGCCTATCAAAATAGTGTGGCTTGAGTCGCATTAATCTTGCTATTGCTAATACGCGCAACCTCTAAGAGGAGAAAAAAAAATGCTCGCATTAGCGTAGACCCGAGACGCCGCGCGACTTTTCAATTATCTATACTCAATGTTCATTAAATCCCATCGTCAGCACGTCGTGCGGTCTATCGCCTGCACATAATTTCATACCGCACATACCGCATAATTTCACATATTTATTTCATAGTTAATAAGAATCTAATCAAATTTTTAATTATTTATTTTATGTATTCGTCACTAAAGCGTTTCTTTTAAATGTAATTTTGCGGAGCGGCAAAGTTCCATCACTGCCTTTGTGAGCAGATTTTCGGTTTACATGTTCCACTTTTAGTGTAATTAAAAAAAATGATGTCCTAAAAAAATTATCGATATAGATTACACGTAAATTTTATCATCAATTTCGCTGTACACTGTACTCGGAGTATATCCTCTTGCATACCGGAGCTTAACAGCGGTATATCGCCTATCAAACTGGCGTAGCTTGAGAGTCGCATTAATCCTACTATCGCCAATACACGCCAACTGTATGTGGGCAAAGAAAAATCACGGGTCAGACTCGAGACGCTCCGAGACTTTTCAATCATCTATACTCAATGTTCATCAATTTTTTCATCAGCACGTCGTGCGGACTATCGCCTCTCCGTTATGCAACTTTCACGGCTCCATGTATTAGTTGCATAATTTCATATATTTATTTCATGGAAAATACTTCTAAGAGTCTAAAAAAAATGTATTCATCACTAAAGCGTTTATTTCAACTCTAAGTTTGTAGAATGGCAAAGTACCATCGCTGCCTGTGTAAGCCGGTTTTCGGTTTACATATTTCACTTTTTACTTCTGTTCATTTTTAAGCGCAATTAGAAGAAAAAAGAAAATAACTGCCTAAACAAAAATTTTTGATGTAAATTATACATAAATTTTATCATTAGCTTCGCTGTATACCTCTTTTGTAATGGCGCCTTAAGAGACAAGTAGAAAGCACGATTAAGTCGCAGGTGAAGGCAAATGGGTGTAATCCATCCGTTTATATCGTCGATTCTGCTATTTGACGCGTATTACCTTGCAGTTTTAAGACATAAAAATAAATTTAATCTATGCATCGATATACGTAACGGTAATCGGGTACTCGAAGGTGTGGAAGTGCGGTTGTGGCTTACCGTTTACCATTATGCTTATTTGTAGCTTATGGTATTATGACATCGGATATTGACATAGATCGAATTAAACCGCTCATTTATTTCCGTATTCAACCACAATATTTTTTTTATTTCTCCTATCCTCACCGACTTTTCTACGAGAGTCCACGATTGAAATTAAACCTGATATGGTAAAAGGATGAATTACAAGGCTGATACAAAATTGCCATTTGGATGCGAAAAAAATACCTTCAGTCCTTGAAATAAATTTGAATTTTATTCTCTTAATTTATCTTTACACTATACAGGTTCTTAAAACTGCGTTTTTTAATTAAACTTTTATGTGTGTGTGTTTTTATGTTTTTGGTGTGTTTTTCTTTTTCAATGTCTAATCCCTTTTGGAAAATGGCAGTAGTGCTCAAACGTATATAGACCCAAAAAGGTGGCAGTTTATTCAGCTAATTATCAGATATATATTTTAATAAGTAACACTTAACACGTATCGTGTTTTTTTGTTCCTTCTGCCAAAACAGGAGAGTAGCTTCCGAGTGCCCACGTTTATGTAATTTTTTTTTTATCCGCCGTTAATTCTTTATTTTATAACTATCTACCATCAGTTTCGGAAAAAAGAATAAATTTATCGCGCACTGAACTTGTTTGTTTAAGTATTATTTAACCATTCCTTCTTTACAATAAAGCTCACTTTTCGTAGAAATTTTAATCGCTAAGTTTCAATTTATATTTCAGTTTAGACTTTTCTTCCGATTTACGTTTGCAATTGTTTTTTTAACAAACACCGATCAACTTGAACATTCAACTTGTCAAGGTAAGAAGGTTCGACTTTTATTTTTTCTATTTACTCACGGATAGCGTCGAATAATGAGGCACAGTCTTCGAGAGTTACGATTAAGATTCGGTGGAACACCATAATGCGATTTTCTATCGAAATTTTCAAAGATTCAATATTTCTATTGCTGTCGGGTCGTTCGTGCTGTGATTGGTCGAGGTTACTATGACCATGTTCGCATTCGCGTACGAGCGAAACCCGCGCTGTAAAATGTGCTGAAGACGCACCGTGTGTTTCTTAATTCATCCGTTTCTGTCACTGGTTACATTCGAGATGAATTCTAGTGAAAAAAAAAATCAGTGTAACGTCACTTTCAGTTTGAAAACCACATTTTCAAACCGGAAGTAACTTTATACAGGAAAACGTCACTTCGGCTCTACAAATCTGTTTTCGACCGAAAGTGACCCCAAAATTTCAGTTTTAAACCGGAAGTGACGTCATACGTGAAAGCGTCACATACGGTTTAAAAATCTCGCTTTTCGACCGAAAGTGACATTTTCCCGTATCGTCAACTTCGGTTCAGAAGTGCATTTTTTAAACACGATGTTACCTTACAGAGAATATTTTTAATTTTTCTCTGAAATGTATCTCGAATGCAGCCAATAACAGAAGCATATGAATTAAGAAACGCAGGAAAGTGGGTAAAAGAACGTGCGTGATACGTCTCAAATATATTTCAAATATGGTCGAATATATTTGGAATTCATCTCAAATGTAGCCAGCGACAGAAACGGATGAATTAAGGAACAGATGGTGAGCCCTCCAGCGTCAACGAACCTCAGCATAATATAGTCTAGTAATATTAAGTTTGTTTTAGGCACTCGGCAGCTTTTTTTTTTCTTCGTTTTTACCCTCTTTTTAGAAACACGAGTCTGCTTGATTTTTGGGTCTCTAGGCTATAGCACTATGACGACAAGCACACTGAGACACTGCGCCAGTTCGAACCCACGGAATCAACGGCTCACGATTTTTTATATTTTTACAATCTTAAGTCCCCTCTCGCTTTTACATCGGACAAATTATCATTTCTGGCTTCTTTTTTTAACTAGTAAAATCTCATTCTTCATTTCCTCTCCTCTACCCTTCGATCACTATGGATAATAATTAACAATTTCAAGAAACTTATTGATTAAAGTATATCTCTCTTACTTCATATCGCTCTGTTCTGTTTTTTTTTTTCTTAAGCGTAAAATTTCGATCCGCCTAAGAGCTACATTATCATTGACATAGCTAAACAATAATATATATTTATATGTATATGTATAACGTCGCTATATTATTTATATAATTTACATGGCTTAAAAATACATTTTGAGAGAAACGGAAATTTTAAGAATAAATGTGCGAGTGTGTTTCTGTGTGTGCGATGTATTTTTCTAATTCATTTTTTTTTTTTCGTACGCGCGACCCATGTCGAAATTCACAATCGAGGATAAGTTATCGTGAAAATTCAGTCACCTTGGGAACTACCGCAGAAACAATAATAATCGAGAATATTGATCACTGTCAAAAAATTTAATTCGGTTTCACTTTTAAAATTAAGCATGTTCTAACAACAGTGGGTCTGTGCGATCATTACGGAATTTCACGATGGATAACTTTCAGAATTCTGAACAGATTTTATTTTTTTGAATTTAGTGACAGAAAAAATTGTTGACAGTGATAATAATAGAGTGAATATGTTAGATCGCATGTGACGTCTTGGACGATAAGAGATGGTCCCTGATGCGAACTCGATTGATCAGGAGTGCTTCGGAAACAAATCAACCGTTTTTTTTTTCTACCTTTGTTTCTTTCTCGACTAAAGCTACGATTATTAATCAACTAATCGCACGACAGCATCTTTGTTTCCCTTTACGTTTTGCGGACGGACAGTAATTACATTTTGTTTCCTTCATATTATTATTTTTTTACATGGTGTTCCATCTTAGTGTTGATTTGCTTTTTGTCTCACGTGAGTGCTCGGAGTTGTTGTTAATTTAGAGTTAATAATAATTAAGTACAGAGTTAATAATTAAGTTTACGATGGTATGAAATAATATCGGTGTCTTGGGGAGACGAGTTGAGAATTCGGACTCGATGTCGAGATTTTAGGAACGTACGATGTTGAATTATTTAGGAGCACCCAAAGAAAGAAACGACGCACAAGATAGATTAGCGACTTCATAACCGAAAGATCGTCCAATTTATATTTTCTATATATTATGATTTATATTAAATATAAATTCAATATAATTGAATAAAATTATCCATTTATAATAGGACAATTTCATGATAAACAAGTACTTAAAAAAAAGGGTAAGAAAAGGAGAAAAAGAGAGACTCGAAGAGAAGACAAACAGTATATTTTTTTACGTATCAAAGAAGTCTCATGAGATCATTTTATTGGTTCGCCGTACCTGAGACGCCTATTAAATGTATAATAATAATAATAATAATAATAACAATAAAAAATTGGAGTATATCATACTAAGAATCTCCACGATTGGCACTGAAATTCAACGATCGCACGAACTGAGATTAACGATAATAAATAATAATAAATATGCATTTTAGACGATAGACGCTGCATTTAGCTGATATGCTCACGGTGTACTATATTGCTCGAATCCTTAATGAAATAATCTAATAACAACGACGGTAGATAAATAAATAAATAAATAAAACAATAAATAAATAACAGATTAATTCGTTTCTTTTTCTAAGACTAAGCTGTACACAATTTGTCGTGACGATAAAGACGATTATTGAAAATTAAAATATATTCGCGATAAACGAAAGGAGAGTGCTACTGTACGAACTAATATCGTGAAGCATGATTTACATAGTTTAGTTTACAATGTGTGAGGTACGTTAGGTTTTGTTTCTTGTTTCTTTCTTTTCTTTATAAATCTGTTCTTTGACTAAAAAAAAAATTGTTTGGATATTTCTTTCCGTTTTTTTTTTTCTAAGCATTGAAATCTTGACCAGTAGCAGACTCCCGAATGTACATTAAACTATATGTATATTTATATATATATATATTTTATATTCTGTCGCCGATCGCTCTACCCCCTCCGCTCCGATCTGTCGTAAAACACGTCACCGCCGACAGCTAAATATATCTAGCGTACGTGAACGATCGGTAAATATCACTTGATCCGATCTCTATACAATCCCTAGTTTTAAGCGAGTTCGAAAATACTGTACAGAAAGTTATCTACTACGCGACGTAATAAGCGTATAATAACCGCTCGCGGTTGTTTTATTTTATATCAATTTTTTTTATATCCTAGTTACTATTATAAGTATTGTGTATTATCGCGATCTAAAACGAAAATTACGGCATGAGGTTTTTTTTTTTTCATGTACGGTTCAGTTTCTGAAATTCTGATTTTTTTTTTTTTTTTTGCAGTGGGATGAATAATTCTCTAATTTACATTTTCACAGTTAAGTCTACCGGTTTAAAAATCATCTTTAAAAAATTGTCATTCGGATACAATAAAGAAAAAAATAGTTTTTCCAATAAAATCTTCGAAGTTGAGATTTTTTCAAGTCAAATATCTAAAAAAAAAAAAAAAATGTTTACAGTCACTAGAACTTTTCACTGAGGGAGAAACTGAGCCACCTTGGGTTTCGCGATGTAAAACGACGAGGTAACGACGCGTCGCTTATGTGCCTATGTATATATGCATGTATGAGTGTGTGTGTTTCTCGAGCGCGTATTACCGATCGAAGTACGATTGAAGTACACTATGTATGGATACAAGTACATAAACGACGAAGTTAGATGCGCGACAGCTAAGACTACAGACAGAGAAGAAGACTCTACAGGAGGAAATTGAGGACAGTGGAAGATCCTCTGGCACCTTTTGCAATTCGCGTCGGTCGCGTGTTCATCTCTTCAGGAAACGGAAGAAACCTCGGCTCTTGTCGGGCGGTGGTGCCATCAGCATCGGCACTTGGTTCTTGTGCGTTATGTGAATCTGCAAAACCATTCGATATTTATTGTACCTTAAAATTCTTTATTAAATAAAAAATTTCAAATATAAAAAACGATATAACTGTAATATGAGCACCGAGTGAAGTAAAGTTAATTTCTATAATGTTCAAGCCCGAATAGAGTTTGAACTTTGCAGAGAAGAGTTATCGTACGTTCTCTCTAAGTTTCTCACCGTGCACGGTCCCTGCATCCACGGTTCGCCGTCGATCTGCATGGGAAACCTCTTGGTGGTGGTGATGGTGACACTGCTGCACTGAGCCAGTCGCCTTCCGGACTCCCGGAGGCCGGTCTTGACCTGGCCCATGTGCAGACAATTGTCCAATCCGATGACCTCGATGAGATTGTCTCCTATATCTGTAGGAGAGAAGTCTCCTAATGCACTCGTCATTAACTAGCTGTTCGTACAATCTCCTTGAAATTCACTCGCTCAATTTTGAATAAAAAAAATTAACAAATCGAGGAAAAAGTCTAAAAAATCGAGGAAAAAAGCAAGCATAGAATAGTTTTTATATATGTACCGACCTTGAATCGCTGCAGTTAGGTCGACGGAATTAAAGCTACTCGTGCTCAGCTCCTTGTCCGGCCGCTTCTTTCGTTTGCCGAGACGATGACGTGTGTGATGCTCGCCCCAGAGATTCGAACCTCCGTGGGTGAAGGGAATGTTCAGCAGGGCAACGCCCTGTAGCGACGGACCGTGCGCCAGGTCCAGAGCAGTGCCGTCGCACTGGGAGACAAAAAAAATCCCATCTCTTAAAATTGAATTTTGTCATCTCTTCGGCATCGTGGTTGCCTGTTCGCTGTTGTTAGTATGATTGTTTTTTGTTTTTTTTTTTTTTTGTTTCTTGTGCTCACAATAATCTCAATGTTCTCGTGAAGATTCTTGCAACTCGCGGCGAACTGCTCGGAAGTCGCGAACTCGAAGTACCAAAGCTTGTTCTTCATTCGGCTTGTGAATTTTTCTGGATTCTTTTCGCGCTCGAGATGAAACTTGTTGCAGATCGCGGCATCCACGCCGATGGAGAAATAGTTGTTTATTATGTTGTAAGGGATGCTGTCCTGATTGGGCTTTCTTTCTTCCTTCTGGTCCGTTACTTCGATGTGCCATCGGTCCATCATCACCGGAGTCGCCTTCTCGATTTTCTGAAAAGTTAGTATCTCATATATATTTTGGAAAACTGTGGATTTGTTTGTTGGTTTGATCGTTTGTCAAGCCCCCCCCCCCCCCGTGGAAATCAGTGGATTGCATATGGAATGGAATTTGGAAATCCAAAATCTATCCCATATGCCATTTTTTTCGAAAATTCGGTTTTCATACACTGTAAAAAAATTAGTATGAAATTTAATATACTGGTACTCGAAGTCTTTGCATAAACTGGTAAATAAAATTTTATGTACAATTGTGATGAACAATTATCGCGCGGTATATAAAGAATTAAGAAATACTTTACTTTTAATAATTTATAATTTACTTTAATTTCACTGTAAAAGCCCATTAATTTTTCATCACAATTGTACATTAAATTGAATGTACCAGTTTCTGCATAAAAACGTCAATTCCGGTGTATCCAATTCACAATTTTTTTTTTCAGTGTAACATATGGAATGGATTTCAAAATTCCGAAATTCCATTCCATATGGAAGTCAAATTATTTGTCTGGCATATCTACCATCGATATATCGATATAAAAGAAAATCTTACTTTGAGAACTTTGTGTATAGCTTCGCCCTCGTAACCACCGCCCCATCGCAAACATCTGGCCAGGTCGTTGCCTGTGCCGAGAGGAATTACACCGATGGCTGGCTGGTGTTCAAACTGAACTCGATCTGCAGAACAAAAAAAAGCATTAAAATTTACAAATATCATCGTCATTATATGTGTTCTATATTAAGTAGATATAATTCGAGCGCTCTCCGTCTTCACTCATTGAAATTTCTCGTTGAAAAATCGTGCAAGCAATTTACTCAAATTCCGGTTACTTTTTTCGACTCGACGATTCGTTTAATGAAATGCTTGAATCTCGTCCGAGCAAACATGAACTGACCCATCGTCTCGAGGACCCACCCGACCGTTCCGTCGCCGCCGCAGCATATGACTTTAAAGCTCTCCACATCCTTGAACATCTGCAGACCCTGCATCGGTCCACCCGTCGCCAGATTGTGCACCTGTCGCGGATTCAGTATGTACTGAAACTTTCTTAACATCCGTTCGCCCTGTCGTCCACCGGACTTCGGATTTATGAAGACCAGAAGTGGAATCGAGCCGCACAGCGGTGTTATCTGGAAGGACATTGCCGGCTGCTGGTTCGACGAGCTGCCCGAAGTCAGAAAGGCACCCTGCCGAACGGAAATTGACGATAAATAAAACAAAATAGATAAAATGACAGAGTTGGATCTCAGGTTCGTATTCAAGACTACGAATTTTATTTCTGGGAACACTGTTAAAAAATTTTGTTTGAAAATTAACGAACAGTACAGGAAGCTTTTTTACATAAACTGTTTCTGAAATTTCAAACACATGTGCGTTGCAATTTTACAGTAAAATTAGTATTTTTCATAAAAATGTTTGTTAATTTCAAGCAAAAGATTTGTAATTTTAATATCTGGTACTTTTATTTTACAAGAAAAGTACATTAAGGTTCAATTAATGTAAGTGATGTTAGTAAATTTCAAGTTCCAGTACATTAAATTTACAATTTATTTTTACAGTGAAACCAGTTTTTTTTTTTTCTTCGATGCTTACCGAACCGATGGAAGACGTGTCCTGGCCGTGCTTGCTGCCTCTTTTACTGTCCCTCGACAGCGATCTCTGTCTGTCGAGGACGACCGGACAAATAGCGTTCGGTGGAAGAATGTGTATCGCATTCTCTCCGAGTGTGCACTCGGTTCTAATTTGGGACACGCAGCGATTATGCAGCTGCAAACAAAAAAAAAAACAATTTTCATTAGATCATATTTTTTTTAAATCATCATTTAATGAAAATAAAATAAGCTATTGGGAGTCGAATGATAAAAAACAAGAAAGTAACTCACCGTCAATTGACACCATCGACAATGAAGACCAGTGATGCCGTTGTAACTTTTTATAGTTTTTTTGCACTTTGAGCATTTTCCGTGACAATTTCCTTCGACCCAGTGATGAGCCATCGTCTGCGACGTTTTTTTGCTTTTAACGTAAGTCGCTATGCAGGACGCCGGAGCTCGCTGGACGCATCGCTCGTGCACCGTGTATTTGCAAACTGGACGGAAGAAAAGGTGACCAATGTTATCATTGGGTCGAGATCGGCCATAAGACAGATATTTTAAAAAGTATATATTTTCCCGTCGGCTCATAAATGTGCTTCAAATTTACAATTTGAGGACTCGAATTAATGTTTTTAATGTACTGAACGTCAATTTTTCATCATAATTGTACACGAAATTTAGTATACAAATTTTTGCATAAAAACTTCGAGTCCGGTAAATTTTATTTATAGGCAATTTTTTTTTATCACTGTACTATATTTATTCCAATCGACTCATGAATGTGCTTGAAATCTACGATTTGAGAAGTCGAATTAATGTTCCTAGCCGAGTCAATACGAATTCGATCGACCAGCGAAAAATCGATTTCTTAAAATTGAATTTGCTTATCTCAGTCCCTTAAAGGAGGGCGAACATGAGGGAGGATAGGAATGAGATTATGGAGTCTGTAACGGAGATTGAAGCTGCACAGCGTCAAGCGAGACGCGATCACTTACAGACGCAGCACAGACCCTTCTTGCCAAGACCGACGAGCATGTTAAGACATAGATTGCAATACGCCGGTTTGCTGAAGTGCTTCAGCCTCCAGAGATGATTTCCGTCCTCCTTGACGTGCGAGTCGAGACCGAGGAGCACCAGCAGAGGGATAGTCGTGAGGCCACCCCTCTTCCACTCCTCGAGGGAAACCGTACCGTCGGCGTCGTAATCGATTTCTATCATCATATCTTTGAGGATCTGCGGAAAAATAAATTTGGCTGTTTATCCACCTGCTTGGAAGCGGAGAATCAATTTTCATTGAATTGTGATTCAAAACTCTATAACTTATATCCACTCGTTGCGGATTGGTAAATTTATTACAAGGACATCGGGATTTAATTTAATGAAATTTCTTGATTAATCTTCATCAGCACGGGCTGTAAAACAATGTTAGTTATTTTAACGGCATCGATCGGTTGATGAAATCAGTATATTTGTTCTACATGAACATATTTGAGAATTAACGGTGAAAGAATTTGTTTTTCTTCATTTTTTCGTATTTCAGAATCGTCGGTAAATTCAAGGTTTTTTTTTCGTTTTGTTTCTTTTTCGTGTGCGGCGAACATTTGGTCCGAAAAGTGCATCGAGACCAAACTGGGACTCTATCGCGGCGAGATTTTAATTGCAGTTAATCAGCCTCGCGCAAACATGTGCAGTTTATTTTGGCACGGGACTTAAACTGGGCCGAGGCGTACGCTCGTCCCGTGAGTGCACACTGTTGTGCAGTGCAGCATTCAATAACTCTTTGCGTTATGTGTGCGCGTGGATTGTCAACGACAGCAATTATATTGCAGAGCTTGAACTATTGCCAAGTACAATTCGTTCGCTTTTCGTGCACACTTAAGGACGGAAACAAATGAACTCGTGGCTTCAAATTTGTCATGAGTTACTCCGTCCATTGTGACCTCGCTTCCGGTGGAAAATTCAAATTTTCATACCTGAAGTCACAATAACCTGACACAGAAAAATGCGTAATTTTTTTTCTATCAGCTCATTTTCGCTTTTCAAATTGTACAAAAGTGAACGGCAAAAGTTACCACTCATTTTCCACAATCGCGGAGAGTGAAAATACGAAAAAAGAAATGAAAAGAAAAAAAAAAAAAGAACAAAGTCAGGAAGACAAAATTAATTCGAGAAAGAAAACAGAGTTAGGAAGACAAAATTAATTCGAGAAAGAAAACAGAGTTAGGAAGAAAAAATTTAATTCGAAAAATAATTGTTCAACTCACCGGTTTTAATTCCGTAACATCCCAACCGAGATACTCAGCGACGTTCATCATCTGATTAACGATGCAGTCCATTTCCTGCAAAATAACTACCGAATTAGCTCAGTGGAAAGAGCGCATTAGCTTGATTAAATGTCATTGGTGGGTTCTGCAGTGTGCAAGAGAGATCCATATAACACAACGTATAGGGTGATATATATAAGCGAGACATTTGATTTTACTGTCACGGCAATAAAGCGCGCTTCTAATTTGTCTCGTAAAGCTTTGACGATACTGTCGCGAATTCTTTTGCTCATATCGCTGAGCTGGCGTCCTGCAGCAATGCTGCGAGATATCTGTCGTATAAAAGAGAAACTTCTGCGGGGGGACCCGCTGACACATTTCGTTCTGCCCCATGAACCCACGCTGACGTTTGTAGGATTCCGCGACGTTCATAACGACTGTTCGAGCAAAAGCAGAACGCTCTTTTGCCTTCTGGTTCCCAACCCTCCTTGCGTTTCTCTCATCTCTCGTTTCCACCGCCACTGCTCGTTTCTCGTACGAAGAAGCATCGCGAATTTATTCGTTTACAGGAAAACGTCACTTTCGGCTTGAAAATCTCAGTTTTCGACCGGAAGTGACGTCGTGAGGGAAAACGTCACTTCCGATTTTTAAATCACAGATTTCAACCGGAAGTGACGTCACGTGAGAAAGCGTGACTCCCGGTTCGAAAATCTCAATTCTCAACCGAAAGTGACTTCACGAGTGAAAACGTCAAGTTCGGTTTGAAAATTGAGATTTTCGACCGGAAATGACGCCACGAGGTAAAACGTCAAGTTCGGTGTGAAAATTTTTATTTTTGACCGGAAATGACCTCACGAGGGAAAACGTCGTTTCAGGTTTGAAAATCTCAAATTTCGACCGCGAGTGACGTCACTAGGAAAAATGTCACTTCCGGTATGAAAATCTGAATTTGTGACCGGAAGTGACGTCATGAGGAAAAACGTCACTTCCGGTCGAAAACTGAGATGTTCAAAACGGAAGTGACGTTTTCCGCTAAAACGACACTTTCAGAAAAAAAAAAAACACTGACAATACGATAACTCGGTAATCAAACGGGCAAAGCCCTCGGGCAATCTGAGGGTTTAAATTAATGTCGACTGAGCTCCTAGTCGCGCAAAAGCTAAGTTCGGTTCAAAGCAACTGTGCAGCCTCAACCGCAGTATATACGATTCCTATACATGGTGTCTCTCCAACCTAATGACTTTTCAGCGGAAGCGAAGTTTTCGTTGAAATGAGTTTAGCGTAAGTGATAACCCATCGTTCTTCCACCGCTTAGCATTCGATATGTTGGCTCGTAGATGCGACGATTTATAGCTAGCGGTTGTGAGCTCTTACGCTGCGAACGACAAGCAATTATTCATCGGGACATACGGGCTGGTCTCAGAGGGGTGAAAGAAGCCGAGGAAGAATGAGAGGGCAGCAAGAGGGAGAAGGTGTGGAGCAAGAATGCAGCGAGGAACGTCTAGTGTTGGCGCCTACCGGTGCTTACGACGACGGGCACGCTCGGTTAGCGCACGAGTTCTTTCGATCGCTTCTATTTTTTTTTTTTTTTTTTTTTCCTAGCTCGGCCCGCGCCCGCGCGCGCCTACCCGAGGACGTTGGGCGTCGACCACGCCACCCTGTCCACCCTTGAATATTCATCGCTCAATTTGGTGCTTTAATACGCCAGGTGCAAGAGATTAAAGTAAGGAAAATAGTGGAATGAAAAAAATAATATGAAAAAATTGTGACGCCGGGAAGAGGGTTGAGAAAATGCAGGGGACACGAGAGTGAGAAACGGAAATAAACAATTTAGCTGTACGAACTACTCATCGTTTCTCTCTGTGGCTGCGCTGCGAACGAAAGGCAAACAAGACGTCGATGCTATAGAAATAATATCGGGCGTCGAGCGCGGCCCCGCTAAACCTCCTTGTTCTCTGTCGAATATTCATTATTTGGAACTTTAATACGCCAGGTAAGACATTAAAGTAAGGGAAATTGAGGAATAACAAAAAATGCGACGCTGGAATGAGGGAGGAGAAAATGCCGGGGAGACGAGAGTGAGGAACGGAAATAAGCAATTTAGCTGCACGAACTACTCATCGTTTCTCTCTGGGGCTGCGCTGCGAATGAAATACAAAACAAGGCATCGATGCTACAGAAATAATATCGGGCGTCGAACGCGGCACCACTGTAAGGGTCGAATTTAAAGACATCAGTTTGAACTTAAGATCGCCCTCAAGAGCGAACTTAAGTTCAAACTTGAGATCGAACTTAGTTCGAACTTAGTTCAAACTTAAGATTGAACTTAGTTCGAACTTAAGATTGAACTTAGTTCGAACTTAAGATTGAACTTAGTTCGAACTTAAGATTGAACTTAGTTCGAAATAGTTTGAGCTTAAGAACGAAAGCTTGAGATTGAACTTAAGATCGAAAGCTTGAGATTGAATTTAAGATCGAAAGCTTGAGATTGAATTTAAGATCGAAAGCTTGAGATTGAACTTAAGATCGAAAGCTTGAGATTGAATTTAAGATCGAAAGCTTGAGATTGAACTTAAGATCGAAAGCTTGAGATAGAATTTAAGATCGAAAGCTTGAGATTGAACTTAAGATCGAAAGCTTGAGATAGAATTTAAGATCGAAAGCTTGAGATTGAATTTAAGATCGAAAGCTTGAGATTGAACTTAAGATCGAAAGCTTGAGATTGAACTTAAGATCGAAAGCGTGGCCCCAACTTCATTGCGTGCTTAAGATCTATCGTAAGTTCGATCTCAAGAGCGATCTTAAGTTCAAACTGACGTCTTAAAATCCAACCCTAAACCTCCTCGTCCTGCCTTGAATATTCGTTATTTGAAACTTTAATACGCCAGGTAACAAATTAAAGAGAGAAAATTAGTCGAGCGAAAAAAGAAATTGCGACACTAAGGAGAGGGAAGGACAAATTGCCGGGAATACGAGAGACTGGGGAACGGAACGAAGCAATTTAGTGGTACGAACCACGCATCGTTTCGCTCCGCGGCGACGCTCCGAATGAAATACAAAACAAGACATCGATGCCATAAAAATAATATCGAAGGAGACGATAAAACACGACGGCTAATAACGTCGAAGCGGGAAACGGGATCAGGGACTCGCTCGATTGTCGATTACCGTGCGTACCGGACGATCTCCTGGGCATCGTCGCTGCTGCTCGTTATCGACCGGCGAGTAGTAAAAGTGCATGTGTACACCGACTGCCATCTCGTTCTCGAGTCTCCCTCGCTCTCCTTCTCGCGTTCACCGAAACGCCCGAGCTTATTCTCCCCGGTTTTTTGCAAAATTTATGTCGTATTCCGTAAATTCTTCGCGAGGCTACTTCCACGAAAATTCCGTACCTCGGTATGCACTCGGTGGACTGCAACGCAGAAGGCGCACAGTATATTCCACTTTGTTACGGTCAAAGCGAATCTTTCGCGGTCATAAATATCCGGGGAAAAGTCGGGAAGGCTGACAGGTCGGGTTCTCGCTAGGAGGCAGGAGCGCGCCATCGAGGAGATATAAAATCTCTCTGAATTCTAAAAGTAAACTTACTAGCAGGCGCGAGGGTGATTTAATATATTATTATTATTATTATTATTATTATTATTATTATTATTATTATTATTATTATTATTATTATTATTATTATTATTATTATTATTATTATTATTATTATTATTATTATTATTATTATTATTATTATTATTATTATTATTATTATTATTATTATTATTATTATTATTATTATTATTATTATTGCAAACTTGGTGGTGGATGTGACGTTGTATGAGACTCACGTTTGTATCCAGGACTCCGTTGCCGTCCGTGTCGTACAGCCGGAACATGACTGAAATCGCAGCGCCATAGGCAGACGATTAGGGAAATATTATTTTAAGACGTTACATGCACGGCAAAGATACACGGGAACAAAAAATTGTCAGATATCACTCCGGAAACCGTGAAGTCTTGAGGAGAATTGTAAACTGAGCAACTTTGCCCTTTGGCAAAAGTTTGCACGGGCCATAGTTTTCGAGAGACTGAGCGTTGAAGTTTCGGCCAATCAGATCGCTCGAAAAGAGGCTCTTACTTGAAACCTTTGTATCAAGGAAACTATGCACTTTGGAGAGAAACTTCAAAGGGAAGTTTCGTTCGGTTTTCAACCGAGAACACGAAACGACGGTTGTATCGGACATTTTTTGGATACCATATACAAAATCATGCGTTTGCATTGATTAGATGTTTTTTTTGGAGAATTTTTTCTCAATTTCGTCGATCGTATACCTACATTCCAATTTATCTTCGGGTCTTCCAGCCTCGAGGAGCGACAGGTAACAAACGATATCCTTGAGACTGACTTTGACGGAGTGGACGTCTATGGTGCTCTGCTTTCTCACTAGATGTCTCATTTCTGCAAAGTAAAAAATAAATGTATGTTGAAAAAAAAAATTCATAAACAAAATAAACAAACATTGCAACGCGTTCTTCAGAGGTATCGGACTAACGAGCGCTCATTATTATTTGTTCTCCATGTGAAAAGGAAAATCAGCGTTTTTTATTTCCTTGCACAACTCCCCGGCGAAGTCTGTGCAGCGCTTTCTTTGGAAACAAGAAAGCAGTGAAACTTTTCAAGAATAACCATTCGGGAAGAGAAACTTCAAAATTATTCTTCACCGCGCAGACCTGTTGCGTCTGAGAGTGCAAAAAAAACTACTCGGAAGAACAGACAAAAAGCTACGCACATACGCTACGCTTCACTAAAGAATCTTTGGAAAAGTATTTAAAACATTATTTTGTTTCTTCTCATCAAACTTGCAAAACAAAATGAAAAATGAAAAATAAGGGACATTTTTGTGAAAAGAGTTACACAGATATACGTTGCCGGGATGAAAAAGGATTGCGGGTCTCTCGCAAGCACGTGGTCTTACGAATATTTTTTCAAGCCCAGCGTAGGTTCTTTTTTTTTTCTCTAAGCGAATGATTTATCGATTCCCAGAGTCAAAAGAGAAGTGGAAGTGGGTCTAGTGTTGACGCGGAAGATCCAACGGACCCGGTGAACTCGTCGTCTCGAACTCTCTCTCGCTCTGCGTGTGTCTCGAAGCCGCGCACGCCGTTCTCAAAATAAATTTGCGTAAGCTCTCCCCGATACCTCGGTCCGCTTACTCCTCTCGTCTGTCTGTCCGTGACTGCCGTTTCGCCGTTCCCCGACAGAGACTCGACGTTATTTTATATACACCGAAGATGTGTGTTTTGTCTCCCTTTCCGCGAAATCGAATGACGCTCCGGCTCGTTCGTGCACGCTCGATGCGAGCGAAAAATCAAATCAAACATCGTTTCTCATACGCGTCCCCCATTCCACCGAACGCGGTGTATGCCGATATGTAAATATAAAAATATTCACGGCCCGGAAAACACAGAGGGGAAAAATAAAATTTCATTACGCAAGCCGAAGCTATGGAAATAAAAATGATTGAATATTACAACAAAAAAAAATATCATACGTCTATTTATTTTTCCGAACCGACTTCAGTATTTTGTTATCGACTGCGCGATCTTTTATGAACTAACTGCACAAACGCAACACTCTCTGAAAAACAAGATATTATTTTTTTCATAAATCAAACGATCGGAAGAAATTTGAAAAAAAAAATAACGACTATGGAAATATAAAAGATTGAATATTTCAATATCGTTCGTCTATTTATTTTTCTCAATCCACGCCAGTATTGTGTTATCTACCATGTTATCTTTTATGCACGAACTGCATACACGCAAACTTCTTTGAAAAACAAGATAATATTTTGAATTAAAAAAAAAAAACATAGGAACATTTTTTTTCTTTATTCTCAAATGGATACTTTTAGTCGTCGGCCGTATAAATTTGGTACTTAATAATAATTGATAATTTGCGAAATGCAGCCAAAAATAAATTAGTTGAGCTTGTGCTCCAAATAATCGAATTTTTTAGAATCCAACGAGACTTCCCAACGCCCATTTCAAATATTTTAGAATTCACGGGACTTCCAATTTTTTAGAATCCAACGAGAATCCAATTTCGTGGTACTGATAACGATCAGTAAAAAAAAAATTGTATCCCACACACAAGTACTTTTCCGTTCACAAACCTTCCTTCAGTCTCGCACCTGGCACGTCCCGAAGGTAGAAGAGATTGCCCTTCACCATTTTGCTCCAACTTGGCGATCGCCTCCCAGAAAGCTCCAACAAATATAAACTTCTCACGTCAAAAAAAAAAAAACTTCAATCCCCAGAATCAACCCAAGCTACCGCGACGTGTTCGTCGCAGCCCGATCACGCCTACATCAATACTTCCTCAAGAGAAAAAAAAAAGAACAGAAAAAACGAAAAAACCCAAATTTGGATACTTCGCAATTATCTCGAATTAAAACTGCAGTATAATTTTCAATTCCCTAGAAAAAAAAAAAAAAAAAAACAAAACAAAACAAAAACCGAAACTCGCGAAATTAGTTTCCCGTCCGGCGGTAACCGCGCAGTAGATACGGGCGAGCGGTACGTAAAGGGTCGGACAGGATAGATCGAGGGTGTATAACGTGGCGTGAGCTATCGAACGATTTAACGTCTCACGTCAGCTTCCGGATAGCGCCGGATCGAAACACTTGTTGCTTCCCGTACGAGTCTCGGGTGACTACTGACGAGGCGTGTGTGCCGTTGCAATGTTGTTACATGGACTAGAAAGTCTTGCGACTGCGTATATATATATATATATACGATACAAAATTGACTATACAGAACGATGTAGAGAGAGAGAGTGTGAGAGTGTGTGATCGGTTTAAGCTCGGTTCCTCACTGGGCGCTTAGCCGAGATCAGAGATCAGTATAAACTAAATACGTGTGACGAGGCTTGCACGGTAGAAACAGCCTTTCGGACGATATCGCGGTCCCGATGAAATGACGTCGGCTGCGGGAGCGACTCTATTTCAGGTTCTGATGCCTCTGGCGAGAGTCGGGAGCACGTGTGGTCAAGCTTTCGCTCGTCCGTGCTCCGCTCTGTTTCCCTACGGCTCTCGGAAGGGAGAGAAACTAAAGCGGGAAGCTTTCGTACGGTCGGATGAAGTTGGTGATAAGCCTTATGCAGACGCGGAGGGCTTTAGCCTCGCGGAATCCGATGATAGCGGCGGTCAGGATATAACCGATTTCTCACTAATGGCTCGTCTCCTCGGTACGATACCGTGGAACGGTAAAAGATTCCTCGGGGGAAGGCAGTTTGCGCTGTCGCCAGTGGAGAGCGCCAACGGATAAGGCGGGAAAAAAAAAGTATGTTTTGAAATTTAAATTGTCACACTGGCGAATTATGGAGATTGGAGAGCTTCACACTAGTGAAATTAACGCCAGATTTCTTAAATACTTTTGTACTGAGTTTTACGGATCTATTGATTATAGCCGATGTTCTTAAGCTAGAGAAACATTAATTGCAATGGATTTGCTAAAGTATTGACTGATTTGCGCTAATTTTTTAAAGAGATATTCGTTCAGTTTTTTCAAAGAATAATCCGTAATTTTTGCTCGATTTTGATGGAATTTAATGCAATGTTCGACGACTTCATTATCGTCCTTCAAAGATGCTCTAAATATTCACCATACAGATATTCGATTGTATTTTCCGTTAAAAAACTACAGCTGTTTGTTTATGAAGGAATTTCGTCGATGGATAAAAAAAAAGGCTGTCATTTTTGAACGGGAAATTCTATGGAATATCTAGATGGTGAATTCGTAGAGCGTCTTTCAAGGAAGAAAACGAGCCGCGATACATAAAAAACGAGTAAAAATTACGGATTGTTCTTTGAAAAAACTGAACGAATATGTACCTTTTCGGAAATCAGCACAAACCAGTTAATATTTTTGAGACTCCATTGCAATTAATGTATTTCTACGTTGAGGACATTTGCTGAAATACAAATGACGATTCACTATAATCAACAGATGCGCAAAAGTTTGTATGAACACTTAAAAAATTTAGCACTCATTTGACTGGTGTAAAGCGCTCCAACCTCCTCAAGGTCTTCGTCGATCGAACGCTGCTGAGGGGGCGATGAATTTGTGTCTCAAAGTTTGATCTTCGTTTCGCGCTCGAAACCCGCCTGGAAACTCGACCCTATTAAGAAGGCTTAAGCGATTTATCAAAATAAATATATTTAAAGGTCTGCAAAAAAAAAATATCCAGGACGTTCACAGGACTTTAAGGATTTCAAGGACACTTCAATGTTTTTTCAAGGAGGAGCAAAATTCAAAGACCACTTTAGAAGGCAACCAAACTTCCGGTTGCAAAGTTCCACCTATGCGGACAGTCCGTTGCTATCGGTATTTGAATAATCCAAGACCCGAGCTCCGAATCCTCCCCGTCCGAAAATCCACCCGAATCTCCGAGAGGTCAACCGACCGGAATCGCGCGTCCCGAAGAAATCCGCGTCTTCGCGCATTTTCCCTCCCCCCGATAATCCGCCTCCGACGATAAACAATCCGTCTATGAATAACCGGAACAGTCCGTCGAATTCCCTGGAGCATCGGAGATAGACGATCCGGAGTTTGGCGTATACACGCGCGTCGTCGCCGACGGCGGAGAGAGAGTTCCTGACGTCTTTTCCCGACGCGTCCGCCAGCGCCGCGACCCGCGTCTCTTCTCCTCTCCTCCTCGGTCTCCTCCCTCGAATCTCACCGAGAATCCAATTTCGTTTGGCCCCGAGGATGAACGTAAACGTCCCGGACGTCCAGACGTAAATATTGTCAGAAGTTCGAAGCCGCTCCGAGGCGTGTCGGAGTGAAACTCACCGTCCGGGAAAGCCTCGCGGACATTCGCTTTGACCGAAACCGACGAGCCGGTCTCTGCCGGTCCGCCCGACGACTCAATGCGAGACGATGAATTTCCGTGGTACAAACTTCCGCGATTGAACTTCCTCGTAGGTTCGCCGAAATTTTCTCACCGGGGCTGCCAGATGTCGCGATCCCGGAGACTCGCGGCCCGAGGACCACCTTGAGCTTTCCGCTCGAGGCCGCCATCGTCTGACGTACGCACTAATTACGCTCGCGGCATCCGCGCAGACCACGCGAAGACGCTACGACCCCCCCCCCCCCCCCCCCCCCCCCTCCCGAATCGTATATCCACCTCGAATGTTCCTTATCCGTCGTTCGTAGCAAAAGGTTGAATCTATTTCCGACATGTTTACGGAACTTTGAGACGCCTCCGATGGGAGAGGTGGATTCTAGACTATATATTATGGAAATTATATCTTTGTGTATGTCAGCTGTCGAGGAAAATTACAGACTTTGGTTGAGGGGTGGGATGTTAAATTGTTTTTTTTTTGTTTAATTTTAAAAAAAGTTAACTATACCGAAATTTATCCTTTTGTGGGAGATTGACAATTGCTTTTGGGCGTGCAGTTTGAATTTCAAGACGATCACACTTGTTGAATTATTATCAGACATGTTTACGGAACTTGTAGACGCCACCGATGGGAGAGTTGGATTCTAGACTATATATTATGGAAATTATATCTTTGTGTATGTCAGCTGTCGAGGAAAATTACAGACTTTGGTTGAGGGGTGGGATGTTAAATTGTTTTTTTTTTGTTTAATTTTTTAAAAAGTTAACTATACCGAAATTTATCCTTTTGTGGGAGATTGACAATTGCTTTTGGGCGTGCAGTTTGAATTTCAAGACGATCACACTTGTTGAATTATTATCCGACATGTTTACGGAACTTGTAGACGCCACCGATGGGAGAGTTGGATTCTAGACTATATATTATGGAAATTATATCTTTGTGTATGTCAGCTGTCGAGGAAAATTACAGACTTTGGTCGAGGGGTGGGATGTTAAATTGATTTTTTTTTTTAATTTAAAAAAAAGTTAACTATAACGAAATTTATCCTGTTGCGGGAGATTGAGTATTGCTTTTGGACGTGCAGTTTGAATTTCAAGACGATCACACTTGTTGAATTATTATCCGACATGTTTACGGAACTTGTAGACGCCACCGATGGGAGAGTTGGATTCTAGACTATATATTATGGAAATCTATATCTTTGTGTATGTCAGCTGTCGAGGAAAATTACAGACTTTGGGTGAGGGGTGGGATATTAAATTGTTTTTTTTTTTTGTTTGTTTTTTAATAAAAAAAAAGTTAACTATATACAATTATCCCCACTGACTGTATGCACAAGAAAAAATACTGAATAGAATGCAGAACGGTATTATTCATGGAAAAATATAGACGAAACATTTTTATGGACCGTTCGATGTGAACGTTACGATACGCCGTCGCTGACGTCGTCGGGATGAAAGAGGTCTCTTCCGTGAGCGATAAAGTAAAGGGAAAGTGCACTCTCGTCACCCTCGACGTCCCCTTCTAATATAGTTGGAGGAGTCTCGGAGTATCCAGGGCTGACTGGATTGTGTTTGCTCGGATAGAATAGAAATGGCGGACCGTATACAGATATATACTATAATACACCAATTCAACCGATCCATTTGAGCCTGTCTGTCACGAAGGACAGAGGACAGGATTCCCTCTACTTTTATTTATTTATTTTTCATTTTATTTTTTTTCTTCTTCTTTCATACCGTGTCATCACTAGTTTCCGTCACCGAGCGAGCGCCGGTCGTCCGAGGAATGGACCCTTTATGACTGGAGAGTAATAGCATCCGTCAGGTTCAGCTGTCGACTGATGTGTCAGAGATGAACTGGAAGAACGGGGGAGGAGGCAAATACTGGCACATCCCTTCCTCGCGTGTTATTTTCCTTTCCATTCAGCAGGCTCATATGAACACTCTATTTCAATCTCATTCCCTCGACGCATCTCCCTACATTTATGCTTCGGCAATTTCACACGAATTATTGTTATTGCTGTTATCACTAACAGGTTATTGTGGCTCGGGCGTTTCGCGGCCATTACGGACTATTCGATTTAGAAAACCGGAACTTTAGGTTTCCGGAGATTTACCGGGAATACGTCACTTCCGGTCTGAAAATCTCATTTTTCGACCGGAAGTGACCGGAAGTCACATCGGAGATGTGCCACTTACTAGAGGTGTGTCATACCGGAAATATATGTCACTTCCGGTTTGAAAATCGCATTTTTCGACTGGAAGTGACGTCATACCGAAAAAATGCGTTACTTCCGATTTGAAGATCTCATTAATTGATCGGAAATGACGTCATATCGGAAATACGTCACTTAGGATTTGAAGATCTCGTTTTTTTTTTATACCGTAAGTGGCGTTGTACCGTAAATACGACACGTCCGGTTTGGAAATCACACTTTTCGACCGGAAGTGACGTCACACCGGAAATACGTCACTTCCGATTTGAAGATAGCATTTTCCTACCGGAAGGGACAGATTTTCGGTATGTTGTCACTTCCGGTTGAAATATGAGATCTTCAAACCGGAAGTGACGTACTTCCGGTATGGCGCCCATCCAAGTCTATTGCCCAAATTATTTTCTCTCGTCCCGGAAGTCATGGATTCACCTTGACACTTTGTTATGTAGAATTATTATTTTTACCGAGTAAAAAGTGTGATGTGCAGGTGGAACGCGCAACAACATCGAATTACTTTGGGGTGATCGATGGGGCAACATTTTTCGTCGGATACGAAATCGGAGCGGGGAACTCTTTTAGCCGGAGTGCAATGACGATAGCGGCTCGTCGTAGATCGTCCGCAAAAAAGAAAGTTGTTGGCGTATCCGGCCGGTGGATTTCGGTACATCGGTCGGGAGATTTTCTATCTCGAGCCTCTCCGTGTCTGTAGATTTTGCACGATTGATGGACTTTCGGAAGAGTGCTGCGTCACCACAGCGTGAAACC